>CM060312.1:41836126-42278626 GCA_030674185.1 Monoplex corrugatus | reverse complement strand
CAGGATTCCTGATATTGCTTCTGCTTCCACTTCTGCTGTCGATCTCTCTTTCACATCGGCCAACCTCGGTGGTCTAGTTACCTGGAATATTCTTGAAGACCCCTTGTCTTCAGATCATCTCCCAATTGAGGTTGTTCTTCAACTCACTCCCTGCCATCACAATCCTTCTACACTAAGACACTTCAATCTGGAGAAAGCTGACTGGATCCGATTTCAATCCATATTATCCACAGAGGTTTCTCTAGATCTCAATCAATCGATTGATGACCTAAACGCCCAGATCACAAACCATATCTACAACGCTGCCAAAGATTCAATTCCAATGAAGAAAAAGCCATCCCAACAACACAGAAACCCCTAGTGGACCCCTGCCTGTAAATTAGCTGTCCAAAAGAAACGCCATGCATATCGACAGTACATACGACTGTGGAAAACTAGAGCTACTCTTGAAGAAATACAGTCCAGCCACAACTCCATGAAAGAAGCAAACATATCCAGTAAGAAGATTATTGCTGAAGCAAAACTTCATTACTGGAATGACAAGGCTAACACTTGCAGTGGAGATCTTCGGACAATGTGGAAACATCTGAAACTCTTAAGGAGAAGCTACAATCCACCAGAAAAGAACATACTATCCATGGATGGTCAGGTCTTAACAACTCCTCAGGAGAAAGCTGAAGCCTTTCTTCAACACTTTGCCTGTGCCAGCCTAAGTAGCCATCTTCCTCAGGAACAACAACAGCTTCGGCAAGCTCAAGAACAAGATATGAACCTGTCTCCTCCAACTGGACAGGATGACCCACTCACCTTCTCTGAGTTACTTCGAGCTCTCCGTCGCATTAAATCAATTAAATCATCTCCAGGAGGCGATCTGCTCACTTACCCTCTGCTTCAGAAACTACCATCTTCCTTTCTGAAAACAATATTAGCCTTTTTTAACAAATGCTGGAAAGAAGGAAGCGTTCCTCAGTCCTGGAAAGAGGCCATTATCATCCCAATCCCAAAAGCCAACAAGCCCCGAAATCAAATCAACAACTACAGACCTATCTCTCTTACCTCACATCTTGGTAAGGTGTATGAACGAATCATTCAAGGTCGACTTCGGTACTTCATTGACAAGAAAGGTCTACTCCCTACTTCCCAGGCTGGGTTTCGAAAAGGACGTAGCATCAATGACCATCTAGTTCGACTTGGAGAACACATGCGCAAAGCCCTAGCCAAGAAAAGAGTCATGCTTTCCTGCTTCCTTGACATTGCCAAAGCTTTCGATACTGTTTGGCATGCCAAACTCCTCCATCATCTTAAGGAAGCGGGCATCTCGTCCAATCTATTTCGATTCATCAGCTCCTTTCTCACCAACAGAACCATGGCTGTTCGATGGAAAGACATCACCACCCCATCTAAGACAATTGACATGGGCGTTCCTCAAGGCTCGGTCATAGCTCCTCTTCTATTCACGCTTATGATCGCTCAAATAGGCCAAAACCTTAAACAGGACACTGTTATAACTGCCTATGCAGACGATGTTGCACTCTGGCGAACCACCAAGATCCGACGGCCTCAGAAATCCGGATCACTTCAAAAGTCTGCCCTCAAAATATTTCAAGGAGAAATTAACAATGTTCTGCATTCCCTCAAGGAAAATGGCTTCATAATCTCTGCTACAAAGACAGTCTTCATGCCTGTTCTACGTGCAGTTAGCTGCTTTCCCAAGGAAGTCAACATCTTCATAGATGGCACACCAGTCAAGGCTTCTACATCCGTCAAATACCTTGGACTCATCTTTCAAAGCAATGGCTGCTGGTCTAAACAGGTTCGTAATGCCATTCTAAATGGAAGTCGAGCCCTAAACTTACTTCGCTCCATACGCAGAGAATCCTGGGGACAACGACGAGAAACACTTGTTCTCCTCACACAGAGTCTAATTCGATCACGACTTCTCTTCGGATCCTCGGTCTTACATGTTCTACCCATTACCCCAATAAGACAACTTGCCACCGTTGAATGCATTGCTCTTCGCCTGGCTTTAGGGCTACCTCAATCTGTCCCACAAAGACAAGTCTACCATGAAGCTGGCATCCTTCCATTATGGCACTGCATCAAAAGGACTGCCTGTAACTACATCTTCCGCTCATCTCAAGTTGTTAACTCCACTGATGTCGAACTGACAGATGACTGGAATTCAGCTCCACTCGTTGACCGCCACCATAGCCTAATGACATCCACCAAAGATCTACGAATTAAAGCCGATCTGCTCAACCAGGATAGGCACTCCCTTAGTAAATTACCAACTGATCCTGTACCACCTTGGGACCGTGAGCCATCAGATATCTTGGACCATTTGCCCAGCTATTCCAAAAAAGACAACCCTCATCTCCTCACCAACATCGTCCGTGAACTCCTTGCTGGACCCTACATCAACGACTACCAGATCTATACAGACAGTTCTGTTCTAGATGATGGAAACAGCGGAGCAGGAGTATACCTTGCCTCAACAAACACCACAATCTCCAAAAAACTCTCTCCAACCAACATCTTCACAGCAGAACTGTCTGCCATTTTGACGGCCCTCTCTTACTCGAACTACCTAGAAAATCCTCCAGAAACCATCACTATCTTCACAGACTCAAAATCTTCGCTGGATGTCCTCCTTATGGAAGAATGCACCTCCAGGCCAGACATACTCCATGCCATTCAAAATACTGCTACCCATCTTCAAACCAAAAACGTCAAACTTCGGTATCAGTGGGTTCCCTCCCATACTGGCCTCCATGGAAATGAAAAGGCCGATAGAGCAGCCAAAGATGGAGCCAAGAAGATTGGTGACCCCGACCTTCTACTTCCTCTCTCCATCAGTGACATTATCCGGAAGATCAAGAATGCAACATGGACTCTCTGGGAGACTGAATATAAAACAATCGCAACTCTACATAACTGGCCAATTCAAGACTGTCAAGGCGAAACCAAAGCTACTCTCTTCGCCAACCAACCTCCACATATCGCTCATCTGATGTCCAGGATAAGGACTAACACATGGACAACCAAGTTCACTCCAGTTAGGTGTCCCTGTATGAAGGATTTCGTCTCCTTCCAGCATTGTCTTTTCGATTGCCTCACCTTAAGCAACCACTTTCAGCATTTAAGAACTCTTCACAGGGCAAGCAAACCCTCTTCAGCTGCTTCAACAAACTAATCAAGACAGCCTCCACGGATGGGCACCTCTAGTCCTGGCAGCCAATCTTTCTCACTCATCAGCAGTTGGACCATATCTCTAAAGACCCCCAGCCACCTCCAGACTCACCTTCATCTCTAACTTCCTGAAACCACCGCCTATCTTAGACATGGAAACTATAATACATCATTCTCCTTCCTTAATTATATGACACGGTTCATCCTCAAGACAGTCCCTAATCGTTATCACGCTGGGACGTTAATACCACCGAAGAAGAAGAAGAAGTGCCATGTATGCCTTTCTCCTCTGGTCTGGTCTTGAACGTTTGGGTCAGAATAAAGAGAGAAACATCATCTCTGTCTTCCTGGGTCTTCTTCGTCAGGCTGCATTACCATTTGCGCTCCTCTGCTCTTCTGCCTCCTGTCTTCACCTTCACCCTTACCACCACACCATCACACAATGAATGCTTGCTCTTTCTACATTTTGTTAGATCTGTTGATTATGCATTGTGTACTTTTTAAGATGTTTGTAAGAGCCATATATCTGAAAATGAATAAAAACAAGTAAAAAAAAAAAAAGAGGGTATCAATGATGCCCTCGTCACTTGCACGGTATCTTTGGTCATTGTGTTGTATAGCATGTTTAGCATGTGGCCTAGACTGAAGTAATGATGGAAATTGTTATGATTTCTCAGGAGATTCAGCTGATTTGTTATGGAATTGCGACTTTTGCATGAATTTTCATGGATTTACATTTAATATATAAGTTTAAATCACAGGTGGAGGACGGGGAAGGGGACTGTAACAAATGCACATGGGGTAGGATTTCATTTGAAACTTAATTTTGTCATTTGGTTCACAGCTGGCCAGTTAGCTGCATAGAGCACATGCAAGTTAAGCTTTAGCTTTGTATGTTGATGCATATCGCCATATGCATATGTGCGAGTGTGTGGCTTGTGTGTGTAATTGTGTGCAGATGCATTAATTTGTTATGAGTGTATGTATGTGGACACCATCGCAGAGCAATGTTTTAAATTCTTCTTTTCGTGTTACATATGGTCCTCAGGTATCTTGTGGATTTAGTTTTGTATCCGTTTTGAACACAGCTCAGCTCTGGAGACTTAAATCTAAGAGAGCTATACCAACCATGATCAAAAGAGAGTTTGTCCTTTTGGTTAGCGGATGAACCATCAAGGGCTCACCAACTATGTCAAATAGCCTGAAAAAAGCTCCTGATTGTAGTTGTACTTTTGTCATAGAACCTGCGTGGAAAGGCAGAATTTTCAATGTTTCGTCGCATGCAGACCTGGATAATGTTCCACACCTGGCATAGGGTGAAGGTCCTAATTGTGCCTTCCTGTCTATCCTGTTCTGTTTCTTCATTGGTAGACCTCTATACGTCCATGCCAAGTTGAAGGTGCACGGATCGTTCCAGGTACGCCTGTGTTGTCCAGTGTCATTTGAACGATTGCAAAGAGTGTCATGTTCTTGGATCGCGGTATTCGTCATCCGGGTTACTCCTCTGTCTATTTACCGCAATGGTAGTATACAACACTTCCTTCCCCCTTATCTTGAGGTCACATGTTCAATCAATTCAATATCAATGATTTCGATTTCCATGTAGGATTCGAGAGTAGCATGCACGATTTCGAAGTAGCATGCAATTCCGATTGTCTTTCTGCCTGTTCTCATGGAGTGCTTTCAAAACCGAGATAACGAAAGTTAATGCACTCTGAGCACGCTGGTGGTCACAGGTCCAAGCGGGTTGGCTTCCTCCACTCACGGGTTGATCTCCGGGGTAGAGGTGGTGACTGTGCAGGCCGTCTTGGTGTCGTCACTGGCTGTGGCAGGTCTGGCCTCATCGACATCTGACTGGATCCTCTCGAAGTGGCTGCCCTTGGCCCAGGAACTGGGCACAGGTGACAAATCTAATGGGGTTGGGCCAGGGGAGTGCGCGGGGTTAAGCGCCTCTGCATACGGATATATGGGCCTATTTTGGGCTATAGGAGGGTGGACCACTGTCACCTGTGTTTTGAATTCAGCTTCTTCTTCCGATGCGGGGATGAGATGGTCGATGTGCACGTGGACGGTTCTGCCAGCTACGTGCACGATGTAGCTTGTCGGCCCAAGGCGCTGCATCACCATGCCCCGAACCCACTTGTCAGGGCCCCGAAACTGCCTCACAGAGACAGTCTCCCAGGTACGAAGGTACGCAGTGTCTTTGTGCCGTGGTCATGCTGCTCCTTCTGCTGTTGCTGCTTGCGAAGGATCGTTCCGCCTCGGTCTGGTTTCACCAACGCCAGTTGAACTCTCAGCTGCCGCTTCAGGAAGAGTTCAGCCGGTGACACTTCTGTCGTGTGTGTGGAGTGGCCCAATAGCTGATCAGGAGGTTTGCCAGTTGGTGCTGGATGGTCAGCTGGGAACTCCGTTTCAAGCTCCTTTTCAGTACCTGGACGAATCTCTCAGCTGCTCCGTTTATGGCAGGGTGATAAGGTGGGGCTCTTGTGTGTTTGACTCCATTTCTTCGAAGGAAGTGGCAAACATCTGAGCCGTGAACTGGGGTCCGTTGTCACTCACTATTTCTTCTGGTAGCCCATACGAAGCAAACAGGCGCCGAAGAACGTCAATGGTCTTCTCTGTGGTGGTGCTTCCCATTGGAATCACTTCTGGCCACTTGGAGTGTGCATCAATCAGAACAAAGTAATTCTGTGCCTGATGCTCTGCAAAGTCAATGTGTATCTGCTGCCAGGGTCTTTTCGGCCATGACCACGGATGTAGTGGTGCTGTTGCTGGTGTGTTTGCCACCTTGGTGCAGCCATGGCGGGCCTTGACTGTATCTTCAATGTCTTGTTCAATGCCGGACCACCACACATAGCTCCGAGCAAGAGCTTTCATCCTGCACATTCCTGGGTGCTTTTCATGTAGTCCCGCAGGATCCTTTGCTGCAGTGATGTGGGAATGATAACTCGAAGACCCCAAAGGACCACACCTTCCTCAACTGAGAGTTCCTGTCTCCTTTTGAAGTAGGGCTGTAGTTCTGCCTCCTTGATATGGTTTGGCCATCCATTGAGTGTGTTGTTCCACACTTTGGAGAGAACTGGGTCCTTTCTGGTCACTTCCGCAATTTGCTCAGCTGTCAGTGGAAGATCTTCAGTGCAGCTGATGTTGAAAATAGGTTCTTCTCTGGCTGTTGAATCTTCTGTCTTCAGGGGCAGCCTGGACAACATGACTGCATTTTTGTGCTCGTTTGTTGTTCTAAACTGTAACTGGTACTGGTAAGCTGCCAGAATCAGCACCCAACGTTGTATTCGGGCTGCTGCCAGGGTTGGTACTCCGTTCTTTGGTCCAAGGATGGTGAGGAGCGGTTTGTGGTCTGTCACCAGCGTGAAAGGGCGATCGTACAGGTAGTCATGGAATTTCTTCACTCCAAACACCAAAGCTAGCGCCTCCTTTTCAATCTGGGCATAGTTCCTCTCAGGCTTGGACAGAGTTCTAGACGCATAGGCAATCGGATGGTGGGGTCCATCTGGCATCTCATGGCTGATAACTGCCCCAACCCCACAGAGGATGCATCGCACTCCAGCCGAATGGGCAGGTTGACATCAAAATGAGTGAGGACATCTGCAGATGTCAGAAGCTCCTTGGTTCGTATGAAGGCTGCTTGACATTTGTCGCTCCAGTGCCATGGTGTCCTGTCCTTGAGCAAGTCATGAAGTGGACCCAGCTCTGACGAAAGGTTAGGTAGAAACCTGGCATAGTACTGCAGCACTCCCAGGTAGGACCTCAGCTCACTGACGTTTGATGGTGTTGGGGCCTCAGTGATGGCCTGGACTTTCTCTGGCACTGGATGAAGTCCGTCCTTGTCGATGATGTGACCCAGGTACTCGACCTTGTCCTTCAGGAAGTCACATTTGGACGTCTTCAGCCGCAGTCCATGATCTTCTAGTCTTTGCAAAACCTGGACCAGCCGGTCCAAGTGCTCCTCTACTGTAGCTCCTGTCAGTTGGATGTCGTCAATGAAAACAACCACTCCTGGAATTCCTTGTAGGATCTGCTTGATGGTTCGCTGAAAAAGTGCTGGTGCTGATGAAATCCCAAATGGTAGTCTGCGATACCGATACAGACCTTCGTGGGTTGTGATGGTGAGGAGATGCTGGGACTCCTCATCTACTTCCATCTGGTGATATGCCTGAGTGAGGTTCAGCTTTGAAAATATCCTGCCTCCTGCTAACGTGGCAAACAGGTCACTGGGCTTGGGGAGTGGGTGCTGGTCCACATCTAGTGCCTGGTTGAGGGTGACCTTGTAGTCCCCACAGATCCTCATTCCCCGGTTTTCTTTGGTACGACAACGCGTCACTTTGGTCAACACTCCCTCTCGTTGTAGTTCATCCAGGGATTCCTCCACCTTTTTACGTAGGGCAAATGGAACTGGCCTGGCTTTGACAAATTTCGGTGTTGTTTTGGGACTTCAAGTGGAGCTTTGCCTTGAACCCCTTCATGGTCCCCAGACCTTCCTCAAACACCGGCTTGTGGTCAGCCAACACTTCATCCAGCTGCTTGGTCTTTCGGAGGTTGAACACTTGTGTCCAGTCCAGTTTGACTTCTGCCAACCATTCTCTCCCCATAATGGGGGGTTGTCCAGTCACGCCGGCCACCAGCAGCTCCATCTGGTACACCTGCTGGTTGTGGGCGACCTGTACCTGCAAAGTTCCTTTCATGGGTAACTGCTTTCCTGAGTACGTGGTGAGGATTGGTGCTTTCTTTTCTAGCTGTTTTCCCTTGAAGAGTCTGGCGAAAGTGTCCCTGCCAATGATTGATTTGGCCGAACCAGTGTCAGTCTCCATCTCCAGGTTCACCTCATCAACTTGTACTCTTGCAGTCCAGGGTGCTGTGCCTTTTCCGCCCTTGTTTTGGTGGTGGAAAATCCGCCATACTTGCAGTCTCTGTCCACTGTAGGCGTCGTCTTCTTCCACCTCTCGTATTTGCAGTCTCTGTCCCCTGTAGTCATCGTCTTCTTCTTCCACATCTATGTGCTTGGTAGCACCCATGCTTCGACATACTGCTTGCAGATCACCCTTTTTTCCACACCGCCTGCACTCATAGGTTTTGAATCTGCAGTTCCTTGCATCATGGTCTGCTCTGCCACACCGGTAACACTCTCTAGTTGAACCTGGGGGCAACCTTCTTCTGCCTCCCTATGCACCCCCTGTTCTGGAGTGGTTGTCCGCCTTTCACGCGATGACATTCCGTGGTTGCCGGCGAGGAGAGGGTGTAAATGTCTTTCTTCAGTGCCTCTCTCACCAGAGCGCTTTTTACTGCATCCGCGAATTTGGTGCAGTCCCTGTCCGCAACTGCTTCTGTGTTTCCACATCAGTCACTCCGATGCAGAAAATGTCCCTCAACACTTCGTTCAGAAACTGTCCAAATTCACATTCAGCACCGAGCTCCTTCAAGGCCGCCACAAAGTCTGTTAAGGATTTGTTGCATCCCTGTTTCCTAGCATAGAATCTTGCTCTTCTACTTATGAGTGACTCTGTTGGTTGGATATGAGACTTCAGCACCTGTTTTATGTCCTTTATTGTCTTGTCCGAAGGTTTTTCAGGAGCACACTGAGATTTTAGTAGCTTGTACGTTTTAGGCCCTGCTAAGCTTATGAAAGTGGGAACTTTGGCATCGTCTTCGATTTTATTTGCAGTGAAGAAACAGTCTAGACGTTCAAAATAGGTGTCGACATCACCTGAAGTAACATCAAATTCTTCCAGTCTACCAACTTGCGCCATTGTGATTGTCAATCCTCATCGCCAGTTGTCATGTTCTTGGCTCGCGGTATTCGTCATCCGGGTTACTCCTCTGTCTATTTACCGCAATGGTAATATACAACAGCAAGGGCATAAAATTGCACTTCCAGGGGTTCGTGCGAAATACCAGGAGGGTGCAGAGACTAGTATTATCTGGGTATGAGACTGGCAGATGGGTTTTGTGTCCGCAAGACTCAGCCAGTCGTCCAGGAAGCAGGAGAGGCAGATGATTTTCACTTGGGTCAGAGATGCTCACTCCCTGACTACCCTCATGAAGACGTAGGGAGCTAGTGAGAAGCCAAATGACACCGGAATTCTGAGACTTTGTCCTTCCAAACATACCGAAGGAACTTCCTGCAGGATGAGGATGTGGAAATATGCATGCTTGAGGTCGATGAAGAAGCCCAGTCGCCCTTCCTCACTGGTTGGCAGATTTGGGCTGGGGTTTCTTTTTTGAAATGGATTCGCTCTAGGAAGTTAGTGAGCAAAGAAAAATTCGGGACTGGGCGCCAGCCATCCGAGGACTTGGGGACTATAAAAAGACAGCCATAGAAACCCTGTTCAGGCTGTGTGGGGAGAATTTCCATGGCCTGTTTGAGAATAAGATCAGCAACTACAGAATCCAAGGCACCGGCCTGTTCATGCGATGTTTGGCGCTGGGATGGGGGTGGGGATGGGAGGTGGGATTAGATTGTCCAGGGTTTTTTTTTCTTTCCCAAAGGAAGTTTGAACCCTTCCTCTAAAATTTCCATCACCCATGGGTAGAGTCTTAAGCGTTTCCGCACAAGGACATCGAGGGTAAGGCTTCCCGCTATGCCTCGACCCTGTGGTGGGGGTAGAGTGTCCCTTGAGAGTCATTGGTTGGTGCTTGGGCTGGATGGTTGAGATTTGTATTTAGACCAGTGGTTGAAGTGCTTTTGAAAATCTAGATTCTGCCAGTTGCTGTCCTATGTCTTCTGTTGCCTGGGAACAGGAGCCCATTTAGGGAGCTGATGAGCCTGACAGTTGGAATAGGCAGACTGTATGAGAAGGCTTGGCTGTGCCAGGAGGACAGGGCCGTAAAGTTCCTGTGGGTCGAAGTGCATTCTTGTGAAAAAAGGCTGAAGATTAAGGCTGATTGAGAAGGAATTGTCTTGGAGGGCAAAATGATCCTCCTTTGGTTGATTTGACTTTGTCAGAATGGCATCTCTCCAGAGGAACGTAAAGCTCTGTGGAATCCACTAGAGCGTGGCATGCCTCTCTCTCTAGGGCACTGAGGCTGTCTGGACGGGAGGCATTTGTTCCATCAGAGTGGAAGCACCATTTGGCTAGCATGTATCCGCTGAGAGCCCGTATGCAGACGCCCTCATAGACAACTGAGAGCTGCTGTACTAAGTGGGCCAGCCAGTTCATGTCGGCGATGGCCCAGAAAGGGACTGTCATCGAGGATGAAGGGGCCTTGAAGAGAAGACCCTGTCCTGTGACGACCATTCCCGAGGTGTAAAGAGGGGGTGGCCCTCCTCGAAACGGGATCACATGTCGCCCTTAGTTCTTCTGCTCTTCAGGAGGCCACCCTGAGGGTAGGTCCCTAGGTGGAGATAGAGTTGGGTCCGTGTTCGAGAAGGGATGAAAAACCCTGGACCGAGGTGGTGGTGTTTTCTGTCAGCTTCAACGAGAGCTGCGAAAAACAGTCTCAAAGAGCCCTTCCTCTCCTTGTCAGACTCAATGACTGAACCTCAAGGCATCTATAGATTTTGGGAGGCTGACGTGAGACGTCATCTGGGAAAATCTCTTGTATAAGAGAGTCATGATGGTAGAAGAATCCTCCTTTGATGGACAGCCTTTGGGGGAGTGGTCATAACACCTGTGGCATTTCATTTCTGGACCTGGCCAGCTGTGCAAAGCAAGCAGCAACTCCTCTGAATGTGATGAAGCCCCCGAAGCAGAGAAGGTGGTGTATCTACGCCGCCTGCTGTAGAGGGGCAGATGCTCTCTCGGCTCCTTAACTCTTGGAGGGGTTATAGAGAGGTGGCTGGAAGAGGAGCAGAGACACGCTGCAATTGCTGGGATCCTATGTAGTCAGTGACAGCTGATGGTATTCTGTAGGTATGGCTCTCGGGGCTACCAGCAATTACATCAAGTGTATATTGGCAGCCTGGAGCTCCCAAAGGCTCTGGGCCTGGTTGAACAAGGAAAACCCTGAGGAGGAGGGTTCCAGGCTGCTGCAAATACGGGCGGCATGCCAGTTGCAACAGCCAGAAACAGGGGAGGGGGTGGGGGATCGACTCCGCTGCTGCTAGGCATGGACAGGGCCTGGCTCCCATCAGTGCTGGTGGTTGTTGAACTGGACTGTTGGGTACTGGACTGAGCCTGTCCGATCTCCATTGACCTCTGACATGGATCTTCTTGACTCCATCCTGTGAGAGGGGAAAGACAGTCGTTGCCTGAAAGATCTCCGCTGGGGGTGTGAAATGAGCCAGTCCCGGCAGGATAGGGATCTGGAGCCTCATTGTAATGGGGGTTGACGCTGTGGGGCTGGAATTAAGGGTGAGTGAAGTATGGCCCCTAAATCTGAACTCGCCCCCTTGGAGCCGGGAAGAATTGGGCTCAACTCACTTGGCAGCGTAGAAGGGGCAAGTTGTGTTTCATGACAGCAGAACTCAGGCTTCAAACTTCAGAATATTTAAATACTCAAAGATAATGGGAATAGGTCAATTGGACCTATCTCATAGCTAGTCTTTGCTATCTATACACAAAAAAAAGGGTTTTTATTAGGATAATTACTTATGATAGTTCAAGCAGACGTTTGTAGATCTTTCGTAAAAAACTGTTTAGTGATGTGCATGACTAGATGCTGGTGGGCAGAGTATTCCAGATATTCTAACAGTGAAGGAGACGCTTGCTTTGATTGTGTCTAACCTTGATATTGGGAGATAACGATTGTGTCTTGAATTTGTGTAAGGCGTTTGGTTTGGGATAAATAGTTCTGCTAAATATTGTGGGGCAGATTTGTGCACGATTTTGTACATTTGTGTGCATTTATTGTACCTAAGTGTGTGTGTGTGTGTGTGTGTGTGTGTGTGTGTGTGTGTGTGTGTAATATATAACATTTCTACTTTCTCTAATTTTTGGTCTGTGGTTAGGGAGCTGCTAGTTACTACAAGTTGTCCTGTTCTGCGCAGAGAATTAATTCTTTAATAGAGCTTCACTGCAACAATCCCATGTTATTGATATTTAATCAATATGGGATTTAATATCGGCAGTGCAAGAGAAGTGGGTTTGGTTTTTTTTTCCGTTTTTGTTTTGTTTTTTGTCTTCAGAATGAACAAGATATGAGAGCTTACTAAGAAGATAGATCCGTAGACAGCTCTACTGAGATGATCAATATTAATTGAAGATATAGTTTAAAAAGTTGGTGTTTTGGGCGAGTCGTTATTACCACTGATTTTACTTTTGTAGGATTGATCTGCATGTGGTTTGCATCACACCATTCTTATACTTGGTTTATATTTACTTGTAATGTTAACTGGATTTCAGAAATCTATTTCCGTGAGTGTTTAGAGTAGTTTCGTCATCAAGCATGTGACAATTAGCACAGTTTCATATTATGTGTAATGGTAAGTCGCTGACCGTGACACAAAGCAAGATAAGACCTAGAATTGAACCTTGTCCTTCAGAAGAAAATCTACCATGAGTGTATAAACGTTGTACCCTTTCCTTAAAGTATGACAGGAAGAAAGGAAGGACATAGGGGTTATTTAAACAAAAATTCAGTTTTGAAAGATGAGTTTTGTGGTGAATGAGGTCAAATGCTTTCTTAAAGTCTAGGAAGAGAACTGCTGATGAATTGGCATCATTCATGGCTGACAGCCACGAGTTTGCTGTATTTGAAAGAGCAGTCCTGCATGAGCGATGTTAACGGAATCCTGATTAAAGTGAGTGAAATAGTGAATGATTCTCCATAAATTTTATCATGCGTTCGTGAACATGTCTTTCAAGTTGTTGAGAGACCACTGATGACACTGATATTGGCTTCTTGTCTTCAGAAAAGGGATTGTTTTCGCTTTTCAAAAATTTTGCTGGGAAGATTTCCTGATCAACACACACACACACACACAATATATATATATATACATATATATATATATATATATATATATATATATATATATATATATATATATATATATACTACACGTCATTATTGAAGGGCCATGAACGTTTTTGAGTCAATTTTTGAAAGGAGAAATAACCTATTTTCTCTTACTCTTTTCTCCAATTCGTTGCCGTAACTGAATGGATAAGAGCTCAGACAACATTGCAGTTTCCTTTTGGCACGTGTTTGGGGATTTGCCGATTTGCAATGGGCGGCCCAAGGAAGACAATTTCCACACGAAATTGTCGAATCTTCAGCAGGGTCTCTCTGACGACGCAGGCAAGGTAGCGACAAAATTCGCTTTGCACGTGCAAGGCAAGCCCTTTTTGAACACTACTCCATCCAAAGTTGCCCGCAGACGAGGATAAAAAGGACCCGTTCTTGGTTCGTTTTAACCATGCTTGCAAGACGACGGATGACGGATGAGCAGCGGGGGAGAGCCCTCGCTTTGCTTGATGAAGGCCTAGCGCAGCGGGAAGTTGCTAGACGACTTCCACAATCCAGAGACTGCTGGAGCGCTTCAATGAGACTGGAGCAGTCCAGGAAAGGCGTCACACACGGGTCGACCCAGAGTAACGACAAGACAGCAAGACCGCTACCTTGCCCTCTCCGTCCTGAGGGAAAGGGCATCCACTGCGGTGACCTTGAGGGGTCAGCTGAGGGACGCAACAGGTGCTAACATCAGCTGCAGCACGGTGAGAAGACGGCTACATGAGGCAAACTTGAGGTCACGGAGACCGGCCGTCCGACCCGTGCTGTCACCGGTCAACAGAGTGCGCCGCATGACCTGGGCCAGGGAGCACGTGACCTGGACAAGGCAACAGTGGGCCCGGGTCTTGTTTTCGGATGAGTCCAGGTTCACCCTGACCTTTAACGATGGCCGGGCTCGGGTGTGGCGACGTCAAGGGGAGAGGTTCGCTGACGCCACTGTCCAAGAGCATAACCGGTACGGCGGCGGGTCGGTGATGGTGTGGGGTGGCATGAGCCGTGGTACCCGGACCCCCCTGCTCCCCATTGACGGCATCCTGAACGGGGTCCGGTACCGGGACGAGGTTCTGGCGGCCGTGGCACTGCCTGCGCTTGTGGACCTTGGTCAAGGCGCCATCTTCCAGGACGACAATGCACCTGCGCATCGAGCACGCCTTGTGACCGACTTCCTGGAGCAGCATGAAGTCGTCCGTATGGCCTGGCCAGCGTGCTCACCTGACCTGAACCCAATTGAACACCTCTGGGATGTGCTCGGGAGGCGCATCAGGGACAACCACCCCCCACCGGGCACCCTGGCCAGGCTGGTCGACATCCTGCAGATCGAGTGGGCGGCCATCCCTCAGGACACACTCCGTACCCTTGTGGGGTCGATGCATCGGCGCTGTGAAGCATGCATCCAGGCTCGGGGCGGACACACGCGATATTGAAAACAGATTGGCCAAATCTGACACTTTCTGTTTTTTGAAAAGGGGGGGGTGTTCCTTTAAATGCATGTGCTGTTCACTAATGGGTCATTGTGCTAATTTCTTTTTCCAAAACAGGTGTGGAAATGATGAAATAAAACATAGAATCAATTCTAAACATTGTCAATTATTTCAACTTAAAATTAGAGAGGAAGGAAGAAGTGGCCCTTAAATTATGATTAGGAGTATATATATATATATGTATATATATATATATATATATATATATATATATATATATATATATATATATATATGTATATATATAATATATATATATATATTAATGTGTGTGTGTGTGTGTGTGTGTGTGTGTTAAGAGTTTCAACGATGTGAGGCAGGCATATTTTTTACAGATTTTGTTACAGATTTCATCTAAGCCAGATGATTTCTTATTGCTCACATTGAAGATGTATTTTTCGACCTCAGGAACAGTGATGGAAGGATTCCCCAGTTTAAAAATGGAGGTAGGAAAATTCTTGATGTGGTGTGAATGTAGCCTACATACACGTCCTTGGCAAATGAGATACACATTATCTTAACGAATACATACATCTGTGGCACTGAAGAGGTTAAATCAGTTTGCTAAAGTAAGCTTTCTTTGCGTTGTAGATTTAGAAAGATAACTGGACTCACAATCAGTAGATAAGTAGAATAAAGAAAAAAGAAAAATATACGACTTACTTAACATTGGGCAGGCAGGGCCAAGGAAACAGTATAACCCTGGAGCAAATGTACCGAGCACTCACTAAAAATCTAAGAGGTTTGGTTAGAGGAGCCATGGCATCAATCTTGGGAACCAGTGGAGATCGAGATTGCGAGGGAGCACGGAAGAGGCAGGCCTGCTCATTGTGGTTTAAGTTCAGGTTCATACAGCTTAAAGCCAAACCGACCACTACAGCCATATCAGGGTTAACACCACATTAAAAACAACACCCAAGTTTAAGTAAAAAAGAGAACAGTTACAAACCAAGTTCACTGTTATCCTTTCAAATCTAAAATGCATTTAAAAAGTCTTTTCCATATAGGCCTACAGTATCATAAGAGATGAAATCTATTGATCTCTTGTAAAAACTTGAAAACTGCATCCGGAGGAACATCTCTTATGATGTTCTATAAGGAATCCGCCGTATAGTGCTTGTGCCTCACATCATGGAAGTCCAAGCGTTTAATAGGGTGTTTGATGCTCAGAAACTCGTCACTTGGTATACACCACGGTGCTTCTTCATTTCTTAAAAGGTAGGAATGAGTGTAGGATGTGTGACCCATGTGTAATCTATATAACATTGTCTCTTTCCTACGGTTCCCAGGAGCAAAAGGGAGGATCTCTTCAAGGTTGAGGCGAATTTAGAAAAGTTTGTTGTCTGTCTGCTTGTTCCAATCCTTCTGCTAGAGAGTTCTCACATAACTTTGTATTTTGGCTTTCAGATCTGTGTAAGGAACGAAGGATTTAGACATCTTTTTCCTTGTGGCATTCTTGGTTAAGCAGTTAGCCTGTTCATTGCCTCCAATACCGACGTGATCAAGTGTCGTGGCGGAAAAAGAGGATGGGTTTTCTCATTTTCACGTGACGTGGGATGTCAGGTTGGATGAAGTGCCACGTGGAGATATCTTTTGAGCAAATTTTCAGTGAAATCTGGGTAGGTTCCAGACAAAAATAATATCTTTTGAGCAAATTTTCAGTGAAATCTGGGTAGGTTCCAGCCAAAAATAGAGCAATCATGTGCCACTCTGCATTAGTTGGATATGGTAGATTGCATGATGCTAAAGCAGTTTGATCAATTTGGCACAGGCCTGGTTTCTTCAGTGTTGGCATAGTAAAGAACAGTGATTGCCATCAAGATATGTATGAAAATTTTTGATATTGTTGTTTGAGTTGCTTGTGATCGAGGAAAAGAAAGCCAGAAGATAAAATATTCGTATGACATGCTGCACGACATATGTCAAAACCGGCTCAAGATAAAAAATGGAGACTGCAATCAAAATGTTCTGACTGGATGCCATTTGACCAAAATTCTGGCCAAGTCGGAGAACTGAACTGGCTAGGAAAGCAATTGTTACAAACAGTAATTATGATTGATGTGTTTAGCTATGTTCTTTTGTTTAAGATGGTTAAAGCCTTGATATGGTTCTGAGCAACTAGCTAGACTATAAACACTACTACTCCTCCTACTTCTACTAACAACTTAAAAAAACCGTCAGAACAGTTACATTCTCTCTGTCTTGATTATTCATAATCTGCTTATATCAACTTAAGTCATGCCTTATGTTTAATGCCAATGGAAAACAAATATCTACTGAAGAATACGGATTGTAAAAGGTATGTAAGGGAGTCTGATTCATTCTGGCTTCATCCACTGCAAGCCTACAGACAACATAAACGGAAACATGTTGGTGAAATGACATAAAAGACATCTGGCAGAGCAACACATTCACACAAAGACTAACAATACATGAACACCAATGTTTCCACACAACATTTATTTCAAAACTCTTCTCGCAAACAGCATCAGACACGGACTTGATCTTTCTCTGATCATAAAACAATCGCAACCCTAAGAGCAAAACCTCAACAGGAACTAATATCAAGGACTGGTATGAGAAAGAAAATAGATCTAATTTATATACTATATATACTCTTCAATATAATAAGGACTGACGTGAGGAAGAGAAGAGATTTAACTTATATACTATATACACTCTTCAATATATGCATACTTCATTGACAAGTAATACTTTGGCCAAAACAACTACTTCAATGGTGTTTTTGCTCTGCTGTTATCTAACATGAGTGTATTTACCAGTCGCAGAAAGTGCAAATTCTAGGAGAACTGAAGACAGAGTCCCTTCTGCAATCGTCCTAGTTTCAAGCACATTTTCTGAATAACATGCAGTGGTAATGCTCTCTATCTGATGACACAAACGAGTCTGCTCTCCACAGTGATTTACTAGTATAAGGCATGAGAACGCATGCACATACATCACATCCTTTTAACTTTGTATTTCAAGACGTAATTCAATAATCAAAATCAGGTTTTAATTTAGGTTTTCATATTCAGTCCAATTGTGCAAAGAACCCACCCTCCTCACCATTATCCTGTTAACGTTTCGTACCAGTTCTGGTATCAGTTCATATTTTTCATCAAGACTGTGGAATTATCACCCCTGCTACTAATACAAGAAAGTCTATAGGATAAATGAATTCACAAACCTCACCGGCTACAAGAGTCCGATATTTTGTCCACAATATTAGAGTCAAACATGCAATGCTAACTGTATGCAAGCTGTAGCACATTTACTGGTGCACACAATCAAAAGTAATTACAATACACAACAAAAAAGAAAAGGATTTCCCTATGTCATTTACAGTGCAAAGACAACATGAGAAGTCGAAAATGCAACTTTCAAATCATTAGCAAAGGTTTCCTTTGCTCTGTCTTTTTTGTTTCTCACACAGATCCGACCACCTCAAAAAAACAAAGATAATATCTAAGTGCAATAGTACATCTACTTTTTACCAATACACCAACACAAGAAAGAATCTGCTTACAGTTTACAGAGAAACAATCAAAAATGATAAAGAATAAACTCACAGTGTAAACAAATTTACATGCAAACAGGAAATGTTATTTTCACCAAACAGCCAGATACGATATTTTCTTACTCCAAATTTGCAGTTGGAATTTGATTCACTCTTGGTTGGCTCTTCTTAACAAACTATTTGTCAAGCTTCTCCAAAACAACAAAGAGTTTCACAAATATAAACATGTGCTTCTAAAGAATGTTCAGAATTTCACAACTATAACATCTTAAAGTTAAGCACAATGAACATTCCTGGCCACTTGACTGGGTCTAGGAAATCATAATAAACTTAAGGCTTTTTCCCTTAGTGTTCAAAACTATCTGGTCATCAAATATTAAAAAGCTGCTCGAGTTTAACAGGAGGGACAAAGTCTCGCTTTTAACAGATCTTCAAAATGAAAAAAACATTGTTTACTTCTAAATCAACAATGAAAAAAGAAGCTTAAACACTGTCAAAATTTGTTTTTTTACATTAGCACATTCCAAGTTTATCAATGGATTCTTCAAGATATGACAATGTCAATACAGAACTGTCCACACTATATAACCATAGCTGGGGAAAAATACTTCCTCCGCTGAAAGAGTTTGTGAACAAGACGACAAATTACTCTAAACTATACCATATGCAGTTGTGTTAATGCTAATGCTGCAAAGTGGAAAGCCAAAGACAAACAACAATACAACTCCTATCATTATACAAATCAATAGAAATCTGTCATTAAAAGTCCCTCTGAAGAACTATCACTTACCTTTTTGTATCACTTGTTCATAACCAAACAGCTCATTGGACCTATCCTAGAAACTATAGGATAAGTTTACAAACTAGTCAAGAGACAGTATATATATAACTGTTTCCACTGTAAGGTTCTACTGGATTCCATCTGTTTGATAATCAAAAGCAGCAAGTACTGAAAATTCATTCCTCCAAGATATGAGAATGATAACTTTCAAACGTTTGGCCTGGAGCCCATGATGAATATGATTAAACTTACGTTTGTGCCATCAACATCCATGATAACAGCAAGTACTGGACCGCAGGGTGAATATGGTTAAATATCTGTTTTTACCATCAATATTCATAAAGTACAATCTAATACTCCAAGCTTCTGGCTTATTTTGCAAAATCATGAAGCAAATGACCTCTAGTGGGATATAATTTATACTACTGCCAAATAGCACAGCAGTCATTTATCAATGAAATCCATGATAAAAAGTTCAATCAAAATACAAAGCATTTAACACACAGAGAAAAAGAATTCACACAAGGCCTTTTACAGCCACATCTGTATGCTGTATAATCTTACTACTTCTTATTTTAAACAAACTGCATAAATCAAAGAATGTATGAACAAAAGTTTACACTCCATTATGAACTAAAAATTACAACTCCTCATTTCAAAGCAAGGTCAATATTTGTTTCATCATCAAAACAAAACAAAATGCATTCCAGGATGAGGGAAGACAAGTTATTAATAGTTTAATATTCTCTTTATCTCTTTTGTATTTTTTCAAACAGTAAAAGACTAACAGTTACGATAATCAAATTTAAGAAAAAAAATTTGAAACAGGCCTACAAAGAGACTTGTAAAAACAATTTTTAAACTGTGGGGAAGCAAAACCTAAGAGATGGGACAAAAAAAAAAGCCACTACTATACAATCAGTAAAACAATAACATGGTATATCTTTGTACAACACAGAACAGAGTTAACTCTGAGAGTTGAACCCACAGCCACTGGCTGGCAGAAGCTACTCAAAAAGACAAGAAAGAATCCCCACAAACATTCTCTCCAGATGTTATTAACAAACATGAACATCGTCATTACTCTTTAGTCATAGAAGCCTAAGGAAACATATCACTTTCAGCTTAGGCATCGTTTTGAGTCAAAGTCATCAGTATTACATGTAGGTGCAGCCAGGTAGGCTTCCAAATGAAAGCAGACAACAGAGTTTGCATCCACCTCAAAAGATTAATTTTATTTCTTCTCATGCAATCAAACTGCTGACATGTGCAAGATGTCAACACAGGTCACAGAAGACTTTAAATATTAGCTCATTTGCTACTTTTGTCATTTTCCAGTCTCCTTTAGAAAGTCTGCTCATAAGCAGACAAGCTTCTCAGTGAAACATCAAGAGTACAATACTGTACCAGCATATACCCCAGAAAAACCAAGCCTGTTTCTCAAATGGACTGTAAAACACTCACCACCTTACCTTTGAGAGAAGAAACTTTCTTTCCCAAGTCTTTATTTTAGAAAAACCGAGCAGAACTGCATGTATGTCATTCGTTTAAACAAAACAAAACAAAACAAAAAACAAAACAAATCAAATCAAAGACAGGGAAAAAGTAGTATCTTTCTTTCAGGCTTGATGAAATCGTCATTCATGCCAACAGTCACAGAAAGCAGCAATAACAGTTTGACTCATTTCTTTATCACAAGCACACAATGCCTTTTCCATACCTTTCTCTAACTCTCTATGCTTTCCAACCAGCTTGTTTTACTTTGTTATTTCTAGTTACCACAAATGCTTATACAATACAGAACATACTGCTGCATATGAATATTGTTGTTAATATTCTTGTTCCTGTGTCTGAGCATTCTCTTGAATATTGTTGTTAGCATTCTTGTTCCTGTGTCTGAGCATTCTCTTACAAAAATGGCCTAACACATTAGCTGTTACCCAACCAGTTTTTCGTAGGTTTGGCAAAAGCAAATCCTACACAAATACAATGCAGTCAGTACAAGTTTTCTGGAAACCAGAAAAGGTTGCCCAACTTTCCACACACCAAACGCCTGACATGTCTGCTTCTTCCAAAGAAATATCACCATCATAAAAACAATTATGAAATGTACAAAAATAATACATTTCTCTCATGTAAAATGTCACTCAAAAATAAATCAACAATACCATGCACACATACACACAGTTGCTTGCTTTCTGTCCACGCATGCTTTAATGCATGGGAGCAGCATAGAGAAAAAGCTGTTTTTCCCACAATGTAGCTTCCATGTCTTTGGCTTTGGAGGCTCTCGCTCAAATGTAAAAACAAAACAAAAGAAAAACAAAGAAAAAAAAACATTCCACATTTTCCTGCTGGAATGACGGTGGCTATTACATGATCTTTTATTCCCATTCACTTTCTGTGAAGCACACAAAACCCCAGCAAGAAAATCTTGACATGCACCCAACAAAACTTGTACACCAGGAACAGAGCACAAGACAGCATGCACTGTTGATGAAGTCCAAGTTTTCAGTCAAAAGCTTTCAGTGAAAAAAAAAGTTAAAAATAAATGCATATAAAGGGCAAAAGCACCCTTTATAGACAGCCTGCCCACACGGTGGTGTAGACAACCTGAGCATGTCAAAAGGGACTCAGCAGGGGAGAGTCAAAAATGGACACCACATCCCTGCGAACAACGAAGGTAAAAGGTCTGGCCTACACACATCCCAACAGCTTACTTCAGCACTGCAGCAGTTAATTTTATCAGCTGTCTGTTCATCTTTCTATGTCACGTAGCTCCAGAAAAAATGTGGGGGTGAGAACTGGGCAACAATGAGATAACAATTGCAGCACATCAATGTCAACTACTGCTTCAGCACCATTTGTTTTTTTGTCTCAAGTAACAAGTCACCAAACTGACTTTAAAAGTTACCAACATGATGCTCTGAGCATCTCCTCTTCTTGGGTTTTCATGCAATAAAAAACAAGTTGCTCTGCAAGTTGTCTGCTTGGTATCAATGTGACTTTAAAGTCATTGTTCACTGCAACTGCTGCTCCTGTCGTCAATCCTCAAACAGGTCACCAATGCAGTCTAGTGTATGTCAATCCGAACTAGTGTGCTTTGTCTTCAGTTATGTACTTATACCAGATTTACCACTCATGGTAGTAGCTATGTCAGTGTGGTTTACTCTATTTCCAACCACAGCATAATGGTGCTTTGAATAGTAAGTAACAAATTGTAAATTATAGAGCTTCAAACCTGACTTCTGTAGAATCACCAGGACGTGTACTCACAGTCATAGGTGAAGAGTCCTTCAGGCTAGTCAGAAGTAGAAATGCAGGCTACGTGGATGCAAACCACATAACAAGATTACCTGCCAGCCAAGCTAAAACTCCTTTTGTTGTCTTGTCAGTTCAATGTCATCACTGTGCGCAAAACACTGTGCAGAGTATGTGACAAGCCAGTTGTCACTTGTTTTACAGTTTCAGTTTCATTTATTTCATACAAACATTGAAAAAGACTTATTTTCCCTTAGTGAATTAAACAGGAGAAAAAAATCTGCTCTCTAATCCCAACTCTCTCTGTTTCCCCCATCCCCCCATCAAAAAAAAAAAAAAAAGTAATTTAACATATTTCTGACCACACAATACAGCTAGGTTTCCTGCCCTTGGACCAAATAATTATGACCTACAGTCATTGCTATAGGTTACATAAAATCCTCTTGTATTCTACTTTCTGAACAGCTTTGCTTAAAACTTTGTGAAATTGAGTGAAAATAATTGCTTGATACAATGTACAATGGTCTATTGCAAAACAAAATGATATTCAAATATTTTGTTTCATTCATGCTTACATATAGACAACAATTCAGTACTTGCACAATGAATGTTTTGACTCATGGTGTTCACAAATAGTGTACGATCATAATCATCACCTCCATTCAATACATTACTGTCACTACTTTCAAAAATATTATGGTTGGAGTTGTCACCAAAATCATTATCAGAACCATCACACAAAAATCAATCTTTAACGCACGCAGCGGTAAGCTGGTGCATGAAAATTTCATCAAGCATGTGTTGAGCGATGAAAAAAACTTTGCTTTGTGGTAATTTTGAATGCATGACAGAACTGTACATTTACTGGAAAGTCAGACACCCCTAAAGCTTTAGCATAGTGAAGGACTAACTTCTTCTGCTGTCCCCAGCAACAGCCAGAACTGAAAGTAGTAGTCAAGAAAGGGACTGTCGGCCGTGGTCCACAGGCAGAATTTCATGTACATGGCAAATTGCCAGATATGGTCAGAAATGTGTTAAACACTCACAAAAGATAGAAGACTGACATGTATAGTATTTGATCTTTTGCTTGTGATAATATTAACTGTTTCAGTATTTTTTGCTTTTGATAGTATTTTTCTGCTTATCAAAGTATTAAGTTCATTGTTTATGTCCTTTGCTTTGCAAGCAAACGAACATATTAACAGCTTGATGAGCTGAGTGGTGATTCTCAGTGGTATTTAAAACGGTGCAATCAACACTGCCTACATGGATGCATGAATGAGCAAGAAATACCACTAAACATTAAAGAATGCTTTTGCTCTTGGACAGCAATAGAATGCAAGGTAAAATTTACAGTCACACAAAAATTCCTCTTCAAAGTATAAAACTTTTCTCTGAGAAACAAAAATCACCTGTAAGACTGGAACTCTCATTTTTAAAGGAAAGTTGAGGACTTTTTATTTTCCTTTTGTTGTTTTTGTTTGGTTGTTTGTTCTTGCTTTGCTTTGTGTTGTATTTATTTTCTGATTTTTTGTTATGGCTGCCATAGCTTGAGTAATACACAAGTTAACTCACCACCTTTGCCATTGCAAACAGAAAAATATATCCTCTTGATTTTCATTACAAGGCAGACAGTCTCATAGCCTCACAATGTTGCTAAGAGGACAGACCTTTCACACCACAATGCTTTTGAGACTTGGAAGGCAACTAGGCACTGACTTCAGTGCCATTCTGTCCTGACACCGAATCAACAAAGTAGCCCTCCTCTTCTTCCTCCTCTTCTTCTTCATCCACCACCTCCTCCTCCTCTTCTGCATCCTCATAGACGTCAGGCTTCTCTTTCCCCTTCTCCTTCTTGTCTCCTGCTTTGCCACTCCTTTTGACAGACAGTGAATGTTAAACATTAGCTGATTTTCCACTGAAGTATGGAATCTTCTATACATTTCAGAACATTTAGAGACTGATTTCAACTGTTGTACCGACTGTATTTTACTTACTTATTCATAAAACAAATTCATTTGTTCATTATTTAAAGGTTGCTGGTCAACCTGGCTGGTAGTGGATTAAAGGCAAAGATTTTTTCCCTCTCCCACTCATGTAGATAGCTAATGCCTGAACCCTCTGTGCATTATGTACGTATGCGGAAATCAAACATACATTAAAAGACCTGTAACCCATGTGAATGTTTGATGGCTTATGGAAATTTAAAATTACCAAGCATGCACAACCCCATGTTTCACAGGTCCTGTCCCCTCACTCACTTCAAAAATTAAAAACCTTGCAAGCTTAGAATCTACCAGAATAAGTGGTCAGATTTATCTGGAGCTCACACTGATATGTAAGGGATGTGTGTGTGTGTGTGTGTGTGTGTGTGTGTGTGTGTGTGGTGTGTGTGTGTGTGTGTGTGTGTGTGGGGTGTGTGTGTGTGTGTGTACATTCGTGCACTTACACATGCTTCAAAAGACATTCCTTGTATATAAATTGCAACACCATGTGAAACAGAAATATTATTGTTGAAACTGAAGTATCATACCATGAGGCTGCTTCTCTCAGAATGGCCTTTCCATCACCAAAATTGATCAACTTCACAACTTCCACTGTTCATTACTCACTTGATTAAAGCACCAAGATGATATCACAGGGGTCATGGGTTCAATCCTCATGTGGGCTACACTTCTTTTTTTTTTTTTGCATGGCCCATTAACTCAGTCATTAAACAGCAATGCTTATAATGCAGGGCTGTGGGTTCAATCCTCAGGTGGGATATTACTTTTTTTTAATACAAGATGGTCAGTTCTTTTGACAGAGCTGTGGACTCAAGACCTGGTATCTCGAGTTCAATCCCAGTCCGCAACATTAAAAACCGGCCTGTTTACTGTCCGTCTTAATGTTTTTATCATTCTGGCGCTATCAGCTATGGGCAGATTTGGGTGGAAAGCGTATGGAATTAACCAAGTGCCGTGAATCCCTCTAGACCAAATTCCAAACTTTATTGCTCAACAATATGTTTGGAAAGCTGATGTTGTTGTACCCATCCTAATACTTGTTTGCCTTACTGACAGTTAATGTTTTCTTCTTTTAACAACGAGTGCAAGCTCATATACATGCTGATGGTAAACTTGTCATTCAATCTGACTGATGCATAGGCGTATAATACTGGTCTTTAGCACCTACTGTGGGTCTTGATGTGGAATAAAAGACCAATCCTTCAGGCACCACACATTCTCCCACTGGCACCACATGGAAAGGAGTCCTGTTGCCCTGGGTTCTACTTCCATTGGTTCATCTTTTGTTGAATCATCATCACCAGGTGCCCTGCCGCATGGTGTTGGCGACCATGGACTTCCAACCATCTCTATCTCTCGTTGCCCCCAACATCTCCCCCACCCTCCTCATCCCCAGCCACTCTGCAAGTCCGTCCAGCATTCTCTCCCTGGGTCTACCTGGTGCTCTCTTTCCCTCCAGCTTTCCCATTGTGACCAGGTGCTCCAAATCCCCCTTCCTCATAAAATGGCCCATAAATGTTGCTTGTCTTTTCCTAATCTTCCTCATGAGTGATCTACTTGTGTCTGCCTCCATCAAGACTGTCTCGTTTGTTTTCTTTGCTGTCCATGGAACTCTCAACATTTTTCTGAGAAACCACATCTCGGCTGCCTCGATCCTGCTCTCGCTTTGCTTGCTGACTGTCCACGCCTCGCATCCGTACAACAGTATTGGTTCTATATAACATTCAAGGACTCTCTTTCTGATGTTAATTGATAGGCATTTGTTGGTAGAATGCTTGTCATCTTCTTGAATGCTGTTTTGACTTGGCCGATTCTGCCAGCTATTTCCGATGTGCATCTGCTGTCTGATGAAATGACTGTTCCCAGGTATTTGAACTTCTTAACCTGTGTCAAGGTTGTGCCATTTGCTGTTATTTTGCATGAGGGGATTTCATGTTTTTTACTATCACCATGACTTCAGTCTTTTTTTGTTGTTGTTGAATAGCAATAACTATTGTTCTGTGCTGTTCAAATGTGATTCTGCCTTGTGCGCACTGTGTTGTCACCCGCATACTCTGTTGAGGCAATATCTGCCCAGTGAGTGGTGTTCATACTGCAATTGATGATGTTGGCCTGCACACTATCCTTGTTTCGTTTCAACTCTTACCAGTCCATATGAAATTGCATGTTTTAAGACTGTACTTTATGCACTTATTATTTTTCATACTATGAACCACATATTATTACATAACACTGACATATTATACGTCAAATTAAAGCACATTGAATGGACTTTCACACCATGCAACTTTTTTTTCTTCATAAAAGCAAGAATAAAGACAATATTGTGGTTTGAACATACTTTATTATGTAGTTTACTACATAATGTTGTGATACTATTTTCAGCATACATGAAAATCACTGAGAAGGGAAAAAATGTGTTAAGTCTTCTTAATGAAATTTGGCTTTTTTCTTGAAGAGCAATCAATTCTACAAACACTCAGTATGATTTCAGTATTTACGTTCATGATTTATTTTTTAGCAGTTTAAATAAAAAATTGGCCACATGTGAAAAAAAAAATCAAAATGGTGACCATGAACATTATAATAATGATTTGCCCTTGAGATCACAACATTTTGATCAATATATGCATGTTATGTACCAAAACAAAGTTATTTGAATGAATTTGTAAACCACGTAATTAATCTGTAATTAACGCAAAAAGGAAAGATTATATTGATTTCATATTAGATAGGCACTGTCTTGGCATAATTCCAGGCACATGTATATACATGAAAACAAAAAAAATCAAACAAGGAATTTATCCGTTTCATTTTAACTGAAATCAAACTTTGTCTGAAAAGACCAATCCTTTTTACAACATTTATCATGTTCTGCAGTATGCACAGTTTGTTTTTCTTTTCAATCAAATAAAAGTGCAACAGATGTGGGGAACCCAAAATGGGAAGTGCTGAATATTTACATACCAACCCAACAACAGCAATATGACATCATAGACATAATTTAAAAACATATTTTTGTAAATGTCCTGCTGTTAGTGTTACAAAATTAAGAGTTTCTTTCAAAATTCAAGATTGTTCACTGTCTTCCAATCAGTTTAATTGACATATACAATAATATCATGGGTGAAAGTGAAAAAATCTCCCAATCCTGAAACCTTAAATTTCCATGTCCTCTAAATGTTCCCATTCCTGAAAACCTGCGTCCATTCCTGAAGCAATGGAAACACTTCGAAACAATCGCCATCTTCTTCTTCTTCTAGCCAGAGCCATCGCCACTTGCTTTTTACTGATTTGTCTATTGCAGAAACATCTGCATTAACAGGCACGTCCTTCATTGTTGCTATCGCATGTGTTAGGCCCAAATTTGCTGTCGATACAAATCTTCGCTCGCAAACTTTTTTTCCCCCCGGTTTAGACTCGGAATGCGCATGAGCAAGAATGAAAAGGAAGGGAAGTAACTTTAAACCCTTTCTGTGTTGCCAAGCACCAGTGAAGAATCGCCGTTCGATACAAACGAAGACTAATGGAAAAATAATATAGATAATTGAATTATGCAGATAAGCCGAGCTGACAGTGTGAAAGACTCTCTCTCTCTCTCTCGTGTTTTTTTTTTTTTTTTTTTTTTTTGCATTGGCATTTTCCTGAAGTCAAGTTTGCCATTCCGGAAAAGAACTTTTGTCAATCGGTTCATTCCGGAATTCCGGAACACTCCGGAACTACTTTCACCCATGTAATATGTTCACCATGGAGGAAAATATATACTGGAGACAAAAAAAGTGATTATCACTGATGTTATTGACCAGTCACTATACCAATCTTACATCTTGCAGGCCTACACACACACGCGCACGCATATACAAAAAGATTTTATGGCAAATGAAAAAAAACCCCAAAAACTGAACATACACCAACATTTCAACCACAAGCTCTCATGCATATGGCAATATGCAAGACACACCATGTGTTAGAATATAATTTAAAAAGGTAAGCACAAGGTCATGAATCAAGGACACTTCAAGTTTCAATATTATTGTTCTGTGTCTGTGTGAGGCTGATTTATCAATTCAAATTTGGAAAATAAAGCATTCTCATTTAACAGAGTCTGGTTGACTAGGGATAGACAAAAGTGACCAACTGACAGGATACCGATCTTAACATCCTTCAAAATGAATAGGCCATAAATAAGCTGTCAATTTACATTCTTAGTAATCTTATTCATGGGCATGTGCACGAAGAGCGCAGAGAACTGGTACGTTTCATCCAGTGTAATGTCAAACCAGCCTATGAACACAGCTGGTTTCTCTGGTCCATGACTGTGGGCATAGTCATTTGTCCAATTGCACAGATGTTGATCCAGGTTAAAAAACTTCTGGAAAAACATGAAAGGTGTCACAAACCACTGGAAACTGGAGCAGGTCCTCACCTCATCTGGCAACTGAATACCTGGGACCTGAGCAGGGGTGAATCTGGGTGGCATTATCAGTGGGGCCAGAGTTTGCATTCAACTAGCTCCATAAACTGAATCAGATGAGGCAGGCTATTTAGAATAAATTCATATTCTGAAGTGTTATTACATCACACTAAAAATGTGAAAATAAAGGAGCATAACACATTAACACACACACACACACACACACACACACACACACACACACACACACACACACAATCACTATGACAGCATCCAGTAGTAAACAAGGCAGCCTGAATCAACAGTTTCAGAAAGCAGCAATAAAAGTATCTGCCTAGTTAAAAAATCAAAAGGAGATACCTTAGTGACCCCAAACAGATTTGGACAACTAAAAGAAACAGAAATCATTAGTAGGCCTGCTTACAAACATACACCCATGGCAAATAAACTAATAAAAACATCAACTAAATCGCACACAGAGAGCAGAACACAAAGCATAGGCCTACAAGCTCTCCCTCCTTCCCTACCCTCTCTGTCAGTCAGTGACGTCATTCTCACTCACACTTTACTGTCTCACAAACAAAGTGTGCATAAAGAAATTCCTCCGTCTTTCACTAAGAAAAGACTTTAATGTGTGTTAGAAACAGTTATTGCTTCAACTCTACACGCTGAAGACATGAGGGGGCACACAGAATGAGTCCAGACTCTTCACTGATGACATCTGCCTGATGACCAGACAGAACCTGTGTTTCCTCGTAATGTAGAGCTGCTGTGAGTGCTGGTCCGCACATGTTTTCATCAATATGTTTTCATCAATTTTCCAAAACATCATCGTTACATCTACAAGAATTTCTCAATGTTGACAAGAACACTGAATGGATTGGCCCATTTTCTAAACAGCACCAGGTGTCCAAAGCACTTCTTTTATCAGAGACACCATGTTGCGTGGAGAAATTATGAATATTTCACATCCAGCAAAAACTGGAAACCAAAAAAACTGTCTTTGGGTCAGATATTTGAGTGAACATCTCAACTTTATTAGTGCTGCCCAGGTTAATTAATATGCATGACGAAGTAAAGAAGAAACAGATCAAATGAAAGAAAACAGATGGTGAGACCATCACCATGGTACAAATTTACACAAATGCTCCTCGTGAATTCAAAAAGTTCAAAACAGGTTCCCTCTCATCAGCCATCTCACTATCCAGAAAAATTTGACATTCCTGTCCCATCATTTAAACAGTCAGCAGCACCACCCCACCTCTACTGAATTCTTTACAGCCATACCATCCTATACCTGACCAGTCTGAGTGTCAGTGTTACAGCATAGTCAAATCACTGAAGTGTATCAATTTCAGGCTGAGAAGCACAAATGAATATAGAGAACGCAGAGGCAGAAGCCCTTAGCTGTCACAGAGAAAAAGCAGAAGATTTTTGCTTTAGAGAAGCATATTGCTGAACAAATGCAAACAATTTTCAAGCTTCATGCAGGTTTAAGAAAATCAAAGTCATCTGAAAAATGCAGAAAACAATACTGGCAGACAAAAGACGTGGATGCTCTTTATTGCGTCACCAATCACAGTACAAATAATAATATAGCAACTAGGAAGGGAACAGGGTGAATTTCAAAACATGTGTAAAGATCATAGGAAATTAGGACTCATTTATTACTTCTGGACATGTATTTAATTTGGAAATAATTTCAATGAGGAGACGTCAAAGCATTTTAATTTTCCCCTCCAAATAATGAGAAAATGTGTCAGATTTTATTTAGTTTAATCCAATTATGTACATAAAGATATGGCTGAACACTTCTTTTTCACAAGTTTGTTTTTCATATTCAGTGCTGAATTGTTTATCTGTATTTTGGATGCAGCATGGCTAGTCCCTGAGTTATGAACCACTAAGCAGCATTAATGTGTGTTTGCCATAGAGTGACAAGTGGACAAATTGGCATTTTTGCCATTTCTGAAGACAAATAGCACAGATGAAATTAATTCTTAAGTTCTGAAATAAATTAGGTTTAATCTACGTATAGAATACAACAACTGTATCAATTTTTATACATACCAGATGCATACTTCTGAAGAAATGTGGGTACAAATATGGTCAATTCACCAAACTGCAAAAAACGCCCATTTTTACAGTATTCAAACAGTAGTATCTCAAAAATTGTTAGAGCTATAAGCGAGATATTTTGCATTTATATTAACTTTATTGTTACCTTTTGGAGAATTTGAAAATACTCAATATATTTTCAAATTACAAAAATGGCTGGACCTACCTACATACAGTAATACTAGTTTTATTTGTATAGCACAAATCTGTGCGCATGCGCGCACACACACACACACTTCACAGTCACACACATACACACTTTTACACAAACACACACACTCACATATAAATCAGTGTGTGTGTGTGTGTGTGTGTGTGTGTGTGTGTGTGTGTGTGTGTGTGTGTGCACAGTATTGTGAACAAAGTGGTCACTTACCTTTCCGTAGAACAAGCACTTCACCGCGATCCAGCATCAAAGCTGGCAGCTGAGGTGGCATTCCCTTGCAGTAAAAAAAATAACGTTAAGAAATCCAAGGGGATGTGGCTTGCCATTTGCCCATGTAGGCCTGGTCAGTCAGTGAATGGAGTGGTGAGAGGAAAAAATCTCGTACCCTTGGACCAATCATGTGGAAAACATCACTAAATTCATCTCCCTTTGACTCACTATCACAAGCAGAACTATCTGTTTCGCTCTCACTTTCACTCAATTCACCAAGTGCAACGCCTCCAACTGCATATTGTGCTGACTCATCCGATAGGTTGCTTTCACTTTCTCCTTCTTCCTCTGGGCTTAAGCGCATATAATCAGAGTCCAACTCCTCCTCACTGAATTCTTCATTATCTGATCTGGCCATACACATCATTTCCAGCACCTCTTCAACAGTATACTCACAGAACGCTGAGATGTCAAGGATTGTTGTTTGGCCATTTTCTTTTCCGTCATCTGCTTTGCTGCACTGTAGAGTTCAGTGACTTAATGGCCTGAAACGAGGCTAGGAATGACTGAAGAATCTATTTCTGGCCACTAGTTTCGAATAACGGAAATATTGAAAGCCCCGAGAATTTTCAAAACTCAAGTCAGATTTCTCCGACGCTCGTACACAAGCATTGTTGCGTCATGATCAGGAAATCCCGACGATCATAGCGGGAGAGTTAACAGAACAGCAGGACAAAATGCTTGCAAATGTGCTGACAATCAAGCGTCTAAAACCACAGTGATGTATGGAAAGTTCAATGTGTAATTATGTATGAGAAGTGCAGTAAGTATCTGTGTTGCCAGAATCACGAGGACTGTTTTAAAGTTTACCAAACTAATGTGACATATGTGTGACATGTGACATATTCTTTTGTGACATGTCACAAAGACATGTGTGTGCTAAACTTGTATACAATGTACTAATGTGTAGGGATCAGAAGTGAATGGGTTTCAGGACTAAATGCTAGAAAGGACAAAGATGAACTGCAATCTCTGTCCATATGATATCACAACTGCCACTCTAACATTGGAAATTGAGGCAGTCACACATGCGCAACAATGGTTAACCTTACTGGATGAAGACATGAAGAAAACCAAGCCTTCATCCTAACTGACTCAATGAATCTACATCAAAAAGTGCAAAATGGAGTAGGGATCCCAGAATGGCACAAAGCAAAGAACAGTATTGACCTTCAAAACCGCACATGGATCTACTGCTCTGGACACGCTGTTGTTAAGGGTAATGAATGGGCTGATAAACTTGCAGGCAATGCCACTACAACAAAAATTCTCTTTCTGGGAAAGTCTGAGGTCCTTAGACGCTTTAAATCGTACCTTCGCAAACAAAATGTGAGTCATCATACCATCGAGCATCTTACCCAGAAAGGAATTGATAGAGGAAGTGCCGGAAATCTAATATGAAAGGAAAAACAAGAGCTATCATGAATCACACTAACATTGGTATCATCTCAAAAGTAACACTGCACACACTCTTACAGCATGGAATGGAAGATGTTTGGGCTTTTCCTAAAACAGAGATAAAGGAAAAGTGAAGAAAAGGAAAAGAACTGAGAACAAGCAAGTTTGCCAAACTGTCTGTGTGTGTGTTTGTGGGCTGTGTGTGTGTTTGTGGGCTGTTTGTTGATTGTTGTCCAGATATGTCTAAGTTTGTCATGATATGTATATATGTGTGTTTCCTCTTTGCTGTAGTTGTTATTGTTGTTGTCATTATTGTTGTTGTTGCTGATGTTGTTGGCCATCATGCTGTGTGGATATTGGTGTATATGTATGAATGTATGTGTGTGCGAACATGTGGGTATATATGCATGCATATACTGTTATTTGTTATTCTTATTTCTTGCCTGTTTATTTACCTACATACTCCTTTATTTTGTATAAAATGCACTTAAAGAAAAACAGCTATAAAATCATATCAGGTGAAATCTATTGATCTCTTGTAAAAACTTGAAAACTGCATCATGAGGGATGTCTCTGAAGAGGTTTTTTAAGGAGTCCACCGTGTTGTGCTTATGTCTCACATCATATAAGTCCCTGTATTCAAGAAGAAGGTGTCTGATGCTCAACGGCTTGTCATATGGTATACACCACAATGCTTCTTCAGTTTTTAATTCACTCAGGATGGAGAGTTTTCCCCCTCATTTTCCCCATTTTGAAGGGTTAGGAAAAAAATCACAAAAAATACAAAACATAAAGGAACAAAATGAAACTTTCACATCTGAATGTATGTATGCTGGGTTAGTTCATGCCAAAATATTGAAGTTCTTCCTTGAATATTTCTTCTTCATGTGCCATGTTAAAGATACCCCCACCCTCCCATCTGACCATGTCTGCCTTGTTGCTGATCTTCATTTTTCCCGCCCTCCACCCCGCAAAACGTACATTCAAGCCAGACACCTTTCTGCAGTGGACATGACTGTCTTTGAGGCTGACCTTCAGTCTCTCTTATCTGCTTCCCCGCCAACCACACCTGATGACCTCAACTCCCTTCTCCTTGGGCTCCTGGATCGGTTCGCTCCTGCCTGTGGCCGCCTTGTTTCCAAGAGGCCACCATCACCTTGGTTCTCCTCCATTGGGCCTCAGCTGCAAGCGGCCAAGTGTGAAAGGCGCAGAGCCGAGAGACAGTGGCTCAAGTCTAGTCTGACTGTTCATAAGCAAATTTTTCAAACTGCCAACAAAATTGTTAATAGCCTCGTAGATGCCTCTAAATCAGCCTATTACAATGCTAAAATTCTTGCCTGTTCCACTTCCAAACAACTGTATAATATAACTAATACTCTTCTTGGCAAAACTGGCTCTTCTCCTCTTCCATCTCACCTGCCACCTTCTGATCTTCCACAGGCTTTCTCTGACTATTTTTTCAACAAGATTGCTAACCTCAGGCTTTCTCTCGATTCCACGACGAACACTCATGCTACATTTCCTGAACCCCCTTTCTCTGGAATTCCCCTTACTTTCTTCCAACCCGTTTCTGAGGACTTTGTTAAGAAAATCATCATGAAATCTGGCATTAAAACCTGTGAACTCGACCCATTGCCAGCTTCTTTTCTCACCCATTGTCTCGATACTCTTCTCCCTCACATCACCAATATCATTAACCATTCCCTCTCAACTGGCTCCTTTCCTTCTTCTTTCAAGTCAGCAATTGTAAGACCTCTTCTAAAAAAGACGACTCTTGACCCTGAGAATTTGAAAAACTATAGACCTGTGTCAAATCTTCCTTTTCTTTCCAAGGTCTTAGAGAAAGTTGTTCTTGACCAGCTGTTAAACCACCTTCATTCCAATAACCTTGTCTATTCCCTTCAGTCTGCTTACCGTTCTGGACATAGTACCGAAACTGCTCTTCTCAAAATCTGCAACGACTTACTGACTACTCTCGACTCTAACAACGTATCACTTTTGACTCTCTTGGACCTATCTGCTGCCTTTGACACTATTGACCACTCTATCCTTCTCTCCCGTCTACATCACTCTTTTGGGCTCCATGATACTGTCTTGAACTGGTTTCATTCTTACATCACCAATCGTCTGCAAGTAGTTTCTGTCAATGGTCTTTCTTCTAATCCTTCCTGTCTGACTTACGGAGTGCCACAAGGATCTGTTCTGGGCCCCCTACTTTTCATTCTCTACACCTACCCTGTCTCCTCTATTGTCCAAGAACACCTGCTTCGGCATCATTCTTTCTCGGATGACAATCAGCTGTATGTCTCTGGGCCTCTCCCTGACCTTCCCATCATGATCCAGAAAACCCAATCTTGTGTAGCTGACCTGAAGGATTGGATGACTGAAAACAAACTGAAATTAAATGAAGAGAAATCCGAATTGATCTTGATCACCCCACCCAAACTCCAAAATCACCCCTCTCTTCCAACCTCTGTCACACTTGTTGACTCATCTATCCCTCTCTCCCATTTTGCCCGTAACCTTGGTGTAACTCTTGATCAAACCCTGTCCTTCCACCAGCATGTGAGCAACGTCTGTCGGACTTGTTTTCTTGAACTCCGCCGAATTGCTTCTATCCGTCACCTCCTCTCAGAAGACACGACAAAGGCTCTTGTCTGTGCATTTATTCTATCCTGTCTCGATTACTGTAATGCTCTTTTTTCTGGTTCCCCCTCTCATCTCATTAACAAACTTCAGAAAGTTCAAAATCATGCTGCCCGTCTCATCTTCCGCTCTTCAAAATTTAACCATGTTACGCCATTGCTCTGTTCTCTCCACTGGCTCCCTGTTCAGCAAAGAATATCCTACAAGATTGCCTGCCTCTGCTTCAAATCTATTGAGTCTTCCTGTCCTGAGTATCTCACCCATCTGTTACATCTCTACACGCCATCTCGAGCTTTGCGGTCCTCATCTGATACCCGTCTCTATAGTATCCCCATAGTCCGCACTAAAAGGTTTGGGCAGCGTTCTTTTTCCTATCAAGCTCCAACCATCTGGAATCAGTTACCTCGCTCTCTTAGATACTCACCCTCTCTGTCCACATTCAAACGCTCCCTCAAAACTCACCTGTTTCCCAAAACTGGTAATCTCTGCCCCCTTCCCCCCATGTAATGTAATGGTGACATTATAGTGTCTTAGTGTCAATGTGTCATTGTATTTGCATGTCATGCTGTGTGTGTGTTTGTGTGTGTGTGTGTGTGTTTGTGTGTGTGTGGGTGCTTCTGTGGGCGTGTGTGTGTGTGCTTGTGATTCTGGTTATATGTTTTGCCATTGTAAACGCTTAGGGCATTAATTTGATTAGGCGTACTAAATGTTCATAATAATAATAATAATAATTTTGTGGTCAGGATCACCATAGTCACACACTTTGATCAGCTCCATGAACACACAAAGGTGAGAAGGTCTTTGTATGCACAAAATAACATATAAAGCAGACTTTGCTCAAGGTAAAAAAAAATTACTAGTGACATTATATAAATAAATGTTACAAATTGTTACACAGGGGAATTTGGAAAAAAAAAAAAGGAGCACATCGGATGCTTTAGTCTCTATGAACTATTTTCCTAATAATCAGTGTAGTTCTGCACTGAGTGATACAGTTTGAAGCAGGTGATGGTTTTGTTGGGTTGGCATAGTTTGTCACAGAGGGCAACCCCACACTTTTAACACCAGTTAGGGGTTTGCCACAGATGAACCTCCCGGTATCTCCTGCTGCCAGCACTACACACATGGCACTTCCTATAGTTCTTCCTGCCACTGAGGATGGGTGGCAGAGGGCAGGAGAAGTGCTTATTCTGCTTGCCACTCAGTTCCCTTATGCATATCTGTTTATGACTTAGAAAGTCTTCTGTCACAAACTGATTGAAGAAATCAATGCAGGCATGGCATTCAGCTGGGGCATGCAGGCCACAAGAGCCAGAGAACGGAGGCAAAGTGGGGAAAAAACTAAAATCTTCGTGCCAGTAACGCATAAGAAAGTCAATGAAATCTTCATCAGACATGCGACTCACTGTACATGGCCCACTGACCGCTCTCCTCACGTGATGTATACGCCCACCTCCCTCTCCCACTTCATTGTCGTCTGAAACTGGGTCACTGTCAGTACCTTCTTGCTGGCAGCTTTCATACTGGAAACATTTTCACCATCATCTTCATCAGACTCGTCGATGTCCAATCTTCAGTCTGAAGCACTTCAATCACTTCAGCAGCAGTAAAACGCTGCTGTCGCGATCTACTTTGCTGCAAAACTCGTACTTGCCTGCAATGCCATTTTCGACATGAATACAGATTAGCCAGTCCTGTGGGGTGCCGAAGTCAATCGTTTCCCGACGAGTGTGTTACTACCGAATCTCACGAAGTAACTTTCCACTCGACCCTTGACACTTCTGCAATGCCCAGTGTACCTTCAGTTGGCATGCCACGTCACGAGGGAGGCTTCAAAAAATTTTTAATTATCGAAACCGCTATCGCGTTCCGTCATAGGAAACTGTGCCTTACGTCAGGAACGCTACAGCGTTCTGTCGTACGGAGAGAGTTAAAAGGTACAAATGCGTGTAGGATGTGTGACCCATGCATAACCTACATAACACTGTCTCTTTCTTACAGTTTCCTGCTGCAGATGGGAGAATTTCTTTCAGGCTAGGGTGGATTTCAAAAAGTTTGTTATCTGTCTGTTCATTCCAATCCTCCCGCCACCGATTTCTCACATAACCGTGCACTTTTGATTTTACATCTGTGTAGGGAATCAAGGATTTAGACATCTTTTCCCTTCTGGCGGTCTTGACCATGCAGTCAGCCTTTTCACTGCCTCCAATACCAACATGGCCAGGATTCCAGGCAAAAACAATTCCGTAACCTTCATCTGTAAGAACAGAAAACAGTTCAAAGAACTGCAGAAGTTTGAGGTGACTAATTTTTTTTGGCCAGCAATTGCCTGCAAAGCAGAAACGGAGTCTGAAAAAATGAGAAAATCTTATTGCTTGCATTTGGACACCATTTTTAGTGCAAAACCACAGCAGTCAGTTCAGCAGTATAAACGGAACTGTCAGATGGAATGTGTTTTGAAAATGTTCGATTGGGAATCTCGGACCAGAAGGCAGAGGCAGCAACACCTTCATCAGATTTTGATCCATCAGTGAAGATTCTGTGGGATGACGGAAATTTCTCACATAGTTCTGCATAAAACAACTTGTATGCCACTGAACTGGTACTGTCTTTATGAAAGGAAGCCAGATCAAAACAAACATTCATGGTCCATGGTGGGCTGTCTGGAAATTTCAAGAAGTCGTTAACAACTGCTATATTTAAATCTGCCTTTCCCATATGGGGATGGATACAGATTCCTAAAGGAGGAGTGACTTTCGGATGTTTTTCAAATTCACTTTGAAATCTGGGGTTGAAGACACAGTCATAGGTGGGGTCTTCCCATTCAGAGTACAGTTTCAAACAGAAATTTAATTTAAAGTTAATTTCAGTCTACGGTTAATCAGGGAGGGCTCCCCTACCTCCGCGTACAAACTATAGACAGGAGCAGGAGTTGTTCTGAATGCACCAAGACAGAGGCGCAGTCCTTGATGTTGAAAGGGATTCAGTGCTTTTAGGTATGACAGTCTCACAGAACCGTATACTATGCAGTCATAGTCCAGTTTAGAGAGATTTAAAGCTCTGTACAGGTGAAGTAGTGTTTTTTCTTATCGGCACCCCAGTATGAGCTTTCTGGCATGAAGTTTTAAGATGCTGGATATGACTGAGAAAATTCAACTTTTCATCAAAGATTAAGCCCAGAAAATTAGCTTCTTTTACAGCTGGAATGATGGACTTTCCCAGATGAATTTCTGGATCAGCAAAGGATATAGCAGGTTATGAAAGTGGGTACACTATGTTTTGATTGCGGAAAAAGTAAAGCTGTTTGTCTCTACCCACAGCTGGATCCTATCTATGCACAGCTGCAGCTGCCGCTGAACGCCTGAATAGAAGCTTCCACTTGCGTAAATTGCAAAATTGTCCACAAACAGGGAATAGTTGGAACCCTGCTGTACTGACCTGACTATATTGTTGATCTTGATACTGAACAGCACAGGAGAGAGAATGCTCCCTTGTGGTACACCTAGCTCTTGCTTGTGGATGTTGGACAGAAGTACCAACCCACACTTGAAACTGTCACTGGGCCCACAAATTTTGAACAGAGGCAGCTGACCCCGAAAACCCAGTTCATGTAGATCTATAAGAATTCCTGATTTCCAGGTGGTATCATATGCTTTCTTTAGATCAAAGAAGATAGCCACTACATGTTGTTTGTTCAGAAATGCATTATGGATGGTTGTTTCAAGGCAGATTAAATGGTCTACTGTGGAATGGTGCTTGCGAAAACCCCATTGTTTTTTTAGCCAAGATGCCATCATTCTCCAGTTTCCACATCAGTCTACTATTGACCAGTTTTTCCATCACTTTGCAAAGACAACTGGTTAGGGCTATTGGCTGATAATTGGATGGATTGGATAGATCTTTTCCAGGTTTAGGTACAGGGATGATCAGGGCCTTCCGTATCGAGGGAAGAAAGAATCCTGTCGTCCATACGTAACTGTACACTTTCAACAGAGTTTCTAAACCCTTTTCCAGGAGATGCTTCATGAGTTTGTAATGGATTTCATCTAAGCCAGGAGAAGAGTCAAAGCAAGTCAGAAGAACACCTTTTAATTCGCCTAACATCAGTTGTAGATTGTACTCTTCCATGTTATCAGAGACAAAGTTACAGGCTCTCTTTTCTTTCAGGACGAGAAAGCGCTGATTTATTGGCCGAGGAAGAATTGTTTTGAAAGGTGGATGCTAAAACAGGTTAGAAACAGCTTTTTTGTCAGTATTAAACAATCTGACAGTTTCAGATGGTGGACAGAGGGATAGGTGTTTTTCCCTTTAATTTTTGTTTGTTAAATTTCCACACTTTCTTTTTTGGAGTTCAGGACCTCAGTTTGGAGCAAAAGTCTCTCCATGGCTGTCGTTTACTTGTTTTAAAGACATACCTCGACTTTGCTCGCAGTTTTTGATGAGCCCGAACACTGTCCGTTGATGGAGTTTGGAAGACGTGACATTCAGCTCTCTAGCGCTCTTGTTTTATTTGTTTACATTTGGAAGTAAATCACGGTGTTTCAGGCATGTACGCTTTTTTTGACAACATGGGAATTGCTTTTTTGGCACAACTCAGCATGACTCGTGTTAGAGTGTCTACCGGGTCATCACTTTGCAGGACTTTTCTTCCTCTAAATCACTCTGGATGGTCCTTCTGAATCCCAGTTAGCCTTGTGAAAAATCAAGCACTCTGGCACGGATTCATGTTAAGCGTTTGGATTTGTTAAGACAACTGGAAGATGGATCTGAACAGGATAGATCTGAACAGGAAAGTGTGCCATGGATATCCATCATTTAGACAGCATAAGTCTAATTCAGGAAGATGTTTACAGCAAGAGACCATAGGCTGAAGTATCTTCACCACCCCAAAGTAGGGAATGGCCATTCAAATTGCCCAACAACACAAAACGTTTTGGAAGTTCCCAATCAAATCAACCAGTTTTTTTGTATCAGGAACAGATGGAGGTAGGTACAGAGAGCAAATGGTTATGGTTTTGTTTAGAGATACCCTTGCCGCTACTGCTTGCAAACTAGTGTTCAGATTCATCATCATCATTATCTGGTGCCTTGCCGCATGGCGTTGGCGATTATGGACTTCCATCTGTCTCTATCACTTGTTGCCTCAAGCATCTCCTCCACCCTCTTTGTCTCCAGCCACTCTGCAAGTCCGTCTAGTATCTTCTCCCTGGGTCTACCGGGTGCTCTCTTTCCCTCCAGCTTTCCCATTGTGACAAGGTGCTCCAATTCCCCTTTCCTCATAAAATGGCCTATAAATGTTGCCTGTCTTTTCCTAATCCTCCTTATGAGTGATCTACTTGTGTCTGCCTCCATCAAGACTGTCTCGTTTATTTTCTTTGCTGTCCATGGAACTCTCAACATTCTTTTTAGAAACCACTTCTCCGCCGCCTCAATCTTGTTCTGGCTTTGTTTGTTGGCTGTCCATGCCTCGCAGCCGTACAACAGAATTGGTTCTATATAACATTCAAGAACTCTCTTCCTGATGTTAATTGATAGGCATTTGTTGGTAAGAATGCTTTTCATCTCCTTGAATGCTGTTTTGGCTTGGCCGATTCTGCTGGCTATTTCTGATGTGCATCTGCCATCTGGTGAAATGATCGTTCCCAGGTATTTAAACTTATTAACCTGTCTCAAGGTTGTGCTGTTTGCTGTTATTTTGCATGAGGGGATTTCATGTTTTTTTTTACTGATCACCATGACTTCAGTCTTCTTGCTGTTAAGTTCCAACCCCTTACCGTTGCTTTCTATTTCTAGTATATTCACAAGGTTTTGTAGGTCCCTTTCTCTTTCTGCAATTAGCACGGTGTCATCTGCGTATCGAATGTTGTTTAACCCTTTCGCATTTGCACTGCTAGATGTAAAGCTAGCTCCTAGTATTCACATTCGAATGTAGCACAGCGTCAGTACAAAGTCTTTCAGTAGTGAATGGAAAGTTCCTTGCATCCCAGAATGCTTGTACTATTTTTAGAACATTCAACACGAGACTGACCAAGATTCTAACCACACACGCGATAAGACAGCAAGGCCAGTAGTGATGGAAATTCCCCACACATGTGCCGGAAAAGGTTGGGTGATCTCAACCACTACGAATGATTGGCACATTCTTCCGCAGGGCGGTTACCGGCTTTGTGAACAGCTAAGGTTTAAACTCTTTCATCCCTGCATTTCTACTGCCCATTACTTCCCCTTGTTTCTGGAATATTGTAATACTGATATTCCCTTGATTCCTGAATTTCTAGAAGAGAAGAAAACACAAAATAGACTACATTATTTAAAATGATCCCCTGCCGACATTAGTTATCATTTACTTGCGATGTTATATATCCCTGTGTACAGAAATGATTTGGGAAGTTGTCTGTGACAGTTTCAGCACTGTATGTGACATGTGTGGTGACACACAAGTGTTCAAAAGGTAAAATTACCTGTAATCGAGTATAAGGGATGTTATCTTTGCATGTATAGCTAAGACGTGCAGGTAACATGCAGAAAACGTGCACTTACTCGCAGTGAGATGCCCTCTTAGTGTAATCCGTGCAACTTTGAGGAAACTGTCCATTGTCACATGTCACAATTGTCACATATATTATTTACAATGCAGCCAGCCACACAATATAAGCATTGAAGAAAATTTACATCTACTGTTCATTTGTTCTTGACACATTTCATTACAGAGTAAGCACACATTTTGGAGTCAGTCAATAAAAACAACGTGAAGCCAAATTTACAACTGTCCATGTACACAAGCCATGTCTGTGTCACACGTAGGTGACAAGGGTATGATACACCTTAAAACAGCTACGCCGGTTGCAGCACAGGTATACTCCACATTTTTCACACATCATGGTAGTCTTGCTCTTTTAAAATGGATTGTTACTGTAGTGGACGCCAGGATGCGCGTGATTGAATTTGAGGTGTCGAGCGGTGCACACAACACAGGTGTGATTGTCCCCTACTCCCTTGACAGGCCAGTGGTCAGTCCGATCAAGTCGTGGGTCAGCAGCACTTGTCTCCTTTCTGGGTCGTCCTGCTTGTGACTTTTCAGTATAGCTGTTGCCGGTCAGTTGGTGTGCAAAATCCAGTTTGAAGGAGAGCAAGTCCCTCTTTGTCTGTCCCTGCACCTTGTGGTCTGTCCACTCTCCTTCCAGTACATATGCATTGTAAATACTGGTCTCCATCAGTTTTGTTTCAACCTGGCGATACCATTTTATGGATTTCTTGGATTTATTTTGATGAGTATTCTGGTTGAGTTTGTCCACCCCATTCATGTTCATGGCATAGGCAGCCACTGCTGGAGGACATGGAAACTCGGCGATAGTGCCATCTTTCTGTCGATGCTTGGCAGTTGCAGAGACACCTGTGTTGTCATGGGGTGGATGTGCCGTGGACAGGTAGTAAACCATGCGCCACACTGACGCCACTCTGATTCGCCCCTGGAAGGCGGCGAGCCTCGGCCTTACTCTTGACGAGGTCAGTCGAGTATCCGATAGGATTTGGTCGCATAGTTCCACACAGGTATGTCCCCTTGCTACTCAGGTACTTGGCCAACACAGGTGAGGTGTAAAAGTTGTCAGTGAAAATGATGTGACCAAAATTGTGGATGGGTTTGGTCAGCCCGATAACAACTCGTGCACTCAGTCCCATCAGTCCGTTCACCTGCTGACCATGCTTGCCGGTATACACTTCCATATTATAGCAGTATGCTGTCTTGGCATCAGCGGCCACCCACAGTTTGATCCCAAATTTTATGGGTTTATCTTTCATAAACTGTTTGAATCCCAAACGACCTTTAAACGGCACCATAGCTTCGTCTACTGTCACGTTCTGGTATGGCACAAACTCATCCTTAAAACTTTGCCTGACTTTGTCCAGGATATACCTAATTTTGTGTAGTTTGTCACCTGAATTCTGCTGCTGCGTAGGGTCTACAAAGTACAGGTAGCGTCGAATTTGGAAGAATCGATCCCGACTCATGACACCACCAAACTGTGTCCTCAACAGAAAGTGTTTTGCGCCCGTGTACCAATAATGAAGTCTCTGTCAATTCTGATAATGTCTTTCATCATCAATAGTCCGTAGTAGGCTTTGATCTCCTCAAGTGTCACTGGTTTCCACTCACATTTGTATTTTTCTGGTTCTCATTCATGCTTGTGGGCAGCATTGTCGTTGGCAAACTTCACAAGTGATTCCAGCACTTCATCAGAGTAATAAAGTTGGAAATACTCTAGTGCCGTCATGGAAGTGTCCAAAACACGCACGGGCCCGGAGCGCCGTTTGAACACTGTTCGTGTGTTGGGGTCAGGTGCTACAAAGTCCCCACCTGTCCAGTCAAACCGCGGCCGATTATAAAACAGAGGAAGATTTTCATCATCAATTTCATCCCCACTCTCATCACTGTCTCTCATTTCATTTACTATACCTGCTAATTCAGCTCTTTCTTCTTCAGTGAGCTGAATAAGATCGAAGTCATTATCTGACAAAGCAGCATAAAACTCATCATCGGAAAACTGGTCTGAATCTTAATTATTACCACCATCATGCACGCATGTAGAAAATACTGGCATGCGGAAATCTCTTCTGCTTAGTCAGAAAAAAGTGTGGAATGTTAGTTCCAGATGCTTTCCTACAACTAACGGACCCGTGTTTATCTTTCTGGGGCAATAACGGTGCCGCCCTGGTGATCGGTCAAGGACTAATGACGTCGCGCTGTGACGTGATCCGTGCGAAGTTCAAAGTGGCTCCCAGGCTGCAGGAAGGAACGGAGCAGTTTTCCTCAGCCTGGTTTTCCGGGCTGCAGGAAGGAAAGGAGAAGAACTGCAGCCCAGTAAACCAGGCTGCAGGAATGAAAGAGTTAATCCAAGGTCTTCCTCTAGGTTTCTCATGATGTTTTCGTTGTAAAGTGAAAACAGATCTGGTGACAAAACAAAACCCTGTCCTGTCCATCATGGATAAGCCTACCATGGGCATTAACTTATACTGTCAAGTCCAGTCCATGTAACTGCCTTGGTCATCAGGACTGTCATTAGTGATAAACCAAAGGTTCCTAACAAGTAGCCCTTGTCGGCATAGCTCAAGGGATCATTAGGACCTCAGGCCCCCCCGACCATGGCAAGGTGATGATCCCGTCCGGGTGGAGCCAAGATGCTGTCATTCTTCAGTTTCCACATGTCTGCTATTGACATTTTTTCCATCACTTTGCAAAGACAACTGGTTAGGGCTATTGGCCAATAACTGGAAGGACTGGATAGTACTTTTCCAGGTTTAGGTACAGGAATGATCAGGTCTTTATGCCATGAGGGAGGAAAGAATCCTGTTGTTCATATGTAACTGTACGCTTTCAACAGAGTTTCAGGCAACTTCCATGCATGTTAGCAGATCCAACAATGTATTCATAATATTCACTTGTAATGATACGTCACTCTCCAACATGTTGCTCAGTATATCCAGAAATTCACTGCATTAGTACTACCCGTTCATATCTGACCACTTGCAAGGCAAATCTGAGCCTTTGTCCTATCAATATTACACTATTGTAACTCTCTTCTTTCTGGCTGCTGACAGTATGCCCTACATTCTCTGTAAATAACAAAACATTCAACATTCTGATGCAAGACTAGTTTTGAATGCTTACAAATATGATCAGTTTAACCCCTTCTTTACAAACTTAATTGGCTCCCTATCCAGGCCTAGATCTTCCAAGCTCTTAACTCTTACAACTTTTTCTCCAAAACTATTCCTATCTATATAGGTAGCGGCAGCCCCCAGCCTAGCCTGCAATCAACTGCCAAAAAGTGTGAATTACGTAATTTTCCACAGCTCCGTACTCAGGCATCGGAGCACAGACTGATGTCAAGTTCACACAGAAATAAAATTCATTCTTTCATCTTTTCAATGAGTGTATCTGTTTATGTGTTCGGTGTCTGTACTTAATAAGCGAATTAAAAAGAACGACAACGTCATTCACCGCTTTCCCGGATTTGGCATGATTACGTCGAATCTCCCGATTCAATGTTGTCCGATCATCGGGCTTTCTCGGCCGTGCTTGTGGGGTACAGAGGTCATACATAGCTATATTTAGTATCAGCTTCTTCAGCAAAACACGAGGATTTCAAATATATGAACCAGAATATTTATAATCTTAATGTGAAAATGCAGGATCCAAAAGTTTGTGTTCAGTGCCAAACTTTTGTCAATAAAACGAAATTCATCGCTGGGAAGGGCTATCTGTCGCATATCAAAATGATCTACAATCAATTCTCTTTCAATTGGAAAAGTAGGTTAATGTATTCAAGCTCTGTCGTTCACAAGCAAGCCAATCAAAACAAGCAGGTGAAAACTTTCAAAATTTACCTATGCGTCATCGGGGATCCAGCACTTTCGACGATCGCGAGTTCAGACGGCGACCACTTTCACACGATATCGGCGGCAAAATCGGTAAGTTGGTTGCTTTTTTACTCACAGATTCTTTAGATTAGTGATTGAGGAAAGATTTACAATTGATACTTTTATTTGACTGAATGAACAAGATTAGAATTCAATGAATAACACTGTCGACCAAGCACTAGGAAAGCGTGACCGGAAGTGATGAAGCGAAGCTCCAGTTGATCGTTATTAATTGCAATTTTCTCAGTTTCGGGATTGTTTTCAGTAAATTATGCACGTGTTAGGTAAACATTAAGACTCTATGCATATAAGACATTTTTTTCAAAGCTGAAGGACGTCGGACAATTGTCATACTGAGATCGTTTTTGCCCGAGGTTGGTAATGCCACGGGACAGTTTCCAGCTCAATGGCGATAGTATAAACTAAAGCTCAAAGTCAAAGCAATAGATGAATGTCGAGGAACAAGTTTACTAAAGAATTTAATCGTTCGTAGCGTAAAGATTGTTGTAAAAGTATACAGAATAGTACTCAGAAGTGGAGGAAAAGATCTCAACTGGGATGAAGGACGAATTAGAGGCTTATTCAAATTATTGTACTTTAAAAAAAAAATCAGATTTGTCACATTCTTTATGTGGTAAAAAAACCCACTAATAATAATAATGATGAAAAAAGAAAATAAACCAAACCTGATATGGAATTTTACTGTTTGTGATCTGCTCATATTGTGGTATTGTCCTCTAATGATTGAAAATGAATTTTATTTTTATTATTAATTCTATTTTATGCTTCAAATCCTCCTTCCTTTTGTTTTAAAATTTTTTAAGAAAACCATACATGCATGTCACACCACATGTCAAGTCAAAATGATCTTTATTGATGGTAAATGTCCAAGCAAGCTTACAATATATAATTTTTTTCATCTTGCCATAAAAAACAAACCAAAAAGCAACCCATCAACCCCCCCCCCCCCCCCCCCACTCTCCCCTCCCAAAAAAAAGTATAAAATAAATAAAAAGAAGAAAACATTTAAGAGCAAAACAGAATTTAGAATGAAAACACACACACACACACACACACACACACACACACACACACACACACACACACACACACACACACACACACACACACACACACACAGCACACACACACACACACTTATTGTAAATGGTGAATTAGATGATAAACATTTATTTTATGTGACAGACACGGAGGATGCACAGTACCAGAAACTCAAGGCTGTATTCCTGGCCGATGGAAGAGGGTGACGTCCCAGTCTCCCTGAATTTGAACTAACACATAAGCTGCTGATGCAGATGCTTCAATTGAGAGATGTGGGTGGCAAAACATTTGATGAGACAGCTCATTTTCTTCAGGAAAGACTGTTTCCCGACATAGCCTTTTCAAAATTACGATACCAGCTGGTTTCTATGTCATCCAGAACAAAACAGAGCCAAGAAGTACCCAGATCTGCAGACCTTCCTTGCAGCAATAGTGAAAGTGACAAAAGTACTTTATCACAACCACTGGATGTAGAGGAATTGGGGGAGTTTTTAAAAGGTTTACGCCACCAGGATATATTACCTTTATCAGATGAGCATGTGATATCTCACCGACCATCAAGTTATGGACTTCTGAAAGATCTGCTGAACTTTAAAAAAAAAGGAAGGGAAGACCTATGAAGATCGAACATCTGTGCCAGTGGTGGCAGCATATGAATGGAAATCTTGTGACTGAGAGTCAGATGACAAATGCAGCTGCCAAGTTTCTTCAGAAGAACTCAAAACTACAGCCTTCTGCACATCAGGCAAAAGGGAGGGAGATCTACATCAAGTTTCTGGCATCATCACCATTTGAAGTTCAAAGAGGGACCTCTGCCAGTACTAGTACTACTACTAATACTGGTATTGCTACTGGTAGCACTGCAAAAAGTGATTCCGATAATATCCATCCAACAGTGCAGTTAAATGTGGATACAGCAGACATCAACCTGGGTGTGAAACTGGCTGAAGCTGGAAAACAGTTGGCAGCTGCTGTTTTTGGGGGGGTTGTCTTTAAAGTTCTTGCCCATACTTATGTCTTAAATGTGGAAAGAAAGGTATAAACTTAAATAGTTCTAACGAAATGTCTTATGCATGCCTTTTTCTTTCATGGTGAGCACTTGCGCTGACTTTTTTTCCCCAAAGAAACTAATGCCTTTGTTTATAATGTCTTTGAGAGTTATGAGAATAGTACTTGATAAGAATGCTACTGGGTGCATAGTATTTCATTTCCCCAAATTTCAACTAAATCCATTCAGTAGTTTAAAAGTTATGATGTTTCAATTGTTTTGTTGCTGACTAGCGTATTTTCTCAGTTACTGTGTATTATATGCTTTCATGGATCCTAAATATACATAGTTTTCAAAATTTTGATTTAGTATTTGACAGAAGTATAGCCTATCATGTAGTCTACGAAGCATCCAGATTTCAAATGAATTCAGTGAGTCGTTTAGAAATTATTGTAATTTCTGTTTATGTTTGAGCTAAGAAGGGCCGCATTTTGCAAATTGGTGTTTTTCACAATTTTTAACTCAGATATTTCCTTGAAATCTGACTGAAACCTGCTGGAAAAAATTGGGCATGGTCTACATGTACTAGCAAATGAAATTATTAAGTTCCAGGCTTCAGTCTGACATATTGTATATATACTGTGACAGCCTAAAGTTACCACTCCATTCAATTTTATATACTTTCGATTCGTTTTTTTCCCAATCTTTGCAAGGTAATAACTTCTACAAATAACAAACATATACTCTGTAATTTCATACATAGCTTCTGTGTGTTCTAGTATTTGCATTTTAATGAGATGAGCGCTGTCAGCTTGTTAAAAGTGCTGATTTGGGGTTCTTGAAAATGGCTTATTATGCTGTTTTTGCCAGTGTCGCGTTGGCGTCTGTATTCAAATGGGCATATTTCAAAAACTAATAATGGTATCCACTTACTTTTTTTTTTATTTTGCTTGTTATGAAAAGTTCTTTAAAGGTAACAAAGAAAATAAGCCCCATTGCATGAAATAAATTTTGGCTGCCGCTACCTAATCTATATTTCTGATCTCACCATTTATACCCCTCCCAAACAGCTTAAGCCATTATTAAATAAATGCGTTGTGTACCTCATGAAAAGACCAATACTTGTGGCCAATGTTCATTTTCTTTCTGAGCATCACAAATATGAAAAGCACATCCATCAGACATGTCATTTGCAACTTCTGTCCTATTTTAAGAAAGCTCTAAAAACTTGCTCTTCAAACAGTACTATTACAAGTATTATTCCTACTGTACATATGAAAAACACCTGCAAAACCTTGTGAATATTATAGAAATAGAAAGCAAAAACAAAGGGCTGGAGCTAAATAGCAAAAGACTGAAGTCATGGCAATTAAAAAACAAGAAATCCCCTCATGAAAAATAACAGCAATGGCAAAACTTTGAGAAAGTTTGATAAGTATAAATATCTGGGAACGGTCATCTCACCAGACGGTAGATGCACTTCAGAAATAGCTAGCAGAATCAGCCAAGCCAAAACAGAATTCAAGAAGTTGAAAAACGTTCTTACCAACAAATGCCCATCAATAAATGTCAAGAAGAGAGTTCTTGAATGTTATACAGAACCGATACCGTCGAAGATTGTGAGTCGTGGAGAGTCAACTCGCAAATTCAGAACAAAATTGAGCCAATCAAAACGTCGTTTCTAAGAAGAATGTTGTAAGTTCCATGGGCAGCAAAGGAAACAAACGAGACAGTCTTGATGGAGGCAGACACAAGAAGATCATTGATAAGGAAGATTAGGAAAATACAGGCAACATTAATTTTATTGGCCATTTTATGAGGAAAGGGGAATTAGTGCACCTGGTCACAACAGGAAAGGTGGAGGGCAAGAGAACACTGGGTAGATCCAGGAAGAAAATATTGGACGGACTTGCAGGGTGGCTAAGACAGAAAGGGTGGGAGATGTGCTTGCATTGACAGGGAATACATTTGTGTGATGTGCCATGGTCACCGACGCCATGTGGCTGGGCACATGATGATGATGATGATATACGTATTACATTCATTTGAACAGTTCTCAAAGATAAGACTACTTATTTATGTTTCATCGTTTTGTTCGTTAAGTCTATCAGAGTATGTATGTTTAGCAATATGAGTACCTCACGGCTGTTTAAACCGGCTGCCGGGCGATCACTTAGTTTTCGGACATGGTGCCAGCGATTCGCATGCGAGAGGCGTGTTTTCCTGCTTACCCACTGCGCTACACGGCCCGTCAGCGGTTTTGAGCTGTGAGTCATCGGTAGGCAAGCGGGACTGTGTGGCTGCCTTTGTGTGCCGTGATTACTACTGTTTCTACATTTCCCGCAATACTGCTTTGGTCATTTAGCCATATATGTAATTATCAATCTTACCGAAAAGTAGACTCTCTCCCCTACATATAGATATCAAACACGAAGTGGTTTGTTGCCATAATGCGTAACGGGATTACACAGAAAAGGAGGAGAACGATTCTGAAAATATTGCGCCTTCACTGTTTCATGAGAAAAATAAGCCAACTTCCAACAACAAAAACAAGAGTTCACCAGTTATTACAGCAGAAAGAAACACATACAGAGGAAGAGTAAAGTATGTTTTAACAGACTGACTTATCAAACAGATCTTTTTTGGCTTCTTGTGGAGGTAGCGGTGGGTAAATCGAGATCACCGATAACGGCATAGACTCCATTATCTTTCACACTAGCACCAACATTTCACTGATAGTCTTGTATACGGCAATCTCCTTACTGCCATAGTAGGAACGTATACACAATGTCCGTGCAAGAGTTAAGATTGGGATCACGATACTGAGACGACCATTCATTAAAAAAAATGGAGAGACACAGAGAGCGATAGAGAGAGAGAGAGAGAGAGAGGGGGGGGGGGGCGGTGGAGGGAGAGAAAACTTAATACATTTACGAGAACTTTAGGTTCACTGGTATTAAAAAGAACTAAAAACTCCTGAATATCATACCTACTTAACTACACTGAAATCTTTCTGTCTGCCTGTCTGTCGCTCTCTCTCTCCACCACACACACACACACACACACACGCACACACACACACACACAAACAAACAAACAAACAAAAACAAACACACACACAAGAATACTATGTAGATCTATTTTGCTTAACAATGATAATAATACTCAAAAGTCTTTAATTACTTATTTCATTCATGAAATGCATACACATAAACATCCAAGCAGGACAGACAGACAGACAGACAGAAGAAGAGAGAGAGAGAGAGAGAGAGAGAGAGAGAGAGAGAGAGAGAGAGAGAGAGAGAGAGAGAGAGAGAGAGAGAATACTTTGCACTTCGCTTAATGTCTTTGGGCCCTTATTAATTGTCTCATGAAATGTGCATGCACACACACACACACACACACACACACACACCAAAAACAAAAGAAAATAAACAGAGATAATCAACGACTACAACATGCAAAACCTGACTCTGGTGGTCTCAGTACACTGATATTTCAAACGAAAATGTCCAAGGCAACACTATACACAATTATCAAGCACAAAGGAATTCTGCCACAGTGTGTACATGGTAAGCGTTATCCAGAGGACTGAAATGATACCAACATTCACTGAAGACTCTAAAGATTAATGAGCTGCCAGAACCAGTAACCACCAACCGCCTCGCCGGCATCCCTGTTTACCTTAGCTGTCACATGTGTTATTACGATACGCTATACGTGGCCCCTAAGCCGCGAAACATGAAAAATGAAAAACAGCCGTCCTCTACAGACAACATTCTTCTAATGTGTGCCTTTACTTTTATTCGAGAACTGGCATTTGGATTTTACCGGCGTTGGAACATTGATCATTTCACGGTCGAAGATTGAAAATCATGTCAACACCGTCTTTCATTCTCTTTCCTCTCTGTGCGTTTAGTTGGACACTTACATGCACGTAACGTGTTGAGTTACATATCATTTTATTGAGAAAAATCTCATCTTTTAATGATGTACATTACAGACCAATACAAACAAAGCTCTTGAGAAAATTAGTGGAAAACTGAAGTTACTTGTTTGTAATAGTTACTACTGCGCTTATACGGCGTAGCGAGATCGCCGGTAACAAGGCGAAGCTAGAGCTCGAATTTCTAGGTCAGGGCACCACTCAGTGGGCTTCGCGCTGCTACAACTGCCCCCGCGGGATGAAACTAAGTGATCACCCCTAAACAGCCGTGACCTGTGTAGGTCCTTGTCTGTTAAGTGCACGCATAAGAATATGCGCCTGTGCATGTCTGCATACTAGTGTATATTGTTCAACTGGAAAACTAGAGGGAAAAACAGCACCAGGTAGACCTTGGGAGAAAATATATGACAGTTTTGCAGAGAAGATGAGGACAGAAAAGGTAGATGTATTTGCAGTGAGAAAAGAGATTCATAAGGAGGGCCATGATCACCAATCCCATGCAGCACGACACATGATGAAGATGATAATTTGTTCAAATAATCATTCTCCCATATACCCAAACAACAGTTTTTCTTTTCCTGTTCTATCATATCATGCTTCCATAATTATTATCATTAATTTACATCTTTATGTATGTAAACGTTTTCTGTATACTGCAAAGTGCTAAGGAGTTTGCTTCCCAAGATGTTATGTGCAATTAAAACTCACGTGGCAGATGTGTCAACCGTGATCCCCCGCCCCTTGAAAGTAGCTTTTGCACCTCTACCTCGTCCAGGCCGAACTGTCACCCTCATTGGTCTGTGCATCAGTCGTGCACCACGAACAGCACTGCGCATGCTGTAGAAACCTCTCATTGGTGGCTACAGTTGACAAGAGGGAAAAAACAGAAACAACAATGTTTCAGCCAGGACAAACAGAAGTATACTGAAGTTTAGAATTTCAACTGATTAATCTTGTTTCTTGAAATTGTTTGTAATGTTCATGTCCAAATATTTCTGAAAGCAAACTGTACCAAAAAAACTCAATCCGACATACAAACTGGAAAAAATTATTTTGTTATTACATGCTCATATTAATTCTTATGCAATTGAAATTCCAAACAACTATATATTGTTGGTATTCAATTTTTATCAAGTTACCACAAGCAGGTAGTTCTAGGAATTTAGAAAAAGAACAGTTAACCTCTTGAGTGCCGTCAACATAAAATTTACGGAGCTTTCGGAGCCTTCTGTAACGCCTACATACATAAAATTTACGGAGGTAGTTTGACGCAAATTTCAGCCTAATGTAAATGGGAGGGAAGCACTGATTGATGTTGTCAGTCTCAGAGAGGGTTCATAAAAGTGACTGGCTTCCCTTACAAGGCTTTTTGACCTATGCAACCCTCACCAGATTGGTTTTATTTATCTGAATAGAGAAATTGGTTTTCAGCAAAATGCTGACACGAGGACAGTCTTGCAATGCTGCATGTTTTCAGCATTTGAAAGCATGTGAGTTGAGTCAAGAACTTATAAATGACTGTACTCGCTCTTGGTATGAAATGAGCAGCAGACAGATCCAACATGAAAAGTATTGATTTTCCGAACACCTGACACAAAGGGTTTGTGGCTACAGGCAATACTGGCAGCTAGCCAACACTTCAGAGGGTTGAGACAGACAGGACCCCATTGTAGAATTATCTAAGCCACACTGTCAGCAAGTAGTATTAGAAGTGGCAAGGGGAAGACTAGGGTGATGGAGTGGGGTAGGGATGGAGGGCATGCAGCACTCGGACGAGTAGGAGTCTGCCAAGTCTGAATACTTTTAGATTTCATCAGAAGGGCCATATCTTCTATTTTTTCCTTTGTTTTTGTTTGTTTTCTATTGCCAGCGGTTATGATTTTTTTTACGGGAATTTCCACAAAATATTACAAATATGTAGTAATTTCAAGAAATTGTTATTTCATGCATACATTCCCATAAACATGGAAGCAACAGTTGTTTTAATGTACATGGTAGCGATGCAACACTTCTTCCCTGGCACATGGAAAACACTGGATGTCAAAAAAATTGGCACTAATGGGTTAAGTGAGTAAATAGGCAAATTCCAGCATCATAAAGAACATATCAATTTTGTGTGTGGATAATACTGACAAAATACAACAATTCTCAAGTCTGTATCACTCAGTCACTAGAATCACACCTTGTATTTTACAACACAAATAAGTTGGATTTAAAACAAAAGTTCTATGGGTAAATTGATTCAAAACGAAACAAGTAAAGCAGAGAAACTGGAATCACGCAAATAGGATTTTTTTTCTTAATTGTCTGTTTAAGTAATATACTTACCAAACCAAAAGCTGTAACTAACCTGACCAACTTAGCCTCTCCTCTGTCATTTTGATAAACTAACGAATCTGTCCATGGCGCTCATGCGATTCATATGTGATCCACATTGACCAATGCGTGGTCTTCCACTTAGCTAGAGCTATTTGTAAATATTGCCTTTTTTGATTATTCTCTGGCCCAGGTGAGAACCAGAGCCATAAGAGGGACGGCAGAGTAGGAATTTGTGATTTTTATTGGATAAGTAAGCTACTTAACTCATTCTATACTGGCACTTATTTCCCTTGCCAGTCCCCAGAAACTGGCCGTTTACATGGGTTGGTAAAAAAATTGCCAAAAATAAACAAAGCAAGATGAAGCTTTGAAATTTTCAAGGTTGATTATATATATGATGCTAAATTACTTTCTAAAGTTTGGTTTGATTCATATGAAAATACGGTGAATAATGATGTCCTGAATTTATAAGCATATTTTGCGCGATAGTCGACAGAGGGTCCATACATTTTCTTACAGACCAAGTCCACTGTGAAGGCTCTATTTCAACCAGAAATGTTTCTGTACAGTTGAACGAACATAATAGTAACACAAAAACATAAAATCAACAACTTGTTGTTTACACCATGATGATCGGACGATGTTGATGGAGTCACCATCTTGTAGAGCGTGCAATCGACAGAGCTAGCTTGGAATGCAAACCACACGGTTAAACCCCCTACACAAAGGCTGTTAAGTGACGCTATAGGTGCAACTGTACTTCTAGGAGGCCAAAGAATGGAGCTAGAACCTTTTAGTTTCGCATCTGACAATGACCTCTAACCTTGCAACTGGTAAAAACGTGGAACGCATATGCGGTCCTCAGTATACAATATGCGTTCCTCAGTATACAAGCGTTGTTCACCGTAGGACCGGATATGATATGGGTCCTTAGTACAGAAAAAGTAAAACAAGAATTCAGGGATAATAACCTCATTTTCTTGTTTTGTCTGGCCATGATTTTGCTTGGGAAAGTATGATGGTGGTTCCCCGTTGCCTTACATCGGTTTGTGTACAGTCTCTCCATTAGCCTTGGTCGTTCCCATTCTTCACTAACCAAAGTATCAAATACAGTTAAAGCTATTATAAATGGATAGTCTTTTCATTGCCCTTTCAGAAAAAAGGGTTACGATTACTTTCATGCAATAACTTCCATGCCAGAATTTTTCTGTTAATTATTACCCCTCTGGTTCAAATTGTAAAGTGGACACAAAGAATACCCTAGAAGAACCGTCTGCTTGATTGCAAGAGATATTCTTTGGACAACAATCGAAGATGTTCTCTGAATGCCAACACCCTGCAGCCAGGGAGTCGTTGAGTGGAGTGAGTAAGCAATGGTTGAGGATGTTGCCAGGGTTCGAACCACAGGAGTCTGGGGATTAGATCATTCATACCCTTGCCCAATGTTTGGAAAGCCCCAGGAATTGTCAGACTGATCCATCGGCATAATCTTGCTGTAGCAATGGCCTTCAGGTAATTCTCAATGACTCATGATGATGAGATGCCTTGACCATCTTGACTGTTCCTAGTGCAATCCCAGCAGAACTTTAAGAAACATATCAGCCAAAGTCAGAGACCCAGTTACCTTGTTGACAATGTTGATCAAAGGATGAATAAACAGCTGTGGGGAAGGGTTCTATGGGCACTGATTTTCACTTTCAACTGTGAGAGGAGGGACAGCCTGATGAAAAGCTATGCCATTTTCATGAAAAGGGAGGGAGGGAAAGACCAAAAGGGGGGAGGGAAAAGGTTGGAGGGGGGTATCCACCTTTCCCAAGGTAGCCTGATGTGGATGGTGCCATATGCCAGTGTCCACTGGGAGAGGAGATGGGCCATAGAATTGGCTAACTGGGTCAGCTGCTCAGATAAGGTCCACAAGATCTTGGAGCATCAAGGTATCCATACTTTTCATTTGTGGCCATGCAAGGTTTTGATACCCTTGTGTCCAGCCACTGCGAAAATACATAAAGCCTCAGAAGAGGTGCTTGTTCTTAGGAGGTGTCACGGCAGTTTTGTTCATCTTTTTATTTTTTCCCCTTCGCTTCTCGTTTGGGGAGTGTTTTATCAGGTCAGCATGCCTGGTTTACCTGGACCTGTGTGTGTGTTTTTCGCGTGCTTTCTTGCCAGTTGGTGTCTGGCCCCCTTCTGCTACAGTCGGTTTGCAGTTAGGGAGGTTAGGGCCAGTCTCTGGTCGGCGTTTCACTTGTAGTTGGACTTGGTGTCCTAGAAGTGGAAGAGTTTCTGTGTGTCTTGTGAAAAATGTGCAACCAGGAGAGTTGATGCTTGGTGCCCTTCTGCTACAGTCGGTTTGCAGTTAGGGTGGTTAGGGCCAGTCTCTGGTCAGCGTTTCACTTGTAGTTGGACTTGGTGTCCTAGAAGTGGAAGAGTTTCTGCGTGTCTGTGTAAAATGTACAACCAGGAATCAGTTTATGCTGGGGTCCCCTTCTGCTACAGTCGGTTTGCAGTTAGGGTGGTTAGGGCCAGTCTCTGGTCAGCGTTTCACTTGTAGTTGGACTTGGTGTCCTAGAAGTGGAAGAGTTTCTGTGTGTCTGTGTAAAATGTGAAACCAGGAGTCAACTGATGCTTGGTGTCCTTCTGCTACAGTTGGTTTGCAGTTAGGGTGGTTAGGGCCAGTCTCTGGTCAGCATTTCACTTGTAGTTGGGCTTGGTGTCCTAGAAGTGGAAGAATTTCTGTGTGTCTGTGTAAAATTTGTAACCAGGAGTCAGTTGATATCTCGTCCCTTCTGCTACAGTCAGTTTGCAGTTAAGGTTGTTAGGGCCAGTCTCTGGTCAGTGTTCACTTGTAGTTGGTCGTTGTCTCCTAGAAGTGGAAGAGTTTCTGTGTGTAAGGCAGGAGTTTAAGTAAAGAGAAGAGAGCTGATGTCTCGTGTCCATCTGCTACAATTGGTTTGCAGTTAGGGTGGTTAGGGCTAGTCTCTGGTCAGTGTTTACTCATAGTTGGACTTTGTGTCCTAGCAGTGGAAGAGTTTCTGCGTGTCTTCATTTAAGTTGTAGCCTTCCATATACTTCCCAGTCAGTAGGGGGAAGGTTGTTTCTCTATTTCATCTGTGTGGTGGGTCAAGATCAGTGGTGTCCTGCAACACAGTTGTCATTTATGCCCATGTCTGGCCCAAGGCTTTATGAGAAAGGCGAACATGTCCAAGCTGCTGTAACCGTGATGAACGTGCGGAGCAAGTACGGTTGGTGGGTGTTTCTGGCAGCAGCTTCCTGCTTTTCCTGCTGGCTCTCTGCTCCTGAGACGGTCCCAAAGGACTGTGGGTGGCGAGTCAGACCACAGGCATGCTGCAGCCCTTGGGTCTCTTCAGTCTCCAGTGTCCGCCACCCCATTGCTATCACCGGTCTTCAGCAAGCATGGTTGATGGGCATTTCCAACAGCAACTTCCTGCAGGATTCGGCATTTAAGCCTTTCACTTCCAACCGCGGAAGTAGCTGCGGTACAGGGGTCACTGCACTCTGAACACTGTTATGAAATGGAAAGTAAGCTGAAATCATGTGATTGCAGTCACATGATCAGAGCACACTTCCGTGCAATGGCCGCGCACAAACTTTTTTATTCTGGGAAGTTTTGGGCCTATTTTGATCAGATTTTTTTCGTTTGAAAAAGTGCTGACCGTATCGAAGCCCAAGATGGCGTCCAGACGCCATACTGTTGAGGAAGTAGCTCGATTTTTGATGGATTTACTTGATAATCCGGACAGTTCGATGCTGAAAGTGGTGGCTGTGGTGACGAAGATGCCATTGTTGTTCAACCAACAGAGGATTTTAGTTCGGACAGTGATTATCCTGAGGATTTTGTTGACATTCCGAGTACCTCAAGGTAGGCGTGGTCGTGTACGTGTTCGATCAAGTCATTGACAGACACGTGGCTGTGCTAGGAGTGAACTGAACTGTGTTTGTTCTGCAGCAGACGATACTTTTGATGTCGACATTCCAAAGGAGTACCCCTCTTAGTACCACGGCCGCCATGGACAACCCCTCTTAGTACCATGGCCGCCATGGACCTACTGAATTCCTGCCACTCGATGCACATTGTGTGGACTTTTTTGACTGTTTTCTGATGAAACTGTACTGCTTGTTTATAAAATTCTAAAAATTGTAAAGTCTTTGATAATGCCAAACTCCTCCAAGATTATAAATTGTACACAATTTTTCATCATTTCTGCCAACAATAATCTTTATAAAACATTCACATTAATTTTATGGGTTTTTTTTTTAAAATCAACTCCTATTATCTTTTGAAAAGTAAATTATCCCCCTTGACCAGGAGTTATCTGTGCTTGGATTGACAGAAAAACATCTGCAATAAATAGCCACTTCATTTTCCTTCAAGAAAATATATAGTTTATCAGACATTAGATAATTTAATTATTTTTTATTATTTTTTCTCTAATGTAACCCATTTTTTAGCAAAAAATCTGAAAAGTTCCGGAAGGAGTTAAGTGCTGGCTTGTTGCCCCTGTGATGGCCGCCATAGCGTGGGGTAGTGAGCCAGTGCTCACCATGTTATGAGCCTCCTGCCCAGCTGCTTTCGTCTCGGTTCATTCCTCATCATCATCCTGCTCGGGTTTCATCTTCTACTGATTTGTAAGTCTTCTGTCTACATTGATCAATCGTTCAGTAAACATTGTTTTCCATACATTTGTCTACGAGACTCAAATACAATTTTGAAATCATAGTATTGGAACGTTGGTGTGAGACAGCAAGCATCACCCTTCGTGGGTCTATGTTATGAACATGTTTTCCTCCTCATGAGGGTTGATACACATGTGAAGCAGTGGCGGGAGCAATTAAAAAAAAAAATTAACGTTGTTAAACGCATTTATTCACTGCTTTCATTGATCTTGTTTGGGTTTTCTTTTTTTCTCTTTTTTTCTTGTTGTTCCAAGGGCTTCTTGAGGCTGTTTTTTTGTGTGTAATGCAATGTTGATTTCCTTGGTGCCACCTCGAGTAGTGCTATAGCTATGTTTATGATATGTATGTATGGTGCGTCATGTTGTATTGTTTGTGATTGAATAAAATTTGTGTGAATGTATTTGTTCAAAGTTTTCCTTATTTTAGTTAGAGGAAGGGGGTGTTAGAGCTGATAGGTCTGTTTCTGTCTTTCTACTCTAGTTCAAGCCTCAGCGAGCTTGACAGGAGGGTTGGCTGGATGAAAGACTTGCGGTCAATCTGTAGATTGTTAGGGAGTTTTAGCTACTGAGCGGACATTCCCTGTGCAGAACAGCCAAGCATGAAGATCCAATAGATGGAGATGCTTGCTGTCACAAAATGCTTGATATAACATGTTGCTGTTCAGGGTCCACTGTGCGTGGAATCTGCGATGTGATCTGACATTCAATTTTCCCAACTAAGTGTCTTGCACAAAGGAAGAGTTTCACCTCGTGACACCACAGAAGGATGGCTTCTGCCTAGAGACAGAGGTCCATTGAGTGTACCCCCTCCTCTGTCTGTTTACAATGATATTCTGGTATTGTTTGTGAAAAGATAAACTACCTATCCCTGGGCTTCTGTCTCTAAGGACACTCTGGCTCTGTGGATGGCCTAATTTCCAGCGTGTTGACATGTCAGTGGGATTCCTCTGCTATCTGTGAGCCTGCTGCATGCCGCTTGGGCTCCCAACCTTCAGTGGTAAAGTCTGTATAGATGGCGACCTAATGTCAGGGAAAGTGGAGACTGGGACACAAGGCAGCAGAGACCAAGAGGCAGAGCTGTGTCCCATCCTGGTCCAACTGAGGTCAGTGGGTGGGATCAAACAAAATGAAGTTGCATACACAAGGTCAAATAAAATATGTGGTCTCTGGCTGTTTTCACTGGTGGAAAGGCTAACTTACACGCTAATCTTGTAAACACTGTAATGGGACTCCAAACATTCGAAATGGGCCAAATCCCCTGTACGGGACATTTGTATGAAACATTTGTAAACTGACTGTCCCCTATTGGGGACATCCGGACAGACAGAGGTAAAGTTCTCATATCAAATGGACCAAGCTTTTCCCAGAAGAATTATTGCTTCGGAGCTCTTTCCATCTTTCACATTTTTTTATAATACAAATCCTGTTTCCTCCAAATTTATCTGTCTTTCTAAAGAGTTTATCTCGTCACTGGATAATTCTAGAGCAGAGGATCATGACTGTTTGGATGTTAGACTTGTGCGGGGTTTCTGACTTTGCCAAGATCAACTGATCATCCAGATACCAGTGAAAATGGATCGAGTTCACTCTTGCTATCATGCCAATTCTTGCAAGATCTTCATGAATGAGAGAGGGGCCAAACTGAAGTGCTCAAAACTGGAAGCAACGCCTGTGCCACTCACCTTGGACACTGCATGTGATGGGGGTGGATGACGATGTGAATATAGGATATATCTGAGGTCTGTGGATGTCGCACAGTCCATGTATGATGGAGTCCCATATCTGACAGGTTCTCTCCCTTTTTAACTGGGCCTTTGTGAAAAAAAATGTTCAAGGATGAGATGTTCATTACTGGGCATGACGATTTGGGGATTACGAAGATGACCACAAAGAATCCTGGTTGAATGGGGCATTCCGTTCTGTGGTTGCTTTCTTCTCCAGAAGTTTTCATGTTACTTGCTCAACACTGGAAATAAGCTTTACCCTGACTTCACTACTTGAATGATCCAGTTGCTGAGACCCATTTTGTGCCATACTTGGGCGTGACAAGCTAAGTTCTAGATTGACTGTGGATATGATCACAGGAGATGAGATGGGGGTAAGTCACTGGGGTGCTGTTTCTTGGGCATCTCCAGTCTGTGAAACTTCTGGTGTCTGGCTGGTGCAGATCTTTTAGCCTGCATCAACAGCCACCTGTGTCTATCTTTCCAGGCCCAGAGCGAAGTTATCTTTCCAGGCCCAGAGCGAAGTTGGGTAGAAGAGGGAGAAACAGACATGCCTCGAGGAACATTCATCTCAAAACCCAAGTCTTTGGTGAGAATCCAACTGCCATATAAGGCTGAAAGACTTGCATTCAAGGTGTTGGTGGACGCATGATCTCTGCTATCATTTGACTGACGGATAAAGGAATCAGACTCCGGGAGCAATAATGGTTGAAGTGGCCTAATTCGTTGGAACATCTGCAGACCTGCTTACCCCCAATTTTCATTTGGAATATTTTACAGTAAATCTAGGTGTATTTTTCAAAAACTTTGAGAGCTCTGATGCATGTAAGTGACGTATCACGGAAAAGTGGAATTTTGTAGAAAAAAAACAATCATGGTAAAATACACACTATTTAATAAACATACATCAACATTAAAAAAACTTTAATTTATCAGAGACTTTCACCAATTCTTCTATAACCATTATGTCAAGAAAAATGTTGGGGATCACATTCAAAACACTGCAGTTTTTCTTGACAAAATTTTCAGAATCACTGTTCAAACTGCTCTGATCAAGAAAGAAAATAAATACAATATTAGAAGATCAATCAACAAACCAAAATGTGTGAACAACAGAGATAGCCTAAGGCAGAGCTTGCCAGGCAGAAAGGACACTGGCTGTGCCAGAACGAGATCTGGAGACATCACTCCAATTGAAATTCTGGCTAAGATTGAGAACTGAGCTAATTAGGATTTCACATTAAAGAAATGGTAATTGTACATGAACCTAAATTGGCATGTTAGTGGTTCAGTTGTTATAGAGACATGAATAAGATGTGATGTCTCAAGTTCAATCTCAGCCTGCAACATAAAAACAGGCCTATTTGCTGCCCACTTTCAATGCTCTAGTTATTCTGGTGGCGTCTCTGCTTGATGTTTCATGGGTCTTGTTTCCCCCCTGTCCTCTACATGCTTCAGTTTAATGACCTTGCTCATGCACAGTCTTGTACAAGTCCAAAGAATAAGTCAAACCACTGCTGTCAGATCTGACTATTGTGGTCAATAAAGTCCAGTCTAGCACTTTATTTGTGTACCCTCATGTGGGATCTCAGGCTAAAGTCTGATGCACACAGGCGGCCACATACTGTACACTCTGCAGAGTTGTTCTTGCCTTTATTGCTGCCCGCTTTTCCACTTGGCTGCTTTGTGTTTCATTTTCATAAGCTTCTGTTCCCTTGCGAATAAATTGCCTCCATTCAGACCTGTTTGTGGCCATGATTTCCCATTGTTCTTCATCAATGTCACATTTCTGGAGGGATTTTTCCAGGGTGTCTCCATAGCGAAGCTTTGGCTATCCTCTTGGTCGATGGCCTTATGTCAGTTCACCGTAGAAGAACTGCTTTGGAAGCCTCTTATCCTGCATGCGCACCGGATGTCCAGACCATCTTAGCTGAGACTGTGTTAGCAGTGCATCTATGCTTGGCATCTGGGCTTGCAAAAGGACATTCATGTTTGAGACTCTGTTGTTCCATTTGATGTTTAAGATATGTTGGAGGCAGCCCTGGTGAAACTGATCTAGTAGCTTGACATGCCTACGGTAGCGAGTCCAGGACTCGCATCCACAGAACAATGCAGTCAGGACTACTGCTCTGTATACTGCACACTTTATCTCCAGTTGCCTTAGCGATGCGGTTGGATACCTCCTTATCGAGACTGTTGGAAGAGGAGAGACTGCTACCAAGATAGGTGGAGGAGTCAACATTGTTAAGGACCTTGCTGTCGATCTTTATTTCAGGAATATTTGCCGTTGATCCTTTTGCACACTGAAACAACTTCAGTCTTCTTGATGCTTATTTTGAGTCCAAAGTGATTAGTGGCCGCAGACAGAGAATCTGTAAGTCTTTGAAGGTCATCATCTGAGTGGGCAATGATAACACAGTCATCAGCATACAGGAGGTCATGAACAAGTGATTTAGAGACTTTTGTCTTTGCCTTCAGGCATGGAGTATTGAAGATACCTCCATCTGTCCTGTATGTGATTTGGATGCCTGGATCTGAATTTCTAAAGGCAGAGAGAAGCATCATACTGTAAAGGAAGCTGAAGAATGTTGGAGCAAGAATGCATCCTTGCAAACTCCGTAAGTGATGGGGAACTCATCATCTTCACTGCTGTTGACTAATCTCGTGTTCATGCCATCGTGAAAGCATCTGATTATTTTCACCATCTTGGGAGGGATTCCAATTCGGCAAAGTACATTCCAGAGTCCTGGGCTTGACACTTGTGTCAGACGCCTTGGTGAGGTCGACAAAGAGGATGTAGAGATCCATATTTTGTTCCTTACATTTCTCTCGGATCTGTCTTGCAGCGAATATCATGTCGACTGTCTCTCTATTCCGGCGAAAACCATACTGGCTTTCTGATACTGTCTCATCAAGAAGATGGGTATTCAACCTGTTTAAGATGACTTTGGAGAGGATCTTGCCTGCAATGCTCAAAAGGGAGATCCCACATTAGTTCTCACAGCTGGACTTGTCACCTTTGCCTTCGCACAGGTGCACTATTCTAGCATCTTTCAGATCTTGGCGTAAACAGCCATCTTCCCAGCACGTACAAAGGAACTCAGTAAACTTCTGTACCAAAGGTTGACCACCTGCTTTAAAAACTTCAGGCGGAATACCATTGGAGCCTGCTGATTTACCACATTGCAACTCTGCAACTGCTTCTGTCACCTCATCCTCCGTGGGTAAAGGTCAAGTTCCATATGTAGGGGCCTTGCTGGGATCTCTTCAATGACACAGGGGTCACCTCATCCTCCGTGGGTAAAGGTCAAGTTCCATATGTAGGGGCCTTGCTGGGATCTCTTCAATGACACAGGGGTCAATCGATGAAGGCCTGACAAGAAGCTGCTCAAAGTTTTCTGATCATCTCTTATTTGTTGCCTCATTATCAGTGAGGAGCTCACCCTAAAGGTTCCGGATTGGAGCTGCACTTTTCTGTGGTGGCCCATACATCTCCCTCAAGCTGGAGTAGAAGAGCTTGGCATTTTTTGAGTCAGCATCACCCTGGATCTCCTCTGCCTTCTTTTTCCACCATTCATCCTTCATGGAGCGCAAACATGAACGTTTCCTCTGAGATAGTGTAATTTGACCTGCTTTGAGTCAGTCTGTTTGTCCGTTAGCCAATTCCTGGGTGCAGCATACTTCTCAGCAAGAAGACTTTTAATTTTCAAGTCGTTGTCATCAAACCAGTCCTGGTGATGTCTTTTGAGGACGTCTACTGTCTCTTTGGCAGGGGTATCAACTTCATTTCTTAATCTGGCCCAGTTTTCTTCTGTCTCCTTTGGTGAAGGCAACTTGTTCTAGATGCTTTGAGAGTTCATTCTGTAAGGCAACTAATATGCCAGGGTTATTGATCTTCCAAACAACCAGTTTTTTTGTTGAGGTTTCTTGCCCTGGGGCCTTCTTTTTCTTCGCACCTGGAGGTTCACCTCTGATCTGAGGAGAAGGTGGTCTGTTGAGCATTCGGCACCTCTCATTGCTCTGGTGATATAAAAGTCATGCAGATCACGTTGTCTGCAGATGATAAAATCTATGATGCCAGTGCTTCGATCTTGGATGCATCCAGGCGGTTTTGTAAGCATCATTCAGTTGAAAGAATGTATTTGTGACTGAGAGATTGTGCTGGGAGCATAGTGAAAGCAGAAGTTTGCCATTTGAGTTCTCATGACCGATACCATGCTGATCAATAATGCCAGCCCATGCTGTATGATTTGAGCTGATTCTCGCATTGAAATCTCCCAGGATGATCAACTTATCACCTGCAGGTATGCTGCGTACAACTTCATCAAGCTGTTGTAGAAGGCTTTTTTTGGTTTTCATCTTGGTTAGTCATGGTGGGGGCACAGACACACAGCAAAGTAGCATATCATCATGTCCCCTGCTGCATGGCATTGGCGATCATGGCTCTCCATGCGCATCTATCCCTTGTCACCACAAGCACATCTTCCACCTTCTCTGTCCTCAGCCACCCTGCAAGTCCCTCCAATACTTTCTCCCTGGGTCTACCTGGTGTTCTCTTTCCCTCCAGCTTTTCTGTTGTGACCAGGTGCTCTAATTCCCCATTCCTCATAAAATGGCCTATAAATGTTGCTTGTCTTTTCCTAATCTTCCTCTAATGTTAATTGATAGGCATTTGTTGGAAAGAATGCTTTTCATCTTCATATGCATTGTCTGATAAAGGGTGCCTCATAGTCATGATTCTGTCATTGATGCCCTGGCTCAAGTTGAGAGATGAGAGGGGTCCTTACTGCGAAGCCAACACCTGCCTTCCTTTCAGCTTTGCAACCTGACCATTACAAAGTATATCCCTGATCCAACCTCGCTTCACTGACCCTTGTCTAAAAATCTCGTCTGAGGGCAGCAATATCAACTTTGTATCTTTGGAGCTCTCATGTTACCAAGGCGTTTTTTCTTTCTGATCGGTTGACCTCTTTTTGATCTAGGAGAGTTCGCACGTTCCAAACAGCAACAATCCAGGATTTAGTGATCTGTTTTTGTTGGCGGTAGCCTGTCCGAACTCAGAGATTCTCAGCACTCTCTGCTCCTTTCCCTGTCTGCTCGCTACCTTGAGCAGTGGTTCCAGAGCCGCTGGGACTGAGGGCCATTGTTTACATGTGTCTGTCATGTTTGGGGGGGGGGGGGGGGGCTAGGTGCCATGCACGATTATGTAAGCTGCTGTTGTTTGCGCAGAGCCTCAGCAACTCTCTCCACCTACCTCCATGGCTAACCAAGGTAAGACAGCTGGTCTCATAGGAGACACAGACATCTGAACAGTAGATGGCAAGTCATAGCATATGGCCAAATCCACAAGCAGTGCTCTGTAGCAATGCCCATTATACAGTATTCAGCTGCGGGATTTTCTGTCTGGGTTAACTCCCAGAGCCTTTCCCCACCCAAGGTGTAACCCACGAGGCAGCAGAAAATAAGTTGTACCAAAAAACTACATCCAACAGACAAATTCAAACAAATATAATAACTGTGACTGCTTCAATACACCCAGTATTTCTTTTGCAGTTGAATTCCAAACAGCTATACATTGTTGGTATTCAACTTTATCAAATTATTGCTAGTGGATAATTCTATGTATTTTGAAAAAAAAAATCATCCAAAATGTTTCATGTGTAGTTAAGCAAATTTCAGTATCATTAAGATCATAATATATCAATTTCTTATTTGGATATGACTGACAATTTTCAAGTCTACATTTTTCAATCAGTTTATCAGTACAATGACACATTGCAATGAATTTCCCTCTTGAACAAACGAAGATTTAAATTCAACTCTAATGCCAAAACCTAGGCAATCAAAAAGACTTACTGCAAATCCATGCCCTGTGATCAGTGCTGGGGGTCTACCACGCAAAGGACGGGTTGGTATGTATCCACGCAAAGGACCCATTCCTCTGCACACATCAAACAGTTCCATCATTTACTCATCCTCTCCAAAATCACATGAACCATATGCACTTAACAACTTTTTTTCTTTCTTTTGCAATTTTTGGGAAGAGGTGTAGGGGGAAGCAGACAGAAGGAGAAAATAAGAGAGTGGGAGAGGTTGTGCATTTTTACTAACCCTTTGCCTGCCACAGCTCCAAGCATCAACCGCAAAAAGTGTGAGCTCAGAATACCAAAATGACAAGCATCAACAGCTAAATAAAAGGTCAACTGCCATGAGTTTTGGTTTCATGCATCCAAGAATGCATTTTTATGACACCAATGTCATTATAACCCTGGTTTCCAGCTTCATTTCTATTTTCATTGCTTTTAGTTTGGTAGGCATTACTAGGCTGATTTTAAGCTTAATTTCTGTTTTTATTGCTTTAAGTTTAGTAGGTTTATTTTTTTGCTGCCGTGATTTTTCAAAGTTTAGCAATCTTTTCTGCAGAAAATCAGTATCAAAACTGTGCTGAAATAGTGATGATAAAAAAGTGATTTTGTGGGTTTTACACTCGAAACATTGGAAGAAATAACCGCTTAGCACATCTTTAGTTGTGTACAACAATCATCTATTAGCTAAATCAGAAGTTGACACCTCAGATACATGAAAACAGAATGAAAACATGAATTCAATTCACACAACACAGCAGGATCAAAGTTTTTCTTCCACCAAAATGCCCACAACGTGTTCATTCACACCGTTACATATACCCTTCCACATGCAAATGCACTTCTTGGTAAATTCCGCAGGTCACTGTTTTGAAACTGATGTATCACATAGTTGTGTACAACAATCATCTATTAGCTAAATCAGAAGTTGACATCTCAGATACATGAAAACAGAATGAAAACATGAATTCAAAGTTTTTCTTCCACCAAAATGCCCACAACGTGTTCATTCACACCGTTACATATACCCTTCCACATGCAAATGCACTTCTTGATAATTTTCCAAATAAGTTTTGAAACTGATGTATCACATCAGCTGAATACGAGTTACATGGCGTTTAAAAACATAAATATTCATAGACAATTGAGTGAATATGACAGTATCCACACTGACTTGACGTGGGCTGGAAAACACCATTACCCTTTCCCCCTGTTCCAATTTTAGTGGTGGTGATAAAATGTTTTTATTCAAGGTTTTACAAACATCAGTGTTTAACACTACTGTGACTTGCCCTGCCTCTGCCTGAACTTCTGGTCAGCCTTAGCCTGCTGCCAATAAAGAACCAGTAGTTGTAAAAAAAACTCTAGCAGGCCTGAATGAAGTCCAATTGTCACCAAAATTTGTGTAGGCTACTTAATGAAAAAAGGATGCTGAGTTTAGCTGTGCTATTCATAAAGCTATTACTTAAATAGTTTTTAGCCGCCATCCAGTTCTGTACCATATATCACTGAAACAACTTTTAGCGTGGCCCGGCAGTAGGTGAAGCTTGGCGTTCATGACTATAGTTGCGGCTCATCACGGGTGTGCAAAGACTTACTTGGTGACCCAAAACTGACAACTAACACAAAATTTGATGACTGTCATGAATTCACTGTTGACAAATGCATCAAATTACTGCTGACAATGCATCAACAACTGGTGGGCATGGTTGAACTTGTCGCATAGGGATTTGAAGTAAGCACAAGAAATGGTTGTTTTGGTAAATTATAATACAATTAGGTACTGGCAGCCAAAAAATAAACTTCTGAAGAGGTTATTAACACTTATATTTCTGAAAAGTACAAGAAAAAAATAAGCACAATGCAAAAAAAGTAAATCTCTAGCTGTATTAGGTCCAGAGATAACACAATATGAAAATGGCAGTTTACGTATGTTTTCGCCAATTGCGAAATGTAGCAAGTTTGCTGAAACCTAAATTTTACAGAAGTCCTCAAACAGAGAATGCCATTCCTGATTTTAATTCTTAACAACATAAACTACACAAAAAAACAAGCATACAAGCAGATCTGTTCATACATTTACACAGCAGTGCTGCAAACTTCATAAATATACCATTTTGTCAATGCTTTTTGGAGCTATGTGTCTGTGTTTGCCTGATGCTATATAGCGTTCTGATAATGTGTGTGTGTCTGCATGCATGTGTGTGCTTGTGCGGGACTGTGCAAAACTGCTATTTGATGTTTCTTTAAGATGATAAACATTGTCAAATCTGATCCAACCGATGACAGGCATTCGCTGACCAATTTCCAGTTTCAATTTCTAGCCGAGTACTAGCACAAATATGATGATTTTGATGAATTAAACAAAATTCCATCGTATTCATTAAATACTAGCATATATAAACACCTTTGGAAAGCAATCGCTTCACAAAGTTTTACTTCTACTAGTTTCAGATTGCTTTAAAAAAATCCCTTGGCGATGAAACATCAAACCGGAGATTGTACTTTCTATTCTTTGCTTATGCAGGCTATAAACTGCCGCGGATTTCTTTTAAAAACTTTCTAAATAATAGACAAATATCAAAAATAATTCACTGAATCAAATTTCTAAGTCAATTTTCAAGAAAAATCAGTCGATGTTCACGTTTGTGACTGGACTTTCAGCAATCGCTTCGAAGGCTGCCATGATTTGAGGTTCCCGTTTGCTAAAATGGTACTCTCCCTTTGTTGGCTCGTGCACACACCATATATGTCACATCTCATAGTTCCATATACAGTTGGATTCAGCAAAAAATAAGCTGTTTACGCATCCACAGGACCGTCTGATTGATTAAGTAGGTCCTGAGATATTCTTCTTCAAAGTTTTCCAATATTCTGACCTTTACAAGACTAACAAACTAATAATTTTATAAAATAAATATTATACAGGAATGAAGAACAGGGTTTTGACCTGTCAACTGTACTAATTTGCGTAAAGGTAGTCCTGTGTGACCATTATAATTTAAGTTGCTGTTAACCGGTCACCCCAAGCACTGTCGTGAGCCAGTCGCCATTACGTCACACACGGTGAAACTTCATTGGTTTTTTTGTTTGTTTGTTTTTTTGCGCAGATTTTCATATGGGTGCATTTATAACAAAAACAAACAGCACAGATCGATAGAGGAAAGAACAATCTTTATCTTCATGATAACAACTTGTCATTCATGTTCATCTGCAAGAATATTTGACTGATAAACATGTGCATTTTTCCACTGACTGACACAATTCCCGCATTGCTGAAGAGAGGCTGCCGGTACCTAACACAATTTATTAACTTCACTCCAGAGGACTCTTGAATTGCATGAGGATATGTAATAATAGCAACAATGACTCTGTACTATCTCATAAGAGCCTTAAGTGCTTCACAAAAGCATGTCAAACAATAGCATGCAGATGTAAAGCAAATACATGTCAATCCTTACTGCTATGATGAAACAGATGAACAGTAATAACACAATGGTAAAGAAGCAATAAAAATGATCAATAATTTAATATCCTTAACATATGATGTCTTAATTACTGATGTGTCTTTTGTGTTGGCTAGTGATTGCATGCCTATCACCTCTCACTTTCAGCCTGCTCTGCTGCCTAGCATAGTCTGTTGTGTTAACCGTGGTGTAGTACCACGGTGACTGTTAACCACTACATCTGTATCCCTCAGCTCTGCGAAAAGGAGAGCAGAGTGCACAAGTCTCTCTCTGTCAGTACACAGCCTCTCCCATCAGTACGCCCTATGCGTCGCCTCCCTATGGCGACACATGTATGTCATCACCTCATGGACACAGGCTGAACCCTCGAGGGACTTGAAGGAAGTCTGGCCCTCAGATGTGCCGCATGCAGGCCTACCAGCATGTGGACATGCTCTGGTACCCAAGAACCAGACCCCCAGTATGGGTAAAATAGCTCCAATGTCTTGTGGTTGTCTATGGAGGGACCAAGGCTAAAGGAATAAACTTTGACAGAAAGTCACCATTGCTTCGTGGTTGTCTTGGAAGAGTCCAAGGCTAAAGGAATAAACCCTGACAGAAAATCAGCCCCCATTGTCTTTATGGCACTCATAGAAACAACAAAAGCAAGTGGAGAGTCCGTACAAAAACCGATGAGGCAATGAGAAACTACCATCGTATCCTCCCAAGAACATTATGGCCACATGAAAAAAAGAAGAAAAGAAAAGAGAACAATGTGAATAAGGGTTCCACTGGAGAACCTCTGTCCAGTAAGAGAAGTCATGCTGAACAAGTGACACCAAACCATCAGGCTACTGCAATCAAATTAAAAGATATAAAAATCATAACATGGAATGTTGGAACAATGCTCCAAACGGGAAAACTAGAAAATGTCAAGACAGAAATGGAAAGACTGAACATCAATATTTTAGGACTAGGAGAGTGAGCTGGAAGGGAGCAGGCAATAACATCAGGCAAGCATCAAATTATATAGGAACAGGAATTATCATGGGCAATGACAAGTCTATCAAAGAATGCTGGGTTCTATCAGTCCGCATTTAACTGGTTCAGATTGAAGGACAAGACCAGTCACCGTGGTGTAGTGGTTAACACAACAGATTACCAACTGGAAGGTTGTGGGTTCGAATCCCCATCAGTCACTTCAAAAATATATCATCGTGGGATTTTTTGGCTCTAACCAGCTCGCCCCCAGAGTTCGGCGTGCTATGGGCTCATCTGGGCACACACAATCAAGTCTCATCCACTTCACGGATGCATCATTGAGGGCGTTGCTCAAATCTTCTGACCAGCACCACAGGTGTCTGTATCCCTCAGGTCTGGTTGAACCCTGGATATACTATGATAGTAAGCATAGAGTACAGCCCTGTCACGCAGTCTCAATCCTAGATGGAACTCCACAGCATCATGACTATCATCCTCATCGACATCATCATCATCACATTGTAAACAAACAAACAAACAAAAACCACCACCAACAACAATAAAACTGTGCCAGCTTCTGAGACCATTTAAGGTGGTGTAGAAAATGGGACGGGAAAAAAAGTGAGCTCAAAGGTAACCTCCCTGGGTGCGATGATTCTTAGGAGGGGGCAAGCCATTTGCTATCAACTATGTCCAAGTATATGCACCAGTATCTGAAAGTACTGAGGAAGAAATGACAACTTCTATGTAGAATTACAGATAGCCAAGGCTCCATGTAGATCACAGGACATTACAATAATAATGGGAGATTTTAATGCTAAAGTAGGACAGGAAAAAAGTAGACATATTTCAACCTCATGGTCGTGGCATGCAAAATGAAAGGGAAGAGAAATTTGCTGTGTGGGCACAAATAAATGAATCCATAATAGGAAACACCTGGTCTGAGCAACCTAACTGAAGAAAATGGAGATGGATGAATCCTAAAGACAGCACAAGAAATCAAATTGGATACATAGCTGGAAACAGTCATATCAGACGGCAGACGCACTCAAGAAATAGCCAGAAGAACTGGCCAAGCTAAAACAGCACTGAAGAAATTTAGAGAGTACAAGTAGCAAAAACATTACCAGGCGCAGGCCGCAACAGTGATCATAATCCTGTAATAGGAAAATTTAGGCTGAAACGAAAGAGAAGAAAAGAAACCAAATATAACATTAAACTAAATCTTGGATTCTTTTAAAGACAGATGAATCAATTTGTATAAAATTAAGTGTATATGTTCAAAACAAATTCAGTGCTCTGGGGGGCATTGGGAACAATGCAAAAATCTAAAAACAATGTGGTTAAGTGAAGCTTGTGAAGAAATCCCTAGAAATGAAAGAAATGGAAAGAAGAATTAGACGACAAAAGAAATTTTAGGCCTGATGGATGAATGGAGGAAAGCAAATAAGGAAATCAGGAAAAAGTGCAATGAAGCTAAGAAAGTTTGGCTAGAAACAAGATGCAAAGAAATAAAAGATCAACACAAAACAGATCCTGTGTTTATGCACAGAAATACAGATGAAACTACTCACAAGAAAAAGACATGCACATCAACAGGTTGATTAAAATCAAAAGATGGTACGATTTTTATGAAAAAAGACAAAATATTAGACTGATGGGGAGAGTTCACTGAAGACCTTTTTCACAATGACAAAAGGGAGGAACACACATTAGAAAGAACTTAAAAGGATCATCAATAATAAAAGATGAAGTCAAAGTAGTGATGAAAAGGATAAAACAAGAAAAAGCTGCAGGTCCAAACAATATTACTACAGAAATGACTGAAGTTCTAGTGAATTTGGTCTTGTAAAAATAACAGTCCTCATAAGAGAGATTTGTGACACCAGAAAAATCCCTAGAGATATGTCAATTTTTGCTGCACTTCCAAAGAAAGCAGGAGCTATAGAATGCGATTCCACAATACAATCAGCTTGACGAGTCATGTGACAAAAACTAATATTAAGAATAATAATGATGAAGACAAGGAACAGAATGGTGGAGAATCAAAACAGAAATAGTAGAAGAACAATGTGGATTTGTTGATGGGGAAAGAACTAATAATGCCATATATACCTCCTAAGAACTGTTATTACTGTTATTTTTGTTTAAAGCCTAGCTGACTGTGTAGAGCCATATCAGGGCTATAACCGTTTCAAAACATATACAATACTTCAACAAGGAGATCCCCCTGGCAGTGACCACTTCATCCAATTTATCACACAGGGGATTTAAAAAACACACCTGAATACATATTTAAACATAACTAAGGACACTAAACATAGATTAAAAATGGGTCTAAATTACCTAAAAATGCTGAGTTGAACAAGGATTTATATTTTGTTGAATACACAAGGCTTTTGGTCAGGTAAGACACAAAGAATTGATCAACCAACCGAAAAAGCTTAATATTGATGGAAAAGATCTAAGAATGGTATGGAATATGTACTGGGAACAAACAGCAGCAATGAGAATAGAAAATAAGATCTTTTCAACAGGGATGTGTTCTGTCACATTTGTTTTCCCTTTACAACGAAACCATCATGAGAAACCCAGAAGTATGCCCTGGGATAAAGGTCAGAAGAAAAATGATAAACACTCTTCGTTATGCAGATGACACCATTCTAACTGAAGAAAATGAAAACACCTACAAAATATGTTGTGAATATAACAGAAATAGAAAGCAGTCATGGTAATCATAAAAAAAAAACCCAAGAAATCCTCTCATATAAAATAACAGCAAGCGGCACAACACTGAGACAAGGTGATAAGTTTAAATAGATGGGAAAGTCATCATACCAGATGGCAGATGCACATTAGAAATAGCCAACAGAATTGGCCATGCTAAAACAGCATTCAAGAAAATGAAAAGTGTTCTGACCAACAAATGCCTATCAACTGACACCAGGAACAGAATTTTTCAGTTATGTAGAACCAATACTGTTGCAAGGATGTGTAGCCTAGACAATCAACACACAAAGTGAGAACAAGATTGAGGCAGTTAAAATGTGGTTTCTGAGAAGAATGTTAAGAGTTCCACAGACAGCAAAGAAAGTAAATCACAGACCAAAGAAAACAGAGACAGTCTTGAAAGAAGCAAACACTAAAAGAACATTAATGAAGAAGATTAGGAAAAGACAAGCAACATTTACAGGATATTTTATGAGGCAATAAAAATTTGAACACCTAGTCACAACAGGACAGCTGAAGGGAAAACAACAATTAGTCACAACAGGAAAGCTGAAGGGAAAAGGGCACCAGGTAGACCCAGAGAGAAAATATCTGACCCTTTTGTGGAGTGGGTGGGGACAAAAAGGGTCAGAGATATAATTGCAGCAACAAAAGGCAAGATTCATATGGATGGCCATGATCACCAACACTATGCAGCAAGGTACATGATGATAATGATGATGAAGTTATGCACAGATCTAACGATAATGTAAGACCAGCTCAATCAGAGACCAACTCTCACTAACGATGTTTTTATTTTTTTCATGTATTTTCAGAACATGAATACGCATTTCATGCCTGTAGTAAATTATATATTGAGTCACAGGTGTTTTGTCACTATCATTATAATCAGACTGACATGTCTTCACAAGAATAAAGCAAAATGAACACTACACTGATGAACTAAGTCAGCAAGTTCAAGAAGCTGGACTAAACAGGTGCTTAACTTTTGGTTATAACAGTTATTAGAGGGCAGCAATAGACTTAAAATAGACATAAAATTTACAGAGCTCTCAGAGCCTTCTGTGGTGCATACAAATGTAAAATTAACGGAGACAGTTTGACACACGTTTCAGCCTAATGTAATGGGAGAAAAGCACTGACTGATGTTGTCAGTCTCAGAGATGGTTCGTAAAAGTGATTGGCTTCCCTTACATGACTTTTTGACCTATGCAACCCTCATCAGATTGGTTTCTTTATCTGTGAATAGAAACTAGTTTCCAGCAAAATGGCGATGCCAGGACTGTCTTGCAATCCTATGCATTTTCAACCTTTGAAAGCATGTACGTGTACCAGACAGGCCAGACATGAAAAGTATTGATCCTACGAGCACGTGGCACAAAGGGTTTGTGGTACGGTTGTGAGGGTGGTTTTTTTTTATATGGGAATTTCCACAAAATGCTACAAACATGGAGTAATTTCAAGACATTACTACATAAATCATCTGAAAATACATTTTGTCATGCCTGATGCATCATTCTGAGTAGTTTCATGCACACATTCGCACAAATATGGAAGCAACACTTGTTTTAATGTACATGGTAGTGATGCAACATATTTCCTTTGCACATGGAAGACACTGGATGTCAAAAAACTTTGGCACTCAAGGGGTTAACTCATTGGTGATGTTCCGCAGCCTAAGCTGCGGAGCTCAGTCTCTTGACAGTCGAAGCTGCGGAGGATGTTATGATTTTTTTACCGAGACAATTTGCATACTATAGTAAGGGGAATTATGCTGAAAGCACAGTTTAACCACTTTTCTAAGTAGATTTCTTTCCCTTTGACCATAGCAGACTGTTGGAAATCTATTTTTGGCTTGTTTTTGCAGTACCCCAAACAAAGGAATTTCGAAGAGTCAAAAAAGACTCTGCGCCTGTATATAATCATTTCTGGGACAAAATATTCATAAAAGCAGAACTCATAGTGACTTCCAGTGAAGGATATACATTATATGACATGTTCTGTGCAGTTTTGTGACATGGACATTCAATGGATTACAAGCAGCAGTTTGATAAATCATGTGTGTGTACATTTGGAACTTTATTTTTTTCTTTTTAGCTATTTGCATGCCTTTTTCAATGATAAACCAGAAAAAAATGAAAGCAAGCATAAAGAAGCAGTCTACACAGTTACAAAGTAGACATAATGACCTTTTTAACCCTTTGACTCCTGCATCCTATCCACCAACTGCAAAAACTTAACTATTTGACTCCCTCACCCTATCCACCAGCTTCCTGCAGGAAGCTGGTGGATAGGGTGAGGGAATCAAAGGGTTAAGTTTTTGCTTTGCTAGCATGGTTGACAATGCAGGATGCTGGAGGACAGGGTGCGGGAGCCAAAGTGTTAAGCATATATAACATGATAGGTTTATTATCATTGGTTATTCTCCATAATTTTTCAGCAGCCATTTCAGGGCGTGTCTCCAAAGAGTTAAGACAGGGACACTTTCCCTTGAATTTGACCACTGTTTCATCTACTGCCATGCTTCTGTGAGAATTGTAGTGTGCAGCAAATTGGTTTTTTTTTTTACATTGTCAATGACGGGTTACACTTTGTGCAGCTTGTCACTGAGTGGGCTTGTCTTTGGTGGATTTTTGGTTGAGTCATTCACATAAAAATATTTTGTTATTTCTTCATATCTGTTGACTGTCATAATGTTGGCAATGGACTGCTGAGGAAGTTCTCGCTCTCTGCTCCAATAATTCCTGTAGCTTGGAAGTGAGACAATCCCTGTTAAAAATGAAATTCCCAAGGTAAGCTTTCATCTTTTCTACCGTCACAGGTGTGAAATTCTGGGTGCCCTTTGTCCGCATACAAGTTCATTTGTTCGATAAATCCTTCAAACACTGATACTGGAAACAGCAAATAAAAACAATCCACAGGTTGTGCAGTGAACGGCAGAGGTTTTGTAGGTCCTGTTGCCTTTCTGAATTCATGTTTCACTTTCTTTTATATCATCAGTCCAGTCTTCATCGTCCGAAAGAGAATCATCAGATGAAGATGAAACATGGGTAATTTTGCCGTTGCTGAAGTCTGACAGATAGATCACTTGTGTGCACAGAAGATACTGACACATCACTCTAGTTCTCCAGTATTTTTATTATCTCTTTCATTCATTGAATGCACAGGAAAACTGCTGAAGATTGGTTGAGTCACTGTCAGAAATGTCTGCCATTTCGGAGAAAATTCAAACAAACAAACAAATAATGAAAGTCAGTCCAAAACTTTAGAAACTAGCCACAGATTTTCTTTCCTGCTAAAGGGGAGGAAGATGAATCACTAACGACACTTTCTAAGCAATGAGTAGGAAGCGTAAAAAAAATCTCAAAAGCAAAATATCAGAAGAATCCAAAACGCAAAAATGAATCTGACAGCAGTTTTTTAATATTTTCTTGTCTTGTTATTCTTAATTTTTTTTCAAATATCTCTCAAAATGTCAATCAACGCTGTGATCGCGACATCAAGGAACAAATGGCACTAACCTGCGAGACATAGCCATGACTTGAGGTGAAGGTCCTTCCCTTCCTCTCCAGCTGCCCACCACCACACCAGCGATCTCCAGCTGACCTCCTCGACTGTCCACTGGACTGCGACCTGAATACCCAAAATAGTCATGCTTCACTTCAGAGCAAGAAATTTGATTTTATGGATTACAAGTGTAACTTGATATTCTTAGAATAAAATCTTACATCATCTTCACTGAAAAGACATCATCACATCATGTTTTTCATGTTTATAACCATGTATCTAAAAGTTTAATTCATTTCATTCATTTTAAATAATATATTCGTTTCCAAACCAAACTGTGAACGATATTCCATTCTGATATACGAACTCATGTTTACCTAAAAGCACACATGTGAACACATTGAAAAAAACAATAAGCTCATGTATATGCTTTATGTAAGCATGTATGCATGAGGTTTCACTTGGCTGAAACTTTATCATGCAAGTGAAATGAAATATGTTCTGAAACTTCATGTTAGCATGATGTATGCCTGAATTTTTTTTTATTTCAAATCAAATCATACTTGTACTCGACAACTTTTATTGTTCAAATCTTTCTCTCATAAAGTCTTTTCCTTTCCATCCTTTACAACTGATTTACTGCCACTGTTAAACAATACTGTCCCCCTAACAATACACTTCATAAACACACTTACCATGATTCATGAGAACCACTATCCTAGTCAAAGATAAAAGTTGAAATGTTTAGTAAACATACTTGCTGTATATCACATGTGCCAATATCCTATGGCTATGAGCTACTTCTGTCTAGTCAAATAAAGATGCTGTGCTGCTACCACACAAATCAAGAAAAGAACTGGAACAGGTAACTAACAGGACTGCAAACCATAAACAGGGGGGTGGGGGGGGGGGGGGAGGTAGGGTGGGAGTGAAAAGTAGGTCATGTTCAAGTTCATATTGCTTATAGCCCAGCCGACTCCTAACACCATATCAGGGCTAACACCACATTAAAAATAACCAAAAAAACCCCACCCAGGTTAAAATAAAAAGACTACACTTAAAAACCATGCTCACCGTTATCCTTGCAAGTCTAAAATATGTCCAATGAATGACATATTCATTAGTAAAATCATATCAAGTCAAATCTTCTGATCTCTTGTAAAACCTGGAAAACTGCACCCCAAGGACTTCTCGGAAAAGGTTCTTTAAAGGAGTCCACCCTGTAGTGCTTATGTCTCAAATCATACAAGTCCCAGCATTCAAAGACGGTGTCTGATGCTCAAAGGCTCATCACATAGTATACACCACAGTGCTTCGTTTTTTTTTTTTTAAACGTATGAATAAGTGTAGGATCTGTCACCTGTGTGTAACCACACAACACTCTCTTTCTTACCTGAAGCAGACAGGAGAATTTCTTTCAGGTTGGGATCAGAAAGGGCTTTCCAAAACATATCATTTCATTAACTGTCTCAAAAGGCTACAGTTACATGGAACATTCAGAAATGTGAATTCTTCAACATCCACAGGGAGTTAGAAAAGGTTGTATCCTCTCACTGTATCTCTTCAACATTTATACAGACTGAGTGATGAGAGATGCTGATATAAAAGACAAAGGCATAAAGATAGGAGCAAAAAACTTACAAACCTGCACTATGCCAGAGATACTGTGCTATTAGCTGACAAAATAACCATGTATGAAAAGAATTCTACACAGAGTGGATGCAGCAGGCAAAAAGGCTGGCCTAAACTTGAACTCCAAGAAAACAAAAAGTCTAAAAGGCAAAGACACTGAAAACAATTATATATCTTAATTAATACAGTTCCTTTAGAAAACGTTAAAGATTTTAAATATGTTGGTTCTGTAAAAACTGATGATGGAACCTGCTCTAAAGACATCAAACTAAGAACTGGAATACAAAGCAAAAAAATGGTCCAATTCAACAATACTTGGAAAGACAGAGGCACACCAAATGATCTGAAAATTAAACTTTAAAAATGTTTGATTAGGCCAATCATGATTTATGGCTGCGAAGCTTGGACTCTCAAAAAAGCCGAGTGCAAAAGAATTGAAGCAACATAGATGTGGTTTTATCTGAGACTACTATATGTCAAATGGACACACAGAAGAACTAATGAAAGCATCCTGCAGAACTTGACACCACTAGAAAATTACTTACAGACATCAACAAGAGAAGACTAGAATACATAGGCCATGTGTTATGTAGCAAAAACACGACCTCATGGCAATAATTTTTTTTAAGGAAAAACAGAAGCAAAAGGGAAGAAAAGCAGACTTCCAATCTTATACATCGAGAACATAACCAACATCAGTGGCCTAAATATTCAAGATGCTGTCCACAAAGCGAAAGGTACTGAACCTGGTGACGCCAATAGGTGAGACGGGGGGGAGGGATTTGGAAAAGTTTGTTACCTGTCTGCTTATTCCAACCCTCCTGCCAGAGATTTCTCATGTAACTGTATACTTTGGATTTCACATCTGTGTAATGAATGAAGGATTTAGACATCTTTTCCCTTTTGACTTCTTGGTTAGGCAGTCAGCCTTTTCACTGCCTCCAATACCAACATGGCCAGATTCAAGTTCAAATTCATACTGTTTATAGTCTAGCCAACTACCAGAGCCATATCAGGGCTAACACCATGTCAAAAATGACAACCGGTTAAGATAAAAGACGACAGTTAAAAACCATGCTCACCATTAACTTGGCAAGTCTAAAATGCAATTAAAAAAAAAACAGCCATAAAATCATATCAGGTGAAATCTACTTATCTCTTGAAGGTGCAACCCTTGACAGTGAATAGGATCCAGTAGTTTTAGAAAGGAGGGTCTTGTAGAGCCATAAACTGTGCAGACATAGCCAGTTTATAGTGAATTAAAGCTCTGTACAGATGAAGTAGTGTTTTCTTGTTGGCATCAGTCCGCATGAGCTACGACTCGAAGAATATTCAGAGCTTTCTGGCATGAGGTTTTACGATGCTGGATATGACTGAGGAAATTTAACTTCTGATCAAAGATCAATCCCAGAAATTTAGCTTCTTTTGCAGCTGGAATGATGAACTTTCACAGATGGATTTCTGGATCAGTAAAGAATTGTCAGAAGTTATGAAAGCAGATACATTGTGTTTTAGCTGCGGAAAAATTACAGCCTTTTATCTCTGACCTCTCTTATCCTTTTTTGGATTCTATCTACACACAGCTGCAACCACTGCTAAACACTTGCATAGACGCTTCCACTTGCTTTCACTGCAAAATCATCCACAAACAGGGAATAGTCAGAGCCCTACTGTACAGACTTAACTATATTGTAGATCTTAAAACTGAACACCGCAGGAGAGAGAATGCTCCCTTGTGGTACACCCAGCTCTCACTCATAGATATCGGACAGAGTACTACCAACCCGCACTTGAAACTGTTGCTCAGCCAAAAAATTTTGGATAAACAGGGGTAGATGACCCCCAAATCCCACTTTGTGTAGATCCATAAGTATTCCTGATTTCCAGGTGGTATCATATTCTTTCTCCAGATCAAAGCCACTCCATCCTGCTTGTTCAGAAATGCATTACAGATCATTGTTTCAAGGCGGATTAAATAGTCCACTGTGGAATGACGCTTACGAAAACCGCATTGTTCCTTAACCAAGATGCTGTCATTCTCCAGTTTCCACATCAGTCTGCTGCTTACCATTGTTTTCCATCACTTTGCAAAGACAACTGATTAGGGCTATTGGCTGATAATTGGGAGGATTGGATAGATCTTTTGCTGGTTTGGGTAGAAGGATGATGAGAGCTTTCACGACGGGGGAGGAAAGAATCCTGTCAGCCATATGTAATTATTATTATACATTTGTTAGAGGATTACCAAACAGGTGATGCTTCTGAAGGTTGTAGTGAATTTCGTCCAGGCCAGGAGAAGAGTTAGAGCAAGTCAGAAGAGCAGCTTTTAATTTGGTTAACATCGATTTTGCTCGGAGTTTTTCTCGTATTGTCCGCTGGTAGATGGTCACTTCCGTGCATCATCATCATTATCATCATCAAGTGCCCTGCAACATGGCATTGGTGATCATGGCCCTCCATATGCATCTATCCACCCTCTCTGTCCTCAGCCACTCTGCAAGTCTGTCCAATATTTTTTCCCTGGGTCTACCTGGTGCTCTCTGTCCTTCCAGCTTTCATGTTGTGACCAGGTGCTCCAATTCCCCTTTCCTCATAAAATGGCGTATAAATGTTGCCTGTCTTTTCCTAATCTTCTTTATTAATGATCTTCTTGTATCTGCCTCCATCAAGACTGTCTCGTTTGTTTTCTTTGCTGTCCAAGGAACTCTCAACACTCTTCTTAGAAACCACATTTTGGCTGGCTCAATCTTGTTCTGGCTTTGCTTGTTGACTGTCCATGCCTCACAACCGTATAACATTATCGGTTCTATATAACATTCAACAACTCTCTTCTTGATGTTAAGTGATAGGCTAGAATGCTTTTCATCTTACTGAATGCTCTTTAAGCTTGGTCGATTCTGCTGGCTATTTCTGATGTGAATCTGCCGTCTGGTGAGATGATCGTTCCCAGATATTTAAACTTATCAACCTGCCTCAAGGTTGTGCCATTTGCTGTTATTTTCCATGCATATCGTTGAGAATTTTCCATTCACAGTCCAAGACCAGTGAAGTATTGCACATTGATGATCCAAATGGGAAAGTGTGCCATTTGCAGGATGAATATAAGTAGCAGATCTATCATTTAGACAGCAAAAGCCCAATTCGGAGAAGGTATTTTCCAGCAGGAGACCACGGGCTGAAGTATCCACACTACTCCAAAGTGGGGAATGGCCACTGAAATCCCCCTATAACGAAAAAGGTCTCGGAAGTTACTTGATCAGATCAACCAGTTTTTCTTTCCGGACAGACAGGTAGGCACAGAGAGATGGTTATGGTTTTGTGAAGAGATACCCTTAATGCTATTGTGTATGAGCAAAGAAAGTCCAAACGTTACTCCTCCATCTTTTGGTTGTGCTGGTTTTGAAATAATGTTGAAAAATTTATTATGGAAAAACTTTTCCTTCACGCAGTAATGTTTCTTATAGGGCCAGCACAACTGGCTGCAAGTCACAACAAACTAGCCGGAGCTCCTCAAAATTAGAGATCAGATCTCTTATATTCCAATGGACAATCTTCATTACAGATGGAAGCAACAGTAAACAAATTCAGTCCATGTCTGTGTCATCGCTTTTAACCTATAATGGAGCGTATTTATTTTCAAGAGTATTTTTTTCTGCCTTTTTCCAAAGTTTTTTCTTTCCTGCCTTTCTCAGGCAGTCAGGCCTGATGACTGACCTGCTTGCAGGCAGAGAGGGCTTAGGCCCTTTTAGCCCCAGTGGAGATCTTTTCATCTAAACCAGCATGACTTTCTGCCCTCCCCACTCGCTGTGAAACTGTTCCTTGCCTTCTCGAGAACCCTTCCAAGAATGGGAAGAGGTGAGAAGACATACTGAGAAGGTTGGACCATGGAACTGACAGCACCACTGCCCATCGGCAGCTGAGAGATGATGTGATCCCCGCACCACAGGGGGTTGCTTGGTCCTTCTAGACAGAGTGAGGGATCTACTCCTTCCAACCGCTTATGTAACGGGCAACGGTTGTATTGTTCGTGCTGAAAAGGACATCTCCCTTGAGATGTGAGAAGGAACTCCTGAAAGATCTGGTGAACTGCTTCAAGCTCAAGGCAATCCATGCGCCTTGAGGACTGGTCATGAGTCCAGGAGTTGGCTGCTACAGACACCTGTTAGCTCCCAGCCTACTAACATCCTGAGACACCACAAAAGGTCTTACCATGGGAAATCCCTGTTGAAACTAAGCGCCGAGTGGGAAGATTTTGTCCCAGGATTAGTGGCTTGTGACCACCTCTTTCAAAATGCCCTTTGAAGACAGCGTTTGTACAGGTGATCTAGAAGAATAAATGGGAAACAGGGCCTTCATGAGATCCAAGAGGGAGGCCAGCAGATTGGCCAAGGCACTGGAGCATTGAAGAAGATGTGAGATGCAATTTGAAGACCCTGTGGTTGATACGGCAGATCTGATAACTGACTGTGATGAAGTGGATGCCCAGAAAACTGAATTGTTGTTAAGGGGGTAGATATGATTTGTAGAGGTTTGGGTAGAAGCCTAAGGGGGTAGATATGATTTGTAGAGGTTTGGGTAGAAGCCCAAGGCTTTGCAGGTGTTCAGAACGGCGAGGATGCATTTGTGGCAGGTCTCAGCTGAGAGGTCAAGATTAGCCAATCACCTAAATAGACCTTGATGTGAACCCCTTTCTAAGAAAGGGAGATAAAACACTCCCTGACCACTTTGGTGTACGTCCATGGAGCAGGCGCCAGGCTGAAGGGGAAGGCAGAAATTGAAAAACTAGGTCATGCCAAACAAAATAGAGCCAAGACCAATCCCTCAGGTGGACGAGGATATGAAAGTAGGCATCCACAAGATCAATGGGCATGGCCCACTTCTGCCTATGTATTGAACCTTGATGGAAGGCGGAATTTCCATTCTGAAGGGGAGGTCCTTGAGGAACCTGTTGAAGAGAGGTGAACTGGCCTCCAACCCCAGACATTTTTGAGACAATGAAAATCGTCCAATAAAAACCTGGGGAGGAGTCTACAATTACCTCTTCCGTTACACGGTTGTGCAGACGAGAGGCTACCTACTGATCAGAGCAAGGAGAGCCTGGGGTCAGCAGGAGGTCCAAATGTAGGAGGGGGGAGGTGGCCAGGGGAGCCTTTTGGTGGAGGCCCAAAGCTAGCAATATCCTGCTCAGATCATCAGAACAATCCACTCCATGGCTAAAAGCGTTTCTTTGTACTGGTGTGGCGGGAGAGAGAGCCAGCCTCTGAAAAGGAGTCCTGTGGCCATGGCTGTGCAGAAAGGCCAGAAATGACATCTTTATTTGCTAAGCAGGCTTGCCTCAAAGCCCGAACATTGACCCTGGTAACACACTGTGTTAGACACATTCCAATATCAGCAAGTGTCTTTTCCTTCTTTATGCATGTTTAAAAGTGACAGTTTTATGCTGTTTTTTTTAATGTGGTTTACAAATAAGTCGAGGTTTTGTCAGCACCCATCTTTTGTCTTTGTGTGTGTGTGTGTGTGTGTGTGTGTGTGTGTGTGTGTGGTGTGTGTGTGTGTGTGTGTGTGTGTGTGTGTGTGGTGTGTGTGTGTGTGTGTGTGCGCGCTGTGTGTGTGTGTGCGCGCCTGTGTGTGTGTGTGCGCCTTGTGTGTGTGTGTGGTGCGTGCATGTGTGTGCGCATGTGTGCCTGCTTGTGGTGTGTGTGTGTGTGTGTGTGTGCGTGTGTGTGCATGTGTGCCTGTGTGTGTGTGGGAGAGAGAGAGAGAGAGAGAGAGAGGAGGAGAGAGAGAGAGAGAGAGAGAGAGAGAGAGAGAGAGAGAGAGAGAGAGAGAGAGAGAGAGAGGAGAGAGAGAGAGAGAGAGACTGAAAATGGTTTATTGCCATTGACATTTTTGTCCTTGTGGCAAGGAGCATAAAACAAAGTCATTAAATTTTTCGGCGACGTTTTCTCGAAACAAAGATTTATAAATATAGTCATGGCTGACATTACATCCATTTGAATTTTTTTTTCCTAAAGATGAAGAAAAAATTGAACGGAAAAAGTTGAACAAAATGTTGAACAAAAAGTTGAAGAAACAGTTGACCACCCGACGTAATTAGTCATATAAGTAAGAGGAAGACCCAAATCCGGCAAATAAACAAAAGAACAGTATAAAGTGATATCTTCACTGGAGATAAACTTACATTAATTTAAAAAGTTGAACAAAAAGTTGAAAAAAACAGTTAACCTCCTGACATAATTAGTCATATAAGTAAGAGGAAGACCCAAATCAGACAAACAAACATAAAAACAATATAAAGTAATATCTTCACTGGAGATAAACTTACATTAATTTAAAAAGTTGAACAAAAAGTTGAAGAAACAGTTGACCACCCGACGTAATTAGTCATATAAATAAGAGGAAGACCCAAATCCGGCAAATAAACATAAGAACAGTATAAAGTGTTATCTTCACTGGAGATAAACTTACATTAATTTATTGCTGTGTTGTTTTCTTTCTCCGACTTTCCCAAGCAAGGGCGATAAATTTCGCGAGGGATTTTTGATATTTTTCATCTTCAGTCATGAGTATTCTGGTAATGACCCTTTGACTCGAAATGTCCTCATCAAAGATTATGCATTTTTGTCGTATACTTTCATACGACTTGCAAACAAACAAAAAATGCATTTCATCTTCTGCTTCTGCATTACACATGGGACAAGTAAAGTGTGCCGATGAATTTGAGTAAAACCATCTTGTTGTTGCATTTAGCCCTAGGGCTCTTAGTCTAAAACGAGCAAGATTGCTTCTGTGCCATTTATTTGTTACGGCCTTTATATATTTTTCAGTTTGAAATGTACTTCTAAAGGAAAGGAACCAATCATATTTCTCAGATTCTTCCATTTGAGCGTGCCAGTTTTGTTTGTATGAATCAACTAGTCTATCCCTAAATTCTGAAATAAATCCTTGTTCATAACTAACTCCCTGGCACATCCACACAATACCAAATCCATGTGTGGTTAACATTTTCTTAACGAAATATGCCCAGTTTTGTTTACCCGAATCTAATTGATTCAGTAACATCTCATATGCCTGCTTGCACAATCTTGACATTGGGAGCTGGGTTAATTTCAGCCTTTATTTAATACGCTTCATTTGAGTTTTCAAAAACAAAGGATAACGGCCAGAAAGAGAGAGAGAGAGAGAGAGTGCGTGCACACACATCACTCTCTCTCAGCGCCCCCAGGTGCAGAAAATTTTTCAAGTTTATGCTTTAAAAGAAGCCCATTTTCTGCATCAAAACAACTCGCACACATGCTTTACTCAACAAAGGATATTCCTGTGTGAATTCTGATCTGAACAGCTTCTTGCTTAATCTGATGATGCTGATCTGAATAGCTTCTTGCTTAATCTGATGATGATGCAGTTCTTCTCTATCATGTTGACTACCCTGGATGAACATTAAATTTTTGAATAAATCCAGAGTGGTCATATCTTTACTCAATCTCAAACTTAAAGTGACTTGAAAATGCTCTTTCTCTTTTGATTCTGTTCCTTGTCCTCATCATCATTACCTATCATTTAACCTGCATGTTTAAACAAGTGTTCGGTATACATAGAGCAATATATAAACTACTCTTGAAAGTATGAAGAAGAGATTTCAATGTTTATTACCTCCTGTATCAGTCTGGCTAAAAAAAATGTGGTAATACAGCAAGTCCAGTTGTAAACTGCACAACTGTTCATAACTAAGTTGAGTGATAGTCTTATGGTGTGTCCACAGTGGAGTACTGCAGGCTGAAAAATAGTATACCTGGCCTGTTCCTTGAACTGCTGGCATTGTATACATTCATTTTAGTTAGGGTTCACCTTCACTGTCACTAGTGTCAACTTTCTGCTCTATGCAATGTTCTGTCAGTTTGTGCCTACTGGTCCCCCTACTCCTGCTCTTTTCCAGAAGCTCTCTTGTCTGTAAACTGACATCTTCATGGTAGATGTGGATAGACCCTACTGAATTTCCCCAAATCAATGATTCAAACTCATCATCATCATCATCATCATCATCATCATGTGCCCTGCTGCATGGTGTTGGCAATCATAATTCTCCACACGAATCTATCCCCTGTTACTGCAAGTATACCTCCCATCCTCTCTGTCTTCAGCCTACAAGTCCAGCCAATATTTTCTCCTATGGTCTATGCCAATCTATAAAGCGAATACAAACTGATCAATCAGAAGGCTTCTTCTGCGTGACCTCCGCCTTCTTCCTTTCACACAGTCACCATTTTACTGTTCTTCGATTGATTTCTACAAGTTTTTCTACAAAAATGAGTGAATTTGGGACTGACCATGAGGTTGAAAAATTGGGACTCTTGTTGACAGTAACTCTGGCGATGGTCACAAGATAAATATGGCTTTGCTTTTGTTTCTAAATGAACAAGAGAGGTTTGAGAACATGATGAAGGGTATTTTTAGCACATCAGTCATTGATGGAATGTGGTTGTCGTTCAGTTTGGTTTGTTTACATTGTACTTCTCATCGCACATGTGTGGATGTGTTTTTAATTCTAACACTCTGTAATTTCACTTTCTTCGGCAAACAGGCATTTATTTTACTTTTATTCTGCAGTTCAGGATTTCTCCTTTCTAAACACATGCATACTTTCCTAGGAAACGTTTATATGAGAGCAGCAAAAATTAGAAACAATTAGGACCTGTAGATAAGCTGGCACCTGTAAGTTTTTGCCATGGTTTTACAGTACACTTTTAATTATGTATCGTGCAAAGGAGGTTAACCTCTTTGAGTACCCCAGGATGGAAATTTCCATCCTGTTCCAAGGCATAGAAAAGTGCCCCATAACAGCAATTTTTGTTTGTGTCATTGCAAGAATTTTCCTAATTCCAACACCAATCACAAAGCTTCATGCATCTGCTTCAATCACTCATGCGCAGTGAGTTCCAATCACATCATACAACAGCCCGTTTGTGACTTTATACAATGTACCCCCCTCTGCAATGTGACACGCTTGTATCAAACTGAAATCAAAATGGCAGAGGATGAACAGCGGGTCTGGCCCTTGCAGGATAAAAAGACAACATGTAAAATAGCAATTTTGGAACAAAAGTCGACACCATTTTAAGACTGACTGAGGATGAAGATGTTAGTGCTTTTTGTGACAATTCAATGGGCACGGAAGAAAACAGAGAAAGTGACTTGCTACAAACTGGAAGTGATGTGAATACTGCCCTTAGTCTATTGTCAGTGATCAATGACTATAACATCAACAGGATAGCACAGAGTTCGAAGCAGACTATGTAAATGTTGCTGATTTATGCCTAAGCTCGCGCACACAAGCACACACACACACACACACCACGGCTGTTCATTCCGTACCCTTTAGTTGGGAGGAAACTCCCCGCCGCGCAGAGGAATGTGTTATCTTGACCCAGCCCGCCTGCCTGGCCTACAGCACAGCTGGCCGGTTGTAAGATTAGCGCGTGCCAATACCACATAAAACTGCTGCCGCGCTATTTCACGAATCACACACACCACTGTCGGCGGTGTGCTGATAGCTGACCGGTGGGAAGTTCACTAAAACATGGTTGTTGTTTATACATGTACACGCACATTTCTACATGAAGCTGATGTCCCAGCTTTTGTTGTCAGTTGGTAGATCTTAAAACAAACTTTCCATGCATACCAAACATGCCCGGTGGAGAGACAGAACGTTCATGTTTCTGTTCGAGAAACTGAAGCAGACAATTAATGCTAGCGATCAACCATTATACCACTACGACAAACTTATCTGTTTTTCAAACCGGCGCTACATCATGCAGTTTAGTTTTCTCAGGGTAACACGTGCCATCTTGACATAGAGCAAAGTGTTTACTGCTACAATGTTAAGACAGACAACCAGCCTCACCTTCGTCTTCTGTAAAAAAGCGACTTCTCTTGGCTTGCCCGAAAGTCGTTAGTCCAACCACGAACAGCATCACCAAACACCATTTTTTTCACACACTTCAGCGTTACCATACACATGTTATTGTTTCTCACATATCACAGAAACCATTCGTGAGGCTAGGCAGAAAATCACATGAACATAACCCCGAATATTTCCCCTACACGTCTGTCGAAACCTTGAATGTATCAAAACTATTTTTCCGTGCTTTAATACAAACCGAACATCACAAAAAATGAAGCATGCCTAGCCCGTGCAAGTAACAACAAAGAGGGCGGAATTCTTGCACACGGTGGCGGCAGTGCCTGGAGTGCAGGGTCAGAGTGGGGTCAGTGCCAGAGTGGCCCAGCGCCGGCATCCAACTAAAGGGAACGATTTCAGCGAAACGAGCCGCCATGACACACACACACACACACACACACACACACACACACACACACACACTCTCTCTCTCTCTCTCTCATCAACCATGGCCTTTTAATAAAAAAAAAATCTAGCTGCATACGGGATATCGACACACACACAAAATTTCATTAATTCCTATCTCACCGACAGACAACAACTAGTTATTGTTAACTCAACTACATCTACACATAACACGATCAAGTATGGAGTACCTCAGGGTTCTGTCCTAGGCCCACTGCTTTTCTTGTTATATATGAATGATCTTCCCCTCTCTATAAATGCCCACTGTGATCTCTTTGAAGATGACACAATACATATAAATCACCCCGATGTGGTAACAAGTTTCCAAATTATTACAGTGTTAATGGTTTGATAAAATGGACTGAACTTAACTCTCGCTATGCTTGTCTGGATTTCCCGATCATGACTCAACAATGCTTGTATAACGAGCGTCTGTGAAATCTGACTTTGGGGTTTTGAAAATTCAATATTTCCGTTATCCTAAACTAATAGCCAGAAACAGATTCTTCGGTCATTCCTAGCCTCATTTCAGGCCATTAGGTCACTGAACTACAAAAGTTGGTGTGTGGACATTACCCACTAGCTCTGCGCTGAAGCAGACGGCGGAAAAGAAAACGGCCGAACAACAACACTTGACATTTCAATCTCTTCAAGACGATCTTGCCGATCTCGCTGTTGAAGAGGTGCCGGAAATGGTGTGTATGGCTGGATCAGATAATGAATAATTCTGTGAGGAGGAGCTGGACTCTGATTATATGTGACCTCCCACCACGAAATCAGTCTTAACTCGCAGTCAGTCGAACAGCACTAGGAGCTGAAAAGGTGACTGAGGGTCTATCTGGGGTGTTTTGACTTTTTCTCAAAATTGATTGCTATGGACTATAATCTATCCCCCACAGAATTTTTTTCTTGAAAAAATATTATTAATCAATTTAAAATAGCATTTTAATGCACTAATCGCAGCAGAAAGAACGCAATTTCCAACCAAAAGTACCTATTTTTGTCTCTTATTATGAACCGTAACCTGTACAGTACCCGCACATGTAATATACTGATGGAAAGCTCTTTGGTGCACCTTTCAGTTAATGACAGCGAAAATTAGAAGCAAACTGGGTCAAAGCCACCAAATAAAGAAATTTAAGGAAAATGTGTAGGAGAGCACACAAAAACTTTAGAGGCCGTTTTCTCAAAATGGCTGTCATACAACTTAATGGCTTTAAACATACATAACTTCTACAATTTTTTTAGTACAAGCTTTATTCAAGTACCAAAATAATCAGCAGAATATACACTTTCCAGTGATATGTATATCTCAAAATGCCCATGTAACAGAGTGCCTTGCTCTGTTACGATCTTTCCCCATTTACCTACAACGCTCAAAGGCAACACCGTGTAGCGTGCTTGTCTAGATCAAAAACGCCTTGCATTCTCTTGGCCTAATTATACTGTTATCTCACAGCCTCTGCCTACCCATAGCTATGCATTGAACATTCCAAGGATCTAGCCAGTACATGACGATTGTAGATAACACACTGCTAAACAATGAGCAGATCTACAATGTGTACATGTACTCTGAAGTGGGCCTACCACAAGATTTTGTCGTCATCTCCAGTCAGTATTACGTTGTAGTTTTACAGAACGTAGAGGGGGCCGTCACTAATTTATGCTGCCTTTAGCATTATAGAACAATCGCCGGGTAATTGCCGGCAGGAACACTCAGACAATGACCGCAGGGCGCGTCTGTCTCAACCGCCCTTAGGTATTTGTGGCTCGATAGCGAGTACATGGCCACTCGCGAAACTGCCGGACAATGACCAGCGTTTCACTTGTGTGTACTGACGCGCTGCGTTAAAACTACACACTAAGTGTTGATTTATTAATTAGGTGAAACAACCAATCAGACCTTGGCATCTGGTTAATTGATTAATTAGGTGAGAACAACCAATCAGACCTTGCCATCTGAAAGGTTTGAGATTTGAAAATATGACCATCATGCTCTGTTCCCAGAGTACAAATTAACAAGGCGCATCATAGCGTGTGCTTTTCCACCGCCACTCTGTCTCACCAGAGGTGCCCTTTCCTGCCACCACTCTTGGTCTCACAGCAGGTGATCAACTTCACGGCGTTACTGTAGTAAGTTCTGGATTCTTATCACTTTATTATTCAATGTCATTTGCAGTAAGCTTAGACTTTAGTGCCTCTTACTTCTTTAGATTCTAGCTCGAGTCTATTGAGTACCGCGCTAGATTTGCAGAATTCGCACAACGAGAAAGTATGTTTTGATCTAAACGATGTGCTATCTTACAAGATCTGTAGCACTTAGCGTGGCGGCCACCATTGTAAAGATGGGACCGAGGTTTAAATGTAATAACCACTATAGATTTAGCCCCTATTTTCATGTGGCTATTGTAGGACTATTGACAACCATATTCTGCCAAAAGCCAAGATACAAGGCATTGTTGTGCAGAGGAAGAGTATTTTATACTTGACAAGGTTGTATTCACATACTGACATGATGAAACATGTGCTCAGCTAATTGATCTGTTTAGTGTATCCCTTATCTGATCAGCACCACTGATAATCATGTAAAGAGTGTTGTTTTGATGACATGGTTTAATAGTAATATGCTATACTATTTTGTTATCATTGTCTCTAGCACTTGATCTAGAATTATACTTAATCACATAGAGATAATGGGTAATAGATTACTCAAGTGTGTTGTTCTCTCAACACTGCTGACTGCCATTTGATTAGGTGCTGTTTGTGATGACATAGTTCTCATTGTTAAATAGGCCTACTATGTCATCACCACTGAATATTAACTGTCTGAAAGCTACCAAGATGCAATGCATTATTGTGCACTATTTTATACTTGATAATGTTGTATGTGTGTACATAATGGTAGTTGATGAAACATGTGCTCAGCGAATTGATCCAATTGTTGTATCCCTTGTCTGCTCAGCACCACTGCAAATCATTATAGAATGTTGCTTTGATGACATAGCTTAACACATTTCGTACCGCGAACGGGGGATCCCGTTCGTACAGACTGCTACTGACAGACCACGAACGGGGATCCCACGTTTGCACCGGTTAGGTCGTGTCGTCTGCTATCACAGTAAGGAAAGACTCTGATTGGATTAGAGAGCCAAGGGAAGTTACTCTTGGTTTGTTTACCTCACGTTTGACGCCATTTGCAATAGCAATCGATCGTTTTTCAAGTAAGTTTTCGAAGTTTTTGGAAGTCGTGTGAAAGTTTTGATAATGGCGGAAGAAGTAAGGATGGATCCTGCTAGTGAAGACGAGTGGGTGGTGTCAGATGAAGAAGATTCTGAGGAATATCAGCCAGGAAGCGAGGCAGAAAGGGAGTCGGATAGTGAGGGGAGTGTTGATACTGATCCACTGTTGTTTGACACACCGTCGACTTCAAGAGCAGTCAATGTTCGTGGGTCTAGTCGGAGGGGTGGGCGTGGCAGCGTTGCAGCACGAGGTAGACTAAGCTTATCTCAAGTCCAACGGGCACAAATAAATGCTTTGTGGAGCAAGGAAGGTATTGATCAGCCTCCTAAAGTGCCACCATTTATCGGCGATCCAGGCACGAAAGTCGAAGTCGAAGACAAGACTTCAGTTTCGGATTTTTTCAACTTGTTTGTTGACGAGGCCCTGCTGGAGGAAATGGTTGCCCAGACAAACTTATATGCCGAGCAGTACATTGCTTCAAAGGGAGAAATCCGACCATACAGCACCATGGCAAATTGGAAGAATGTGACAGTGGAGGAGCTGAAAAGATTTTTAGGTCTCCTGTTTTTGATGGGAATAACTGACAAGCCTGACATCAAAAGCTACTGGAGCACAAGACCCTCCATGGAGACACCCTTCTTTGGCAAAATGATGAGCAGAAACAGATTTGAAGCAATTCTGATGATGTTTCATCTGAATGATAATACCAAAGCCCTGCCTCCTGACCATCCTGACCATGACAAAATTTTTTAAATTCGACCACTGTTTGATAAAATGAATGAGAAATTTGCAGCAGTGTATAAACCCAAGCAAAATCTTGCAGTGGACGAATCCATGGTGCCTTGGAGGGGTCGAGTTTCTTTTAGGCAGTTCATTCCAAGCAAGCCTATTAGATATGGGATGAAGCTGTACCTCTGCTGTGAGAGTGGCAGCTCCTATGTGTGCAATATGGAGCTCTACACTGGGAAGAAGAAAGAGAGAGAAGAAGGACACGGCCCGAAAGTTGTCAATAGACTGGTGGGGAGATATGCTGGCCAAGGTCACACAGTCTACGTGGACAGCTTCTTCTCATCAGTGGATCTCTTTGAAAATCTCTACAAAGAAGGCACAACAGCAACAGGGACCATCAGAAAAGACAGGAAAGGCCTCCCAACAGATCTGAGAGATAAGAAACTGAAGAAAGGCGAGAGTGAAGAATACAAGCGCACCATACACATGCCTCATCCCCATGAAGATGGCAGTTTGCATGCACTCAAACTACATGACAAAAAAGTAGTCACACTCATTAGCACAAACACAAATGGCAAAAGTATCAAAACAGGCAAACAAGACAAAAAAAGCAAGGAAGACATCATCAGACCAAACATGATCCACCAATACAATCAGAACATGAATGCAGTTGATCAATTCGACCAAAATGTACAGTACTTTTCATTCAACCGCAAAACATGGAAATGGTGGAAGCGAGCAGCTTTCCATCTCATCCACATGGCCAAAGTACAAGCATATATCCTGTACAACCTAAACAACCCAGACAAAAAAATGACCCAGCTTGATTTCACTCTCGACCTGATTGACGCTCTGACATCTGAAGCTCCCGGTACTTCAACATTTCAACGTCGCACCTCTGACCCCATACCCAGACTGACAGAGAAGCACTTCCCCAGCAAAGTGGAGAGGCCTGGCAAGGCAAAATACCCCAGCAGATTGTGTGTGGTGTGCTCTGTTAGAAATGAGGATGGCAAGGGGTACAAGCGCCGCAAGGAAACCCGAACGGAGTGTGCGGTGTGTGATAAAGGACTGTGCCTGGAACCCTGCTTCGAGCTTTATCACACAAAAAAACGCTTCAAGCCTTCAGAGCCTGCAGAGCCTCAGCCTGGGTGCTCAGGTGATCAGTAGGAGCCAGGAGAAATGAAAAAAGAACTGTTAGAGAGGAAGAGGGGGGGTGTATATAGTGATGTAACATTTTGTGTTCTCTGTTGTGGATTTGTTATTTTTATGAACATTCAAGACTTTGGGAAAAACTTATTATGTGACATTACCTGTTTCAATTGGATTTATTGTGCTGCTGGATTACTTGGGAATATTCACACATCACATACTTACAGGTAGGACTTGTGTTTGTCTTTTGTGGTCAGTCTTGTTTGTAAGTACTGTGTTTGTGTGTGCGTTTGCATGTAATTCTTTATTTCTGCCAAGAATTACAATACTTAACACAAATTATTCACATTTACAAGCAAAAGCACAGTAATAAACAACATTTACACTTCATTCTGCAGAAAACAGATTGACAATCCATTAATATTTGCATTTTTTATCAATTTTTTACTAACGTTACCCATTTTTTCTGTGTTTTGGTAAAATTTACTTGGGCTGAGCCAAGTATTTTTACCAAACGAACATGGTAGGAATAGGGTTAACTAGTAATGTGCTATGCTATTTTGTCATCACTATCTCTAGCACTAGACATAGAATTGCACATAACTACATGGAGCAATTATTTAATGGATGATCCAAGTGTGTTGACTGCTATTCAATAAGGTAGACCTACTGTTTGTGACGACAGCTGCCATAGTCAAATACTATGTTTGTTGTCACCACTGAATATTAACTGTCCAATAGCTGCCCACTCAGATGTTATGTACAATTTACTCAGCCCATGGCAGCCAAACAGCTTAATATGACTGTGCATTATTTTGCCAGTACATTATTGAAAGTCTACTCTACGCTAAGGCTATCGAACAAGCAGTATGGTAGTTTACCCTCAACTTATCAAAGGGTTACTCAATGTTTTGTCACCAATTATTTGTTCCATGTTTACAAGTGCTAGTGCTTTAGAGTGTAAATATCGACACCACATATTTTGGTATAATGTAGTAGTTCTTTACACAACATTTTGTTATCAATTATTTGTTGCATGTTTACAAATGCTAGTGCTTTTGTTTGTAAATGTAGACATCTTCTGTTAGAATGTAGTAGTTCACTCTCGTACACTGACATTGGTATTTCACAAAATGTGTACTTTGTCATTGTATTTATGAAACCTATTTTGTGTCTTACAGGCACTGTCTTCTTTGGCGTCTTCTTCTTACATGTCTTCTTTCAGTCTTCGTTGACTGACTTCTCAATAATAAAGAGTCAAGTAGCAAAACGAGGACTTGTCTTTCGATTGAGAGAATTCCCTTTCTGCTCTGGATTCAAACGACAACCACAGCAAATATCATCATTAACCCCCCCCCCCCCCCCTTAACCACTCGATCCATCACACCTGGCGCTGCGACAAATCAAACTCACCTACATCCCTTACACCCTTAACCACTCGCTCCATCACACCCAAAATGCTAGTTAAGACTGATTTCATGGTGGGAGGTCACATATGCCCTCAAGCCCAGAGGAAGGAGGAGACAGTGAGAGCGACTAGTCGGGTAAGTCAGCACAATACACAATTGGAGGCATTGCACTTGGTGAATGGAACGAGAGCGAAACACATAGTTCTGCTGGTGGTAGTGAGTCGGGGGGAGATGAATTTAATGATGTTTTCTGCAGTGATTGGTCTGATGGTACAAGATTTTTTCCTCTCACCGTTCCATTCACTGACTGACCAGGCTTACGTGTGCAAATGGCAAACCACACCTCTTTGGATTTCTTCAGGTTATTTTTTGACAGCAAGGGAATGCCACCTCAGCTGCCAGCTCTGAAGCCACATCATGGTGAAGTGCTTGCTCTACGGAAAGGTAAGTGACCACTTTGTTCACAAAACTGTGCACATACACACAAATACACACAATCACTGACATAATATGTGTGTGTGTGTGTGTGTGTGTGTGTGTGTGTGGGTGTGTGTGTGTGGGTGGTGTGTGTGGGTGTGTGGGTGTGTGTGTGGGTGTGCGCGTGGGCATGTACATGTGTGCGCGTGTGTGTGTGTGTGTGTGCACATGTCTTGTGTGTATACATGCATGTGGTGAAAATATGTTAGATAATGGTGAGAGAAAAGAACAGCAACAACTGAACTTCAAAACAAATAACTCCATCAATAAAAGAAATGAGTATGATGCATGGGAAAGACTATAATTGTGTCAACAAAAGCTTAGCAAATAAAATGATAATAAATCAAACTGATGAGCAACTGAACTGCACTTATTGGATTTGTTTGCAGGGAGTGTTGCAGTGCTGAAGTGGGTCGACAAGAAGCCTGTTCATGTCCTCACCACCAGGACTAATCCTCTGAAGATCAACATCACAACATTTGGACTTATTTTGGACATGATTTCTTTGTACTTTTGAGTGTGTGCAAGCTGGATTTTATGAAATTTCATTCAAAACATGACAGTAGGAACTGATATATTGACCTGACTGTGCATTTTGTAAGATATTTTTCACCTGAAAATTTCTCTATTTCACTTGTATCATTACTCAACATCCATGAGGGTTAGACAGTTAAAATTTCAGCATGTTGTACACCAATCTTTTAATATATAACTTGCCAAATTTTTTACGAAGTATTAGAGATGGCCAAGGTCCAACGTATATCACAAGAAGTTACAATAATAATGGGAGATATTAACTCAATGGAGTCGTAGTCAAATAGTGCTTGTAGACCCCTGAAATCGCGTGTTTTCGGCCATTTTTTAAAAAAATACTACAAAACAACCAGACAAGATAGAAACAAACAATAAAGTGCAAAAGAAAGGCAGAAGCTTGCTACATTACATTCTACTCACAATTTGTGTGCTGATTTCCCACTTGAATGTAGAAATTACTCCAATTAGGGTATCCAAACAGCATTCCGAACAAAAGTTTTGAACCACATGATCGACCACATAGCGATGTCACTTAAGCCAATGCTAGGGACAAACTCGTATCTGAATCCAACAAATCATCCCTATCTTCGACAGATAATTCACCAACAAGATCTAATTCATTATCAGATCCTTCAGCTTGGATGATATCGATCGCCTCTTCCACAGAAAACATACGCCGGTTCCGAAGTCGCCTTGCTGCCATTTTGAAAATAGGTGAATACAGCGTTGCTTACTGACTCTAGAAACTTCGTTAAAACAAAGACTGTATGATGATTAGATACGGTCTAAGGGATGCAATCGATGCATAGATGATTATACTTTGACTTTCAGGAGTTTTCTCCCTCGAATACTGCTGATGTTATGAATAAAAAAAATGGCATTTTCCGACGGCACCAGCGGTACAAATGGGCGGCAGCAGACTGCCGTCAAGACGGCATAGTGTTAATGCTAAAGTGGGACAGGATAGGGTGGAGGATATAGTTTGACCTTGTGGCCTTGGCACAAAAAATGAAGGGGAGGGAAACTTGTAGAATGGGCACAGATGAATGAGTTCATAGTAGGAATCACCTGGTCTGAGCAGCCTAACAGAACAAAATGGACATGGATGAGTCCAGAAGATAATACCAAAAATCAGACTGACTACATCCTGATCAACAAAATATTTAGAAATTCTTTGCTGACAGCAAAAGTACTACCAGACAGACTGTAAAAGTGACCACTATCCTGTAGTGGGAAGATTTAGGCTGAAATTTAAGAAAAGGAACATCAAACTAAATCTTGCCCTGTTAAAGACAGATGAAGTGATTCGTAAAAAATTTATGTGTGTATGTGTGAAATTAAGGAAAAGGAAACAGACCAAAAGCAACATCGAACTAAATCTTGGACTCTTAAAGACAGATGAAATGATTCATAAAAAATTTAACGTACATGTTAAAAACAAATTCAGTGCTCTGGAAGACGATGGTGACAGTGAGGAACAATGGACACAGTTGAGAAACTTGATAAATGAAGCTTGTGAAGAAATCCCGAGATTAGATAGAAAAGCAAAAAAGAACTGGATGACAAAAGAAATTTTAGGCTTGATGGAGGAAAGGAGGAAGGCAAAGAGATAGGAGGAAACAGACAGGAAGATAAACAAAGAAATCAGGAATAGGTGCAATGAAGCTAAGGAAGCTTGGCTGAAAACAAAATACAAAAAAACAGAAGACCAACACAAAACGGATCCTCAGGATATGTACAGAAGAACTGAAGAAACTGTCCACAGGAAAAATACATGCACATCAACTGGTCGCTTAAAATCGAAAGATGGTACGCTTACCGTGGAAAAAGACAAAATATTAGATAGACTGGGAGAGTAATTAAAGACCTTTATGAAGATGACAGAAACGCAGAACACATTATAAGAAAAAACGTTGAAGGACCACCCATAAGCCTGCTCATCGGGAACCTCCCCACAACACCTTTCCTGAAGTTGAACATTACATCAACAAATGCCACCAAGAAATAGACTGTCTCAACATGCGACCCAAGAAATATTCCAACATCTCCAAAGAAGAAAGGGACGCACTACACTCCCTCAAAAACAGAGAGACATTGTCATCAAACCAGCAGACAAGGGGGGTGCAATTGTAGTCTGGGACAAGACATCTGTATATCAAGGAAGCCCAGAAACAACTCCACCATCACGCCTTCTACAAAAAGTTGGACCAACCTGCCCACATGACCAATCATGCCAAGATATCCAAACTTATCAACAATCTCATAACCTCTAAGCAGCTGCCCCCCACTGCCAGACTACTCGTCAAACAACTTCCAGTCCAATCACTTTTTTATTTACTTCCCAAAATACATAAAGCCAACAATCCTGGCCATCCTATCGTGTCAGCTTGCAACTGCCCAACTGAAAACATTTCTCAGTTTCTTGACCACATTTTGCAACCTATAGTCCAGGCTTTGCCTACCTTCATCAAAGACACTAACCATACATTGAATCTGATTCAAATAATAAATGAAGACCACACCTTCAAACCCCAATACCTGTTCACTTTGGATGTGACCTCTTTGTACACCAGCATACCCCACTCCGACGGGTTAAAAGCTCTCCAGCATTTTCTGGACAAACGACGTGACCAAACATTGTCTACTTCAACCCTTGTCCGACTTGCGGAGCTGATTCTTACCATGAACACATTTTCGTTCGGAGATAGACGTTCTCGCAAGTTAGTGGAGTCGCCATGGGTACTAAGATGGGCCCCAGCTATGCCTGTTTGTTCATGGGATATTTGGAGGAACAAATCCTACAACAATACAAGAAACCCAAACCTGAATTTTACAAAAGGTACATAGATGATTGCATTGGCATGACATCCCTCGATCATGACCAACTTTTACAATTCATCCATTACGTCCAAACGTTTCCCCATCCATCAAGTTCACATATGAAATTTCAAACACATCCATAAGCTTCCTGGATATCGAAGTTTCCCTTCAATCTGAACAACTAGTCACTACAGTCCACTACAAACCTACAGACTCGCATTCCTACTTGGACTATCAATCATCTCACACTTCCAACACCAGAAACAGCATTCCCTACTCGCAGTTCTTGAGACTACGACGCCTCTGCTCAGACGAAGACAATTTCCAGGACAAAGCAGTTGAAATGACTAGATTTTTCCTGCGCAGACATTACCCACTCGAGGTCATCAATGAAGCCCGGAAAAAAGTCAACTCTGTCTCTCGGCCAAATGCCCTCCATTCGAAGCCCAAAGCTGCCACAGAGGATCGGCCAGTCCTCAGTCTAGTTTACCACCCGTCCTTGCACCTCATAAAAAGGATCATCTTGTCCAACTGGAACATTTTGCGATCCAGTCCCACTACAGGTGAAACCTTTGACAAGCGCCCTTTGATCATCTACAAGAGAGACACAAATCTCCGCGACTTGCTGGTGCATTCAAATCTCAGCAAACCAGTCAGCCAACCTCCAGGAACCTCTCCATGCAACAAACCTAAATGCAAGACTTGTCCTTTCTTGTGCTCAGCCACCACAGTCAAAGGCCCCAAATCTCATATGAGAATTACAAAACATTTCAACTGTCAAACTTATAACATTGTCTACTTGATCAGCTGCTCTAAATGTTCCCAACTGTATATTGGTGAAACTGGACGCACCCTTGACACACGTTTCAAAGAACACTTGGCTGATATCCGCCACCAAAGGGATAAAACTATCCCCAATCACTTCAACCAATCAGACCACTCAATCAATGACATCCGAGTGAAAGGTCTGTGGCTTCTACACAATAACAGCACTATAGACAGGAAAGACAGAGAATCCCACCTCATAAATAAACTTGGAACACGCAAACCATATGGTCTTAATGACAAACCATAAGTAATCCACTGCGCAACAGAATTCAAACATGCCGTTTCATGTCTCTTCCTGTTCCCACGCCTACCAGATTCTTGGCACCAGGCACAATCTACTCCCTTATCTCTTGGCTCTTGCCCTGTGCCTTCTTCAGAACAGGGCTATACCGATATAGCATGGCCACTTCTCAAAATTGCAGAACTCATCTCACTTCCCTTTTGACATCATAGTTGCCTCCCCTCTCCTCATTTCTTACTACTGCTCATGACGACATGGGCATTCCATTTCTTACCCACTGGACGAGGCAGCAGGGAAGTTTTTAGTCCCGTTTTTATTATCCATTGTTTGGTGTCTGTGATCTGTCTGTGACCGTGCGTTCGCGCTTGACAAAGGCTAGTTGGCCGAAAATTTGCGCTTGTTTTGTTTTGTCTCGTTGGATACGCGCTTACATTGGTTTTCTTGTTCTTCTGGTTTGTGTGTGCTTGGGCGTGGGCAGTCAAACTTGTTTTGGATCTTGCCTTTTCCTAATCTTCCTTATGAATGATCTACTTGTCTCTGCCTCCATCAAGACTGTCTCGTTTGTTTTCTTTGCTGTCCATGGAACTCTCAACATTCTTCTTAGAAACCCCGTCTCGGCTGCCCCAATCTTGTTCTGGCTTTGCTTGTTGACTGTCCACGCCTCGCAACCATACAACAGTATTGGTTCTATACAACATTCAAGAACTCTCTTCCTGATGTTAATTGATAGGCATTTGTTAGTAAGAATGCTTTCCATCTTCTTGAATGTTGTTTTGGCTTGGCTGATTCTGCTGGCTATTTCTGATGTGCATCTGCCATCTGGTGAAATGATCGTTCCCAGATACTTAAACTTATCAACCTGTCTCGAGGTTGTGCCGTTTGCTGTTATTTTGCATGAGGGGATTTCATGTTTTTTACTGATCACCATGACTTCAGTCTTCCTGCTGTTTAGTTCCAACCACTTATCTTTGCTTTCTATTTCAAGTATATTCACAAGGTTTTGTAGGTCCCTTTCACTTTCTGCAATTAGCACCGTGTCATCTGCGTATCGAATGTTGTTTATCATTTTTCCTCCAACCTTTAATCCAGGATCTTCCTCTAGGTTTCTCATGATGTTTTCGCTGTAAAGTGAAAACAGATCTGGTGAACAAAACACAACCCTGTCTGACTCCTCTTTTGATGTTTTGGAAAGAGCTTGCATCGTTTTTTATTCTCATTGCAGCTGTTTGTTCCCAATACATATTTCTGATTATTCGTAAATCTTTTCCATCAATATTGAGTCTTTCTAGTTGGTTGATCAATTCTTCATGTCTTATCCGATCGAAAGCCTTGGTATAGTCAACAAAGCATAAATATAAATCCTTGTTCACCTCGATTGACCTCTCTATGATAGTTCTTAGGATGCCTATGGCAATAATAGTTCCTTTCCCTTCCACAAATCCACACTGTTCATCTATTTCTCTTTTGATTCTATTCCTTGTCCTCATCATGATTATTCTTAATAGGATCTTGGTTACATGACTCATCAAACTGATTGTGCGATGGAGGTCGCATTCTATAGCCCCTGTCTTCTTTGGAAGTGCAATGAAAATATATTTTGACATATCTTTGGGGATTTTTCCAGTGTCGTAAATTTCATTTAGGAGGACTGTTATTTTTTCTATACCGAATTCCTCCAGGGCTTCAATCATCTCTGTGGTAATGTTGTCTGGTCCTGGGGATTTTCCTGGTTTCATCTTTTTCAATGCTGCTCTAACTTCATCTTTCATTATGGGTGGTCCTTCAAAGTTCTTTCTTATAATGTGTTCTGTGTTTCTGTCATCTTCCAAAAGGTATTTAATGTACTCTCCCCATATTGTAATTATTATTATCATTATCTGTCTAATATTTTGTCTTTTTCCATGAGAATCATACCATCTTTCAATTTTAAGCAACCAGTTGATGTGCACATATTTTTCCTGTGGACAATGTCTTCAATTCGTCTGTACATACCCTGAGGATCCGTTCTGTGTTGATCTTCTATTTCTTTAATTTTGTTTTCAGCCAATCTTCCTTAGCTTCATTGCACCTATTCCAGATTTCTTTGTTTATCTTCCTGTCTATTTCCTCGTTTCTCTTTGCCTTCCTCCGTACCTCCATCAAGCCTAAAATTTCTTTTGTCATCCAGTTCTTTTTTGCTTTTCAATCTATTCTTGGGATTTCTTCACAAGCTTCATTTATCGAATTTCTCAACTTTGTCCATTGTTTCTCACCGTCACCAACGTCTTCCAGAGCACTGAATTTGTTTTGAACATGTACATTAAATTTTTGACGTATCACTTCATCTGTCTTTAAGAGTCCAAGATCCAGTTGGTTGTTCCTTTTGGTCTGTTTCCTTTTCCATAATTTCAACCTAAATCTTCCCACTACAGGATTGTGGTCACTATTGCAGTCGGCGCCTGGTAGTGTTTTTGCTGACAGTAAAGAACTTCTAAATCTTTTATTAATCAGGATATAGTCAATCTGATTTTTAGTATTATCTCCTGGACTCATCCAAGTCCACTTTCTTCTAATAGGCTGCTCAAACCAGGTGTTTCCTACTATGAACTCATTCATCTATGCCCATTCTACAAGTTTCCCTCCCCTTTCATTTTGTGTACCAAGGCCATGATGTCCAACTATATCCTCTACCCTATCCTTTCCCACTTTAGCATTAGAATCTCCCATTATTATTGTAACTTCTTGTGATTTGCATTGGGCCTTGGCCATCTCTAATACTTCATAGAAGTTGTCAATGTCTTCCTGAGTACTTGTGGATGTTGGTGCATACACCTGAATGATGTTGATATCAAATGGTCTGCCTCCCAATTTGACCAGCAAGACTCTGTCGGACACAGCCCAGTATCCCTTAACTGCTTTTGATTTGTCCCTGTCCATTACAATGCCTACTCCTCTTTCATGTGAGTTTCCACCAGAGTATATCACTGTATACTCCCCAGATGTTATCATGCCTGCCCCCTTCCATCTCACTTCCCCTAGTCCTAAAATACTAATGTTAAGCCTTTCCATCTCCATTTTGACATGGTCTAATTTGCCTATTTGGAACAAAGTTCTTATATTCCATGTTGCTATTTTAGTATTTTTGAGTTTGAGTTCGGTCGCAGTATCTGGCTGACGGTCTGGTGTCACCTGCGCCGCATGACGATCCCTACCGGATAAAGGTGCTCCACTGGAGCACCTATTCACATCGTTATCTTCATTTTCCTTCTTTTTTCTGTCCATAATGTTCTTGGGAGAATAAGATGGTGGTTTCCCGTTGCCTTCCATTGTTTTTTTCCCTGCGGTCTCTCCGCTAATCTTATTCTCTCCCGAGATGTCCACAAGGCAGTGGAACTATTTACCCCTAGCTGGGGGTCTGGTTCGTGGGCACCAAGGCATATCCACACGCCGGTGGGCCTGCTTGCCGCACGTCTGGGGGCCAGACCTCCTCTGAGTCCCTTGAGATTTAGCCCGAGTCCATGAGGTGCTCAGTTACCGCATGTCGCCACAAGGAGGCATAATGTAGGGCTTGCTGATGGAGAGGCTATGTACTGACAGGAAAAGACTTACGCATTCTGCTCTTCTTTTCACATAGCTGCAAGCAGCAGTGCTAGCCAGCGGAGCAGGCTGAAAGTGAGAGGTGACAAGCATGCAGTCACTAGCCGACAAACTACACACATCACATCTGCCAGGTTGATAAGTTCAAATATTTGGGAACCATCATTTCACCAGATGGCAGATTCACATCAGAAACAGCCAGCAGAATCGGCCACGCCAAAACACCATTAAGAAGATGAAAAGCATTCTTACCAACAAATGCCTATCAATTAACATCAGGAAGAGAGTTTTTTTAAGTTATATAAAACCGATAATGTTATACCGTTGTGAGGCGTGGACAGTCAACAAGCAAAGCCAGAACAAGATTGAAGCAGCCAAGATGTGATTTCTGAGAAGAATGTTGAGAGTTCCATGGACAGCAAAGAAAACAAATGAGACAGTCTTGTTGGAGGCAGACACAAGAATATCATTAATATAGAAGATTAGGAAAAGACAGGCAACATTTATAGGCCATTTTATGAGGAAAGGGGAACTGGAGCACCTGGTCACAACAGGAAAACTGGAGGGAAAGAGAGCACCAGGTAGACCCAGGGAGAAAATATTGGACGGACTTGCAGAGTGGCTGAGGACAAAAAGGGTGGAAGTTGTGTTTGTGGCAAAAAGGGACGGATGCATATGGAGGGCCATGATCGCCAATGCCATGTGGCAGGACACTTGATGATGATGATGATGATAGTGTTTATTTTGTATGACATTTTTCACCTGAAAATTTCTCTATTTTACATGTACCATTACTCAACAACCATGAGGGTTAGACACTTAAAAATTTCAGCATTTTGTACACCAATCCATGGGTGAAAGTGAAAAAATCTCCCAATCCTGAAACCTTAAATTTCCATGTCCTCTAAATGTTCCCATTCCTGAAAACCTGCGTCCATTCCTGAAGCAATGGAAACACTTCGAAACAATCGCCATCTTCTTCTTCTTCTAGCCAGAGCCATCGCCACTTGTTTTTTACTGATTTGTCTATTGCAGAAACATCTGCATTAACAGGCACGTCCTTCATTGTTGCTATCGCATATGTTAGGCCCAAATTTGCTGTCGATACAAATCTTCGCTCGCAAACTTTTTTCCCCCCGGTTTAGACTCGGAATGCGCATGAGCAAGAATGAAAAGGAAGGGAAGTAACTTTAAACCCTTTCTGTGTTGCCAAGCACCAGTGAAGAATCGCCGTTCGATACAAACGAAGACTAATGGAAAAATAATATAGATAATTGAATTATGCAGATAAGCCGAGCTGATAGTGTGAAAGACTCTCTCTCTCTCTGTTTTTTTGTTTGTTTTGTTTTTTGTTTTTGTTTTTTTGCATTGGCATTTTCCTGAAGTCAAGTTTGCCATTCCGGAAAAGAACTTTTGTCAATCGGTTCATTCCGGAATTCCGGAACACTCCGGAACTACTTTCACCCATGCCAATCTTTTCATATATAACCTGCCAAATTTCATAGCTCTCTAATTTCATTTGTTTGTATGACAATTTTTCTCATGACCTATACAAATGGTGCGTTTCAGGGGAACGGCAAGGGGCATAATTATACGTAGCCAGTGAGTTGATCATATGTCACTTCATCCATAAAAACCAAAATGCACGTTTATAACAACAAGACAGAAAAGGCAAACTTACCATTTAAAATACTACCAATTTATATAAAAAAACAGGTTGCTGAAGAAGTTAATTTTCATAAAATCTTAGGCATAACAATAATAATCTTTCCTGGTCTAATCATATAAGCAAATTATGTAAATCTATTTCAATAAAACTATTTCAATTGTCTAAAATTAAAAAATTCTTAAGTCTACAAATCAAGAAAACTTTTTTTCCACACATGTATCCAATCATCAATAGATTATGCATCAACCCTTTGGGATTCAGCTGGCGTAATGTGCTCAAACCTCTTATTAGTCTCCACAAAAGAGCTTTAAATTTCATTCTTTTGAAAAACACTACTATAGTAGACTCCAACTATAAGGAATTAAATATTTTATTATCAGAACTTAGACTTCAGTTTAATAAAGGACTATCTGTGCAAAAACTAATAAATGAATATGCTCCAGATAACATAACCAAAACTTTCCTTATAAATCCTACACGTAACAAGAGGAAAATTAATATCCCCATCTCAAGAATTAATCTCTTTAAAACCTGCCTCAGGTACTCAGGTGCTACTCTCCGGAACACACTTCCAGAAAACATGAGAAAATGTCTGAGTTTTACAATCTTTAAACAGACTTATTTTGCACAGCTCCTGCAATAATTAATTCTTCTCTTACATAGCAGTCTACAGTGATCAGCTATCTTGTAATAAAACAACTTCAAATTCATTTTTTCAGACCAAATGTTTATTGTTTGCCTTGTTGAAATGTCTGCTTAATTTAATGAATTTCTTGCATAGTATAATGTGACTATGTTTGGATGTACTTTATCCTTTACTTCTCTCTCTCTCTCTCCCCTTCCCCTCTCTCTCTCTTTTGTCCTTGCCTCTCTCTCTCTTCAAATGTATTTCTTTGACTGATAACATCTATCTTATCTAAGGTATAAGTTATGTGTGGTGTGAAGTAGACTCTATCTGAAATGAGGGCTGGTTGTAAAGCATATATTTTGCTTATTTTTGACCCTGTTCTTGCTCCTGTTTTCTCTCTCTCTCTCTTTCTCTTGTCTAAAAATGTATTTCTTTGACTGAAAGTGTAACGATTCTGTTGTTGGAGTATCTAGTTATCTAAGGTATAATTTATGTGTAGTGTGATGTAGACCCTCTTTGGGCGAGGACTGGATGTAAAAGCATACATTTTGCTTGTTTCATACCCTCATACACAACATTTGTTCCATTTGTTCTCCCTCACTCTTACACACACACACACACACACACACACACACACACACACACACACTTACTTTCTTTTCACAGACTATGCTTTGTGATGGCATTTCACCTTTCCTCCCCCCACACACACACTCATTGTCAGTCCCCTATTACCACTACTACCATCCCATCCACCACCACCCCCCTACACACACACATAAACTACACCACTACCACCCCCACCTATATCCACACACACATACACAAACCATTAGACATCAACAGCTGCCTGATACATATACTTTATACTGTGTGTGTGTGTGTGTGTGTGTGTGTGTGTGTGTGTGTGTGTGTGTGTGTGTGTGTGTGTGTGTGTGTGTGTGTGTGAGTGAGATATTACAGTGTAGTGTGTTTCCAAAGACTGAAATAAGACTGATAAAACAACTTAATAATTGCAAGATTTTTATATCAGTGGAGAAAAGTTTTAAATCTGTGTGAAACAAAACAACCAGTCACATAATCAAAATTAACAGTTTGGATACTGACAGACAAATTGAAGATGAAGAGATACATTTTGTTATTGTTCATATGTTTTCCATAGAAAATTTGTTTAAACTTTTTGTGCTTTTACATGCATCACATATAATGGATATGAACCATTTAGTTTCAATTTCATTGGTCATTCATTACTAGCAGAATTATTAAGTATACTTCAAACTGTCATCATTGTGTAATGTGTTAACTGCCTTTCAGAAAAGTATATGTTATAGATACTTTCTTCTAGTAGTTTGCTTGCTAGAATATTTTGTTAATTATTATCCCCCCCACCCCCCGACCAAAAATCCCTTGGCAAACAGTTGTCACTTAAGTTTTCACGATGGCCAGTGCGCAACATGGCAAGTTCACAGCTGCTCAGCTGTCTGCGTTTGTTTTCTTACCTGCTGACGCACCGTTTTTACTGCTTTATTACAAATTATATTTTACAGCTACTAAAGAATGATTCATCGCAAAGTATTTGATATTACCAGGAAGCTGAAAATGTGACCTCTGCAGGCATACTTTTTTCAAATTAGAATTTCCAAAACTTATACGTACTGTTATGATAAGAATAACGTAGGTCACAGAGTATAACCAGATGCATGTTCACATCTCAGTAATAACTGTATTGAAGTCTTGAGGAACCTTCAAAACCTCTCTCTCTTTCTCCCTACCTCTCAAAGAGAGAGAGAGAGAGAGAGAGACAGAGACAGAGAGAGACAGAGAGACAGCAGTCAACGCAGACGTTTTCTAATAACTCATGAAGAGGCACATTCACATGCCTAGTTTGTAGCAGACATTTTATCAAGGAAGAAAGTGCAGACCTAACACATTGCATTGGAATTTTCTGGTCAGGGGGTCATTTTGTGTCACTGTCAGTCAGAGCATCAAGTGTAAAGCTACACAAACGAAACAGACTCTGTCCCTTAGCTAAAACCTGCTAAAACAGTACTGAAGGTTGTTTCCAATATTCTTTACAGTGAAAGCTGCCAGAATTTTTCAAAACTTGATTGGCACTATGTGACTGGTGCATCTAAGAGAACAGATGCCTTACCAGCACCAGGGGTATGGCGCATCAGGAGGGAACTTTTTCGGCACCGGCCCCTGTGGCTGGTGCGTCGCGAAAAGGTAAAGTTTTTCGCAACATGATGCGAGAATCATTGCTATGCCTGCCTATTCCGTGAGCACATGCTGTGATCCCACTCGCTACAGCCGAGATGGTGTTGTGGATATGTAGCGAAAATCCTCGCGACACCTGCTCTAAAATTAACTGCATCAGTACGTCACTGGAAATTCCCTCACATGTAGAAACTATACAATGGAACCCTTCTACATCATCTGACACTATTTCTTCAGCTTAAAGGGGACAATTTCATTGGTTAATTTGTGTTGGAAGCAACCAATCCCCATGCTTTGTCTCTTCAAGTTACCCATGTCGTTCAGACTGCAGTAAACATGGCTAGACAGACAACTTTTACTTCGAAGTAGCAGAACTGATCATGCAGACTGGTTCTGATGATGATCTAGACATTGATCATTATGAAAGCAACAATGAAAGTGCTGAAGAGAAAGATTTTGAGGATGATGTGCCAGAAAACGACGAACCTGCATATTCAACGGATGAAGACGGAATCGAAGCAGACGAACAAAGTGCGAGCGTCACCGACAGTGACATCTTTCTCTCTGGTAGTCAGGCAATGAATCATTTGGTCCTGGAGCAAGATTTTTCACTGGAGATAAAGGGTCCTGATCAATCTAAAGCCCACACTGAAGTTGACACTGCCAATGACGACAGTAGTTATGAAGATGAAGGCACGACCTGGGTGAAAAATCTTCGGAAATTTCCGCAAGTACTTGTTTTCTCAGCTGCTGAAACATGCGGTTTGCAGCTCCACGTCTTTCAAGACATCGCCGACCAAACACCATAAGATGCTTACCAGGTCTTTTTTTTTACTAATGACTTCATCTACAAGATCAACATGATACCAGTTCATGTTTATTTACTTGTTTGTTTGTTAACTTGTTTTTTCCATCATAGATTTTCTAAAATTCCTAATTACATGCACTGATCGTTTACATTTTCATTTGCTATTCTGATGTCATATGAATGAACAAACCACTGCATTGGAAGAAGCTATGTACTTATGTGAAATGACTGAAATAGTACATCCACACTATATGTATATACTGATATGGCTAATAATGCAACTGTTATGTTATACTGTGTTACCAGTATGTTCTAAAATGTTGAAATATTGTCTTTTATGTCCTTTTCTCTAAATTTCTTGCCATCATATGCTGAAAATAACACTTTCTATGAATCTCCCGTGGCTGTCTGGGATTTTTCATTTTGACGCTTACGCTGACATTTTCAAAAGCACAAAACACTGACTAAATGTATCTTTACAGAGCTTGTTTTTATTCACCAGGGAGATAAAAGAATGATCTGAAAAAATTGTTTAACATCCACGTCAGCTTTTACGGCCTATTCAGGAAAATTAAATAAAGATGACCAAAATAGGGTTTACTCAGGGCATTTCTGCTTCCTGCCTCCAGCGTGCACAGTGCATAGTAGCTGTAGTGAGGCAGTGTTGTGAAAAAGTTAAGAGCCTTCTCGCCCATTTTCAGTTTGTGAAACATACTCTTGTGGTCTTTCTGATACGGTCACAATGAGCAATCAGAAACAGCGCCAACCACATCACCATACTGCACAAATCTGGCTTTATATTCAAATGGTTTGTCAGTTGATGCTGTACGTTTTCAGTTCTGAGGGATCCCCAACAACACAGTATCAGGAAATGGAGATAATTCTATTCAAACCAAACAGGAATACGCAATGTGAAAATCCACTCAGCCGGATCACTGAGTATCTGATACCAGTTCAAAATAATAATAAAAACACAACAACAAAAAAACAAAAACAACCCCCCCCCCCACACACACACACTATTATACCTGTATGTACCTGAAAATTATCTCAAAAGATTTGCATGAATCTTTCTGGGCTGTTGTTGTCTTGGAATCCTCAGACTAGAGTTCAGATTGGAAACCTGCAAGCATACAGCCAAGCAAAGACCATTTGTCAATGCACAGGCTAGTAATGCCTGGACAGATGGCTTCTCCCATTCCATAAGGCGGAAAAGGTGAGACATACAAATGAAAGGTTTCTTCTGTGTGGCAGAAGGATGTGGTCTTCTGAATAGTTGTCCACTCAACCTCCTGGAAGAGATTCCAAAGGAACCAGGATGCAGTTGGTTTGATGAACCTACAACATCCATAGGCAACTGGGGCAGACATGGAAAATTTCAGCACTGTCTGTGTAGCTCTCAGGTCGGAATTCATCAACATGAAAGGCATAATGAGCTCTGAGCTGAGGATGCAGCCTCTGTAACGCAGTGGTACCTCTCCCATGGGTAAGCTGTCTTCAACTGGATCTTTGTAATGATGTTCAGGAGACATGCCTAAAACACCTCCTTGGTGTTGAGGGAGAAGTCTGAAGCCAACACTGACTGGTTACTATCCAAGAGAGTGATCTGTGGTGTCCCCATGAACAGTCTGACACCACCCTGGAGGACCAAGATCTCAACCCTACAGGATGGGGGGGGGGGGGGGGGGGGGAGGGGGAGCTTCGGTTCACCATGGAGATATGGAGGACCCTCTATCAGCCAGGATGGTCCAGCGGGACTGATCATGGATGACAGGATACCTGTGCCCTCTCTGATCAAAAGGACATCCCTGATGGCAAAGCTGTTCAGATGCTGTGATTTCGGACCACTTAGTTGTCACCTACTTAGGTGGCCAAACCACAGCACAAGCTGTGCCGCCATTATCTCTGGCATTGCTGCCTGCTAGCCAAAGTCCTGCAGCCTTCTTTGCTCTCTGTTAAACTCACCTTTCACCTTTCTCCTTTGCCAGGATCGGCAGTAGAAGCCGCGCTCAATGTGTGTACACACATGCACATGTGCGCGTGTTGTCCATGCCCAGTTAAAGTCTGTTCAGTCACCCTTACTTCTGAGAAAGGGAATGGAATACGCAGACAATGGAGCCTTCCCTTAGTGCTCTTGTGAGAATGGTACCACAGAATCTCCCTGGAGATCTCCAGCAGGTAACTGGGTGTTTGATCCATGCTCCCAAATGGTATTGGAGGTTTATGTGGGTTGCAAGGAAATTTGGGACAGTGGTAAACATTTTTTCCCCTGAACTCAATGAATGAGCAGGTGAATCAATCAGTTACGGGAGAAGAGGAGACAGAAGGGTCAGTCAGTCGATTTTGAGTCTGCCCTGTTTTTTCAGTGCTATCGTTTTTCTAAAGAAAATTTTCACATTTGCCACTGGAAGTGCTCATGATTAAGCAAACGAAAGTCAGTACATGTCAAAAGATCAATCAACAAACCAAAAGTGTGAGCAACAGTAACAGCCACAAATGTAAAAATGCCGAGACGTCTGAAAAGGATGAGAGAGAGTGGCCCAGAAAATTAAATAATGGAAGCTGACTGAAGTCTTACAAAGATGAAGGCCACTGACAGGCTGTACCAAAATGAGGCCCAGGGATACCACTCCTATTGCCATTTTGTCTGAGACAGAGAACTGCACTACTTAAAATAGCACATGGTAGAAACGATAACTGTTCATGAGGCTAGAAATAACAATTCACCATGGGTTCATTACAAGTTGTGTGAGTTTGTATCACATTTCAGCTATTACTGTTGAATACTTAAGTTTGCTTTTTATCTCCCTTTACCCAATGCTGTTAAAAGACATCAGTGATTGATACACTGATGATGATTACAGTTGATAATAATATTAATAATTACAATATTTATATAGTGCAAAATCTTGATAAAAATCAAATCTAAGCGCTGAACAGACACATACATACACACGCACACACACGCACGCACTCACGCACGCACGCACGCGCGCACACACACACACACACACACACACACAATAAATGGGGAAAAAGAAGAAAAGCAATGGAAAATTATAGAGAGGATATTATATACAATTATATATTACAATGTGATTCCACTCTGAGTGGAGACAGGCTGCAGAGGGGGTTGAGTGAGGTCAGGATTTTATGTAGAGGAGAAAAGGTGAGTTTTGAGAGTGGACTTGAAGGAGACAAAAGTAGGTTGCTGACGGACTGAGAGAGGAAGTTTGTTCCAGGAGAGTGGACCAGAAACAGAGAAGGCTCGTGGACCATAGGTATTGAGCTTAGTGCATGGTAAGCGAAAAGTCAGAGCATCGGAGGCAGAGCGGAGGGTATGTGAGGGAACATAGATCTCAAGTAGGCTTGACAGGTAATCGGGGGCTGCGTTATTGAGGCTTTTGTAGCACATGGTGTCTAGTTTGTACTGTATGTGCTTTGATACAGGGAGCCAGTGAAGTTGTGCCAGGAGAGGAGATATGTGGTCAGCTTTTTTCTTTTTAAGTACAAGGCGTGCAGCATTGTTTTGAATGCGCTGTAGGATTGTGAATGGTGGAGGCAGGAAGACCAGACAGGAGTGAATTGCAATAGTCAATGCGAGACATTATGAAGGAGAGAACGAGTTTTGCAGTTCCAAAGTGATTTGTTTTCAGCTGACCTAACTCTTGCCATGGGGCAACAGTTTCATACTACACAACAGGCAAATTGTTTTTTTTGTAATGCACACTCTTACTACAGTACGACAATACAACAGAATACTGCTACAAAGAAACATGTTGCAAATGTCCAGATATCAGTAGAAGTTGCCTATTTTTTGCCCATGCTTGTTATCAAAATGAGACACACCTTGAGGCAATGTTCAGAACAAAAAGACAGCATGCATGAAAAACGTTTGAACCATCAAACTGTAGCAAAAAGATTTATTACCAATATTACCTAGAATCCCTCGTCCCCGACCAGGGGATTTAGTCCCAGGAGGAAGAAGGGGGCCCATGGGGCATCCACGTCCTCTGTAGATGGGTTCAGGGCCAGGAGGCCCATAGGGTCCAGGTCCTGCAGGTCCACAGGGTCCTGGGTAGGGTGGGTAAATACCTGGCAGCAGAGGTTTTGCAAAATCCACACGCAAGTTTTCCAAAACTGCCTGTCTTAGTCGCTCCACTCGCATTACCTGCTCCATCTGAAAACAGATTGTTACTGTTATTTAGTTTAAAGCCCAGCTGACTGTGTAGAGCCCTATCAGGGGTATAACTGTTTCAAAACATACACAATATTTTAACAGGGGAAAAAAAAGGAAAGGAAAATTAAGTACACATAATTATCAATGCATTCATGCACATAATCTAAGGAGATGCCTCTTGCACTAACCATCCATCCAATTTATCGCACAAGTGATTTAACCTCTTCACCGCCAGTGATTCTAGAATGTTAAAGTCTTCAGTGCCAGCTGTTTTACAAAAAAAACAAGAAAAATGCACCTACCGATTTCAAATGACTATAACTTTCTTATTTCTCAACCAAATTACTTTCTGTTTTGTTTTTTTTAAAGAAAGAAGATTGATTGGAGTTTGGGAAATTTAGGCAACAATAAAGTATGTTTATGCAACAGACTGATGTACGAGCACAATTAAAAGCAGCAAGTCAAGAGAGTTACTGACCCTATTGTTGTCGCATTTTGGCAACATCGGCGGTCTGCCGCACTATCAAAAAAAGGCGCCATCCGCAGTGAAAGTGTTAAAAAACAGCTGAATACATAATTAAACATAACTAAGGACATACACAAGAACGGGCCTAAATTACCTATAACAGCTTCCGTGTATCTCATTTTCCTTAAGCCAAAAATACACTTAATACAAGTACCCAGTTATCAATCCTAAGAGAAAGTACATAAGACTTTATCGAACACATACAGGTGAATGGACCAGCAAGGCAGAAAATGAAGGTAGGTTTTACTTATCAATATGGCCAATGGTGGTGTGTATAAGAACCAAAGTCAGAAAGGACAAGAAAGCATGGTTAGAAAAGGCTAATGCTGAGAGAAAGTCGAAGGAGCTGTACCAACAGATAAAGAAAGTGAAATCTATCAGCTGCTGAACAAAACCTCAAAGCATCAACAACACAGATGGCAAAACTCTAACAGAAATGGAAGATGTACAAGGAAGATGGCACGAATATGGTAAAAAAAAAACAAAACATTTTGACAACAATACTCAAGTAAATCCACAGGACACTCCCTATCTTGACTTTCAAAACACAGAACCAATGCCCCTTCTGAGCAAAACTAAAGCTGCTGTAAATCAGCTCAAATTTGGAAAATCACCAGGACTAGACAACATCCCTGGAGAATCATTAAAGAATGCTGGTGATACAGGCATCAAAGCCTTGCATCATCTATGCACCAACATATAGGAATCTTGCGAATGGCCAGAAAACTGGAAGAAGCAAGAATTTGTTATGCTGCACAAAAGTGGAATGTCAAAGACTGCAGCATTTATAGGACCATCGCACTCATCCGCTACACCAGCAAAATCCTGCTCATTATTATTTTACACAGAATAAAAGTCAAAGTGGAAGAAGAGCTCTCAGACTGCCAAGCAGGTTATAGAACAAACAGAGTAACAACAGACATGCTGTTTGTACTACAAATATTAATAGAGAAGATCAGGAACATTGAAAAAGAAGCCTACATCACTTTTACAGATTACAGCAAAGCATTTGACAGCGTTACACACAACCACTTGTTCACAACCATGTCAACAATGGGCTTACCAAGACACCTGATCTCACTCTTAGCATCACTTTACCAAGACAAACAGGCAACAATGAGATGGAACCGACAGCACTGTGACTTCTTCAACATCAATAAAGGAGTGAGGCAAGGTTGCATTCTCTCGCCCCACCTTTTCAACATACACACAGAGCAAGTAATGAGACAGGCAGACACAGGGAGTGAAAATAGGAGGAAGGAATATCACCAACCTAAGATATGCTGATGACAATGCTCTATTAGCTGGAGACATCATAAGTATGAAGAGAGTTCTATATCGAATAGGGTACACCGTTACAATTTCGGCCCCCATGCAATTTCGACCAGTCGATCTAGTCGCTCACTTTAAAACCACAACCCTTTCTTACCCCTTGAAAGTAAACTCGTCCAAGCCGCGTACACACTCGCAGAAATCCCGGTGCCAAAATAAACATAACCTTGACGCGTTTACTGTAATTAATTTTCCACAGCAGGCGCGAAATTTTTGACCCACTTCAAGGCGTCACTCTGGAACCAGTCTGGCACCCCAAACCGGCAAACCGAGCAGAATCGCATAAGCACTGAAACTTGTGAGTAAAGTGTTTTTTCTCTTGAATAGATGCATAATATATAAAGGAATGTTGTTTAAATGAATAATTTTCAGAAATCTTATTTTACTTTTACTTTAAATGAAAGTAATCACAAGTAATTAACATCGTTTGAGTGGACGAAATTGTATGATACGGAAGGAGGTACTGTATGCAATTTCGTCCCCCCCTTGCCACGTTGTCAACAGACAGCACTTCAAGTCTAGGATTACTAGGCAGCCCTAGGCTAATGCATGTTTATTGTATCATACATCCTACTCTTAATGGAAACATGTCAAAATATATCCAAACTAAAAAAGCAGCCCCCAGTGACCTTTTTTTAAAATTTTTTATACTGGCACAATTCTTGAATTGACTGACTTCTAGCCAGGACTGAAAAAAAAGCACACATTTTATTGCTGGAATTTCCACATTATCCATTGTCATTTATTATATTCATTTTATTGTCATGAGATTTTTTTTTAAAAATGATGTTATTTAGGGAAGGACCAAGAGTAAGTTTTTATAGTTTCTTTCTCTAAATGTCTCAGCTTGGACAACCATGCCTGGTCGTAACAAGGGACTCTACAGCCGCTACACCCAGGATGCCCTGCAGCAAGCCCTAGATGCTGTCACCAACAGGAACCTCAGCTTTGGTGCTGCTTCCAAGGAGTTTGGGGTACCAAAAAGTACCCTGAAAGACTACGCCCATGGAAGGTCGACCCTGGGGAAAAAAGCTGGCCGTAGTCAAAGCATTCCTCTAGAGATCGAGGATGATATTGTGAATAAGGTAATTGAGGCTGCTACGTCTGGTTTTCCTTTGACAAAGAGACAGTTCCTCATCAAGGTAGGACAACTTGCTCAAAGACTCAACCTCAAAACGCAGTTTAAAAACAATGTACCATCAGAAGAATACTGGCGCTCACTTAGGAGACGACGCCCCGATCTCACCATCCGCGTCCCAGAAACGTGCGGCACCAACAGGATGCGGGGGATGAATACAGCCATCGTCAGTAGTTATTTTGATGACCTGGAGGCATTCATGGCCCTCCATGATTTTCAGTCCAAGCCAGAGGCCGTGTGGAATGCGGATGAGACTAGTATCCAGTTTTCCCCTGATGCAGCAAAGGTGATCGCCAAAAAGGGATCCAAGCAGCTTCTTGCTCGGACTGCAAATTCACGTGACAGCGTGACCACACTGGTGTGTGTTAACGCTAGTGGCAGGGCCATGCCTCCCTGTTTGTAGTCAAGGGCAAGACTGTGAGGTCAGTCCAATCCTTTGCCACGCACGATGCCCCAGCTGGATCAGTCTGGACCCACCAAACCAACGCCTGGATGGAGAATGCCATCGGATTGGAGTGGTTCAGGGATGTCTTCCTTAAGAACTGTGGCCCAACACGGCCACAAGTTCTTATCATGGATTCCCATGGAAGCCACGAGGTCCTTGAAATTTTGGAGATTGCTCGCCAAGAACAAATCCACGTAATTGCTCTCCCTCCACACACAACTCACTACCTCCAGCCCCTCGACAGAGTTGTGTTTGGGCCCCTTAAAAAAGCCTACAAGCGGCACTGCACGGAGTTCATGTCTGCCTACCCAGACCACACCATCAACAAAGTCACCTGGCCAGGCATCATGAGACGAGTGTGGGAGGAAGTAATGACACCAGAGCTCCTGAAAACAGCCTTCAGAGCTACAGGGATTCTTCCTGTTGACAGGACTGCAATCCCACCTGAGGCCTTTGCCCCTTCTGCTGCCTTGGACAGAGCTGAGCCAGAAGACCCTCTCCATCTGCCAGCAAGCCAAACTCCAACCCCTGCCACACCTGAAGCAACTGCTACAGCACCCAATCCCCTGGCTGAGGATCAAGAAATGGTTCAGGACATGTTTGTCTCTCATCAGGATGATCCTCAGCATCACTCGGAGATGGCAATGTCAGAAGACGACCTCGTCACGCTGCCCATCACAGCACAGGAGGTGGCTGGGCTGCAGGGGTTAATTATAGAAGTTGAGGGTGGTGACCCTATTTGCCTTGACCTCGACAGTGTTGACGATCTCCCCTTCACCCCAGTTACAGGTCCTTCCTTTGACAGATCCGTTGCTGGTCCTTCCTATCAACAGGATGTAGCAGACATTTTTGCAGTAACGCCAGCAAAAAAATGTGCTGCCAGCAAGAGAGCCAGTACAGCCATCACCAGCCATCGACTCCTCACAAGTGATGAGATATACCAGAGCAAGGTGGCCCAGAAGGAAGAAAAAGAGAAGAAAGAGAGGGAGAAGCAAGCCAGGAAAGACAGAGCAGAAGAAAGAAAAAGAATGAAAGCAATGAAGAGTATGAAGAACTTGCCCACGTCATCAGTTGAACCTGAATTCGACTGTGTTTAGCCCTGAGTTCGACTGACTGAATTGACTGAAATACGTTAGGCCTATTGATTCTAAAACTTGTTTGTTGTTGCTGTTATTTTTAATTCTGAAAACTGTCTTATTGCTCTAGTCATTTCAGTACATCCAATGTTGCATAATTATGTACAGTATGTAGTGTGTGTGTGTGTGTGTGTGTGTGTGTTTTGTGTGTGTGTGTGGTGTGGTGTGTGTGTGTGTGTGTGTGTGTGTGTGTGTGTGTGTGTGTGTGTGTGTGTGCGTGTTTGCAGGTATGCACGTGGTTGTACACGCGTGTATGAATGTGAGTACGTGTGCCTGTATGCACGAGTATCAAAGTTAAATACTTATTATTTTGTTTACTGATGTTTAATGTTGATGTGTTTAATATTGATTTTTGGAGAATCTGATTCCCAAGTAGGCTTATTCTTGTTGTATGAAAGGCTTCTCTCTCTCTCTCTCTCTCCCGACCCCCCCCCCCCCTCTCTCTCTCTCTGTGTCTATTCTCTCTCCTACCACTACTTCTGTGTTGTGTGTGTGTGCGTGTGTGTGTGTGTGTGTGTGTGTGTGTGTGTAAAATTCGTGGTCTGGATACCATTCTCTCCACCCTCTCTCTCTCCCTCTCTCTCTCTCTCTCCATATTTTCCTCGTTCAATATCTCCATCTCCTGACTCTTACAATCTCAAAGACACAGTGAACTGCATAAACTCTGCCACACGGTGCTTGTAATAGCCTATTCACATTCATGCACAAAATCAAGACCATAAAAATCTGCCACACAAAATATTACTGAACACATAAATTTCAATGTATTCACACAAACAAGTCGTTGCACATATTAATCTAAGATTATGTCTATTATTGAAAGAAAAAAGGCAGAAGAATAGCTGTTTTAATCTTTTTTGTCGTAACTACATAGTGGTGTGTTTGCTACTCTTTGTCTTTGGACGAAATTGTATTCACAACGTGGTCGAAATTGTATTGAAGGGGGCCGAAATTGTGACAAACACCCTATGTTGGTTTGAGTCATTCCCTATGAATATTCATGAGTTATCATCGAATGGCATGGTCTGAGCTCTCGTAAATGGCCAATCAGATCAGAGTATCTAAAAATACTCTCGTAGACTGCTTCCACTTGCCGCGGCAAGCCAAAATGTTGCGACGCTGCCTGAAGTGGCCGAAATTGTAACAGTGTACCCTATATGCTGCAGGACACAAGGCAGGACTGAAACTGAATGCCAAAAAGACCAAAGTCATGCACATAGAAGGATCAGCTAACCAACCACAGCAGAGCATACAAAGAGATAAAACAGTACTTGGGCTCTATCAAAACCAACACAGGATCTTGCAGCAAGGATATCAGAACAAGAATAGGCATGGCCAAGCAAAAAATGGTCCAGCTGAAAAACACATGGAAAGAAAGGGGCATGCATACCAACTAAACTGAAAATAAGAATTTTATGCTGCTTGATTTGGCCTGTTGTCATGTGCAGATATGAAGCCTGGACTTTGAAGAAAGATGACGAAAACAAAATAAACGCGCAGAAGTGTGATTCTACAGGTGTCTTCTCAAAGTAAAATGGACAGAAAAAAGAACCAATGAAAGCATGCTAAAGGGATTAGCTGTCCAACGTAAAATGCTCCCCGAGATCAACAAAAGAAAATTGAAGTATATCGGGCATATGAACAGAAATACAAGAACCAACTCGACGACATCAGTCCTGCAGGGGAGAGTCGAGGCAAAGAGAAAACAAGGAAGGCCAGCAAAATCCTTCATGGACAACATCGCTGACACCTGCAAACTGGCGATTTCCAAGGAAACAATAGCCATGACACCTGCACAGTATGTCATAGTTCTATATCTTCTGAGACCCCCAGGGAAGAACAGAACTTGTTGGTTACTGGGGATAGAGGATCCAAGGACATGAAAGGCAGCTATGATGACAACACGTATGCATCTGACGGCAGCTGTTGGAAGCATACTTGTAGAGACTCTTCAATAAAAATCAACAAAAATAAAAAGAAAGGGCTCATCAACATGTAACTTGAAATGTGCAAACATTTCTAGAACAGGGAAAGTTTCATCACCTGTTGCCGGAGCTTGAAAGAACAGGTCTGAACATCATGGGATTATGTGAGACCAGATGGAGCAGTGAGGTAAAATTCACCATTGGCAAGCATACTATCATTTACAGTAAGTTTTTAAAAAAAAGGCCTGTACAGGGTTGCTATCATATTGGATAAGCAACATGCTGCAGCACTGAAAAGCTATGACACAATCAATGACCGATTGATAACAGCTAAACTGAACACAAAGCCAGTTGCCTTAAACATCATCCAGGCATATGCTCCCACATCCACCAGCTCATATGAAGAGATAGAACAATTCTATAAAGACCTACAAACTGCCAAGGATAAAATAACAAAAACAGAAGTTTGCATAATAACAGGAGACATGAATGCCAAAGTGGGCGAAGGTGAGGAGAGTGTGGAATAGGACCTTATGGACTGGGGAAACACAATGAAAGAGGAGATATGTTTGCACCTTTCTACTGGGCCAATGAATCAGACATTACTAACACCCCCTATAAACAGCCTTATCCAAGACAATACACCTGGAAACTCGACAAAACAGACAATGACAACAAGAAAATAAAAATCAGAAATCGGATAAATTACATCATGATAGACAGAACACAGGGAACTACTGTCCTAGAGGCTCGAAAACAAAACCAGGAGCTGATTGTGACAGCGATCGCCACCTAGTCACAACAAAAATTTGACTCAAAGCTTACAAACAAAACAAAGCCAAGCAGGCCCCTAAGTATGCATAATAATATTTATGTTGGACACAGTCAGTGGATATGATCATTGACAGCTATCAAAATATATTGTTTACACCAAGTTTTGATTGGTGTGGTAGATCTCAAAAGCAGGCAGGCAGAGAGCCTTTACACATGTAACACATGCCGTACCTGTGGTCCCCCACTCCCTATTTTCAAAAAATACCAGTCATTTCCCTTTCATCATTTGCAGTTTTTGGGGAGGGGGGGGGGACTGATCAATATCACATCACATGGGGATTTCTTAGAGCAGATACTGGCACAATAGCAAAGAGTGAACATTCTGACCAGAAAAAGCCTCCGGTGCAGACAGCAAGTCCTAGAAAACATATTTCATCAAATATGAGTCACATCTATATACACGGAGCAAAGAAACTGGAAAAAAGAAAAAGATTAATATAAACAAAACAAACAAAAAAGCAAACCAACAAAACAACAAATTCCCAACCTGTCCATCACACATGTCGATGAGTGGTGTGTTGTTATTGGCCTTGAGAAGTTTGAAGTGGAAGAGTTTTCCATCAAAGAAGTTCCATGGCCAGCACATGGTCACAGGGATGGGGGCACCACACACATCATTGGCTGCCAACGCTGTCTCCACCCCCGACATGAACAGAGAGGCCAGTTGAACTCCACGTGGCATGATGTTTGGCAACTGAGGCAAGATGAAAGCATCATTTTGATTCAAATAAAATGTTTGTTAACTCAGACATGATGAAAGCATTGTTTTGAATCAAATAATCAAGGTCATGCATAAATCTTGTTGCTGTTACATAAAGTTCTGATAACTCTGTTCAAGGAAGAAATGTTGGATGAATCATCATTTGTTCCAAATGACTGTGACATGTAAGAACATGATAATGATGTATACAGCTAGAGAAAGCAGCTAAACTTACCTTGAGATCCTGCATTGTCTGCACATCATATAGCAAAGGGGACACTGCCATGGCCAGGAAAGCATCCAGCTCTTGCCTTTGCAGCACTCGACCGAACTGTACCACATATCTAAAACCACACATATACAAAGTGCGCACATACCAAGACACACGGAGATACACAGCACAAACCAAGAATCACAGAGATACCAAAAAAGCATAAATAAAATTATTAATTGATGAAAAATTTTAATAACACACACACACACACACACACACACACACACACACACACACACACACACACACACACACACACATCACATGTACAAACACAAAAATGCAAGCACATATATACACATATTCCTCGCTAGCATAAAGTTGCTTTGCTGCAAGAGAGTGATTAAACATATGTGATACATTCATATTGTCAATGTCTTGATCTTAGGATTAAAAACTGGAATTTATTTCTTTTTTGAAAATTAAAGAAAGAAAAAAATGACATAATCAGCGACATATCATTCCCAAGTCCTCCTCACTTTTGAACTGGAATGTAACTAACTGAAACCACTTACCTTCAGTTTAATGATTTTTTTAAAAAATGAACTGACTTTAAACCAATTCCCTCTGATCTCACCTGAGGACACATGCCATTAGCAGAAAGCGTTGAGGAACATATTCAGTGTTCAGGATCAGGGGTGTATCACTATGCATGACAGTCAGGAATGCACGTAAACGCCGCGTCTTATCATCCGCATTCTTTCCAAGCCACATCCGTTCAATGCTGGGAGTCTTCCAGTCCACTGGTTTGGCAACTGTCACCTCAAATGTGGGTCGTGTGGATCCTCTGCGCACCGACCACTCCTTCACAGCCACTTCAAAGGATTTTTGTGGTACAGTCTCAGCTGAAACATTCAAAAGGAAAATATTTTCCCTAAAATTACATTAAATAATCATACTTACCATGACTCATGACTGCTAATATCATACAGATGATAGTTATTTCTGCCTAGTCGGAAACATGAGCTCTGTTTTCAGACCAAGAGCAGATCTTGAGAGGATCCAGTAGGATGAGCTTTAACAGTTGGACGTGGTAAGTGTATTATCTAAAACGGCATTTACTTGAAGAATTCCTCTTTTAGCATCATACACTATATACCATATCCAACTAATGCAGAATTTAAAAACTGGAAGATGGAAGAGATCTCCCGCTCCTGGAGGCATTGAAAACGCGGTACGCCAAAATGAAGGAGATGCAAAACAGACCATCAGAGAAGGAGACCCATAGGTCTTGCTAGTAATGATTGATAAAGGCGATTCTCTGCACTAGTAGGCTGTTTCCAGAACAAGTCAAATGAAAAGGACAGGTGGAAAGTGGCTGAGGCTGAGAGGGCCTGGAATTCATGGGCCTGAAGTCTCTCTGATAAGGATATGGAGTGAGTTGTTTGTATGCCCTGATGATTTTTTGAGAACCAGGGGGGAGATGGTAGCAGCCACAATATCCTTGATGTATCACTCGATGACCAAGATAAAGAGGTTCTGTTATGGGGGACACTTAGGGGCAGAATGATGCCAGTAGTTTTGAAGTAGCGAATGGCGTTAGAGCTGGTTTTCTCCTCTCTTGTCTCTGTAATCCAAGAAAGAGACCAGAGATGGGACCTAGAAGGATTAAGGTCAAGAGCCTGGATGTTGGGGGTTGGGTATTGGCCAGGAGCTCCTGGTAAGGAGGAGAGAGAGATCTCCATTGCTATGGAATATTAAAAGTCTCCATTGCTATGGAATATTGTCTTACTTGACTCCACTCAGTGCATGAATTTTGCTATGGCAGCAGGAAGCAGCTAGAGTCAGAAGGAATTCTGTTTTGTACGAGAGGAGAGAGAAGGGAATATCGGCTATGGGCTTGAAAAGGCTAAGCATAAGAGTGTCTAAGATGAGAACTAAGTCCCATCTGCAGGGCTGTTAGTGGTAAAATCTGTTTTTCCCTGAAAATTGGCCGGGGTCCAGGGGCCGCCCAGGCCCCGGTGGGGTCCAGGGGCAACTCCCCGGTGGGGGGTGCAGGGGGGCAAAGCCCCCGCCGAAAATTGAAAATATGACATTTTGAAGCCAATCAGAGGGCCTATCCTGGCAGCAAACTGGGTAATTTTTAGTTCACAAAAAATTAACAAATCAATGGATCAATTTGTGTTTAGAGTAACTTTCTGAAACCACATGACATATATAGCACTTGGTTTTAGAAAGTCATTCTAAACACAATTTTTTTGTATTCATGCAATAATTCTTAATGTCAAGGCGTACTGCAGGTTCAACTTAAGAGAACTCTCTATACTATTCCCTTACAGAACTTGGTTTTTTTTTTTTTTTTTTTGCTTTTTTTTTTCTTTCGCGGAAGCACTTTGACTTTCCCTGTATTCGCGGATTTCCGCGAAATCGCTGAACTCTAACAGCCCTGCATCTGGGCAACATAGTAGTATTCTTAGCCTCTATGAACCGATAGGTCCCTGGGAACTTCCTGGAGAAGAAGGTCATCAGTGAGGGTGGTCCCCCTCCCCCCTCCCAGCCCATCTGTATGGTCGTCCAGATTGCAGATCTGTAACCCTTAATGATGTTAAGAGCCAAGCCCTCTGATTAAGAAAGGTGGGCAAGGAAGTTTACTAGTCTGACAGAGGATGGAGAGTGAGGATTGGACCTGGTTAGCATCGTACCAGAAGAGCCATCTTCAGAAGAGCCATTTCTTCCACTTCGGGTTGTCAAATGATTCTGTGCCCTTCTTTCAGAAGAGGGCAGTGAAAAAACAGGTAGCTCAGAGAGCTCTAGCTTCACACAGAATTGTTGACACTACTCTGGAAAGCAGATGAAAAGGAAAAGAAAGGATGACATTTCAGTCAATGATGGCAGGCCGTGCCACACACTGCACAGGAGCCAAGCATGGAGGTGGTGCACTGCCGGGCTGGCATGGACGATTCTGGAGGAGGGCTGCCTGGGCAGGTCCTGGCTCAAGGTTCACTCAAAGGAAGGCTTGTGTGTAAGAGATTTCAGGTCTGAGAACCAGGGCTGGAAGTGCCTGAGAGATAAGATGATAATCACCTGAACCTTGTCATCTCCTGCTTTCCCGATCACTGGGTGAAGGATCGAGAATAGTGGATATACGTAGCTAATCAGGTTCATATTGCTTATAGCCCAACAGACTATTATAACCATACCAGGGCTAACACCACATTAAAAATGACACCCAGGTGACAATAAAAAGAAAACAGTTAAAAACATATGCTCACCATTGGCATTATCCTTGCAAGTCTAAAATATGTTTAAGGATAACATATCATATGTAACATCATATCAGGCAAAATCTATTGATCTCCTGTAAAAACTGGAAAATTGCATCAGAGGGACGTCTCTGAAGAGGTTCTTTAAAAAGTCTGCTGTGTAGTGCTTATGTCTCACATCGTACAAGTTCCAGCATTCAAGAAGAAGATGTCTAGTGCTCAACGGTTTGTCACAAGATATACACCATGGTGCTTCTTCATTTCTCATAAGGTACAAATGAGTGTAAGATCTGTGACCCGCATGCGGCATGTAACCTACATAACACTGTCTCTTTCCTACAGTTCCCTGAAGCAGATGGGAGAATTCCTTTCAGGTTGGGGCGGATTTGGAAAAGTTTGTTATCTGTCTGCTTATTCTAATCCCCCTGCCAGCGATTTCTCACTTAACTGTGTACTTTGGATTTCATATCTGTGTAAGTAATGAAGGACTGAGACATCTTTTCCCTTGATGCATTCTTGGCCATATACTTAGCCTTTTCACTGCCTCCAATAACAACATGGCCAGGCATCCTGGCAAAAACAATATGGTAACCTTCACTTGTTCAAGTAAAAAACAAATCAAAGAACTTAAGCAGTCTGGGTGACTGTTTTCCCCAGCAACTACCTACACAGCAGAAAGAGAATCAGAAAAAAAAGAGAAAATCTTTATGCTTGCATTGGGACACCATTTTTTGTGCCCAAACCAAAGCAGTTAGTTCAGCAGTATAAACAGAACTGTCAGACGGAATGTTTTGAAAATGAATGATTGGGAACAGCACAACAGAAGGCAGCAGCAGCAACACCTTCATCAAACCCTGATCCATCAGTGAATATTCTGTGGGACGATGTAAATTTCTGACACAGTTCTACATAAAACGACTTGAGCTATGAATATTCTAAGCTTTCTGGCATGAGGTTTTAGGATGTTGGTTATGACTGAGAAAATTCAACTTTTTGATCAAAGATCAATCCCAGAAATTAAGCTTCTTTTAACTCTCTTAGCACAATGGAACGCTATAGCGTTTGTGACGTAAGGCTCAGTTTCGGATGATCGAACGTGATAGTGGTCACGATAATTAAAAAGTTTTCCACACTTCCCTCATGACGTAGCATGCCAACCGAAGCTACACTAGTCATTGCAGACGCGTCAAGGGTCAAATGGAAAGTTACTTCAAGAGATTCTGTAGCAATACAATCATTGGGAAACGATTGACTTCGGCACCCCACATGACTTGCTAATCTGCATAAAGTGTGGGGTTGCCTTCTGTGACAAACTATGCCAGCCCAACAAGTCACCTGCTTCCACCTGTATCACTCAGTGCAGAACTACACTGATTATTAGGAAAATAGTGCATAGGGACTGAAGCATCCGGTGTGCTCCTTTTTTTCCAAATTCCCCAGTGTAACAATTTGTAACATTTATTTATATCATGTCACTAATAATTTTTTTTTTTTAACCCTGAGCAAAGTCTACTTTATTCATGCTATTTCGTGCATACAACGACCTTCTCACCTTTGACTGTGTGTTCATGGAGCTGATCAATGTGTGTGACTGTATGGTGATCCTGACCACAAAATTGGGGTTATTTTCAACATGGCACATGAAGAAGAAATATGCAAGGAAGAACTTCAATATTTTGGCATGAACTAACCCAGCATGTAAATATTCAGATCTGAAAGTTTCATTTTGTTCCTTTGTTTTGTATTTTTTGATTTTTTCCCTAACCCTTCAAAATGGGCCATCTGTGGGGGAAAAGCAAGGGGAAAAAACTCTCCGTCCCAAGTGAGTTAAGCTTGAATGATCCCACTGTTGCCTACTGTTCCCAATTTTGGAAAGAGCTTATATCATTTTCTACTCTCATTGCTTCTGTCTGTTCGTTATTATTCTTAGACCTTTTCCATCAATACTGAACCTTTCCAGTAGGTTGATCAATTCTTCATGTCTTACCCAGTCAAGAGCCTTGGTATATTCAATAAAACGTTGAACATCTGCACATATACACACAAAAAGGGGGCTAAGCACTGGCAGTCAACCTGGGAAATCAAAAATATCTTCTCATCTTACCCATTATGTGGAAATGTCTAGGATGATCAGACCCAAGACCTGGCAACTGAAGTCCAACATTTCTCCACATCACTACTGCGCCTGTCCACATCATTTCTGATTTGCCAACCAAGGAAAACAGAAACACAATAATCTGTGCATGTATAGTACGCATTATGAACAGATGCTTCAGGTGCCTCACCTTTCTCTTTGTAGGTATTCTCATGGACAATCTTGAGTTTGTTGAGGTTGAAGAGCACTGAATAAATGGTCTGACGCACTGGGCGGTACAAGTCCACATAGGATGGCAGTTCTCGACTGGTTTCATCCTCCATGGTCACTGGCAGTTTCACTTCACCCTACACACAACATGATAAGTCAGTCAAATTTACAAGATACGGTGCGAACTTTGAGTCAAATCTACGAAGTAATTACAACTCGCTCTTTGGCATTCATATTATATTAATCACATGAAAATATATTTTTTCTTTTTCAATTCACATCCTAAGATATCCAAAACCAAACCAAAGAAAAGGATGTCAGCACTTAATCTTGTTTACCTATTTACTTAGAATTATCTGTAAAATCCTGAGTAAAGAGGAATGACTCTTGCAACTTTCGATAGTATAAAATTATAAAAACTGTTTAATCACCTTCTTTTGCATTCATTTCAGTATGTTCTTTTCTACTCAAAGAATGAAAACTGCTCCTTACACTTAACCTCTTGAGTGCCGTGTCCGTATGGAGCTCTCGGAGACTTACGTGAACACACGTTTTAGCCTAATGTAAGTAGGAGAGAAGCACTGACTAATGTTTTCAATCTCAGAGATGGTTCATAAAAGTAACTGGCTTCTCTTACATGGTTTTTTGACCTATGCAACCCTCACCAGATTGGTTTTATTTATCTGAAAAGAGAAACTGGTTTTCAGCAAAAATGTTGACACCAGGACTGGCTTGCAATGCTGCATGTTTTGAGCTTTTGAAAGCATGAGTTGAGTCCAGAACAAATTTGACACAAGAAGAGGTTGAAAACAACTAGTTACTTGCTGTTAGCATGAAATGAGCTGCAGACAGGCCCAACACAAAAAGTATTGATTTTCCAAGCCCCCCCCCCCCCCCCCCCAACAGGAAGGGCTCTCATGGCTACAGCAATACTGGCAGCTAGCCAACATTCACATGGTTCAGGCAGGCCCATGTTGTAGAATTATATAAGCCACACTGTCAGTGAGTAGTATTAGAAGTGGCAAGGGAAGACTAGGGTGATGGAGTGGGGTGGGGGTGGGGGATGTGCCTCAGGGGAGGACTTGATGGGGTCAAGCCACTCAGTGTACTAGCACACTGTGGCTCTTTGTAACTTGTTAGCTGTCAGTGATCTCTTATTAGGGAGTCTGCCTAAGTCTGAATACATTTAGATTTCATCAGGAGGGTCATATCTTCTATTTTTTCCTTTGTTTTTCTGGTTTCCATCACAGCCGTTATGAGTTTTTTATAGGAATTTCCACAAAATAGTACAAATATGTGATGGAGCACGCAAAACCCAGCTGAAGTGAAAAATTTTCATTTATGACATTTATATAATTTCTAATAGATTAAAAAACATAGAATAACATGCAAAAAACAGAATAGAATTCAGTTATCTGTAATAGTTTTTTTTCTATCAATTTTTAAGGTTGATATGACTAAAAATAGCCAAAGGGAGTAATCCGCCTTTAAAAATTCACAACATTCATCAGCCTATATCTCCAGAACAAGAATTTTCTTGAACATGTATATGGTGTCAAATGATTCAGAATTTTTAAACTACTATCAGAAATTACACTAAAACTTCATAGGAAAATTTTTTTTTTTTTTGCAGTATTCATAAGAAAGTCAAGAGCACCTTGCCGATATTTTTTACGTCGTTAAGAAATCCAGTACAGATTTTAAGACAAGGTTATGGGCAACCAGCTTTACAGTCAGAAAAAAAAGCAATTATAAAGATTTAAAATAACAAATAAACATTACAAAAAGAAGCATGCTTAAAGTTATTCCTTGACTTACAAACAAAAATACAATAACTACTAAATTCAAAGCAACTCACAGTTATTGTAATGTTTCAGCTGTGTTTAGTTAGAATGTTAATTTCAAACACAGTCCAGAACAGCTAATTTTCTGAAAGTCCTTGGAACACACTCCAATGTAAATATCAATTGTGAAAAAAATCACACTGAACATTTATATTGAATTAGCTACACTGTCTAAAAGTAAACTTCATAGTAGTATTAGTACCTTTTTTTCTCAAAACATTATTTAAACAAACAACAACAAAAAAACCCAATAACAAGCAAACGCTGGTTAAATATAGTAAGCCATATTCAGGTATGGAATTAAAAGTGCATGCTAGTTTTCCTTGGAGACTTTTTTTGCAGCCAGGCCTCTGGGTGACTTCTTGGGTCTGCCAACTTTTTTTCTGAACTGTTGGAGTTGAAGAAAACAGCAGCAGAACAAGATGGGGTGGAGCTGTCACTTTTGGAGGTACTGGAAGATACAGGTGGACACACACAGTCTTGGTGTTCTGGAGAGACAAACTCCCTGATCTCACGAAACAAGTAATCAGCTCGCTGCTGCGACAGATCTGCTGGCTTGATTATAGGAGGAAGCATGTCAGGGGCTGGCACTTCTGTGTTCTTCCGCAGAGTGAAAATCTCAATGTCTGAGTCACATGTTAATTTCACATGGACTTCCCCTGTTTCATGGAAGATGAAGTGGTGGTAATTTTTGATCCCCTGAAGCTTTCTGAACCAGGTGTCCAGAAAGCCTGTCCCAGTTGAGCACTGGGACAAGAGGGCTGCCATCCTCGGTGCCACACAGCTGAGGAACAAAGATTCCCGATGTTGATGCTTGGTAGGCTGCTTTGACGATGTCCTCCAGACAGTCAACTTCAGTTCTCCTAAAACTGCGCTTGAATAAGCCAAAGCACCAATCTGGCGAAAAATATGGCCTGCAACCAGGAACGAAAGCGTTATACTTTTGTGACGTTTTGTCATGACCCGCCACATAAGGTACTGGAGCATTGTATTATTTTTGTTTTGTCCAACACAGTTGTCAGCATGGAGGTGGACCTGTGTTTCCTTCAGACCATAGTTCTGGAAAAAAAATCCAACAAGCTGACCACAGTGTTGGCCCCCTTTCCTGTCTCCACACAGTGCCATCTGGGGTATAGCCTCAGCCATAACTCCAAATACCCGCACTTGCGTGGAGTCTTGAAGTAGACAGGGCCCGGCTGTTGAGGGTTAGAAGGGTAGTGCACCTGTTGGGCGAAGTCAAAACTGTAGTGTGACATAATGTCCACACCACAATCCGGGTAATTGTGGCCAGGCTTCAGGAGTCGGGCACAGGGATGCTGTGTAGTCACTGCATCCTGAAACATACTAAAATTGAACATTTCAAGTCACTGTATTATGAACACTAAAACTGTAAGTAATGTTTATTATTCATTTTAGTTTGATTTTTTATTGACATATTGAAAAGGCTTTCAACGTTACACACTCACATACATAGTACACATACAGGCTCATACACAAACTCAAGCACACACACACATATGCACACACACACTCAAACACACACAGTGACACATACACAAACACACATATACATGCACAAACACACACAGTGACACATACACACAATACACGCACATAGACACACACATATTCACACAGTGACAAACACACACACACACACACACACACACACACACACACACACACACACACACACACACACACACACACACACACCGCACACACACTACGGAGAAGACAAAGATAATTTCATTTAATAGTGGGTCTAACCTGGACATAATGCCCACCTTTAAACTAGGAGATACCGTTCTTCAGTATAACCAAACCATTAAATTCTTAGGTGTTTTCTTTACAGCAAAATTATCATGGAATCTGCATGTCGACTACTTACTCACAAAAGCCCAAAAGAGTCTAAATTTTTTGAAAATAGTGTGCAAACAACCATGGGGACATAATCCATCAACACTTGTACATCTATGTAAATCTCTCATTAGATCTAAACTAACATATGCCCAAGAAATATTCTTTAGTGCACCTAGACACTTACTATAAAAACTACAAAGTATAGAATGCAAAAGTTTTAAACTTGCGCTTGGTCTTCCGATGCATGCTTCCAACCTCCGTACATACGGTGAAATTGATACGTTGCTGCTTGATGAACAAAGGAAACTCGTCTCTACCAAATTTCTGCTAAGAAATACCACCACTGAAAATGTTTTGAGACCTGATATAAATTTAAGATCAGACATTGATTTTCCAAAACGAGCTAAATCAATATCTTCACAAGCCACACTTGCAACGTATACATACGACATCATGAATGGCTCTGGAATTGATTTAGAAGCGGATCCTATATCTATAAGACCTTCTTTTTCTCCAGTACCCAGTTGGGAACTCTTAAGAGCAAACTTTGACATACACCACACTGATTTAAAGAAAGAAGATAATATCAACTTATTAGCGAGTCGAGTTAAATGTCATATTGAACACTTTTATCCCAATCATTTAAAAATCTACACAGATGGCTCATTAATTGAGAAAATAGCAGGTTCTGCGTTTCTAATACCAGCTCTTAAAACAGAGAAATCTTTCCATATAGGACCCAACAAATCAATATTTACAGCTGAACTCTTTGCAATACTGATGGCTTTGAATTACTTAGTAAATTATCCTCGAAATATATCACAAATCCTTTTCTGCGTTGATTCTAAATCAGTGCTTCAGGCTTTTGAATTAATGAAATTAGACACTAGATCTGAAATGGTAATAGAAATTAGCCATTTAATTCATTACTTATCCCTAAGAGGAACTGATCTTACTTTTTGTTGGATACCATCTCATTGTTCGTTTCATCATAACGATGTGATTGACAGGGCTGCCAAACGAGGAGCTAAGGGTTCACCAGAATCAAACAACATAAAGCTTTCTCCCTCTTTAAATGAATCTTGTAATTTAGTAGACGCCTATGTTTGGAAACTGTTTCAAGATAATCAGAAAAAGTACAATACTAATAGCATGGATTTTAAAATCAGCAAAATCAGAAAACAGTCTACTACAAACAGATATATACAGTCCCTTATGTATAGGTGGAAACTCAATGCATTCAAAACAAAGTACACCAGAAATATTGCCTGTCTTTGTGGACAGAAAATAACGACAGTCATTTACTTTCTTGCATTAGTATAAAGCGATACATTCCGATACTTTCTACTCACACAATTTCCGACATATTTAAATCATCATTATTGACATATGAATTTTTCGTCAGCCTATCTAAAAGTCCAATAGTTCAATATTTATAATTCGTTCATCTTCCTGTTCATAGTTACAGTTAGCTAGTTTATTGTAATATTTGTTGTAGTATGCTACTTCATTTGTCATGTTTATGCTTCCCTCCGACATTTGCATTGTCCTTGCTTCTTACTTGTTTTTCACATGGTTTCAGCCCGAATGTTTTTTGATGCTCGAGTGGGCTAAAAGTAATATGAATCTAAACTTGAACTTTTTATTTTTATTTATTTATTTTGTTCATTTTTATTTTCTTATTTTTTTTATTTTATTTTTTTTGTTATTATTATTATTTTTTTGTTCATTTATTTATTTATTTTGTTTTATCTTTTATTTATCATTATTATCATTATCAATTATGTTTTATTTATTTATTGTTTTTTTTTGTTTTTGTTGTTGTTGTCTAAAATCACTTAAGTGAATAGACATTAAACCAATGACCACCACACACACACACACACACACACACACACACACACACACACACACACACACACACACACACACACACACACACACACTCATTCTCTCACTCTATCAATTACCTTAGCCGTCTGGACAACTTGTCTGTAGTATGTCCTCTCTGCGGTAGCATGCATGAGATGCGCCCGGGCTGTTTCCATCCTCTCCAGCTTTTCCTCCTCCGGCAAGTTGAGGGCTTGGCTGAAGAACATGCTATTCTTTTGGCATGTCCAGCAGAGGTCTGTGGAAGGCTTCATTGGCAAAATCTCAGGAAGGCACTCTCGCCACAGCTTAAGAAATGCACTTTGGCACACAATCCGTTCTGTCCCTGAGGCATAGCAGGACTCCAGGTAGACACCATAGACATAAGACTTGGTGCATGAAGTGGGCAACAGTTTCAAGTCATCCCTGGCATAACCAGGAATTTGGCCAGGAAGGAGGATGGCATGCTGTTCTGCAAAATTTGAAATAAATCTTACAACGTCAAGTCTCTGTTCGTACGTAAGACCATTGTGAGGACTGCGATGTTTATTTCCGTGGACTCTCGTCACAACTCCATTTTCTTGATAATGACTTATCAAATTTGTTAGCCTATCTTTGAACACTCCATGAATGAACATGAATGTGTCCCGGCATATCTTGTGGCCTTTGTGGAAGTAATCCACTCTCACTCTCTTCCTCTCTGTCTGCAGCTTCTGTTTTGGACGTTGAGTCATGCTGTCAACATGAATGCCAGCCTGGATTTGTGAGAGGATGACTAGGTCCAGTTCATCTCTTGAATGACTTTGGTGGGTGGCTCGCAGATCCTGAAGCTGTGTTGTGCTGAATAGGAGACTGAAAGGTGTTCCATTGTTGTACTTGCAGCTGCAGGTAAATGGAAGCTGGCATCTTTTGTCTTCCTTGCCAGCATTTTCTGCAAACTGGACGATGACAGGGTCCACCTTGGCCTTCTGATCAACATCAATGTTGATCAGAGAAAAGTTGTCCTCATCACCTTCTTCACCACCATTATGATCTGGAAAAAAGTATAAAACAGGATATTATTCTCATAGTCTTTGCTTGAGTTAAACAAAGTTGCTGTATTCAGGTAAATTTCTCTACCACACACACACACACATCACATCTCTCTCTCACACACACACACACACATACCACAGGTTCATTAAGCAACTTGTGAGGTTAAGTTCACACACACACACACACACACCACACACACACACACACACACACACACACACACACACACACACACAGAGCCAACTATTTATACAAAAAAACATGCATAGGCCTACATGATCAGATTGTAAACACATCAATAATTTCATTTCACTGTTACACACAGCCACACACTATTACTCTTACTACTACTACAACCACTGTTAAATGATAATAATAACACTTGCAAGTCTATACACACACACACACACACACACACACACATCGTCTAATATCACTCATAGTGAAAAGACGTTAAATCAAAGAACGAATGAACACACACACACACTTAACATGCCCACACATTTATTATATTTTTTTACATTCATGTACGGCAATGTTACACACACACACACACACACCACACACACACACACAAGAGGCATCCATTCATTCATTCACACACACACACAACACACACACACACAGTGGCACAGATGCATTCATTAATCCATTCTCTTTCCCAGTCTCTGAGACACTTGTATGTTGATGACACACATGGATGCTTACTCTCATACATATACATGTACACACAACGTATGCATGCGCACACACACATGCACGCGCGTGCACTCACGCGCACACTTCTGGATGAAATCAACAGCGATGCTGAGCAAAGTTTAAGGACGAGAGAAAACATGTGCATACGTATGAAGTAAACATGACCCACCTTCGTTCACGTCGGAATGTTCCTTTTGATCGTGTTCTCCTTCAGATCCAGTCTTCATCCAAACTGTCTCCGTCAGAACCAGCAAAATAATCAGTTATTACGTTGGTAAATTCTTCCGAACGTAAGCCGAATTCGTTGAGGAGCGAAGCGATTCGCTCAGCAGACAATGTTTTTGAAGACGCCATCTTGGATTTCTTGGTTCCCAGTTCGAGTCAGTCGAAACACACACTAGCCTTAAACTTTGAATTACTGCAAGTCCCAAACACTACAGAACAGCACAAGATTACAGGAGATCATCGAAAAAGGGCTGATCTTTCGAGAAAAATAACAAAATAGTACACTTTCAAGAAAGAAATTGTGTAACAGTAAAGATAGACAGCACCCGGCTAAAGACGCAATCACTGGTTTGCTAAGTTAATACACATCCAAAATTACACGTTATTCATACGCCACCAAGTTATTGCTGTTGTTTAGAGACAACACACACCGATTCACTCCTCATTTCCATATAATACTCCGCAGATGGGAATTTCCATGCCAGGAAAGCAGTTTTACTTGGGACGAAAGTAGAGCAAAAAAGTGCATAAAATTGGTATTGTTTTGACACACATGCATTACAAAAACACGAAAATTAAGACACTTAAAGTGTGTTTTGTGCATAAATATTTACGGGCAGTAAAAATAAGACATCACAGATGCGAAATTTGTAAAAATCTCTGTTATGATGAATTTGACAGTCGTAACCTATTTTCATGCATAGCTTGAAACGGCCGGCTGCGTCAAAAGCCGGGTTTTCGTAAAAGCTGTCACATATGTAGTAATTTAAAAAAATTACTACATAAATCATCTGAAAATACGTTCAGTCATGCCTAATGCACCATTCTGTGTAATTTCATGCATAGATTCCCATAAATATGGAAGCAAAAATTGTTTAATGTACATGGTAGCGATGCAACATTTTTTCCCTGGCACATGGAAAACACTGGATGTCAAAAAACGTCGGCACTCAAGGGGTTAAAGAAAACTTAATTCTACGACAGTGTTGAAGATAACACTGCATATATATCCTGCCAGCTTATTCTTATTGTTTAAAGCCTAGCCACTGCACAGAGCCATAACAGGGCTGTAACCAATCCAAAACATACTCAACATCTGGCAAAAAAACAAAAAGAAAAAAACAAAAGAAAAAATTAAGTTCATCTACCAATGCACGCGTGCACATAATCTAATGATATGCTCCTGGCGTTGACCATTCCATCCAATTTATCATCAGTGGATTTCAAAAGACAAACCTGAATAAAAATGTGAAAATAACTAAGGACAGTAAAGCATACATAAAAAATGGCTTACATTACCTACAATTGCTCCTATACAGCACATTTCCTTACAGCCACATGTGCAGTCAATACATATACCCAATGAAGAGATGACAGAAAGCAAAGGAGGAAGGAAGAAACAAAGAGAGTGATAGAAAAGAGGAAACGTCCAGCATCCTGACAGCTTTGATGCTGAAGATACCGCAAACACAACTCGGAGTCATATCATCAACCCCTTCACTGCACTACCAGGCCTCCCAATGCCACATGAAAAAAATCTCTGAAAATCTAGGGGGGGTCCAGGGGCATGCTTCCCTGGAAAATGTTTTGAATATAGAGTAGTGGCAGCAGTTTGCGCTCCCTTAACCTCTTGAGTGCCGTATCCGTAAAATTTACGGAGCTCTCAGAGCCTTCTCTGGTGCCTACATACATGAAATTTACGGAGCTAGTTTGACGCACATTTCAGCCTAATGTAAATGGGAGAGAAGCACTGACTGATATTGTCAGTCTCAGAGAGGGTTCATAAAAGTGACTGGCTTCCTTCACATGGCTATTTGACCTATGCAACCCTCACCAGATTGGTTTTATTTATCTGAAAAGAGAAACTGGTTTTCAGCAAAAATGTTGACACCAGGATTGTCTCACAATGCTGCATATTTTCAGCCTTTGAAAGCATGTGAGTTGAGTCAAGAACTTATAAATGACTGCAGGATGATTCAGAAGACAAATCTGACACAAGAAGAGGTTGAAAACAGCAGTAGTTACTGGCTGTTGGTATGAAATGTGCAGCAGACAGGCCCCACACTAAAAGTATTGATTTTTTGAGCACTTGACACTTGGCTACAGGCAATACTGGCAGCCAGCCAACACTTTGCAGGGCTGAGACACAACCACATGGTGGAATTATATAAGCCACATTGTCAATGAGTAGTATTAGAAGTGGCAAGGGGAAGACTAGGGTGATGGAGTGGGGTGGGGGTGAGGGGCGTGCCACAGGGGACCACTTTACCGGTCAAGCCACTCAGTGCACTAGCACACTGTGGCTCTTTGTAACTCATCAGCTGTCAGTGATCTCTTAGTAGGAAGTCTGCCTAAGTCTGAATACTTTTGAGTTTTTTTACAGGAATTTCCACAAAATATAACAAACATTTAGTTATTTCAAGAAATTACTCTATAAATCATCTGAAAATACATTTAGTCATGCCTAATGCACCATTCTGTGTAATTTCATGCATAAATTCCCAAAAATATGGAAGCAACAGTTGTTTTAATGTACATGGTAGCAATGCAACATTTTTCCCTGGCACATGGAAAACACTGGATTTCAAAAAAACGTCGACACTCAAGGGGTTAAGCAGATTACGTCACCTAGGAAGCCTTCAGACTGGAGTCCGATACTGTTAGTTTCACCAGCGCGTGTAAAATTCTATCTCCTTTGATGGCGGGTGACGCGCTACCCCCAAGTACTGGCGTGTCTCTGCGTGGAGTAGTGTTTGTGAGTCGAGTGGCTGGCGGCTCAGTGCGCCTACTGTTGGGTTTGTGTGCTAGATGGCGGAGGGTATCGCGCCAGTGGGAGGGTCAGTGCGCTACGGCATGTCGGAAATCGTGCTAGGTGCCCTATGTTGGCGATGCAGCAGCTATCAAATTTGCTGCCGTTAAGTAATTAAATCCTGTCAGGGAAAACGTTTCCTATTACATAATAAAGTTTTCTGCAGAGGTGGCACAACAGGTTGCAGATCTTAACAAGGCTGCTGGGACTTCTCAAAATTCGATTACAGACCTCTTATGTTCCACTGAGTAATATCATTCATGAGTAATGAGATAAACAGTAGACAACTGTATCCACTTCTGTATCATCTTCCATCTCCAAGGGAGCAAACTGATTTTGTAGCTTTAGTTCCATATTTTAAGGAGGGTCTCCAGACCATCTGGCCAAACCACCACTAGGCAGAGGTTTAGATTCTGTGGGAGTGACTGGATATCTCTGATTCATCTCTCATCATTATCATCCACATGCAATCCTCCCAGAGGATTTGCACAAGACAGTCTAGAAGAGGCAGGATTCAAGCCTCCACCAAAGACATTAAACTGTTCTTGCAGTGTCATGACATTCTTTAAGAGAGGGATTTTGCAAGTAAATTCCCATTTAGCATCCCCCACTTATCATATCCAACTCATATTCACTCTGTTTTTGGCGAACCAACTCACTGTCACTGAGAATTTGGTGCCAAGATGCTTCCAGTGTTGACACCACAAACACTCCACCCACAATGCTCACAGTACACCAAAACACTACTTGCACTTCTTCTTTTTCCTGGCCCCAACTTTTTGGCAGGCTGCACTTTCAGAGATCTTCCTTGACTGTCTCTTTTTGTGCGTGGGCTTTTGAAAATGGTTGGTCTGCATTCCCTCATACTGTGGAGTCTTGATGCAATCTTGCTCCTCAGTTGTGTTCTAACCATCGCGTACCTGCCCAGCACTGTAGTAAGATGTCTTTTTCCTCATTTCACCCGGCTGTGGTGTTTGAGGCCACTATGGCATCTGCCTCTGGGTCTCAGCATGACGCAGCCAATCTTTCCAGGGATCGTTTGGACTCTTGATCTCCTGACTGCCAGTCCGACCACTTCCTTAACTGCAAGTAAGCTCCCCTCGTGGAAAGCATTCTCCCTGTCATAAAGAGGACCAGCCGCACCAAAGCTAGGTGTCATACCCCTGATCTCATACAGATGACAAAACTTTTTTCGGTGACCTTTTCAAGCCTAACACTTCTTTCATGTAGGAGGGCAATGCCCCTGGTGTTGTCCTGGCCTCCCAGAAGGGAACTGATGAGGACAGGAATCCAAGCTTAGCTCCTCCACACCTTACAGTGCTGATAGCTATTTAGTAACACACACACATGCACGCACACACATTCTCATGCCAGGGACTGGTACTCCTCCTCCCCCCCCCCCCTCCCAAGTCAGGCCTTGCTCCACAGTCAGAGTTGGTCCTGCTCTCTCCCTCTGGCCCAGCCATCTCCTCCCAGGCCCTCAAAACCTCACATTTCACATCCCACTCCCCCTGAGCATGCAAGTCCGTTGAATCAAGTTCCTCTCCTCTGAATGCTAGTGGGGAAGTTATTACAGTCTGACAAATCATGGAAACCATTTGAACCTTTTTCACTGCTGTAGCACAGGACAGAGTTTTGATTCTTTGGGATTCTTGCTTGACTTTCCATATGAGGCAGTTCTGTAAAGAGGGAGGGCGATTGCTTTCCTTCTCCCAATTAAAACAAGAGTCCTGGACCCTTACATGATCTGTCATGAGTTGCCTTTGAGCACACTCTACATACTTCTGTCTCAGGACATTGGTCTCCTACAAGGCCAAACTTTCGGCACTTGAAACAGCACATGGGGATTGACCTTCACATTCAAGTACCCCACTTTGATGGACTGTAGCAAAGTCACAGAGCAAAAGATGAGGAAGAAAGTATTGGTGGACACCTTCTCTGACCCTTTGCAAAACATGGCCCTGCACACTTCTACAATGCTTTGGGATTCCAGTTCCCTTTCAATTTTTACCTCATGTGCTCCTTTCTTTTCTGGGTAGCAGATAATCCTTTTGTGTTGGTCTTTTGTGAGGCGACACCTTAATGTTACGATCAACAAATGTTGCAGCCATAGCGCTCTGGCTCCCTCAGCCTGTCCAGCAACTTCTTAAGTAGTTTAAGTAGTTGCTCAGATAGTTTTTCAGTATAATATCCAAGTAGTCTCGGAGGTACACTGAGTGAACAAATCAAGTGAAATATAACATACGTATTCCCAGCATAAATAGTGTACTTACATTCAGCAGTAATGGGGTTTAACTGTTCCACTGTGCTCATGGTGAATATTTCATATTATGATGTACCAATTGTTGACAGTGTGTGTGTGCGTGTGCGTGTGCGTGTGCGTGTGCGCGGTGTGTGTGTGTGTGTGCAGAATATTCTGGTCCTTTGATAAGCACCAATGACTACTCTCTTTGTAGTCACTGATGTCAAAGTAAAGGCCTATCAGTGATTCTAGTTTATAAATTTATGTCATTACCTGTGTGAGCAGCTGGTAGATCATGGGGTGCATCAGACCCTTCTGATGACGTTCACTGGCAATGCGGATTATCTCTGTTGTGACAGTTGGCAGTTTGAAGTCTGCGCCTGGGAACGCACCAGGCGCTGGAGCCTTGCTCGCTTCTCCTGAACACACATATATACATATACACACACAAAGTAATGTCACTCAATTCTTTTTCTAAGTCAGTATCCCCCTCCTCCAATGATACCTGTCCCTTCTCTATACTAAACACTAGTTGTCACCAAACCCACATGAACAAATATTTATCATTCACTCTTCAAAAACATCATAAGTATCAACATCTAAATACTATTGATTCTTTGTCACAAATAATTATCGTTTCCTTCAAAATATTCATGGTTCAAGTTCAAGTTCATATTGCTTATAGCCCAGCCAACTACTACATCCATATCAGGGCTAACACCATGTCAAAAACGACAACCAGGTTAAGATAAAAGACAACAGTTAAAAACCAAGCTTACAGTTAACCTTGCAAGTCTAAATTAAAGAAAAACAGCTGTAAAATCGTATCAGATGAAATCTACTGATCTCTTGTAAAAACTGGAGAATTGCATCAGGAGGGATGTCTCGGAAGAGGTTCTTTAAGGACTCTGCTGTGTAGCGCTTTTGTCTCACATGATACAAATCCCAGCGATCAAGGAGAAGGTGTCTGACGCTCAACGGCTCATCACATGGAATACATCATGGTGCTCCTTCATTTTTTTAAAATGGTACAAATGAGTGTAGGATGCGTGACCTGAGCATAACCTACATAACACTGTCTCTTTTTCACGGTTCCCTGCAGCAGATGGGATAATTTCTTTCAGGCTAGGGTGGATTTGGAAAAGTTTGTTATCTGTCTGTTCATTCATGGATATCATAATACTACATACAATTTTTTCAAGTACCCAAAACAGGATTCGAGTGCCACTGGTTCTCCACCTCTTTCACCTTTTTCTCTGGAAACAGAAGCAGTCTGTGAAACATCTAAATGGTACAAGTCCATTCCTATGTAAGTAGTTGAAAAGAACATGAATGACAAGGACACTATTAACAGGAAAGACCACTTAAGAATATGTAAGGATACTCAGAAGGCCAACCTCACCTGCTGCAGCATCAACATTACAACCAGGAAGACACTGCCAGCAACAGAGCAAGCTGGTGACAACAGTGCACACAGATCACAACCAAATTCAAACAGCGCAGAACAGCTGCTATTAAACAGAAGGAAGACCAGTGTAAGCAGAAACAGGCCTGCAGGATTCCTTGCTATGCAGAGAAAAACAATGAGTATTGCTCTTCTATCCCATATGTAAACTAACACCAGGAGCTTTAGATCAGAATTCTACTCATCCATCCGATCAGGGACAGAATCCTTTCTTCTATCCCACATGAAGATAAACACCAAGTGCTTTAGATCAGCATATGTGTGTGTGTTACTAAATAGCTGTCAGCACTGTAAGGTGTGGAGGAGCTAAGCTTGGATTCCTGTCCTCATCAGTTCCCTTCTGGGAGGCCAGGACAACACCAGGGGCATTGCCCTCCTACATGAAAGGAGCACATCAGATCAAAGACAGAGAATCCATGTAAAATGTATGTGTTGTTCCATTTGCATACACATCTCGAGACACTGGCAGCACCTTGGGCCGTCCATTGTCCCTTCCCCAGCATGGCAACTCTCCTGGGGTGACCAACTAATTTCTGCCAACATCCATCCCATGGCCAAGCAACTTGAGCTCAGGATTACAGGTTGCTTATGGCAACCACTCATGATTATGAAGATGGAGACGATGAAAATGGGAATGAAGGTGGGACCACACTTCCGTCTCATCTCTCCCCCTTGACCCGTCTGACATGCATAACCCTACCACGGGCATCAACTTAAACTGTCAAGTAAAGTCCAGTTAACTTTCTTGGTTATCAGGACTATCACTAATGAAGAAACAAAGCTTTCCTAGCAATAGCCCCCATTGGCATAGCTCAAGGGATTATTGGGACCTCAAGCCCCCCCCCCCTCCCCCGGACAAGGTGGTGGTCCACACCAGGAGGTGAGCTAGACTACCAGGTTGCTGTAGGTGAAAAAGGGCAAAGTACCCCTTTGGGGGCCTGCAAAGAGGCAGGGTCAGCTGCCTAATGCTCGCCAGAGAGGGAGGAATCCAGAATGGGAGCTGTGCTCAGTCATGGTGATGCCTCCTGATCCTTTTTTTTTTTTTTTTAACCTGCTGAGCGGCTATGGAAGCAAGCAAGGTGCTACCCTCCTGCAAGAAGAAGAAGAAGAAGAAAAAGAAGAAGAAGAAGAAAAAGAGTAGCAGCAACAGCAGTAGTTACTGATCTAGTAGCAGCAGCAGTAGTAGTAGTAGTGTAGTAGTAGTAGTAGTAGTAGTAATAGTAGTAATATAATAATAAAATTTACAAGATGCCAATCTTGATTAAGAATCAAACCAAAGCATGCACTCGCATCATTCACCAAAGCAATCACCCAAAGACAACCAAACTCCAGGCACAAAGCACATGCAAACTTGAAGGGGCAGAACTGGAAGGGGAGTGGGGCAAAAGAATGGGCACACAGAGAGGGAAATCACTGCCAGACAAAAAGGTATGTCTTCAAGCTAGACTTGTAGGAAGACAAAGATAGGGGAAGACTGTTCCAGTTGTATGGACTAGACACAGAAAAAAGGAACAGTTACTGACTGTGGAATATCTGTATATTTGTAGTATCTGAAGCAGAATGGAGAGGTTGGGCAGAGTGTCTATTTGGAGGTGGTCACAAAGATAAATAGGAGAAGCACCATCAACACACTCAACACTCATAGCATAATGTACTGATTTTGTATGAAATTCTTCACAAAACAGGCAACAGGAGAAAGTGAAGCAAGGGAGTGACATGATGATGCCTCTTTTTACAAACGGTAAGATGAGGCATGAAATTCTGAATATGCTGGGGGCATGCAACAGAAGCAGCAAGCAAGCCAGACAGCAAACACAATAACCAATGCAAGACAAGATAAGAGAATTCACAAGTTTAGATGCTCCTAAAGTTGAAAGATAATGGCAAACAGAACTGAAACATTGTAGTCGACAGTAACACAGCTGACAGGTTTGGGTGATGAATCTCTATGCAGACAGTTGAGCAGCAAAAACAATGCCAAGGTTTTTGACTTAATCAGGAAAGTATAACAGTGTTGTCAACTAACTGGACAGAACAAACTTTACATGGTGGAAAGTTTGTGTTTTGTGCCAATGAGATCACTTCAGTCTTATCTCCATTCAGCTGTAGCTTATTCTGTATCATCCAGTTCTGGATCTCAACATAACAGTCAGAGGCTTTGGAAAGAAGAGTTCAATGATTTTCAGGAGATGCACTATTGTAAAGCTGGGAGTCATCAACACAGACATATTTGATGTTATGTTGACCGATAACACTGGCAAGTAATGAGGTGTAATGTGTGAAGAGGACTGGCCTGAGTACAAAGCCTTGGGAGACCCCAAATGCAAGTTTGACTGGCTGTGATTTAGACTTACTTGCCATAACTGACTGTAAGCAGTCAGACAGGTATGACATAAACCATGAAAGAGCACTACCTTGGATTCTGAATGTGTACTCCAGTCGAGAGAGGAAGATGTAGTGCTTGGTGATGTCAAAAGCAGCAGACAGATCTACAAGAATGAAAGTGAAATTCAGCCATAGTCACCTGAAAGTAACAAATCATTTATAAAACAAATGAGAGCAATTTCAGTGCAGTGATCAGAACAGTAACGATTGATTGGCTGAGAGATGATTATTCAGCTGTTTCAAAAACTCTTTCTAAAGGAGCTGAAAGACGAGGGAGAACAATGAGAAATTTGGTACATGAGGAATGAATGTACATTTTCAAGTTAACGGAAGCTTCGAGCACAGTGCAGGCATTGCCATTTTCCTGTGTGCAATCAAACCTTTTTTTGTAAATCATGATCAGCTGATCACAGGCCCGAAAGATCCTCTGAGAGATCAATCAAACCAAAAGGAGAGCCTAGTCATCATCATTATCATTATTGTTTAAAGCCCAGCCGACTGCATAGCGCCATATCAGGGATATAAACATCTCCACACCTCTTTGAATCTGATAAAAATTTATAAAAAAAAAAAAACTGATAAAGAAAATTAGCTACACACATCAATGCATCTGCGCACATAATCTACAGATATACCCCTGGCACTGATGACTCCATTCAGTTGGGGTTTAAAAAAACAAACCTGAATACAAATATATAAGCAACACTCATCATCATCATCATCAGGTGCCTTGCTGCATAGCGTTGGCGATTATGGACTTCCATCTGTCTCTAGTATCACTTGTTGCCTCAAGCATCTCTTCCACCCTCTTTGTCCCCAGCCACTCTGCAAGTCCGTCTAGTATCTTATCCCTGGGTCTACCAGGTGCTCTCTTTCCCTCCAGCTTTCCCGTTGTGACCAGATGTTCCAATTCCCCTTTCCTCATAAAATGGCCTATAAATGTTGTCTGTCTTTTCCTAATCTTCCTTATGTATGATCTACTTGTGTCTGCCTCCATCAAGACTGTCTCGTTTGTTTTCTTTGTTGTCCATGGAACTCTCAACATTCTTCTTAGAAACCACATCTCAGCTACCTCCATCTTGTTCTGTCTTTGTTTGTTGACTGTCCATGCCTCGCAGCCGTACAACAGTATTGGTTCTATATAACACTCAAGAACTCTCTTCCTGATGTTGATAGGCATTTGTTGGTAAGAATGCTTTTCATCTCCTTGAATGCTGTTTTGGCTTGGCCGATTCTGCTGGCTATTTCTGATGTGCATCTGCCATCTGGTGAAATGATCGTTCCCAGGTATTTAAACTTATCAACCTGTCTCAAGGTTGTGCTGTTTGTTGTTATTTTTCATGAGGGGATTTCATGTTTTTTTTACTGATCACCATGACTTCAGTCTTTCTGCTGTTTAGTTCCAACCCCTTACCTTAGCTTTCTATTTCTAGTATATTCACAAGGTTTTGTAGGTCTAAGTCACTTTCTGCAATCAGCACCGTGTCATCTGCGTATTGAATGTTGTTTATCATTTTTCCTCCAACCTTTAATCCATGGTCTTCCTCTAGGTTTCTCACGATGTTTTCACTGTAATGTGAAAACAGATCTGGTGACAAAACACAACCTTGTCTGACTCCTCTTTTGATGTTTTGGAAAGAGCTTATATCGTTTTTTATTCTCACTGCAGCTGTTTGTTCCAAATACATATTTCTGATTATTCGTAGATCTTTTCCATCAATATTGAGTCTATCTAGTTGGTTGATCAATTGTTCATGTCTTACCCAATCGAAAGCCTTGGTGTAATCAACAAGGCATAAATATAAATCCTTGTTCATCTCGATTGCCCTCTCTATGATAGTTCTTAGGATGTATATGGCATTAATAGTTCCTTTCCCTACCACAAATCCACACTGTTCATCTGCTATTTCTCTTTTGATTCTATTCCTTGTCCTCATCATGATTATTCTTAATAGGATTTTGGTTACATGACTCATCAAACTGATTGTGTGATGGAGTTCACATTCTATAGCCCCTGTCTTCTTTGGAAGTGCAATGAAAATTGATTTTGACATATCTTTAGGGATTTATTTTTATAGGCAACACTAGATATACTAAAACATATAAGAAATAGGCCTATAACTACTTCTGCACATCACATTTCTTTAAAGTCAAAAATGCAGTGTGTGCAATTATCAATCCTAAGACAAATACGGACAGCTTTATGGAAAACATACAGATGAATGGGCCAGCATTGCAGAAAATTATAGGAAAAGACGATAGAAAGCAAAGGAGCAAGAGAAATAAAGAGAATGACAGAAAATAGAAAAATTTTAATAAAACAAAATTTTAAGGAGGGGATAATACTAATACTGAAAAAGCCCCCAGTATCCCAACAGGTTGAGTCTTGTCAAGACCTGATCTTTGCAGCCATAGTGAAAGCCAAAGAGTGTAAACAAAAGAATGATCACATCTTACTTGACACTGGGCGAGGTACTCTGGAGCATGAGGTACCAAACACTACGAAAACTGGTGCATTTAGGCTAAAAGAGCTGTACAGTCAGTCTTCGCAGCCATAGGAGATTGCAGATCACAGGCTGAGAAGAACAGAGCTGAGGAGAAAGGCCTACTTGCTATGGTGTTGTGGCAGAAAAAGCGGAAAGGTATTCTTGCTCTCACGCGACATGGGCTGTAGGGAGGGCAGAGCACCCCCTAGCGGCATCTTGTGACCGAATTCTTGGTGAAATCTCGGTAGGTTCCTGGCCAAAAATAGAGTGATTATGTGCCACTCTGCATTAGCTGAATATGGTAGAATGTATGACACTAAACACACAGAATCAAAGACATTAAGTTTCAATAGTTTCAATCTCGAATCATCCGCTTGATCCTGGCAATAATTTTAAAAGAAATGGAAATTAATGAAAGAAACCAAAGATGCTTCTGCACTGAGGGTAAGACACAACTGAACACTTTCTGTGAAGTATTCAAAAAATCATTTTTGGTCAGATTTAAAAGAAGTACTGAATGAAAAGTGTTAAATATGTCACAATGTGAAATTCACACATAATTTAGTTCTGTTTGGAATAGAGACTGAAATCCACACAGATCTGGTTTTTGGCTTTATAATTATGCTCAATGTACACATACAAATGTAAGTTTTAAAAAGCAGGCCTCCCAATGCCCAATGAAAAAAATCTCTGAAAATATACCCTGAAAATTTTTTTCGAATGCAGATGCAAAATAAGGCAATCTGACACTATCTAGCACAAGTTTAGGCTTGTTTATGATCCTTTGTACTGAAGAAAATAATTCATACACACTGGTGTCAGATTTCAAGAAAAATAACTTGGTATTTTTCTAATGTATGTTCCCACAAATATTAAACAACAACCTAGACTGAACAGTTTCAAGTCTCTTTGCAGTTTTCTGCCTCATCTGGTGCTTCTTTGACTGAAATGGTCTGAAAGTTTGTGGATGCCTGCTCAACTAGATATCTTAACCGACTTCACTGCGGCACAAGACAGAAGGCTATGCCAACCTCTGCTATTTTTGAAAGCCATGTGCTCATTTCCATGACATCAATTTTTTGTGAAATGCACTCCCAACACTGCTTATTTTGGCATTCTTTGTCAAACGTTTTTGCTGAGGCAGATCCTCTCACCAGAATATTGCCCCGAAACATGGACACACTCTTCAGCAGTTATGCAATCAGTTCTGATGACAAACCAACCTGACAAACAAACAAACCCAGAAATGACCTTAGCAGAAAATGATAATGGATTTATCCCCCTTTCCTAAGTTTCCTCATCTACTACCAGAAATCGGCAGACTGACTGACTGACAAACAGCCAAATGTTTCGCAGAAGAAAAAAAACATATCAGTCAAAATCTTTTCTCGGAAAGCACATTTTCTCGGAAGTAGACTGTGGGAGCCATGAAAAGAAGACTTTTCCTCATACCTTTCCTTTCATTCAAGACTTGAAATATAGGCACAAAACCAAAAATTACAATGAAATAATATATAGTTGTGTCTCCAAATTCCAAATAGATTGGTATTACGATACCAAAATTTTTACACTTTCAAGTAATTCACATTAAATGTGTTCTTAATTGCCTAAACATACAAACGAATCAAGTTATACACAAAATTATTTTATCATCATTCACCACTCATGAATCTTAAGAAACTTTTTTTCCCCAGGTCAACACTTACTTGGATGAAACTGTGGATTTGGAATGTTTGTATATAAAATGCATATTTATGTTCACAACTGAACTGTTACATGTAAAATTCTTCAGTGTGGACAAGTTTACCCTTTTCAGTTCACTGTTACGAGCATTACTATGCAGGAAATACTATTTAAAATATTTCATTTAAGTAGTAAGTTGTTATCAATTACCTTAAAGACACATTAACATCTGTGTATTTTTCTGACATATGTTCACAATTATATTAATATTTATATTGTAATAAGAAATGAAACAACTCAAAACCAAAAGTCAGTAATGTCAAAGAACTGAGTTTTGGATATTGGTTACTTTTCAATATGAGCATTTAATAGCTACCACTTCATCAGCCAAATGTGAGTTGAACAATAAGTTTATTTTTGGATGCATACGTTGACTTCACTTGTGTGTGTTGGTTTTGAACAAATGGAAGTCAACACAAATGCAGGACCACAACTCCCCCGCCCCCCTTTGTTTTTTTAATAAATAAAATATAAGTTTTGCCCAAAGCAAACTCTAAATGTCACAACATACACTGATACAAAATGGAAAAGCCTTATTAACATATGTTAGTTATTAATAACAAGCAGTAAGCAGAAAGCTAAAGAGCAACGACAGCATATATCACAAATATTTATACAAATATGGGTTAGAATACTCTGAAACAAACAAACTCGACTTTTATGTGAAAAAACAAGCAGTGGTGATAGGGGGCATCAGGGTCAGATCAGAGGAGCCAAGCACACATAAAGCCAGGATGGTGGTTCCTTAACCCTTATTTCATATATGCCAAGTGACAAAACATCATGGTGACACATCCTTCTGTTTTTGATTTGAGAAATGAACTACCCACAAAATTTTCTCTGTTTGGTTGTTATATATAATAGCTTCTATCATACAGAGATAAATACTACACTATTTGGTAGATTGCTGGATCATGTTGATAATAATGCTCTTTATTAAAGGAAAACTGTCAAAATCAGCCATGCCAAAATGGCACATCCACTGTCATGTCACAAACATGTCTGTACAGCCACTGCAAACTCAGGACACAAATTGGAATGTATGAAATGACTAAACTATACATTTGCTAACCTTTTAATCCTGAAAGCATACATACACCTTTTTCAATGAAGTTTGAAAGCGAACTTGGTCAGACGTGATTCGCCATATCTAGGACATACGTTGTCAAACTTTAAACACCGCAATTTTCTGCTTTGTTGGAGAAAATTCAATGTTTTAGTTTCATTAAACAAAAGTATGTCACAGACACAACCAACCTACTGATTAAGAAACTTGGTAAATATGTTTTTCAAAAACTGAATACATCTTTTGGGTTCTGTTTTCATGTCCAATCATCACAACCGACATTTTGGTGGCAGAAATTTAACATGCCGTGCCTCTCAATCACAAGGGTGCAACTTCGAAAAGTCAAAACTGAAAGGGGTCAAGGGCTGCAGCTCCCATATGGGGGTCTGGGAGGCTATGCCCCGACGCTGAAGCTTTTTCAAAAAACGGATTTTCCGTTTCTGACTCTTTTGAAAAAACGGATTCCATCGACAAACGGAAAAGTTGCACCCATGCAATCATTAACATTTTGTATCCCTCCACCAGGTCATGTGTTCTTCCCCAGAAATGAAACTAAGAGCAGACGATGTCAGAGAGGAAAAAAACGGGTAAAATTTTAATCAAGTCCACCATGTTTGGGCTATCACAACCAACTCTTGGAATTGCATGTAACCAAATGTAATTACAAACACTTTTGATAAACATAATGGTGAAGGATAATGGTGAAGGATAATTGCCTTCAAGAGATGCCCAAAACAGTGCTAAACTCAAATGTGCTGATCATCATGTAGGTACTTCACAGAGAAGCTGGTGGAGCTTTGTCTTCTATCACACTAGTGGAATTTCTGTCAATTCCTCTATCACCGCTCTATCACCGCTGACTTCTATGAGGTATGCCCAAAATCACATCTGACACTTTCATTTTACGTAAAAAGAACATAGCATTAATCAGAAGGTGATAAATACTATCATTCCTTGTGACACTGTCATTTTCTACGTGATGTTGCTGATAGTGGTAGACTTATATGTGGTTACAGAAGGGATCTTAACATTTTATAACAGCAGAATCAGATCAATTGCGATGATTCTTCTGTAGATATGATGTTGGATTATGGCTTTTATCACAACTAGTGAAATTTTTGTTTCTTTTTAATGTGACATGACATGGCTCCAACAAATGATTTAATTCACATTAAAACATCTTCAGTCTTTTACTCCTGTGTCAAGTTTTCCCATTTCTTTTAAAAACTGATGAAATAAATCATAATAATTAACCCCTTAAATGCTCAGTATAATAGCACTTTCGAATAACAGCTTGCCAGGGTAAAATTTAGCTTTTTAGGGTAGGTTCAATAAAATGGTTACTGCTCATTTATTTCTTGACAGATCTCTCAGATGTTTTGCATGTTTTGTTGTTATGCATTGGTCTACAATGTCCTGTCAAAATAACTTGATTATGTTGATAATTAGTATAGCAGAAACTGACATAACTACAAAAAATTACCAAAAAATAACAGCTTTCGAGTATACACAAATACACTGTGCCACACAAAATGAGTCAGAACATTGGAAAAGTGGTTTTACTATTTATTCAACATCAGCACTAACACATGACAGTCATATAAATCCCAAGGAATGTTGCTCTTGATCATAATCTGCTCATAATTGGGAGTACTATTTTTTAGGAAAAAAGGGGCATAATCATGCTTTTTGCAGTATGTTCACTAACATGTACATTACTCATCCACTTATTGAGTTATTTGTTAGATTTTTTGTGGACTTCTTCCTTATACCCTTGTTTACAATTTCACATCATTCTAATTTGATTTTGTTGGTAATGATGATGGTTCACACTAATAACATGTGATAAATCAGTTTTTGTTTTGTTTTCAATTTGAGAGTTTTAGTACAATTCAGCACATAAAAGCCCACTGAACAAAGCAAAATACCTTTTGGTGTTTGCTCAGCAATATTACAAACACCTGGGATTCAAACTGATGTCAATAAATGTCCCTCTGTGTAACAATCTGTATGTTACTGGGGGTACCCCAATTCTACTGGAAAGGGGCATAATTTTACTATTTGGGGTAGGTTCAGTACCGCAATCACTGCTTATTCATTTGTTGACATATGACTTAGATTTTATGGCTTCTCTTTCATTTTACCCCAAGTTATAATGCTATATAACAATAGTGTAATTTTGTTAGCCATTGGGAAGATGGCCAGGGATATAACGGATGGTGGTTTTACAGAAAATAAAAGTTTCTAAAAACATACACGTTACAACACATAAAACCTGTAAAACACTGACAAAAACTTCTGTTAGTGTTTACTCAACATCACTGTAAGTACACAGTATGGTCCAAATTGTTATAGTATAATATTATACATATTGGTAAATGTTCAAAATGACAACTATGGGAAAAAAAAGTCTGAAGAAAAAAATAAACAATTGTCTGTTCAAAAAGAAAGACCCTCCCCCCACATACACACACACATGGTATCCATTTGTTATCACACAAAACACTGTGGGAACTGTGTGAGTGTTTCTGAACATATTGTACTCACATTACTGCCATACTGTTCTAAAGGAATCCAGCACTTGTGCTTGGACATAATCCTCAGGTTGTCTGCATTCGTTACTTCATAACTTTGGGGGATGGTGTTCATTTTTTTGTCTGTCCAAATTGTGGTTCAAAGAAACACACAAGGGGATTCATTCTATACTCCACTTGGTCTTCTTTCACTGATGGCACTCAGTCTTGTCACAGCGTTCACAAAACGGTGAACACACACACAGGTGAAGAAAAAAAAACGCACTGTAGAATGGAAAACTAAGAACACAAAAACAAAAGCACAAAAAAGCAGAAGAAAATGAAATATATATAACTGAGGGGAAAAAAAAACTAACACAGAACACCCTACTGCCAATACGCAAACTTGGTGTGGTAGTCCTTGAAGCATTGGCCTAAGCACAATCCAGGCTTGGATGGGCAGGAGGGGCAGTAGTAGCGGGATTCCTTCCGCACTTTTATTTTCTTCGTGCAGACCCGACACGGCTTGGTGGGGTTAGACTTGTTTGGTGTCGGTGGCAGTGGAAATAAAAAGTGGTGTGTGCACCCACCCTCACCTCGTCATCTGTTTTTCCCTCTTCCACAGCTGGCACCTGATCTGGCCAAATCCAAGAGGTGATGACACTCTCCAAAAAACTTAGGAAAGTTTTACAGGAGTCATCACCTCTTGACTTTTGCAAGATGAATGCATTGCAGGCTGCAACCTGCAGAAAATGGAAAAACATTTTTTTTGTCCATTTCATCGACTTACGTGAGCAGTCATATGGGTGAAGCAGCTGATCTTGTTTGTCAACTCCACCCATATTCCTGTTGTAATTCGATGAAACAGACGGACGCATGTTGACACCCCGTCGTCCCCGGTGTGGAATGGGTGCCTCAGTGTGGCCATGCACAGAGGACAGCAGGTGCACCACTTTTGTGCTGTGGTACTTTGTGGCGACGATCTTGTTGTCACCACAAAGAGCAGCTGATGATCCGGGGTCCAGCTTCACTCCACGTAGCTCCTCTGGAATACCCCGGTTCTCCCGGACGGTGCCGCAGGCCAAGGTGTTCCTTTCCAGGAGGTAGAGGTACAGCCGCAGACTACTGTACCAGTTGTCCGTGTAGACATGGTAGCCCTTTTCCAGGAGAGGGGCTACCAAGTACAGCACCATCTTCTCGCTGGCCGAGAGAGTTGGGTTGTCTGCATTTACGGACTCTAGGACAGGCTGCACCTCATTGACGGGGTCCTCCTTTCCAGCATACACCTTGAAGCGGTAGCAGTAGCCACCACTTCCCTTGACACCGCCGTCAGACTCACAGCACAGGTATATTTTGATGCCAAACCGGGCACGTTTCAACGGTATGTATTGACGAAATATCGGTCTACCCTTCCAAAGAAGTAGACTTTCATCAACACATACCGCTTGCCGGGGCTCATACACCTCCTGGAACCTCTCATGCAGATGATCCAGAATAGGACGGATCTTGTAGAGCCAGTCGTACGCTGGATCACCTGGCACTGGCATGGCTGCATTGTTGTTGAAGTGCAGAAACTGAAGAAGAATCTGAAATACAGAGTAAACTTTCAAGATAAGTAAGCAGACCCACAACTGGGCACACACACACACACACACACACACACACACACACACACACACACACACACACACACACACACACACACAGCCTACACACACACACACATACACACACACACACACACAGCCTACACACACACAGCCTACACACACACCCACTACACAAGCACACACTGACAGTATCACACACACTTGAATATATAAAAACACCACACTGGTATAAAAAAGTGCTTTTGTCTTTTACAAAATGAACAAACTTGCATGGAAAACTTACACACAGAAAATAAATAATGCTTATGCACACACGCGCGCGCGCACACACACACACACACACACACACACACACACACACACACACACATACACACACACACACATTCACACAAGCACACACTGACAGTATCACACACACATGAATATAAAAACACCACACTGGTGTACCAAAAAAGTGCTTTTGTGTTTTACAAAATCAGCAAACTTGTATGGAAAACTTGCAAACAGAAATAAATAATGCGTATTTACACATGTGCACTCACACACACACACGCACATGCACACAACACACACACAACACACACACGCACACACACACACACAGCCTACACATACACACACACACACACACACACACACACACACATTTACACAAGCACACACTGACAGTATCACACACACTTGAATATATAAAACCACACACACACACACACACACACACACACACACACACACACACACACACACACACACACACACACACACACACACACACACACAAAAATGAATAGTGGAGGGATGAAGAATCAAGTAGTGAAAAAAAGAAAAGAAAAAAAAATAGAGCTACTTGCCTGGAACCGGTTTCTTGTCATGATGGAGCTGAAGACTGGAATTCTGTACAGCACCTTCTTAGACCAGTACAGTTCAATTGAAGGTAGCCGCACAATGCCCATCAGCAGAACCAGGCCCAGAAACTTCCTCATTTCTGCACCGTCGACTTTCTCCCACTTGTTGGCCCTGGAAAACTGTGGAAGATTGGGGTGTGCCTCGAGAAACTGGTCAGCATACAGGTTTGTCTGAATGACGAGATGGTTGACTAGGTCAGAAAAAAATAATTCAAATAGTCAACCGGCCTAAAATTAGCACAGCTGACCTTCAACCCCGGATTTCCAGTGAAAACTACACCAGGGTTGGGGTGCTGTGCATCAGCTTCTCGCCATTCTCTCACTAGCTGTTGCTGACCACGCCTCACGCCACGCCCCCTGCCGCTTCCACGGGGCCCTCGCCGTCGTCCAGACCCCCTACCACGTCCACGACCCCGTCCCCTCCTGACAGGAGGGGGTGCAGTGCTTGTTGATGGTAGAGGATCCCCCATTTCCTCTTCTTCACCCTCGCTAGCACTGGTTTCCCCACTGCTTTCACTGGGAGCGAACGAAGGATCCACGTCATCACCAGCACCTATCTCCGATAAAAGTGGATGGTGCTGGTTCCCATCCGTCTCCTCCTCATCACTGATGTCAGGATCCGATCCTCCCAGGTCTTCTTCTCCACTGTCTTGATCGTTGAATATCTCGTCCAACACATCAAGCGCAGTGTACCGCTTGAAAACAGGTCGAGCCGACGACGTACTAGGTCTCGCTGCCATCTTGAATTCGCTAATCACTGTAACCTCTCAACTCGCGATTTGCATATCCTGTGGTCAGTTACTGGTGACGTGAAGGGTGTGGGGCTCTTCGCTGATATCAGCAACAGAGTTGGAAACATTTTGCGCAGTCATTTCTTGTGTAGATTTGCTCGCTTTCCGTGACGAGTTTACTACGAGTGGCACTCGTATACGGGCGTGGTGAATTTCGATTTTACTACGAGCGTTACTCGTACCAAGCAGAGAAGAGGTTAAAGAAATGGGGCTTTTTCCAGAGTGATTTCCATATTTTCAACTGTAATCTTGAATACAACAATGAGTTTTCCCAGAGCCTTACCAATCTGTTGTGTTTATCACCTGATGATAGATATTACATTCTATGATGTGTAATATTGAGCTGGGATTTCACTTTCAGTTGTGTAGCATAAACAGAAAGAGTTTGTCAGGAACTAACTACTTTTATTAATGTAAGAATGACACATCAAATATAAACACAGTTTTAAGATCATATTCAAATTATTTAATGTCTCACTGAACTGTTCGTGTATTTCACTTCATCCACCCACTCATCCATCTACTCAACACACACACACATACTTAAAAATGAATTTAGCATATAAAACATAACATGCTTGTTAACATTTTCACTTCCAAAGTTTGCAAGGCTTATTTACTCCTGTCACAATTCAATATCAAGTTCCTCTAGTGAGGACTGATTAAAAAAAAAAAAAGCAAGCAAAAGAATTAAAAAAAACTTGCAGTCTGTTTCAGCAGTCAAAACCACAGAAGAAAAACAAAACCAAAACTGCAGTAACATGCAACATTCTTCTTGTGACCATGCATGCATTTCAATACAATATCCAGTTATAATTACTGAAAATGAAACTACTGATTTTAAATGATCTATAAACCACTTATGTAACAAATAATTTCAAACTACTCAATTCCGTACGCAAGATTTTGTCTCAAGTTTGAATATTGAAAAGAAACATCTACTGCCAAATTAAATTTCAAATTGCTTAATTCCACACTAAAAAGGATTGCTTATAAAGTCATTGTAAATGAAGACAAATGGTTTTAAAAGTGTGAAACTTTTTTCTCTGAGATCGAATTCTTTTGTTCTGGTGGTTGCATACGCACAGAAAGCTTTTTTTTTTTTCAAACACTTTATTCCCACTCAACCCCCCCCTTTCTTTTTCGATCAAGTGACATGTAATTCAGCGTAAATTTGTATCACACATAAATGTATGCTGTAGGCTTATGTTTCTCACATACAAATGTATATTTATGTGTATGCAATTTTGTTCATCATGATATGCTACAACGGGCTATTGAATAAATATAGGGTTGTTGCCTAAACATGCGTCTGTATTCTTGGAGTCTCCTGTCATGCAAAACTGGAACATCTCACAGTAGTCCAATGTTGCTCAAAACCTATGTTCTCTTTCTGAAACAAAACTTAAGCAACAACGGACTATCGATTTTAAAATTATTTTTATTCCATTTTCAGTTTATAAGCAGCAACCATTTTGAGATGTACAAGTGTAAACAGGATTTTCTACATTCTCACCAAATTGTGAATATTTTGCTCGAGAAACTGATTTTTTATGAGCTTCCAAGCTTTTCAAGTGAGTGTAACACTGAACTTTTCAAAATGGCAGCCATTGAGATACAGCTTTGTTGCTCTAAGGTATCGCTACGTGTAGGATTATGTTTGTATAGATTGTGGGTAAATAGGCTTCTGTGCTGTTGTCTATGTAAGTATGCATGTATGCTGACATGTTTCTTGCTGTTCGTTTTGCCCCTCCAACATCATAATGTGATTAAAACCCCTTTTTCGGGGGGGGAGGGGGGGGGGCGTGAGGGGAGAGGGTAGTGTTAAAGTGTGTGTGGTTTTGTGCACACTCAAATTTCAAGTTTATGCAAAGCAAACAGTGATTGAAAAGAAAACTATTTTGTTGTGATAGTAAATCAACCAAGGTGTCCAACCGCTTTAACAACTTTGTATCAATTTAATTATAAAAAATACCAAAAAAAAACAAAAGCACTCTCTGAACCCAGTAGTAACAGCCCCCTTCTTTTTTCTCTTAGATTTGCCATTGGTGATACTCTGTCCCTGCTGCGCTTCCACAGACTTCACCTGCCTGCTAAGCACAAGCCTCAAATGGGCTTCATTTTGCAAAGAAATAATAATTGGCATCGCACCTGAGTTTCCAGAGTCAGCATACAGATCCTGAAAGAGAGACAGAATAAAAGTTTGTAAACAATGTGTGTATGCACACACACACACACACACACACACATATATATATATATACATATATATATATATATATATATATATATATATATATATATATATATATATATATATATATATATATATATATATACACTTCAATTTTCGGAGACAATCAACAAGGGCATTGAGTATTTTCTCCTATATTTCGGCCCTTGGCCTTCCTCAGGGTAAAATGACAATAAAATCGTATGATCTCATCTACTATTAGAGAATTCATCTCACTTCCTTTAAAATATAGCATAAAATCATGTGGGGCATGAATGTACACAAACATATAGTCGCCCCTTTTCATACCCTCACACACACACACACACACACACACACACACACACACACACATGCACACTCACACACACAAAAACACACTCACACACGCATACCCGTACGCACACACTCACACATGCGCACGTTCATACCATTACACATTCTCACGCACAGGCCCCTGAACAATGACATCAATGCACGTATACCTGCCCGGGTAATAAAAAAACTCCAAATGAATCAAATAAAATAATATGATATAGTAAGAACAATCGAATTAAGACCCAAAATTATCAGTTTAAAAAAACGTAAGAATTAAGATTAATAGTCTGTACCATACATTCATTCCGTACAGTAATTTACACTCCCTGTATACCTGTGTAGGCATCTATACATTCAGAAAAAGATATATACTACTTCTCACCCCACCCCCCACCCCACATCTTTACATGCACATATATATGTACACAAGGCAACAAACAGTAGGCTTCAAAGTACAGGCAAACTGACAACAAAGAGGTCAACCACACCGCAAAAATCACATCGACCACATTAGAATTTAGGATGGATGGTATTAAAGCCATTTGGAGAGACTGTTTTCATCTTCGTTATCCAAAAATGTTCTCTGTTTAGACGTTGAGTGCGGGAACTAGAATATTGTTTTTCTATGGCGATACATCGAAGATCAGAGACGGAGTGGTCCGGTAAATTAAAGTGTTGGGTCACCAGGGAACCAGTGTTTCGGTTGATATTAGAACGGTGGAGGTAGAACCTTTGTTTGAGGGAGTTTTTTGTTTCACCAATGTATTGAGGTTTGGCGCACTTGACACAAAATAGGAGATATACTAGGTTGGTAGTTTCACAGCACATGCTGGATCGGATGGTAAAAGTTTCCAAGGTGACTGAGCTTGTGAAAGATATGGTTTGTACAACGTGATTGTCACAAATTATGCAGTGGTCCCTGTCGCATTTAAAAAAAACCTGGCTGTCCATCAGTTGTGGGAGAAGGAAGGGCAGATGGCATCAATAGCTTCCTTAAGGAACAGCTATTCCTTTGTCCAAGGATAGGTGGATCCGGAATGGCCTGCTGTAGTCTGTTGTTTGTGTGTAAGTGAGGTAGGTATTGTCTGAACCAGTGTTGAAATGGAGGATTGTTGGGGTTATGTGTGACTATGAACGGAACGCGGTGGGTGCTGGCTTTCTGTTTGTACTGCAGTGCTTGGCTGCGGGGGATCTGCCTTACTCTTTCAATGGACTTTTGGATAATGCTTTGGGGATAACCCCTTTGTTGAAGGTGTAGCATCATCTCTTTGGAGCGGTCTGTGAAATTCTGTTCATTGGAGCATAGTCGTTTTAGTCTCAAAAACTAACTGAAAGGAATATTTGTTTTGCAATGTGTTGGGTGGGCTGACTTGAAGTGTAAATAGTTGTGTGCATCTGTGGGTTTGGTATATAGATCTGTCTGTAGTATTCCATCCCTAAGTTTGATTAGGATGTCTAGAAATGGGAGCTCATTTTTGGAAGAGCACATTGTGAACTTGATTGTGTGATGGACCGAGTTGAGGTATATCAGGAATCTGTCCAGTTCCTCCCCTGATCCTCTCCACAAGAGAAAGACATCATCCAAGAATCGCCTCCACAAATCGTCAGGAATGTTGATGGGGCTACTGGCAAGGATTTTCTCCTCTAAACAACCCATAAACAGGTTGGCAACAACTGGTGCCATGGGCGTTCCCATGGCTGTGCCCTGTACTTGTTTGTAGTATTGTGCTTCAAACTAAAATATGTTGTTGGATAGCACATGTTGAGTTGCTTCGATTACTGATTCTACAGGAGGTGCACTGTTGATTGTATGTTTTTTCATGAAGTGTTGGATGGCTTGTGTTATTTCTCTTTGTGGTATATTCGTGTAGAGACTGGTCACGTCAATGGTGACCAGTGTGACGTCATTCATGGGCCCATATTTGATGTTCCAGTCTTGCAGGATTTGGAGCATGTGTGTTGTATCCTTCACATGACTGGGGAGTTGTGGTATCAGGTTTTGGAGCCAGCTGTCAACCAGCTGGGATAGTTTTTCTGTAGGCCCTATATATATATATAGGGCCTACAGAAATATATATATTATATATATATATATATATATATATATATATATATATAAGAGAGAGAGAGAGAGAGAGAGAGAGAGAATCTATATATCTCTATCTCTCTATCTATCCATATAGATATAGATATATATAGAGAGATATATAATATGTACACATACACAATTAAAACACACACACACACCCACACACACAGAGACAATAAAACCAAAAATAAAATTTTTTTTTTTTAAATCAACATCAAACGTACACAAGATGGTCTTACTAACAATCTTCATTCTTATAATCTCCCATCCCATGTTTTCTGACTGAAACTCAAATACTGGGCCATGCTCTAGGACATGCTCACTGGCACATGAACAGCAAAATGATCATGTTTTATTATTGTGCCAAGAGTTAAGAGCGCCATCCTAATAATGAAGGGGTTGTGGGACAGACTCTTGGAGAAGCCACAGTTTTCAGTGGCCCTTCAGCTAAGTGACTGAGTACCATGCTCATAATGCCGGGGTCTTAACCACTTCCTTGCTTACGCCATGTCTACTATGGGGTTGTTTTGACATGTCTGTGAGCCCGTAACCGTGTCTGCCAGGGGGGATTTTTGTCATCAAAATTTCAGGGGGGATATGGGAGATAACACTAGAAACTTGGCCAACCTCTTGTGAAGATGTCAAAGTGCAGTTTTTTTCCCCTTTGACTGTTCAGAGAATTGAATATTAGTCTAATTAGCATCGGAAAGTAACGAAACTGATAATGCGATTCAAGATGGCAGAATAACGCCTATTCTGTCTCTTCCTCCACTTTGCTACACCCAAGAACTTATTGACTGTTGCACAGAAAAACATTCACCGAGAGTAATAATAATAAGAAAACTTTTTCACTTCATGTTTATTACATAAAAAAACAAATTTGCTCTGTTCTGTGTGGTTTTATGTGCTACTGAGTATGTATGTTCTGAAAGCTTTTTTTTTTAAGAAAAGGCTCATTATATCAGCTCTAATCACACTATTTTTCAACCAAATCACATAACAATGACATCAAACTATAGCCAAGTATAAGGGAAAAAAAACATGCCAAAAACTGCAAAAAATATCCTACGAAATGAATGAGCAGTGAACAAATTAGTGAACATACTGAAAAAGCAAGATTTTGTCCCAGCAAACAGCAATGCAAAAGGCCACAAATACTGTGGCAGGGAAGGGGTTAATTCAACCTTCAGACAGGCCACAGTTTTTAAACAGACAGGCTGGTCTTTTTTGATAGACCTATGGACTCAAGGTCTCATGTCTCGAATTCGCTCCCATCCCATAACATACAATTAGGTTCGATTGCTGCTCTAATCATTCTGGTGGTGTCAAGTGTCTTCTTAAGTCTCATTCCCCTTCCCGTTTCAAACTCTGTGAGAGCATTAGGTTTTGCATTAAGTAGTCTTCTTAAGTCTCATTCCCCTTCCCGTTTCAAACTTTGTGAGAGCATTAGGTTTTGCAACGGTCAAAGAGTATGCCATATACCTGATTTGAAGTGCATTTGGAAATGTCTGAATCCCTTTGGACAAACTCCCTACTCCGAACTTTGAACCAAATCTCGTTCAGCCATAAACAAGTGAGTAATTCTCTGTGAACCACTTCAATCTGATTAGATTCTTTGGGTCTTACCTATTAATTTCACCTGATAAATCAAAGACATCAGGATTATTTCATTTCTGTTAAAATCCAAAACAAACATCTGAAACTACCTTGCTGAGAATTTTGCCAACAGATTCATATGCAAACAACTGAAAATTCCTTGCTCAAAATGTTGCCCTTTTCCGTTCTTTCTCTATGGAATAATCACTATGAACTGAAAACATGGGATAGGTACAAATAGGCCTACATAGTTTAGTTCCTATTATGCTGCACATACAAAGGTCTGAATTAGTAACAACCTGACTTCACCTTCTGAGTTACCATAGTACTGTATGCATTTCTGGCATTTTAAGAAAATTATGGGATCATGCCACTTCATGTACTTTTACCTGGTCATGGCTCTTTGTGCATGTACTTTTACCTTGGTGTGTATGTGTGTGCATGTGTATTCGCTTGAATGTACAGGTATTAACTTCCTTGTCCTTCATGTATAATATATATTTATGCATACAATCTTCTTTTTAATGTGCCCTTGAGTCCATGTATGTTTTACCTCAATGATCATCATCATTCAGTGCCCTGCCACATGGCGTTGGTGATCATGGCCTTCCATCTGTTTCAATCACTTGTTGCCTAAAGCACCTCTTCCACCCTCTTTGTCTTCAGCCACTCTGCAAGTCTGCCCAATATCTTCTCCCTGGGCCTACCTGGTGCTCTCCTTCCCTCCAGCTTACCTGTTGTGACCAGATGCTCCAATTCCCCTTTCCTCATAAAATGGCCTATAAATGTTGCCTGTCTTTTCCTAATCTTCCTTATGAATGATCTTCTTGTATCTGCCTCCATCAAGACTGTCTCGTTTGTTTTCTTTGCTATCCATGGAACTCTCAACATTCTTCTTAAAAACCACATCTTGGCTGCCTTAATCTTGTTCTGGCTTTGATTGTTGACTGTCCACGCCTCACAACCGTATAACAGTATTGGTTCTACTCGTACATAACATTCAAGAAAGGCCTTGATCGCCAACGCCATGTGGCAAGGCACTTAACCTTTTCAACCCTAAGTACTTCTAGACCTCTGATACCCTCAACCCTGAGTATTTTTTAGAGAAATTCTAGCGAAAACCGGTGTCTCAGAATAAATCCTTGTAATGCTTAAAAATTTGCCAGGAAGAAAGTATAGGGTGTCTGGAATTCGGTAATATAAACAGGATGTAGCAGAGGAGAGTAGGTGCCGGTAGGTCACATACCGCCCGCCAGCACCATACCAGGCCAGGAAAAACGGACATGTCAGGCCGCTCCAGTAGGTATTAATCGCACTGGCCGCTGCATCGGCCAGCCGGGTTCAAAGGGTTAATGATGATGATCATTGAGATAAAACATACATAGTCGCCAATGCCACATGGCAAGGCACCTGATGATGATGATGATGAGTCTGTTTTAATTCTCCTTTCACATGATAGACCCAGCCATGTTTTCACACGACAGACCCAGCCACGTCTGACTAAGTGTTTTTTCTCTAGAGACGCCAGTTATCCCTTCAGCCCCTTGGCTGTTGGCTTAGGATATTTTTCTTCCTATTCCAAGGTCAAACCAGATTCGTCGCACTAGGCACGGTCTATTTACATCAGCAATACCTCTCGATTATATACTTTCCCATTCAATTGATCAAATGCTTATATTTTCTCTAATGCATTATTTATTAGTAGGATCCTTTACATTCCAAACACTACTCTTAGCTAGTGCATCATACTTCTAATTTTAGCCCTGGACTCTCTTCAGGATAAAGATATATTAATATGGCATGACCACTTTTCAGAATTGCAGAATTCATCTCACTTCCGCTCTGACATCATATTTACTCAAAAACACATTATGATGCCATTTAAGTCAGTTTATTCCTTTTCTCACACTGGACAGAGCAGCAGGGAAGTTTCAGTCTTTTTCTCCTAATTTTTTTAATCTGGTGTTTGTGATCTTACACTTGACAAAGGCCAATTGGCCGAAAATTTACGCCTGTCTTGTCTGATTGTAATAAGTACTGCATTCGTATTCTTTTTTCATGTTTTTTTCTGGTTCATGTTTGTATGGTTATTCCAATCCTCTTGCATGAGATATTTCACACGCATTTGTACTTTCGGCTTTAGATCTACATGAGGGATGAAGGATCAAGACACCTTTTCCACTGTGGCATTCTTAGCAAGGCAGTCAGCCTTTTCATTGCCTCAAATATCAATGTGGCCAGTAACCTAGGCAAGAACAATGCTATAACCATCAGTTTTAGGAGAGTAAAAGAGTTCCACAAGCTGTGGGTGACTGATGTTTCAGCCAGTAATTGCGTGCAAATGGAAAGAGAGTCTGAAAAAATGAGAAAGTCTTTCTGCTTGGACTGACACTATTTTCAATGCCAAGACCAGAACAGTCATATTGGCAGTATTGACGAACTATTAGAGGGAATATGAAAATGATCAACAGAAATAGCAGAATAGAGGGCAGAAGCACAACACCTTCATAATACTTTGATCCATCTGTGAACATTTTGTGGGCTGACAGAAATTTTCGACAGTTTTGCATTAAAGAACTTATATGCATGTGACGAAACATACTGATACCAAGAGGATGAGTAACTGGAAATTTCTTCAAAATCTGTTTTAATCCTTTCAGTGCCAGACATTCTGGAATGCAGAAACTTCCAGCACCAGTTTTCTTCAGCTGCAGCAATGACAACAGTCAGTACCCTTAAATGCTTGTAACTTCACTATTTTTTAACCAATTCTCTTGCTGAAAAGTTAGGGGAATCCCCATGCTGTGTGCAAAATACAACCTCTTTTCTCTCCCCAACAAAAGAGCAATTGCTACAAGAGTTAACACTACATGTACTCATCACAAAAGTGTGACATCAGCGCTGTGAGGGTTAGAGTTGAAGCCACAATCATAAGCTGTATTTTCCAGTTCAAAGAACAGGTTAGAGTTGAAGCCACAATCATCAGCTGTATTTTCCAGTTCAAAGAACGGTCTTAAGCAGAAATTTAACACTTACGCAAGCAGCTGGCTGCACTGAAATTCCTGCCTACATAAGACTTTGACATCTTTCTAATATATTTTACGTGTTGTTTGATCAGCGTTGGCATCCATGTTTGATATTCTGCAAAAGAAAACTCAAAAGAGTTTCAGACAAATATACTTTCAACACTTTTGGAGATTCCATAGAGACATCGTACAGATGCATCAGGTAACCAAAACTTACAACAAAAATCTTCACAATCCAAGATTGGACGACACTGACTGATTTTGTCACAACATGCCTACAAATTCAAGTTCATATTGCTTATAGCTCAGCTGACTACTAGAGCCCTATCAGGGCTAACACCTACAAATTGATATGAAAACAACACTCACCTTGCAGCTATAATCATGGCTCATTTCACTTTTACCTACAATTCAGGTGCTCACAGCTAGTATGCACACATGTACACACACTCCCGCAATAAAGTTTTGAAAGAGAACTTAAATATTAAAATGTCACTGTAATGTTCGTTCTTTGATTTAACGTCTTTTCACTATAAGTGATATTAGACAGAAATGTCCTGGCTTCTGAGTGTTTGTATTAGTTTATGTCACATGACTGACAAGTTCTATCCAATGATGAGCAAATGTTCAGTAAGATGTTTTGTTTACTTCTGAACAACAATCAAGCATTTGAATGAAGGTTGTTTATCAGTCACTATGCCCAGCTAGTTTCTGTGGTCATTTGAATGAATGATCTTAACCTTACTGTGACGCACCTCCTGACACACCTTACCCTGGTGCCTATAAGGCATCTGTTCTGTCAGATGCACCAGCCACCGAGAGCCAGTCAAGTTTTGAAAAATTCTAGCAGCTTTCACTGTAACAGCCATCAACACTGTTTAGCAAAAGGTTTTAGCTAAGGGACAGAATCTGTTTAGTTGGTGTAGCTTTACGTTTGATGCTCTGATAATGACACAAGTGACCCCTTAACCAGGAAATTCCAAGGCCATGAGTTAGGACTGCACTTTCTTGACAAAATATCTGCTGCATGCTAGGTGTGGGACCATGCCTCTTCACGAGTTATTATAAACCCTCTCTCTCTCTCTCTCTCTCGTGACCTACATGGTTGTCATAATAGTGTGTGCAAGTTTTCGAAATTTGTTTTTGAAAATAGTATGTCCGCAAAGATCACATTTTGATCTTTCTGGTAATATCAAATATTTCGCAATTAATCATTCTTTAGCAGCTGTAAAATAAACTAAAAAAGCAATAAAAATGGTGCTTCAGCGGGGAATAAAACAAATGCTGATGGCTCGACAGCTGGGAACTTGCTGCATTGCACAATGGCCATCATGAAAGACTTAACGCAACACAACATCTGGCAAAGAGGAAAATTAATCAATTAATTGATTACTCAAACGGAAGGTCAAAGTTGTCCATGAAATGCCTACTCAACAAATGCAAAGAAGTTTCCTCAGCAATACGAACTACATGTCATGCTTCATCAAAGACTATGCTGATACCTTATATGCAAGAACACATACTGGCCATGAACAGAAACACACCAGAAAGCATTCATTCAACTGAAGCAGAACATTACCACTGACAAGATCAAGAAATACTTCAATCGAGATCCTGAGACAGAAGTCACCATCTGGTCTTGGTTATGTCCTTGCTCAATGTGACAACAAGGACAACCTTTATGTGGTTGTCTATGCCAGTTGAGCACTTACTTGAGCTGAGTTGCGAGACTCCCAGATTAGACATGATAGTTGATACATATACAGTTGTATGGGCATGTGAACTTTTCAATTTGTACTTGTTTGGTTGACACCTCAGGGTAATCTCTGACTTAAGCCCCTTGAAGGAATCTCCAACACAACATCTCCAACTTCAGCAAGAACTGAAAGACGGAATCTTATTCTTCAACCATACACATTTACTTTACAGTACAAACCTGGAGACAACCTAATTGATTTTCTAAGCAGACACCCAGAAGAAAGAGCTGATGCAATGACCAGCCACATATTCAAGATTGCCGACGAGTTTGTCAATTTCATGGCCAACTGCTCAGTCCCTAAAGCCATTACTTCGTGAAATCACAAGTGTCACACAGTGCAATCCTACACTTCAAGCAGTTACCAATTTACTGTGAACTGGATGCTGACACACTTCACCAGACATCTCTGTAGGTACTTCCAGTTGGCAAGTGTTCAAGACAGTCCGTGAAGAACTTTCAGTTCAAAATGAACAAATCCTCCTTTGTTTCCACATCATCTATCATTACAACAGCTAGTCATCAATATTGCTCATGAAAGACATCACGTACTGTCAAAACCAAGCAACTTCTTTGTGAAAAGATCTGGTTTCCTCACATCAACCACCAAGAGAAGAACTCTGTTAAGTCATGCTTGGCATGCTTGTCAACAGTTCCTGACCACCATTCAGAGCCTCAACACATGACCTACTTCCAAGCAACCCCTGGTGTGAAGTCAGTGTTCATTTCTGCAGACCCTTTCCTTCTGGCAATTACTTGCAAGCTCTCGTTGATGCTTACTTCTGCTTCCCTGAAACAGAAATTCTGGCATATACAAGTGCAAGAGCCACTATCCCAAAGCCAGATGCTATCTTTGCCCATCATGGTATTCCTGGCATTGTCAAATCTGACAACAGCCCCCCCTTTTCCAGTCATGAATTCAAGTAATTTTGCCAATCAACTTGGTTTCAGGCATCACAAAGTAATCCCTCTCTGGCCCAAAGTCAACAGTGATGCAGAGTAATCCATGCAGATGATCAAAAAGACAATTCAGTCAGCACATACTGAAGGAAAGCCTTGGAAACAAGAATTATTCCATTTTCTATGCAATTATCAAGCTACCCCACAGAGCAATACTGGCATGAGCCTTGCTGAAGCACTGTATGGGCATCCATCAAACTTCTGCAAATATCTGCTAATCCACATGTCAAGCCGCAATTAAATGCAAGTCTTTGTCAGTATGACAGCTGACATGAAACAGAAAATGAAGCAGCACGCCAATCACCAAAGATGCACCTGTTCTGGTGACATTCAAGTGGGTGACATAGTTCTTGTTCATCAATCCTGAGAGAATAAGCTGACACCTTTCTATGACCCTGTTCCTCGTCAAGTAACTTTTAAGAAAGGTACCATGATCACAACCAGCCGAAAAAACAGCAACTAAATAACCAGGAATGCTGCATTCTTCAAAAGGATACCATCAACTGTGGCACACTCTCAACTACCTGAACCAGAAGACGTACAAGAAGAGGACGAGCCAACAGAAGAAACCACAACCATGGATAAATCCAACCCCACAGGCAGACAGTATCACAAGGCATCCATCCTAAGCAACAACGCAGAAAGCCCTAGTATCTGCAGGACTATGTGACCCTATCACTTTCCACATTTGCTTTTCAGTCACATTCTCAAATCGCCAAAATGAATGATACAGAAGAATAGCAGCTACTTTCATGTTTCTATGACTCTCTCTTTTTCTGTGACAATTTTGTGCATTTCATCATTATCTTGTCTAAAGTCACACCGCAAAATCATGTTTGTGTTGTAACTTTGAGCTGTCATTGTCATAGTATTCTGTCACTGTTGATATTTCATTTTAGTTCTTTCTGTGTATATCAGTTAGTATGTGCTATTACACCAGTTAGTTATTTTTACACGTAATATATGCATGAATTACATGGATGCCTCATATGATCTCACTCATTTAGAACTTTTATATTATAAAAGATAAACATTCAGAGGTAAGGAGGGCTGTAATCTCCTGGCTTTTGTGCGAACAGCCTTTATATTAGTTTGTTTATGTCACATGACAGACAATTTCCATCTATTTATGAACAGATGTTTAGTCACCATGTCCAGCTAGTTTCTGTGAACGATCTTGATTCCACTCACAATGATATCTTTCTCCCCCCCCCCACATGCTGCTGACAGGATGAGAGAAGACAGGTTCAGTTATTCAACAGCTGGCAAACACCTACAGTGTTTATCTGGTCCCAGCCACAGACAGAATAAGGCCCTGTTAGGCCTGTCTAAGAAAATGAGGCTCTTCAAACTTACAAGGATCACCCTGCGTCACTTCAGGTAAAGTACTGGGTTGAGGCAGGATGTGTTGATGATACAAAACATTCGAAGGCTGAATAGGGATAACATGTGAGAAAAAGAGAGAGAGGGGGGGGGGGGGGGGTAGGGAGGTGGGGGATGGGGGCAAGAGAGAAAGAAACAGACAGACAGACAGACAAGAGAAAGAGAGATAAACATAAAGTCAAATGAAGCAAATCTTTGTTTCCCAATGTTGGCACATGGCCTTTCTGAGTTAGTTGCGTTTGTTCTTGCATCAGCAGCATGATCAAACAAGCAATCATCTTGTCAATCAGTCTCACCACTGACAGCTTCTCCTTCATTATCAGAAACGCTTTGAAAACACTGCTAAATACTTGTCCCAGAGTAAAGAATTTAGTAAACTGGCGCCTTGTTGCCATTTTCACTAGCAGACAAATGACCCAGCATGGGTTTTTTTGTTTCAAGTAAACATGGCCTCAATTTACGACTGAAGACATTGTCATGTGGCGGGAACATTCCACTGTGGTTTGACAGAAGTTATTTCACTCATAGCACAAGGATCTGATAAGATTTTCCCCAAAGTAGAATGCACGCCATGTTGTACACAGATGAGCTGTCAGACAGCACACCCAAGCATGTGTTACACAAGACAGTGAAGCTTGATAGGACACCCTGTCAACCATGCCCACCTGACCCTTCCTTCTCTGGCACACCTTTTACTACTTTTACCCCAGTCTCACAAGAAGAAATTCTCAACACAATCAGATCCATGTCGTTAAAACCTGCGAACTGGATCCTCTTCCAGGTTCTCTCTACTCCAACTGTCTCCCTATTCTCCTCCCATTCATCACTGACATCATCAACACTTCTCTTCAAACTGGAACTGTCCCGGATTCTTTCAAGTCTGCTATCGTTCACCCTCTCCTCAAGAAATACAATTTAGACCCAAATGAACTGAAAACTACCGGCCTATCTTTAATCTCTCTTTCTTGTCAAAACTCCTTGAAAAAGTTGTCCTCAACCAGCTGAACTCTCACCTGTCTGCCAACAATTTCCTCAATCCTTTCCAATCAGCCTACCGCCAGTGCCACAGCACTGAAACTGCCCTACTACACATTCTCAACAATCTCCTCCTTGCAACTGATACTGGCAAAGTCTCTCTCCTCACACTCCTCAATCTGTCTGCAGCCTTTGATACCATTGATCATGGTATTCTCCTTTCTAGACTCCATCATACTTTTGGCATCTCTGACACTGCTCTCTCCTGGTTCACTTCATATCTATCAAACAGAAAACAGACTGTTCTCATCAATGGCACTTACTCTCAACCTGTATACCTAACCTGTGGTGTTCCACAAGGATCTGTCCTTGGCCCTGTTCTTTTCACTCTTTACACCTCCCCCCTGTCCACTATCATCAACTCCCACTCTATAAAAACACCACCTCTATGCTGATGACACCCAACTTCAAGACAGTGACTCACCTGACAATGTACAGCGCCTCTTGACTCGCACCACTGAGTGCTACTCGGACATTAAGAACTGGATGACATACAATAAACTCCAGCTTAATGACGACAAGACGGAAGCTATCCTCATTGGCACCCGTCAGAAAATTTCTCAGCTGCCCCCTCTTTCTCTCTCATTATGTAACACATCAGTCCCAATTTCTGACTCAGCTAAAAACCTTGGTGTCTGCCTTGACTCTACACTCTCCATGAACAACTTTGTTTCTCAAACTGCCAGATCTTGCTACTATCACCTCCATCGTATAAGCCTGATCAGGAAGTATCTCTCTGTTGAAACAACTGCAAAACTCATTCTCTCCTTCATAATGTCTCGCATTGACTATTGCAATTCACTCCTGTCTGGTCTTCCTGCCTCCATCTTCCACATCCTACAGTGCATTCAAAACAATGCTGCACGCCTTGTACTCAAAAAGAAAAAAGCTGACCACATTTCTCCTCTCCTGGCACAACTTCACTGGCTCCCTGTATCAAAGCACATACAGTACAAACTAGACACCATATGCTACAAAAGCCTCAATAACGCAGCCCCCGATTACCTGTCAAGCCTACTTGAGATCTATCTTCCCTCACGTACCTTCCGCTCTGCCTCCGATCCTCTGACTTTTCGCTTTCCACGCACTATGCTCAATACCTACGGTCCATGAGCCTTCTCTGTTTCTGGTCCACTCTCCTGGAACAAACTTCCTCTCTCAGTCCGTCAGCAACCTACTTTTGTCTCCTTCAAGTCCGCTCTCAAAACTCACCTTTTCTCCTCTGCATGAAATCCTGACCTCACTCATCCCCCTCTGTAGCCTGTCTCCGCTCGGAGTGGAATCACATTGTAATATATATTTGTATATAATATGCTCTCTATAATTTTCCATTGCTTTTATTCTTTTCCCCCATTTATAGCCATGTGTGAGTGTGTGTGTGCGTGTGTGTGCGCGCGTGCGTGTGTGTATGTTCAGCGCTTAGATTTGATTTCTATCAAGATTTTGCACTATATAAATATTGTAATTAATTAATTAATACACAAAGCACACATAGGCACATCCTGTGGGAGAAAAGTAAGGTCAGTTTAAGTTTACCGTTGGAAAGGGAGGGTTCCCTTGCTTCTGCATACGAACTGCAAACAGGGTTGTTCTGAATGCTCCAAGACAAGACCTGAGGTGAAGCAGTATTTTCTCAAATCACTCCATATGATGGAACGCTATAGTGTTCCCGACGTAAGGCACAGTTCCATACGACGGAACGCTATAGCGGTTTCGATAATTAAATATTTGTCAATGCTTCCCTTGTAACGTGGCATGCCAACCGAAGCTATACTGGGCATTGCAGACGTGTCAAGGGTCAAGTGGAAAGTTACTTCTTGAGATTCTGTAGCAATACACTCGTTGGGAAACGATTGACTTCGGCACCCCACACGACTGGCTAATCTGCATTAGTGTCGAAAATGGTGTCGCAGCGAGTACGAGTTTTGGAGCAAAGCAGATCACGACAGCGGCGTTTTACTGCTTCTGAAGTGATTTAAGTGCTTCAGACTGAAGGATCCGACATCAACGAGCATGATGAAGATGATGGTGAAAGTGTCTCCAGTATGAAAGTTGCCAGCAAGGAGGTACTGACAGTGACCCAGTTTTAGACGACAGTGAAGTGGGAGAGGGAGGTGGGCGTACACTTCATGAGAGGCGAGCGGTCAGCAGGCCAAGCACAGTGAGTCACATGTCTGATGGAGGTTTCAGTCACTTTCTAATGCGTGATTGGCACGAAGATTTTAGTTTTATCCCCACTTTGCCTCCGTTCTCTGGCTCTTGTGGCCTGCATGCCCCAGCTGAGTGCCACGCCCCCATCGATTTCTTCAATCAGTTTGTGACAGAAGACTTTCTAAATTCTGTTGTCATAAACACATATGCATAAGAGAACTGAGTGGCAAGCAGAATGAGCACTTTTCCTGCCCTCTGCCACCCATCCCCAGCGGCAGGAAGAACTATAAGAAGTGCCATGTGTGTAGTGCTGGCAGCAGGAGACACCTGGAGATTCAACTGCAGCAAACCCCCAACTGGTGTAAAAAGTGTGAGGTTGCCTTCTGTGACAAACTATGCCAGCCCAACAAAACCATCACCTACTTCCAACTGTATCACTCAGTGCAGAACTACACTGATTATTAGGAAAATAGTGCATAGGGAATGAAGCATCCGGTGTGCTCCTTTTTTTCCCCCAAATTCCCCTGTGTAGAAATTTGTAACATTTATTTATATAATGTCACTAATAATTTTTTTCTAACCCGAGCAAAGTCTACCTTATCATGTTATTTTGTGCATACAAAGACCTTCTCAACTTTGACTGTGTGTTCATTGAGATGATCAAAGTGTGTGACTGTATGGTGATCCTGACCACAAAATCTGGGGTATTTTCAACATGGCACAAGAAGAAGAAATATTCAAGGAAGAATTTCAATTTTTGGCATGAACTAACCCAGCATGTAAATATTCAGATCTAAAAGTTTCATTTTGTTCCTTTATGTTTTGTATTTTTTGTGATTTTTTTCCTAACCCTTCAAAATGGGCTGTCTGTCGGGAAAAGCAAGGGGAAAAACTCTGTCCCAAGTGAGTTAACAGCACCTTCACACTCTTTGTGCTGCAAATACTCATAGAGAAAATAAAAAGCACTGAAAAAGAAGCTTTTGTCACCTTCATAGACTATAGCAAAGCATCTGACAGCATCATTCACCTCCACCTGTTCAACACAATGGTCAAAATGGACTTTCCTAAACACCTCACTGCATTAATTGCCTCATTATATATTCTTCATTATACAAAGACCAAAAGGCTACAGTTAGATGGAACAACCAGAAATGTGAATTCTTCAACATCCATAGGGTAATCAGACAAGGTTGTATCCTCTCACCGTATCTCTCTAACATCTACACGGAACAAGTCATGAGAGATGCTGATATAGAAGGCATGGGCATAAAGATGGGAGGGAAAAAATCTTGCAAACCTGCACTATGCTGATGCTACTGCATTGTTAGCAGACAACATTACCAGCATAAAAAGAATTCTATACAGGGTCGATGCAGCAGGCAAAAAGGCTGGTCTAAACTTGAATACCAAGAAAACAAAAGTGCTACACATCAAAGACAAAGACACTGAAAACAATCATGACATCTTAATTAAGAAAGTTCATTTAGAAAATGTTAAGGATTTCAAATATCTTGGCTCTGCAAAAACTTATCATGGAACCTGCTCCAAAGACATCAAAATAAGAATTGGAGAGGCAAAGCAAAAAAATGGTCCAATTCAACAACATCTGGAAAGACAGAGGCATACTAAATGGCCTGAAAGTTAAAATATTTGATCAGGCTAGTCATGATTTATGGCTGCAAAACCTGGATTCTGATGAAAAACTGATTAAAGAAAAACTGAAGCAGCAGAGATGTGGTTTTATCAGACTACTACGTGTCAAATGGACGGACAGAAGAACTAATGAAAGTGTCCTGGAAGAACTTGATACCACCAAAAAATTACTAGCAGACAACAAGAGAACACTAAAATATATGGCCATGTGTCATGCAACAAAAACATGGACCTCATGGCAACCATCTTTCAACGAAAAACAGTGGCAAAATGGAAGAAAGGCAGACCTCCAATCTTATACACTGAGAACACAGCCAACATCTGTGGCCTAAATATTCAAGAAATTGTCCACAAAAACTCAAGACATAGCAGCCTGGAGGAAGACGGTGGTGTCCAGATGAGAAGCGGCCAACATCAAACCCGGTGACGCCGACAGGCGAGAGGTGAGACCCCCACACAATGGGAGCTACCGTTTGAAGAGTATTCAGAACTTTTGGCATAAGATTGTGTAAGATGTTGGATATGACTTAGAAAATTTAAACTTTTGAAAAATGACTATCAAAAATGTAGCCTCTTTTACAGCTGGAATAACAGACTTTCCCAGAAGGATTTCAGAATCAGCAAAAATTGTCTGTGGTCATGAAAGTGGATACACTGTGTTTTGGTTGTGGAGAAAATTCAGCTCTGCCCACAGCTGAATCTTTGCTCATTGGAAAAGCAGGTTTCTGCCAGAGGTGTGATATGCTAAAGCACACTAATTTTGGGTTTTATACAAAAAATGCACAGACATTACCAGAAAGAGTATGGTAACAAAAGATTTAGAGTATAGTAACAAACTATGTTTTTGAAAACTTCCAATTCATGCTAGTTTAGAAAAAAAATACTATGATCTTCTGCTAAATACTCAATATACTTACAATGGGCTTGAAAACAGTAAGGAAACATCTTTCTGGAAAAACCTATTATGCTGAGGCAAGCTTGGTAAACTTCAGTTCTGAATGTACATTTTTTTTCCACATCTACAGTACTTATATGCTGTCCAGAAATATCTCTGAAAGTAGAAATGTCTTTGAGAGTAGCTACAGGCAATTGGGTGTGTTAATCATGAAGAATATGGTTTAAAAAAACAACAACAAAAAACACAGTTCTTTAGCACGCTGAGATAAAAGTGATAATCGAAGACAGTGTTAACATTAATAACAAGCAGTTAAAAAGAAACATCCCGAAAGTGTAGATGGGACAGAGAGCACCAATGCCCTGCCACTCTCCAAACAATCACCTCCCAAACTCCTGACATCACTCGATAGTAATTTCATCAAGCACACTTGGATCCAGTCATTAGTTACCTTGTTTCCAAACCAAATGGTAAAGTGGGAAGATGACAAACCCCAGGACATAGCCACACAAGATGCACCAACCAGATCAAGATAGAATGGAAGAACCCTCTCTCACCCCAATCTGGGTCTTCATCTCCCTTTCGGACCTAATACAGCTAGTGATATACTTTTCTTTGCATTGTGCTTATGTTTTCTTGTACTTTTCAGAAATATAAGTGTACCTCTTTGAAGTTTACTTTTTGGCTGCCGGAACCGACATATTGCCAGTGTAGTCAACCACTGCTTCGGGCCCGTTCTTTTGATTACCTGACTGAGACTTGTGTTTGAACCATGGTGTTAGTGTGCATGTTGAAAGAATCATCACATTATGCTTGTTTTTCCAACAAAGCACCACTGTCTACTCTATAGTTACCCTCTCCTGGGGCCACTGCATATGTCACCAAGTCCTTGGGCATTCCAACTGCATAGGTTCCAACTGTCTCAACAATCACTGTCTTCTTCTCCAGCTAGCTGGTACACAGTTGCAGATAACAGTGGTAACTGTCAATGTACAACACACAGATCGTGTTATGGAATGGTGCAGTGAGACAAAGACAGACATCAACAGGCTTGTTACTCATTTGTGGTTTGTTACACATCACCTCAAAGTTGTGGATATAGCCAGACTTGCTCTTGCAGAGTTTGTAGAGCTTGATATCCTACTATCAGCTGTCCACCGTAAAATGCTCCCAGAGATCAACAAAAGAAAAATGAAGTATATTGGGCACATGAACAGAAACACAAGAACCGACTTGATGACATCAGTTCTGCTGGGAAGAGTCAAGACAAAGAGAAAACAAGGAAGGCCAGCAAAATCCTTCATGGACAACATTGTTGACGCCTGCAAACTGGGGCTCCATGACATCATACATAGGAGCAGAGACTGCGTCACCTGGCAATCCTTCATGACAAAGAGTTGAGCTCCAACCATCGTCCACAGCGATGGAGATGGATGATGATGATGATACCAGTATCCCACTTTGTTGGCTTATGCCACATGTTTCGTCAGCTTACCCCCCATGTAGACACAAAACACCACTCTTCCCCTCAAAGGACAAATTGCCTCATCAATGCAAATGTTTCTGGTGGGAATGTAGACCTCCTTAAACTTCTGAAAAACAAAGGAAAAGGCTCACCAGTCGGAATGTCAAAATAAGCAGAATTTCATACAGACAGCAGTGCTTGAACTTACTGACAAGGACTTCAACGGATATTGAAATGTTTAGGGAGAGAGAGAAACTTGAAAAAAACAATCAAAATTTTGAGAGAGAGACAAAGACAGAGACAGAGAGACAGAGAGAGTTGAACGATAATATAACGATGTGAAAAAGATCATCTTGTCCAACTGAGATATTCTACTGTCTAGTCCCACCATAGCTGAAATCTTTGACCAGCTACCTTTGATTGCCTACAAACCAGAGACAAACCTTTGTGACTTGCTGGTACGTTCAAAACTGAGAAAACCAGCTATCCAACCTCCTAGAACATCATCTTGCAACAAACCTAAATGCAAGACATGTCCTTATGTATGCTCAACCACTACAGTCAGAAGCCCCAAATTCATATCACAAAACATTTTAACTATCCCACCTACAATACTGTTTACATGATCAACTATCCAAATGCTTTAAAACTGTCCTTCGGTGAAACTGGATGTACCCTGGATAAACGTTTCAAAGATCGCTTGGCTGATAGCCGACATCAAAGAGATAAAACTATCTGAAATCATTTCAACAAGTCAGACCACTCGATCAATGATGTCCATGTTAAAGGTCTATGGCTACTCTACTGCAACAGCATTATAGACAGAAAAGACAGGGAATGCCATCTCATATGTAAACTTGAAACACGCAAGCCACATGGTCTTGATGACAAACCAAGAATTATTTCAAGTGCTTGTATTTGCACCTGTTTGCATTTCTTCATCATCATCATCATCATCACCAGGTGCCTTGCCGCATGGCATTGGCGATCATGGACTTCCATCTGTCTCTATCTCTTGTTGCCCCAAGCATCTCCTCCACCCTCCTCGTCTTCAGCCACTCCGCAAGTCCGTCTAGCATTTTCTTCCTGGGTCTACCTGGTGCTCTTTTTCCCTCCAGCTTTCCTGTTGTGACCAGGTGCTCCAAATCCCCCTTCCTCATAAAATGGCCTATAAATGTTGCCCGTCTTTTCCTAATCTTCCTTACGAGTGATCTACTTGTGTCTGCCTCCATCAAGACTGTCTCGTTTGTTTTCTTTGCTGTCCATGGAACATTCAAGCATACAGGTATTAATTCTTTTGTCCCAGCATGTAAAGTTAATTTTATGTTGCTTAGATAAATTCATGCATACAATCTTCTTTTAATGCGCACTTGTATGTGAATGTGTCCATGCAAGCCTTAGATCCATACTGACAGTGATACTTTCATTCCCACTTTCAATGTCTTGTTGATAGCCTACTGAAATAGACCATATCAGGCCTGGAGACGATTAAAATTTTCCACTAGCCAGCCGGGCTGGTGGATTTTAAGATCTACAGTGGCAGATCAAGTGATCAAGTGATAACATGAAGATGTAAAAGGCAGATGACTGATCTCAAAGTTTACATGGATTCTCTGTGTAAGTTACAAAGAATTGTTCAGTTCAATATTTATCTATAATCATTATCTTTTTGCTTACGTAACCAAAGTTTACTTTAGTCCAACTGGTTGTTTATGTTTTTCAAATTACTTCATCATCATCCTGCAATATTTTTCCCCTTTTATAATTTTAAGCACTTACTTTTAAAGTGTGAGTCTGTATGAGGGAGAGAGAAACAGAGTATGAAACCATTGTTGTTGTTGTATAAGTATTATGTCTCTTTAGTGTGTGTGTGTGTGTGTGTGGGGGGGGGGGGGGGTGTTAGTGGGTAGGTGGGTTTTTTTTTTCCTTTGACTTCAGCAGTTCAGGGTGAAGGGAAAACACTTTAAAAATATTTAATCTACACTAACTGAAATTTATGCCCTGAGAGACAAGTGAAGATAATGCAAAAAAAATATCAAGTAGCATCTATGCCTTTTAAACTAGTTTCTCTGACGTATCATCTTATCAAGTGATGCATCAAATTTGCTCTTGTCTCTTGAATTTCCTTGCCAATAGCATACACATTCTCTTCCCCTCCCTAACTCTTGATCTTGAAAAGACGTATTATTTTCTCTGGTTTCCATACTTAATTAGAAGCTTCTAACTGACCAAAACTGACAGATTGGGCAACAGATCACTGATCTGTAAACACTCGATTGTATTGCACCGACTCCCTTCAGTGACAGGCCTACAGGAAGCAAGAGCTGTCTTTCCCTAGATAGCCTTGTTTTCATGCGAACATTGGCAGACTCAATCATTGCAGATAAAATCAATCGGCAGATCGGAAAGTTTGAAAAATCGAAATAAATTAAACTGCAGGGCTCAGAATTGTCACTTGCCCAAAGTACTAGTAGTTTTTGATTTTGACTCATCCGACAGTTTTTTACTTGCCTCGGGTGACCAGGCGAGTGGTTTTCACCAGCCCTGCCATATCATTACCATTTTATTCCCACCTCAATGAGGTCTTGGCTTTGTGGCTGCACATATGGTTTTATGCTTCTTATCTATTTCAATTCTTGCTTTAAAAGACAGGCCCATCCGCATCTGATAAACGTTTTTTCTCCGTGGACTCCAAAGTTTTCCCTTCAGCCCCTTCGCTGCTGGATTAGGATGTTTTTCTACCTATTCCTAGGTCAAAATGGATTTGCTGAACTGGGCACAATCCATTTCCATCAGCAACACCTCTCAATTATACATTTTTCCATTCAGTTGAACATGTACTTATACTGTCTCTTTATTTTTGTATTTATGTGAAGAGGTATGTATGTACCAACATCCACTTGTTCTGATGAGGAAATTGAACAGTTTTATAAATGATGTTCAAACTGTCAAAGATAAGATACCAAGAAGGGAAACCTGTATCATAATGGGCGACCTCAATGAAAAAGTTGGTGAAGGTGATGACAGAGTGTGAAATTGGCCCCTACGGACTGGGAGAAAGAAATGAAAGAGGAGACATGTTGGCATCCTTCTGTCAAGCAAATGAGCTTGAGATTACTAACACCCTCTTCAAGCAGCCAGTCAGAAAGTGGTATACCAGGAAACAAGAGTGACGAATCAAACAGATTACATAATGATCGATAGGAGATGGAAATCAGCCGTTTTAAACTCAAAGACCTTGCCAGGTACAGACTGTGACACAGTTCACATACCTGACCTGTCTCAGTGAAAATCAGATTCAAAGCTATGAAAATTTCGAAAAATAAACCATCCCCTAAATTTGAAACTGAAAAGCTTGAAGATCCAGACTTTGCCTCATATTTTCAAACTGAAACAAGTAATGATTTTTCACAGCTACTAAAAACATGGGCAGAAAATGATAAATTGCCAGAAGAAATCTGGACTGATGCAGCAGAAAAAAATAGGAAGAAGAAAAAGAAAGAAACCAAATCCATTTATAAGTGATGAGGTAATGGAATTAGCCAAAGAAAAAAGTCATGCCCACAAATCAGGCAAAAGAGAAGAATACTTAAGACTAAAGAGAGAAAAGAAATGCCCGCAAATCAGGCAAATGAGAAGAATACTTAAAGACTAAAGACAGAAATCAAAAGCAAAATTCGAAGAGAAAAAAACTGGCATGAACAGGAATGTGCAAAGATAAATGAACACAACAAAAAAGGAAAATCAAGTGAACTCTTTCAGCAAACAAACAAGCAGATAAACAAAACAAGTTTCACGCCCAAAACCAAAATCAATGTGTCAATACCTCAGATGGAACTACGCTGAGTCAGAAAACATTCTAAAAAAGATGGCATGAATACAGCAAAACTTTATTCAATGGTCAAGAAGAAACTATACCTCAAAAGAAGAAACTAAACCTCAAAATAATAAAGAGTTCAATTTTGACACAAACAGCACTGAGTAAGAGCCAGAACACCTCATCAGTGAAGTTGAAGCAGCCATCAAAGAGCTTTTTAACTCTTTTCCCGCCATGGTCGCAATCAAGCAGCTTCCCTTACGACCGCCATGGTCGCATTTGTGCGACTGGGAGAGGACATGCTAAATGATAACTTTTCACGCAGGTACAAAGCTTCTGTCAGCTCCACTGGTGAACGCAGGCGACTGTGCTATTTTTAAAAATTTTACCTAGCAACCTAGTTTTTCAGCAGTAAGGCCGAAGTGTGGCTTTGTTAATTGTCGGAATTTACGTCACGTTTTCTCCGAAGCGTTTTCTCCAAAATGGCTGCAAATCGACACGCATTGTCTACCACTCCAAGTAGAATAAGCAGACAGCTGGCTTTGTGTGTAGATTTTCCACTGCTTTTCCTCATTCATTATAATGATATCTGGCGCATAACTCATGAAATAAGATCAGTAGTACAACTAATAAACCGCATGAAAAATTTTTTTGTTTTTCTTTATAATAAGATTATCTGTGGCATAATCAATCAAACACATAAACAGAAGCAAGCATTCATATATAAATACAACATTTGGCCTTTACACAGCAAAAAAAAAGTGAAAATCTTTAATAGTCTTTGAGATATATGCTTTTAAAAATGCATATTGCGTGCGAAATTGGCTGCCCAAAATATACTTGGCACTGAGATGTGCCATTTCTGGGGAAACTTGGCGGTGAAAGAGTTAAAACAGAAAATCACCAGGCCTCGATAACATTCCAGGAGAACTGTTGAAGCATTCAGGAAAAGTTGGGCTGAAAGCCATGCATTACCTATGCTGCAAAATCTGGAAGACCGGTCAATGGCCAAAAGACTGGAAGTCACAAGAACTTCTCATGCTCCATAAGAGCAGAAATGTAAATGACTGCAATAATTACAGCACAATACCCTTATCTGTCATAATCTTAGACAGGATGAAACAAAAAGTAGAGTTTGAACTATCAGACTGTCAGGCAGGCTACAGAATACAGGAACAAAAGACCAAAAGGAAACTATCAGATGGGACAATCAAAAATGTGAATTTTTCAGTATCTCAAATGGAGTCAGGCAAAGATGCATCTCTCACCTCACCTGTTCAACATATATACAGAGCAAGTCATGAGAGAGTCAGATATTGAAGACATGGGTTTTAAGATAGGTGGTAGAAATATAACAAATCTGCACTACAACTGATGATACAGCACTACTAGCCAACAACATCACTAGCTTGAAGGGAGTTGTACACAGAGTAGATGAAACAAGAAGAAGAGCCAGTCTCAAGCTTAATGCCAAAAAGACAAAGGTACTGTATGTTGCTGGAATCAGTTGCCTAAAAGAGCATGAAATAAAGATAAAACTCCTTTAGAAAATGTCAAGACGTTACATATCTAGGCTCAGTCAAAACAAATGATTGTTATTATTGTTATTGTTGTATAAAGCCCAGCCGACTGCCTAGAGCCATATCAGGGCTATAACCATTTCAAACATACACAATACCTCAACAGGGAAAAAAGGAAAAGAAAATTAAGCACACATATTGATGCATTTGAGCACATAATCTAAGGAAATGCTCCTGGCACTGACCATTCCGTCCAATTTATCGCACAGGGGATTTAAACAACATACCTGAATACAAATTTTAAACATAACTAAGGACACTAAAACATATACATAAAAACAGGCCGAAATTACCTAAAACTGCTTCCACATATCTCATTTCCCAAGAGCCAAAATGCACATAACACATGCACCCAATTATCTCTGTTTCACCAACTCACAACCCCTCCCTCTCTCTCTCAAACACACACACACACCCTTTGTAGAGAGACACAAGCACCCCCACCTCCCCACCCCATCTCTCTCTCTCTCTTTCTCTCTCACGGTTTTGTGCAAACACACAAGAAACAGTCTATAGGCCTCCTATGTGGAATTTCTCTTGCAGCCGGCAACTAAGAGGCAGTGTACCAAGCGGGTCAAGTTGCCGCTATGGTAGAGTAATTAACTGGAGGCTCCCTCCTTCCCCGCCAACTTTGAAATTTGTCTGATAAGCGAAGACAGGAGCTGAAGTGTTACAGATTGCATAATGCGTCTTCGTTAGACCATGAAAACCTAGAATGCTTGATTAGTGGGGTTGACATTTATGGGAGAAAACTGAGATCGTGACGGAGTTATGTTACTGCATGAATTTACGTATGTGTTATACAAGATTTGGTAGAGTAGCCTACTGAACTAACCTGTCATATTTAGTCTTGTTCTAAAGCTGTTTATATTGGCTACACGATTTTTTACATATCAGACAGACTGTTGAAAGGCGCTCTAAAAATTTGGACTGTTTAGCAACCGACTCATTTTTGTTCCCTGACAGCGCGTGCTGGCAGTACAGCTGTCAGTGGGGTGGAATGCCCCCCTCACGCTGAAAGTAGGTCAGGTCACTGCTAGGTCAGGCCGCTCACCTCTCCAACTAAAGAGCACGTTTGGAACAGCCGTGCCCAGCGCCGGCATCCAACTAAAGGGAACGATTTCAGCGAAACTGAGCCGCCGTGCCCACCTCCTGCTCACAGACATCACAAAGAGTAGCGCTGACACAGACCTGAGACTTTCGCTCTGGCAAGAAATTTATGATAAACTGAGCATGGTGGATCTGAAAACCTTGTTGTTAAGATCTAAAAGTATTCCTGATTTCCAGGTATTTTACGCATTGACCACATGGATCATGATAAAATGGGCATGAAAATGAGGCTCTGGATGTCTTCTTTCATTTCATTAGGCGATATTTTTAGATCTAGTCACTCACGCAAAGCGACAGAGAATCAAGTTAGGGTAGTGCAAACAGAAGACAGACGGCGTTACGTCAAGACCACCGGCTGAACTCGCCAGGGTAGGGCAAGTAAATATGTAATAGAACATATACTAAAATGAGTATTAGTCTAAACAAATACATAATTGAAAAACAAAACACCAATCTTTTAACTCACTCGGGACAGAGAGTTTTCCCCCTTGCGTTTCCCGACAGGCAGCCCATTTTGAAGGGTTAGGGAAAAAAATCACAAAAAATACAAAACATAAAGGAACAAAATGAAACTTTCAGATCTGAATATTTACATGCTGGGCTAGTTCATGCCAAAATATTGAAGTTCTTCCTTGAATATTTCTTCTTCATGTGCCATGTTGAAAATACCCCAAATTTTGTGGTCAGGATCAACGTACAGTTACACACTGATCAGCTCCATGAACACACAGTCAAAGGTGAAAAGATCTTTGTATGCACAAAACAACATGAATAAAGTAGACTTTGCTCAGGGTAAAAAAATAACGATTATTAGTGATATCATATAATAAATGTTACAAATTGTTACACAGGGGAATTTGGAAAAAAAAGGAGCACACCGGATGCTTCAGTCCCTATGCACTGTTTTCCTAATAATCAGTGTAGTTCTGCACTGAGTGATACAGTTGGAAGCAGGTGATGGTCTTGTTGGGCTAGCATAGTTTGTCACAGAGGGCAACCCCACACTTTTTACACCAGTTGGGGGTTTGCCGCAGTTGAACCTCAGGGTATCTCCTACTGCCAGCGATACACACATGGCACTTCCTATAGTTCTTCCCACCACTGGGGATGGGTGGCAGAGGGCAGAAGTGCTCATTCTGCTTGCCACTCAGTTCTCTTATGCCTTCTGTTATGACAATGGAATTTAGAAAGTCTTCGGTCACAAACTGATTCAAGAAATCAAAGGGGGTGTGGCACTCAGCTGGGGCATGCAGGCCACAAAAGCCAGAGAACAGAGGCAAAGTGGAAGAAAAACTAAAATCTTCGTGCCAGTCATGCATAGGAAAGTGAATGAAAACTCCATCAGACATGCGACTCACTGTGCTTGGCCCACTGACCGTTCGCCTCTCGTGATGTATACGCCCACCTCCCTCTCCCATTTTACTGTCGTCTGAAACTGGGTTACTGTCAGTAGGCCTACCTTGTTGCTGGCAGCTTCCATCACTTGATACACTTTCACCTTTATCTTCATCATACTCCTCGATGTCCAATCCTTCAGTCTGAAGCACTTCAATCACTTCAACAGCAGTAAAACGCTGCCGTCGCGATCTACTTTGTTCAAAAACTCGTACTCGCCTGCGACGCCATTTTCAACACGAATGCAGATTAGCCAGTCGTGTGGGGTGCCGAAGTCAATCGTTTCCTGACGAGTGTATGGCTACGGAATCTCACGAAGTAACTTTCCCCTTGACCTGAATGTTTGCAGTGACCAGTGTGGCTATGGTAGGCATGCAAGATAACAAGGGGAGCGTCGAAAATTTTTTTATTATCGAAACCGCTATCGTGTTCCGTCTTACAGAACCGTGCCTTTCATCACGACCGCTATAGCGTTCCGTCGTACTGAGTGAGTTAATTACAGCAGATTTTATTACATTTTCTTTCACACATCACAAAATATGACGAGTTGAAAAACACAAAAAATTAGGACAAATCTGGTGACTTTCCGCCTGATGCACACTGTTTGGAGTAGCTAATATTTAATACAATGGGAATAGCATCTACGACAAATTGTACATGGTGTAATAATTCGAGAAACACTATTGAACATTTTCTGTGGAACTGTTACTGTGTCTGCAACTTTGGAACTTAACAGAAAAACAAATCAATGCAAAATGTGAAAATACCTTCAACATCAAATCACACGAAACCTAGAGTTGTTCGGAGTCGATCAAAATGTAAAAACAGAAGGAGTATTTGATCTTATAATAATGTTTACAAAATCATTTACATATAAATGCAAAGTACACAAATGTGTTCCGAACGTACATACTTTCCAAGGAGTGCTAAATCAGAGATTCAAAATTGAACAATACAATGCCAAAAAAACTACCACTTGTCCATTTTTAATGCTCAGTGGAACAACTATATGTCAATGTTCTACCCGTTGAAAACAGATGTTCTTCATGACATGTTCTTCAATCTTGATGTACACAATAATACAATCACTGAGGCGGAGACTGTCTTATATTTTGTCAAAATATAGGTTGTTTCTATGTGAACAATACTTGTCTGATATGTATAAACTGATATCATTTCTGATATCACATTGTTCGTTCATGCTTTATTAGCAAACAGATACAATTTGTGAAACAAATTCATAAAAAAAAATGTTGACATGTGCTTAGATCTTGATGTTCATTTTTAAACTTTTTGTGTATAAAATATCTTGGCCTCTTCAAGAATGAGGTTCAAACCTAAGAAATCCCGAAGTCTCTCACTGCGAAAAGGAAAAGTGGCAGATTCAGTCAAATTCATGGTAGCCAACCAAGCCATCCCCACTGTCACAGAAGAGCCAGTAAAAAGTCTCGGAAGATGGTATGATGACTCCCTGAAAGACACACAAAGGGGATGTGAAACCAAGCAAACAGCAGAAGAAGGCCTGAAGAAAATAGATAACTGCGGACTGCCAGGCAAATACAAAGTCTGGTGTCTACAGTTCATGCTGATACCAAAGCTGCTGTGGCCACTGCTAATCTATGACATTTGCACCAGCACAGTCGAAGCAATGGAAGCCAAAATCAACAAATACACAAGAAAATGGCTCGGTGTCCCACCTGGTCTCACTGATGTTGCATTCTACTGTCGTCAAGCAATGCTGAAGCTACCTCTCAAATCCATAGTGGAGGAATACAAAGTTGGAAAAGCAAGACTGTTGAGCATGCTGGAGGAATCGGAAGACAATATCGTGAGATCAGTTCATCCAAAGCTGAGAACTGGCAGAAAGTGGAAAGTCCAAGAGGCTGTAAACAATGCCAAGAGAAACCTCAGCATCAAAGAAATAATTGGACACACGCAAACCAACAGACAGGGACTGGGAGCAACAAAAATGCAGTGGTGATCCAAAGCCAAAGGGAAGGAAAAAAGAGACATGATCATACAAGAGTTGAAGGAAGAAGAAGATGTCAAAAGAGTGCAGAAGGCAGTCCAGCAAGGTCAACAGGGGCAATGGACAACATGGGACAGTGCACTCCAAAGAAGTCTCAGCTGGAACGATATGTGGCACATGGCTCCTCTAAGGATAAGCTTCCTCCTCAGATCTGTATATGACCTGCTCCCCTCGAATGCAAACTTGGTGAAATGGGGGAAATCAGACGACCCAGCATGTCCGCTCTGTCAGAAGAAACAAACAGTGGAACATGTCCTAAGCTCTTGCAAAGTAGCGCTAGCCCAAGGAAGGTATACATGGAGGCACAACCAAGTTCTGAAAGTGATCACAGACGTGGTTAGCGAAAAAACCATGACCCCAAACGCACCAATTGCTATGACAACGTTCTACAAAGCAGGAGGGAAACAGGTCTGGCCCGAAAGTGCTATGACAACCAGCACATTGCCAAAGGGTCTTCTGGATGGAGCAGTCGACTGGGAGTGTACAGCAGACCTCCCAGAGTGGAGAAATTACCCAGATGTCATCAGCAAGACAGGCATGAGACCAGACATCGCTCTCCACTCTGACTCCTCGAAACAAGTGATTCTGATAGAACTCACTGTGCCATACGAAAGCAGAATGGAAGAAGCACATATCTACAAGACCGAAAAATACGCCGGTCTTGCCAGCACCCTGAAGAAAGCAGGTCTGCGGGTCAAAATCTTCCCATAGAGGTCGGGGCAAGAGGGTTTGTGGGCACCTCCGCTTATGATCTCATGAAACAACTCGCCATTTCTGGGAAGAAGAGGACTAGAGCCCTTAAAGCGATGGCAGAGGCAGCAGAAAGGAGCTCAAGCTGGATCTGGGCAAGGAGGAACCAAAAGTGAACTTCATAAGGATTAAATTCCCTACAGATGATGTGTGCCCCGTTAGCACATTGGTAAAACCGCGTACCGCAGTTCTGAAGCGCAGAATCGCCCAGGTTCGCTCCCCAGCGTGGGGAAAAAAAAAAAAAGACAACAGCAGAAGGGCATCCAGGAGTCATGACCTGGATGTGGCCCGGCCCCCCGAGAGTGTAAGGAATTCAGGGCCGAAACACTTGTCTAAAGGGGGTTACTTCTCTGAAGACCTTCTGTTGTCTAGCTCTCCCTAGAGTTTCTTTCTACCTATCATTATGTATGCTCTGTGTGCTATATGGAGTTCATATGTCAACATTGTCTTTTCATGTGTATAATTTTTTGTTGTTGTCATTTTTTATTGACATATTGTGTGTTCAATATCCGCTGTGAACCAAAAGGTTAAAAAAAAGTTTTTAAAAATCTTATTGGAAAATACCTTCTCAGAGTTAAGACTTATGCTATCTAAATGATAGATTTCCTTCCTTGTTCATCCAGCTAATGGTACACTTTCCTTTTTAGACCTACCCGTGCACAATCCATTTCTGTAAAGACTGACTCGAAAGTGCTCAATCATCTACATGGAATGACCACTTTCCTGTTATCTTAACAAACACATAAACTGGATCCTTACCAGACTCCTTAATTTTAAATAGGACCTTTCCACTGTGAACATCCCAAATGAATTGGAGGAAAACAAACTTCTGTAAAGTGTAGATCCAGCAGATACTCTAACAATGTCAACATTAACATTCGTGACAGGAAGCATCGATAGTTCTTTCACACTTGCAACCTCTATGGATGGGAAGCATTGATTGTAGTTTTGCCAGTTAAAGACACAAAACCGGCTCTAATTCTCCCTACATTAAGCTGGTAGTTATCTCTTGTGTTTGTTTACTTCCATTACATTTTGTATGCTGTCAGAACAAGTTTTCAGTCATTTCAAAACAAAATATAGCAAGAAATCATGGTTTTACGTGTGAGAAAATCACGCAACGACTCGACCTTGATGACAACAATCCTGCCAATGGTGAAAAAGAAGTTTCTAAAGAAGATTGTGATTCAGAAAAGGACAAAACAGATGTAGTGCTGCCTTCCACAAGTGCTAGTGATGGGTATGATGATATTGATTATGAAAAAAAATTACCAAACCCCCCCCCCCCCCCAAAAAAACCACTTGCACTACACAAATACTTCAATATACAGATTGTATTTTGACACATTTAAATTTTATACACATTGTATTTTGACACATTTAAATTTCAATCATTTTACCATCATCATCATCAACATGATGTGCCTTACTGCATGGCATTGGTGATCAAGGCCCTCCATAAAAATCTGTCTTTAGGCGCTTCAAGTACATCTTCCACTCTTTCTGTCTTCATCCACTCTGTAAATCCCTCCAATATTTTCTCTTGTGTCTACCTGGTGTTATTTTTTCCCTTTAGGATGCCTATTGTGACAAGGTACTCTTAACTTCTCTTGCCTCATAAAATGTCATATAAGTGCTTGTCTTTTCCTAATCGTCTTCAATAATGTTCTTTTTGTGTTTGACTCTTTCAAGATTGCCTCTGTCAAGATCTCTCTTTTTGTCTTCTTTGCTGTCCATGAAACTCAATACTCTACTTAGAAACCACATTTCAGCTGTCTCAACCTTGTTCTGACTTCGCATGTTGACTGTCCAAGCTTTACATCCATACAAAAGTACTGGTTCTATATAACACTGACAAACCCTCTTCCTGATATTGATTACAACAGAAATTTGTTGGTAAGAACACTTTTCATTTTTCTTGAATGCTGTTTTAGCTTGGATGATTCTGCTGGCAATTTGTAATGTCCATCTGCTGTCTAGTGAGATGACTGTTTCCTGATATTTGAACTTAACAGCTTGTCTCAATGTGGTGCCATTTGCAGTTATTTTACATGGGGAATTTCTTGTTTTTTCCCCAATTACAATGACTTCAGTCTTAATGCTGTTTAGCTCCAGACCTTTATTTCTGCTTTCTATTTCAATATCTTTAACAATCACAAGATTTTGGTCTGTTTTTTTCATTTTCTATAATCAGAACAGTGTCATTTGCATAATGAAGATTGTTTTCCTCCAACCTTTATCTCAGGACATTCTAGGTTTCTCGTGATAGTTTCGCTGCAAAAAGAAAACTCATCTGGTCGCAGAATACATCCTTGCCTAACCCCTCTTTTGATATTTTTGGAAAAAGCTTATATTATTTTCTACTCTCATTGTTGCTGTTTGTTCTAATACATATTCCTTATTATTCTTACATCTTTTATATCAACATTGCACCTTTCGAGTTGACTGATCAATTCTTCGTGTCTTACTCAATCAAAAGCCTTCGTATAATCAACAAAACATGTATGTAAATCCTTTTTCAACTCAACTGATCTTTCTTTAAGAGTTCTCAGGACACATATGGCATTCATGGTTCCTTTCTCTTCAACAAATCCATATTGTTCTTCTGCTATTTCTCTTTTGGTTCTGTTCTTTGATCTCATTAAGATTATTCATAACAGAATCTATAGTAATACTGTCTGGTCCTTGAGCTTTTCTGGGTTTCATCTTCCTCAACGCTGCTCTAACTTCATCTTTCATTATCGGTGGTCGTCCAACATTCTTTCTTATGCCATGTTCCTCCTTTCTGACATCATTAAAAAGGTCTTTAATGTACTCTACCCATCTATCTAATATTTTGTCTTTTTCCACAATAATCATACTATCTTCAGATTTTAAGCAACCAGTTGATGTATAAATCTTTTTCCTGTGGGCAATTTCTTCACTGCTTCTGTACATAAACTCCAAAATCAAACGAACTGACCTTGTGAGGTTTGAGTGGGGTTTGCAGACCTGTATATGGAGTCAGGATAAGATCAGGCGAGAGAATGCAAGAGTTCGTCACACTGAACCTGCAAATGGCATAGGCAGGATCAGGATAGGCAGGAGGGAACGTACAGACTCGGAAGAAGTGAGGAGACGAACAACTATTTGACTCAATATTTTGTATTTTCAAAACACTTATTCCATACGCTCATACAGATCACGTGCAAGGCACCTCATTCTATCCTGACTTCATACTGGGTCTGCAAAACCCACTCAAATGTCACAAGGTCAGTTCGTTTGCTTCCCAGAATTCCATCAGGAATCTGGATCACGCGAGATTTGAGAGACCTGCCTCTATTTGTTCTATTTCCCTGAAGGGCAGCTTTTTTCTATTTCCTTGAAGGGCAGCTCTGTCAAAGTCACCTTGTGTGAGTACAGGATTGTGGCAATACACAGCTTAAATATTTCATGTTCTGGGCAGTCGTTTCCAAAATTGTCTTTAATGGGATGTTGCTTCAATCTTTGATGTACATTGAGCTGATAGAATGGGGTGTGAACAGTCAACAGTCACATCTATGCCAGCTTCGGATGAGCATTAAACACATCTCTTCGGCCACAGTCTTAATGTGTCTCAGGAAATGCTTCTATAAGGGTCCCGTCTGTTGACAAGGAGTCCTGATTCAGACCTTCATAATACTTCTGAACCTTGAGATAGGTCTGTAGTAGGTAACAGCGCAAACGCATCTGTCAAGTCAAGTTCATATTGCTTACAGCCCAGCCGACCACTAGAGCCATATCAGGACTAACACCACAACAAAATCGACAACCAGTTAAGAAAAAAGATAACAGTTAAAAGCCATGCTAATGGTTAATCTTGCAAGTCTAAAATGCAATTAAAGAAAACCATACTCAGACGTAAAATCATATCAGGTGAAATCTATAAATCTCTTGTAAAAACTGGAAAATTGCATCAGGAGCGACGTCTTGGAAGAGCTAGAGGTTCTTTAAGGAGTCTGCTGTGCAGTGCTTATGTCTCACATTGTACAAGTCCCAGCAATCAACAAGATGTCTGATATTCAACGGCTCATCACATGGTAAACACCATGGTGCTTCTTCATTTTTTAAAAGGTACGAATGAGTGTAGGATGTGTGATCCGTGTGTAACCTACATAACACTGTCTCTTTCTTATGGTTCCCTGCAGCAGATGGGAAAATTTCTTTCAGATTAGGACAGATTTGGAAAAGTTTATCATCTGTCTGTTCATTTCAATCCTCCTGCCACAGATTTCTCACGTAACTGTGTAATTTCGATTTGACATCTGTGTAAGGAATCAAAAATTTAGACATCTTTTCCCTTGTGGCCTTCTTGGCTGGACAGTCAGCCTTTTCACTGCCTCCAATACCAACATGGCTAGGAATCCAGTCAAAAATAATCCCGTAACCTTTATTTGTAAGAGTATAAAACAGTTCAAAGAACTTCAGAAGCTCAGGGTGACTAATATCTTGGCCAGCATTTGCCTGCAAAGCAGAAAGGGAGTCAGAAAAAATGAGAAAATCTTTATGCTTGCATTCGGACACCATTTTTAGTTCCAAAACCACAGCAATCAGTTCAGCAGTACAAACGGAACTGTCAGACAGAATATGTTTTCAAAATACTCGATTGGGAACCGCCGAACAGAAGGCAGCAGCAGCAACACCTTCATCAAGCTTTGATTCGTCAGAGAAAATTCTGTGGGATGATGGAAATTTCTGTATAAAACGACTTGTATGCCAGTGAACTGGTACTGTCTTTACGGAAGGAAGTTAAGACCAAAACAAAACTTCGGAGTTTTCAAGGTCCATGGTGGGCAGTCTGGAAATTTCGAGAAGTCGTTAACAACTGCTAAATTTATATCTGCCTTTTCCATATGGGGGCGGAGGAGTGACTTTCAGATGTTTTTCAAATTCATTTTGAAATCTGGGATTGAAGACACAGTCGTAGGCTGGGTTTTCTGGTTCAAGAACAGTTTCAAACAGAAATTTAAGGTTAGTTTCAGTCTACGGTTTGTCAGGGAGGGCTCCCCTGCCTCTGTGTACAAACTACAAACAGGAGTTGTTCTGAATGCACCAAGACAGAAGCGCAGCCCTTGATGGTGAATGGGATCCAGTACTTTTAGGTATCACAGTCTCCTAGAGCCATATACTACGCAGCCACAGTCCAGTTCAGAGCGAATTAAAGCTCTGTACAGGTAAAGTAGCATTTTCTTGTTGGAACACCAGTCTGGCACCCCAGTCTGTAAAAGCTACAACACAAAGAATATTCACAGCTTTCTGGCACGAGGTTTTGAGATGTTGGATATGACTGAAAAATTCAACTTTTCATCAAAGATCAATCCCAGAAACTCAGCTTCTTTTACAGCGGGAATAGTGGACTTCCCAAGATGGATTTCTGGACTGGCAAAAAATTGTCAGAGGTTATGAAAGTGGATACATTGTGTTTTGGTTGCAGAAAAAGTATAGCCGTTTGTCTCTGCCCACTGCTGAATCCTATCTATGCACAGCTGCAGCTGTCGCCGAACGCCTGTATAGAAACTGCCACTTGCATAAACTGCAAAACTGTCCACGAACATGGAACCATCCAAACACAATGAGCCATAAAGTAAATACCAAATTGACAAATCAGAAAGCTTCTTTTGTGTGGCCTCCACCATCTTCCTATCACACGGTCATCATTTTGCCGTTCTTCAATTGATTTCTAAAAGTTTTTGCACAAAAATGAATGATTGGGACTAACCGTGAGGATGACTGGTTGGGACTCTTGTTGACAGTAACTCTGGTGATGATTATGAGAGAAATATGGCTGTTTTTCATTCTAAATGAACAAGAGAGGTTCAAACACATGATGAAGTGTATTTTAGTACATCAGTCATTGATGGAATGGGGTCTGTGGTTCAGTTTGGTTTGTTTACATTGTACTTCTCATCGCACGTGTGTGGATGTTTTTTATTCTAACACTGTCATTTCGCTTTCTCCTGCAAACAGGCATTTGTTTTACTTTTATTGTGCAGTTCAAGATTTCTCCTTTCTAAATATATCTATACATTTCTAGGAAATGTTTAAATGAGAGCAGCAAAAATTAAAAACAATCAGTACCTGTTGATAAGTTGGCTCCCATACTTTTACACCACTGTCTTACAGTACACTTTTAACTATTATTGTGCCAAGGAGGTTAAAGGAACTGAATGTTAAAGGAACTGAATGTTAAGCACCAACCCCTAATAAGAGATAAACCAAAGAAAGCTGAAATATGTTGGCCATGCAATCAGAAACACCAAAACACAATGGTCCTGTAGGGAACAGTTCGAGGTGAGGAGAAGAAAGAGATGACTGCACATCCATGTGCAGTCGCCTCTTGAAGAGAAGGAGATGATGCACACCTCTGTGCAGTCATCTCTTTCTTCTCCTCACCTCACCACACAACATTGCTTATGTCTGTGGTCTGGGGATCTGGGAAGTCACCCACAGATGTCTCAATCGTGTGACCTGGAGAAGACTCGTGACGTCGAGTGTGACTTCTAATGCCGATCCCGGTGAGGGAGAGAGGTGAGGTGAGGTGTTACATTTTCTATCATTAGTGTTGTTTAATTTAAAGTCCACTCAACTGCACAGAACCATAGTTTTGCTGCATTAAGTTTAGGTGGCTCTCTCTGCATGTATGTGGATACTACTTTCCTCTTGCCATCCCAGGCAGCAGGTCTGACAACTTTTACACACAACGAACATATCATCTGCTTTGAAAGCATAGAATCTTCCCACTGAACCACCTTGTTACTGACAAAGCGCTATGCGAGGCTCTTCTGAACTGATATCTACCCAGGTCTACTCATTGCTATCCTGCCACCAGCAATCTTTCTTGCTTCTTCTTCTTTTTTTTTTTCGTTGTTTTTCTCAATGGTGTTTGTTTTGCTTCATTTTGTATTTTAGACCATTCTATTAATTCTTTTAAGTAAACGGTCTTTTTTTGTCTCCCTGATGTTAATTCTCACCTTTATGATAGAGACAACCCTTCTTTCCTGCTCTTGGAGCTAGGGCAATCTATCTATATTTGCCTTATTTTATAGTCTGTCCTTGGCAGACATTCTTTTTTACAACTATTGAACCACACAAGACTGCTACCTAGCTTAAAGCAATATATTTTCTCAGACGTTTCTTTCATATTGGCTACCTGGCTGAACCTGTCTTCCATATTCTTTATCATACATTCACTAGATGCTCTGTTAGTTGTTCAGATTTTTTTGTACATCCTGTAGAGTTCTGTCTAAAGTTTACAGGACTCGTTCTGAATTTGCCTTACTTTTAGTTTGTGGCCACATTTTTAAAACAGCATGATTTCTAAATGATTTTGATTCAACTTATCGAAAACTACTGATTTATCAGGTTTTCTTGGCTGGAAGAACAGAGATGACTTTTTTAAAAATATTATTTAAGTCAAACCACCCAAAGAAAAGCTAGGCAAAGAGGGATTAACCTCTTTATTTACATGTTGGCACGAAAACAGTTATGGGAGAAGAAGAAGTAGTATAACCAGGTCCAGCCCAATAAAAAAAAAAGCATTCAGAATAGTCTCTTTCAGTTTGCTGTGCAAGATAACAGACAGCAGAGTAAACACAAACAGCTGGCTTTTTCACCTTGCTGTACAAAATGGTGGATGGGAGAAAAAGCACAAACAACAAGGCCTCTGTATCCTGGCAGACAAAAATGCAACAAATGAACAGGTATCCTGAGGATTACGCAGATCAATATATTCATTTCAAGATAGTCAAGATAATAAAATGGAAAATGAGAGGACCCAAAACATTTCCAATCCACAACTATCCTTCTGCAAAATCATCCATCCACCACAAAGTAAATTACTTGTGAAGTTTGAGCAGTCAAACAACTGTTGTTTTTCTAGCACACGAAAACACACATTGACAGACTAGATCCTTTTTCATTATCGAACACTGAAAGAAAACACACCATGACTTCATGATTTACCTGTGAGCGCTGGCCATTCTGGTAACTCTGGTTAGGATACACAGCACCCAGTCTGGACACACCAGGCACTGTAATGCAGACAAGCTGGAATTTTGTACATATCTTGCACTGACTCAATATGAAGCTAGTGTGCTACCCATCTAACACCATTTGAAATGACTGAACACTACCTGACAAACGATTGTATCTTATTGCTTCTGTGTGTTGTGTGTGTGTGTGTGTGTGTGTGTGTGTGTGTGTGTGTGTGTGTGTGTGTGTGTGTGTGTGTTGTGGTGCGGATGATGTGTGCATGAGTGCGTGCGCATGAATGTGCATGTGTGTGCGTGTGTATGCATGCATGTGTGTGTTTGTGTGTGTGTATCACTGTGTGTGTGTGTGTGTGTGTGTGTTTGTGTGTGTTGTGTGTGTGTGTGTTGTGGTGTGTGTGTGTGTTTGTGTGTGTTAGACGGAGAGAGGATGACAACCTGGCCCAAAGTTCATATACCTAGTAGGTTGAATGTACCCTAGTTCAGTATTCAGCGAGTGAGCGACTCTGTGTGTGTATGTGTGTGTGTTGTGTGTGTGTGTTGTGCAAACATGCATGTTGCTTGTTCTATTCCTGTGAAGTACAATGTGTGTGTGTGTGTGTGTGTGTGTGTGTGTGTGTGTGTGTGTGTGCGTGTGTGTGTGTGCTGTGTGTGTGTGTGTGTGTGTTGTGTGTGTGTGTGTGTGCGGTGTGTGTGTGTGGCGTGTGTGTGTGTGTGTGTGTGTGTGTGTGTGTGTGTGTGTGTGTGTGTGTCGCGCGTGCGCATGCTGCACACACACGTGTGCACTTGTATGTGTGTTGCTTATTTTTATTCCCATAATGTGCAACGAGCATTCTTCTGACATGAACAGTCTGCACTCTGTATATGAAATCATTGACATTTCCACTTTAGGATGACTGTTGAATAGAACAATACATTCCCGAATATTTAAACTTATCAACCTGTCTCAAAGTTCTGCCATTTGCTGTTCATTCATAGCTACAGCTAAAAATAGCTGGACATGGTCAAAATTTGGTCTACTAAGATTTTTCCATATTTTCATGTCTTTAACATTTAAACTTCAATTTTCTGAATTTTTATTACATTTTATTAGCAATTTCTCATTAAAAAATTTTTTTATACAGGTATTACTTCTTTTGTCAAAAATATGTTTACAATGTTCAAACACATTTAACAAGAAAACTGTAACAGATAAATGAATTTTGTTGTTTTTGTTTTTTTTGCATGTAAATCTATAAACTCTAAACTTTTAAAAGTGAGAAAGAAAAAAAAATGAAAATTTTGCAATTCAACCCGTTTTTCCCATGCTGGGTCACATTGTATCATTTATGACAACCTGGCAAAAATGCAAAATTTTCCTTTCTGAAATTTATACTTACAAATTTCAACAATTACGATTAGCATGCAAATAAAATTATTACATTTTTAGACATGCTGACATGTTTAAACTTTGTTAAGTGCATTTTTGACAAGAACAGTAACATGCTCATCAAATTTCAGGTGTTATTAGCCTATGAACTTTGGGAAATTGAAGAGTAGATGTTAGGTTCAAAAAACAAAATGTAACTATTTCAGGTGCTTTTAGCCACTGAACTTTGAGAAACTGAACAGATGTTAAAGACTCAAACCATGGAAAAAATCCCAATTATCATAAATCTGATCCTATTAGAGATGGGAACGGCAAACTTTCAAAACAACTGAAAGGTGGCCCAGGGGCCAGTGGCCTCCCAAGTCCCTGGTGAGGTGCAGGAGTAAAGGCCCTGCTTGGGCGGTCTGAGGGGCAAAGCCCCCCTGAAAAAGAAGAGTTTATACTTTTAAAGAGGCAAACTGGTCTCTCTTTCATATAGGAGTCGTACTTTATTGTCTATGCACACAATGTCATCCTTCCATTCATACTGGCGTGGCCTGGCATGTATTCATATTCTTTATAGCTCTGTCAACCACACACCCCATATATCACAGTGCCTGATGTGTATCAATGGTGTATACATATACAATTACATCTATTCTACAGAGGCAAGTGTTTGGTTTAAGCTTTCAACTTCTCCAGTTTGGTGTGTTTTTCAGCCTTGATGTGTTTTATCAGCACCTTTTTGCTATTTGAAACATACATGTAGTTAGGAAAATCATCACACATGGAACACAAAAGTGGATCTTCATGATAGTATCTTGAAGTTTCATGTCCACTTTCATCTCCTTTCCATCTTCCTTCCAAGGAATCACCTTTTTTCTTTTTTCAACCTTTCCCACCACCAACTTATCAACATTAAGTGTAGTTTCATCATTGGCAAGCTTCCTAAACATGACTGCCTTTCAGTTATACGCATGATTGCTCAGTTCAAGAGAGACCATCAAATGAGTGCAAATCTTCAAAAAGAATGGAAGCCAAATCCATATTCTCCTTTGTATAAATTCAACTACAGCCGGTTACTTCATCTGAAGACAGAAACCATTTCAGAACTGAACATCAATTGACGACAAAGCAAGCTTTGATGTTTATTAACTATTCATGCTCTCAAATTTTCTCCACAGATTTGGACAATTCACGAGAACAGCCCAAAGGCCTCTCAAAAATAAAATTCCACATTTACACAGAAAATTCCCATCTCTTCCTATGCAACTAATTTTAGCCATAGCCATGACCAGCAAGCTGCAAGTTTAGCTAGTTTTTCCCATGCTGCGTCATATATAATATATATATATATATAAAATAATATATATATATGTGTGTGTGTGTGTGTGTGTGTGTGTGTGTGTGTGTGTGTGTGTGTGTGTGTGTGTGTGTGTGTGTGTGTGACGCTCCACCATGAAATGAGTTGTATGTTCCCTCAGGCTATTTTGAGCTAGCAGCCGAATACACATTATGGGGGATGCACCCTCAAATTTTGTATTTTCACTGAAATCGTCAGAGAAATCATTTTTCTTTCCACTGACGAAGGGATTTTTTTTCTATCGACCTCTAATGTGAAGAAAATTGTCATTAAGTGGACCTACCCTTTGAAAACAGCGACAATTTTGATAAGAAAAGTCTTTAAAATTAGCCATTTGTCAATAGCTGCCACCCGTTTTTGCCTGGAGTTGACCCGTCGAGTTGGGTATGCCTAAAAAGCTTAGTTTCAGCACATTTCAAATATTCTAAGTCTGATTGGCTGAGTTTAAAATAGCTAACCAATGAGGGCCTGAAAAGAAAGGAATCGCTGTAAACAAGTCGTCACTAAGGAGGGATTTCATCTAACGTCATTGGGCTATTCCAATCACGTGACCAAAAATGGCGTCTTCTAGCGAACGTGCTCGACAGCTCGCTGCCGCATTAAATTCAGCTCGTGATGCAAATATTTTTCATGATGGCGATGCATATCGTGTCAACAAGCTTATTGAAGAGTTTTTTGTTTCATCAACATCATCTGACGACGAAAGAGCATCTTCCGACGAAGAATCTCACCCCGATTCTAATTCAAGTGCAACCAGCGATGATGAAGCAGAACCTGAAGACAGAGATGTAGTCAGTGTGACACAGCCAGATCTGTACTGTGACATAGAAGAGGGGATGGATCTGTCGCATGACAAAGAAAGTATAGCAGTTAAAAACTTCGACTGCAAATGCAAGCTCAAACATCAGGCAAGGAGTGACTGCAGTTGTGGGGAGAGCTCATCCAAGACCGACGACTGGAATGCCTCCAAGCAAGGCTATATTTCCCAGTTTTCTTCCGGGGAATTGTTGACAATGAGGATGAACATGGCAGAATTGAATGAGGACAAGGCTTTATTTATTTATATTATTATTTTATTTGGTATTTATTACGCAGAATCACTCCTTTTCTCTCGCTTATTTTCTCCTACCCCCCCCCCCCCCACCCCTCTCTCTCTCTTCTGACTCTGAGACTCTCCTTCTCACACTCTGTCTCTCTTACACACACACACCACACAAAACACACACACACACCACACACACACACACACACACACACACACACACCCACACACACACACTGACTTTGTGTACTGTTGGGATTACTGTAAGAAAAAAGCAAACCTGTGCTTGCTATCATCTTTTAATAAATGCACCCTTTATCAACTAACTTTATTGTTTTGATTATGAAAATAGCTTACATAAGCACAAGGTAGTAGTAATGGTCAGTCAGAAATCAACAGTTTTGAGTTTTAATTCATACTTTGGTGAGTATTCTGTAATTCATGTTTTTCACACACAAAAATGACAGACCTAAGTTATTCTTAAAAGAAATGGTCACAGTTATCAATTAACTTCATTTATGTAGGTATTGATTAGTCAATTCTAATTTCTATGCATACCATTTGATTATTGTATAATTATCTTGTCTTAAGGGGAGAGGGACATGCTGCTACTGGGAATTCTGGCTGGAACTCCTATGAACACCAGTGAGATGACTCAGCTCAAGCCACATCGCAAAGCAAAACGCCAATGCCAGAGAACAACATACATTTTTCAGTCTCGCTCTGTTTGCAGAGAAACCTTTAAATTCATTTATGGGTAAGATGTTATAATATTCTCTCTCTTTGCCTCTCTCTATATTCCTTTTAAATATATCTTACATACACAGATAAAACAAATTTTTATGTGATTTATATTAAATCAGTCTGTTAGTTTCAGTACATCATCAATGCAATAGTCATAGTATGCTGCTTGAAATTTCTATTGCATACATATCTCAGTACAATGCAAACTGTTGTCAACTTTATGTGCAAAATTAAACATAAAAGAAACAAGCAAGTAAACCAAAAACAACAACAACAAAATTTGTGTATTTTGTATACATGTATCCTTTACACTACACATCTTCTCTTGTTTTATTTATTTTACAAAATAATATAGTCTGTGACTTTTTTGCTTAAATCACTGTGCCCTACTTCAATTTCAGCTGTAAATTATAATCGTTTTCTAAGATCTGATAAAAATTACCATTATGTTGCAGAATGGTGTTAACTCTGTGGCATTACTCCAGAATGTATCAAAACATAACCATGTTATTTTGTGAAATTTTACTTATATTTCAATGTAAATTTTGTTAAATTGTGTCTGCGAGATAGTCCACAGGAAGCTGAATCGCTCATCAAGTTATTGCATGCACCCTTTAATACATTTTTTTGTCATGTTCAGAGATTGACAATGAAACGAAATCTGTGATATTTTGAATACTATTTAATCATCTGTGTGTTTTGTGTGTTGTAGGATTAGCCAAAACAAGTTAACCGCTTTGCTGAAACACTACCTGGAGCATGGCTTGACACCAAGAAAGAAGAAGTGGGCTGGGAGAAAATTTAACACCAATGCCTTCAGCCCAACTGACATCCAGAGGGTGGTGGATTTTCTGCACAATTTTGCTGAAGACCATGCTTTGGTACTACTGGGGAGAGTACCAGGCTTCAGGAAGACAGATGTGAAAATCCTTCCTTCATCGCAGACAAAAGCAGCCATATGGAGGAGAGCTCTCCCAAAAGCTTGCAATCGCTAGAGGTAATTCTGGCAATCCCAATGGTCAATCAAATTAAATGTAACTTTTGTCAATTTGACAGGTTAAATTTTAGTTTATAGTTTCAATGTAAATATTCCTATAAGATGAACCTAATTCTGTTGAAAAATGAGACAGACTTGAAATATTACTATTAGGAAGTGATTGATTGATTTATTATGCTTTTGTAGAGAGAAATGCAATTAACTTTGTGTGTTCAAATTCAAAATATACTTTAATGATTATTAGTAAATCAAAAAGCAGCAATGAGTCAACTTGCCTGATAGAAAATTGTATTGGTCACCTCTTTATTATTTTTTTTACAATAATTTGGAATCAGAACACAAAAATAAGTTATAGGCAAAACTAACGGATTTATTCAATTTGGTCTCTCATTCTCATAGCTGCATTGTAAGTTTAAACTTTATAGCAACAATGAAATCTGTAATCATGTGTTAAATTTACACAGTAACGTCATTGAAAACCTAATGTATTCATTTGTACACTGTGTTATTTTACATTACTGTCACTAAAGAATCAGATTCATCATTTGTACACTGTGTTATTTTACATTACTGTCACTAAAGTATCAGATTCATCATTTGTACACTGTGTTATTTTACATTACTGTCACTAAAGAATCAGATTCATCATTTACACTGTGTTTTTACATTACTGTCATAAAGTATCAGATTCATCATTGTACACTGTGTATTTTACATTACTGTCACTAAAGAATCAGATTCATCATTTGTACACTGTGTTATTTTACATTACTGTCACTAAAGAATCAGATTCATCATTTGTACACTGTGTTATTTTACATTACTGTCATTTAAGAATCAATTCATCATTTGTACATTGTGCTATTTTACATTACTGTCACTAAAGAATCAGATCCATCATTTGTACACTGTGTTATTTCACATTACTGTCACTAAAGAATCAGATCCATCATTTGTACACAGATCCATCATTTGTACATGGTGTTATTTCACATTACTGTTACTAAAGAATCAGATTCAAAGTGAATTCTTTCTTGACTGGCTATTTTTATTGTGTGTGCTTTCAGAACACCAAGTTGTCGGCAAGTCTTCCATCTTCAAATTTTGGCAGCAATATGTCCCCTTCATCGTTGTTGGCAGGCCAATGACGGATCTCTGATGGAAGTGTAAGCAGAACAATGAGAAGATCCGATGCACTGCCAACCTACCTGAAGAAGAAAAATACCAAAAATTTCAAGAACGGATTGAGCATCTGCGGATTGTGGAAGAGGAGAGGAGTTTCCACAGGAAAATGGTGGCAGAATCAAAGGCTGCTGCAGCTGCTGTTGGAATCACCAAGCTTTGCCCTCATCCCCCTAACTCTATGCAGGGCAGGTTTCACTACAGTTTTGATTTTGCACAGCAGATTCACTATCCCAGCAGTCCCTTGCAACCAGGCCCGGTCTATTTCCTCACCCCACTAAAATTTGGCATCTTTGGGGTCTGTGCTGAGGGTCTGCCCCAACAGATCAATTACTTAATTGACGAGGGCATGACTGGCAGCAAAGGCTCCAATACTGTTATCTCACTCCTCCATCACTTTTTCCAGTTTTATGGAGTGGGAGAGGAGTGCCTGGATCTCCACTGTGACAACTGTAGTGGACAAAATAAAAATAATTTCATGTTGTTCTATTTGGCCTGGAGAATCCTACGCAGCCTCAACAAGGAAATAACAGTCAATTTCATGCCAGCAGGCCACACAAAATTTGCTCCCGACTGGTGCTTCGGCCTGCTGAAGAAGTGTTTCCATGTCTGTGAAGTCCAGTGCCTGCAAGACATGGTGCATGTGGTGGACACAAGCAGTACCAAGGAAATCAACCGCGCTCAGCTTGTGGGCACCGAAGATGGGAAAGTGTTCGTTCCAATGTACGACTGGCAAACCTTCTTCACCACCAGTTTCCGCATGCTGAAAGGCATCAAGGAAAACCATTTCCGATTTTCAATGGATATGCCTGGGTTTGTCTTCCACAAACAATGCCTGGAAGATGTGGAAACAACATTCCAGTTGGCCCGTGACGTTTGTATGGCTCGGAACGAACTCAATACCCTGCCCCCCATTATTCCCCCACCTGGCCTCTCACAAGCTTGGCAGGAGTACCTTTTGTGCAATCTGATGTGCAGGATCTTGTGTGCCCTTGAGTAGAATGAGAGAAGAGGTTTTCTGGATAATGTTCTAACATGCAACAAAGGTAGGCTCGTTTTCCCTTTCTTTGTTTTTTTTTGTTTTTTTTTAATTTAAGGAACAAGAATCACAAATATAAATTAGCATTATATAGTGCCTTTTACATTTTATTTGTTTTTGCGGCAGATTTTGAGTTCATAATTATTGACATACGTCAGCAAATTTCTGCTGATATTAAAATGAAGGGACATAATCACGAAATTGTTAATATAAAGAATGGTAGCATAATACAAAGCCTAATCTACATTTTTGTATGATTTTTGGTATAAACATTTGTAACATGTTACAACACTTGTGTGCACAATTTCTTTAAGATTGATGCATGGTTGCTAAGGAAAATCTGTGATCCAACTTTAAATAACTTTAAACACCTTTTTCTCAAAATCGCGCTTGTGAGGGTTGACATGTTCAAAGTTGAGTAACTCAGCCATTATTTCTCCAAATGACAAGCAGTTTGCATCATCAGAAAGAGCACAAAAAATACTACAAGAAACACTGGAAAACTCAGTTTTGTTTGAAGGGAACTTAAGACTCATTTCGTGGTGGAGCGCCACACACACACACACACACACACACATATATAATTATATATACTAAAACTGAAACTGAAAATGGTTTATTGCCATTGACAAAAATTTTTTGTCCTTGTGGCAAGGAGCATAAAACAAAGTCATTAAATTTTACGGCTACGTTTTCGCGAAATAAAGATTTATAAATATAGTCATGGCTGACATTACATCCATTTAATTTTTTTCGTTTCCCTAATGATGAAGAAAAAATTGAAGGAAAAAAGTTGAACAAAAAGTTGAAGAAAGTTGACCACCCGACGTAATTAGTCATGTAAGTAAGAGGAAGACCCAAATCCAGCAAATAAACATAAGAACAGTATAAAGTGATATCTTCACTGGAGATAAACTTACATTAATTTATTGCTGTATTGTTTTCTTTCTCCGACTTTCCCAAGCAAGGGCGATAAATTTAGCAAGGGATTTTTTATATTTTTCATCTTCAGTCATGAGTACTCTGGTAATGACCCTTTGACTTGAAATGTCCTCATCAAAGATTATGCAATTTTGTCGTATACTTTCATATGACTTGCAAACAAAAAAAAATGCATTTCATCTTTTGCCTCTGCATCACACATGGGTCAAATAGAGTGTGCCGATGAATTTGAGTAAAACCATCTTCTTGTTGCATTTAGCCCTAGGGCTCTTAGTCTAAAACGAGCAAGATTGCTTCTGTGCCATTTATTTGTTACGGCCTTTATATATTTTTCAGTTTGAAATATACTTTTAAAGGAAAGGAAGCAATCATATGTCTCAGATTCTTCCATTTGAGTGTGCCAGTTTTGTTTGTATGAATCAACTAGTCTATCCCTAAATTCTGAAATAAATCCTTGTTCATAACCAACTCCCTGGCACATCCACACAATACCAAATCCATGTGTGGTTAACATTTTCTTAACGAAATATGCCCAGTTTTGTTTACCCGAATCTAATTGATTCAGTAACATCTCATATGTCTGCTTGCACAATCTTGACATTGGGAGCTGGGTTAATTTCAACCAGTATTTAATACACTTCATTTGAGTTTTCAAAAACAAAGGATAACTGCCAGTTTCTCCATATAAAATCATTTTATTAGATGAATGCAATGGTACCGAAAGGAAGCGTTTGATGCAGAGAGAGAGGGGGGGGAGAGAGAGAGAGAGAGAGAGAGATAAGATAGATGCATGTGCACGTGTGTGTGTGTGTGTGCGTGCATGTGTGCACGTGTGTGTGTGCACGTGTGGTGTGTGTGTGTGTGTGTGTGTGTGTGTGTGTGTGTGTGTGTGTGTGTGTGTGTGTGTGTGTGTGTGTGTGTTCCCCCCTCTCCCCCAGTCAATACAGAGAAAACTCTCACCTTTGAAGCGAGGATGGTATTTGAGGAAGCCCCCTTCTGTTCCATTGAGATAATACTGGACACACTGTCTGAACCTGTTGATCAACTCGGCTTTGTTTCCTTTGGAGTTTCTGTGTAACAAATGCTCAAATTACACTTTGTTCTTCTCTTATGTCATACCAATTATTGTTGCTACCCTCATCTTATATGTTGTCATAGCAATTCAGATAAACATCTCAAGTAAATACCACAACAGAGACATTACAAAACAAACAAATTGTGTTTAGTTGAACGAAGAAATGAAATCTTCGCACTATTCTGGGAAATCTTTTTTTTTTTTTTAATCTTCCTTTTTCCCCTTAAAAACTGGAGATTTCACATTAACCAGGAGAGAGAGAGAGAGAGAGAGAGAGAGAGAGAGAGAGAGAGAGAGAGAGAGAGAGAGTGTGTGTGTGTGTGTGTGTGTGTGTGTGGTGTGTGTGTGTGTGTGTGTGTGTGTGTGTGTGTGTGTGTGTGTGTGCGTGCGGTGTGCGTGCGCATGCATGTGTATGTCTGTGTGTACATGCATGTGTATGTGTGTGAGTAAAATACATTACCAAGACTTTCTTAGCTATTTGGGAGTGGATCTTATCCTATGTTGACATAGGTGTAAATGGCTGAGGAGTTAAAAATACCCAAGTCTTGAATACAATGTGTCAAGGTCAAGGTCACAGATTTTTAAAAAAATAAAAAAATCTAAAACGGTTCTGATGAAGACTGTGAGCAGCACTATCTCAGGAACATCTGACTATATTTGAATTCTGTTTTCATCGTTATGACTGTCTATCAGTGTCTTTGATGCACATCAAGCTTCTTCAAGTTACAATACATTATAAATCGTCTGTATCTTCATGATTACACCCTCTGAAACAAAAATTGCCAAAAATTCAAGGAACTTTCAACATTTATAAGCTTAAGTACAAAAATTGTTTGCTGTAAGTATATGTAATGTTTTTCTTCATTTATAAGCTTAAGAACAAAAACTGTTTTTTAAGTATACGTAATGATCTTCAATATGTGTCTACTGATGTGCAGTGGTACCACAGTTTAATAAAAAAACTGGTTCTGATCATCCTCTACTACCAACAGAAACTAACTACAACAAATTTATAAACTGAAGGAAAATGATATTACAGTCCAGAAAAAGAAAAAAAAACTTTTCTTCTTACATGTGTATCAAACAGCATTTCCTGGAATTTGTTTTAATGAATTTGCTACATAATCAGGAAAAACCATGTTCTCTGCTCTGGATCTCCATTTCCGAAGATGTGAGTCTAGCAGTGTGTGATAAAAAGAATAATCAATATGTATATGTGACACTGAATGTGAAAACCATGGACAATAGTCAATTCCCCCCATTCCTCTGCTGGCCATGTGCTCATGTACTGTTGTTCACCCCCTCTCCCTTCTTTAAACAAATGATTTCAAGTTAATTCCGAGTTACAGGAGTTGAATATGTGGAACCATTCTTGAATCCATCATATCTTCTTTATGCAAGTTTGTGAGCTGAATGCAGCCTTCAAGGTTTCCGGTGTATTCAGGGACTACTTCATTTTGCAACTTCAAGACAGTTCTAAAAAACTGAAGTAATCCATATATCAGGCTGTGCAGCTACCATCTTGCAGGTAAGTTCAAATTACAAGCTTCAATAAGTTTTCCGGCTTTCCTTTCAGTCTTGGCAATAGTCATGGGCACAGAATCCAATTATTCTGAAATCTCAGAAACTTGAGTATGCTTTGGTTTAAACACCGATGTCACAGAGTGAAAGGTAAAATCCAGTTATCAGCTTATAGATAACAACATGTACTGCATGTATGTACAGGTTCATATAAGTCATCCTATATCATCTAGATGTAGATGATACAGCATGTCCTCACTGATGAAGATGTATAACGGCCAGTTTCAAGATCTTTGAGAAAATTCTTCAGCATCTGATGGAACTTGTGTTGAAACTGGTTAAATCTGTTTCATCTTAAATGGCTGAAATTTCTCGCTCTCAGTGATGTGTGGGGATGGTTGCAAGTACATGTTCTAACCCCTTCATGTTTACCCATGACAATGCCGGGAAAAAACAGCTTATTGCAACCAAACTATGGTAGAACAACTTTACTGCAGAGCAGCATATGGGACTGTGGACAGCCAGTGGGATTACGTAAGTAGCCAAGAGGGACTACACAAGTAGCCAAGTGAGACTACACAAGTAGCCAAATGACACTACACAAGTAGCCAATGAGACTACAAAAGTAGCCAGTGGGCTACAGTAGTAGCCGATAGGACTTTAAAAAGTCAAGTGTGTGCAACCGTAAGTTATAGCCAATAAGGGGTTGCTGGATCATTTCAATACCACACTTGCCTGCACAGAGCTACTTCCACCAGCCAGCCAAAGTGTAAACAATCGATCTCTCTATGCTCTTGTTAATATCATCACCCAAAGGATTGTCAATTTGGTAGTCTATTTTAAAATGAACAAGTAGCTGCAATGTAATATCATCACCCAAAGGATTGTCAATTTGGTAGTCTATTTTAAAATGAACAAGTAGCTGCACTGTAATATCATCACCCAAAGGATTGTCAATTTGGTAGTCTACTTTAAAATGAACAAGTAGCTGCAATGTAATATCATCACCCAAAGGACTGTCAATTTGGTAGTTTATTTTAAAATGAACAAGTAGTTGCAAATCTGGCTTGAGGCTTTCTTTTTTGTTGCTGTTTGTTTTTGTTTTTGTTTTGTTTTGTATAATAATACACGAGTGACTGACTGGGACACTCTGCTAATGTATTAAACATGTCTGGGATGAACCATTTCTTCTATCTTTTGTTTCAGTCATCCAACAACAGTTTGATACAGGTTAGGCTTCCCATTACTAAATCTTGTTCACTGGCCAGTTCTGCATTTTTATGGTCAGAAGATTTTCATGTTTGGTACAAGACTGCAGTAATTCCTTAGTTCTCAAGTTCCTGTCAGTTTCGTTTTGATCCTTGTATTTATTTATCAAACATTGATGCAAGTGTCATCCACACTTGGCCCTTCTCGTTTGATGCAGATCTATGAGTGGAGTCGATCATATTATCAGTGTTATCATCATTCATGATATCAAAGACCAAACTATATACGAAGCAGTCTTTTTTCTTGGAACTGCTTGAGTCCAATTCGTTGCACCGTCTTTGTCGCCCGTCTCATTTTTTCGACTTTCCATGTCAGTGATGCATGAACGGTACTGAATCTCGACCGGTTCTTCATTCGCCATTTTACCTGTGACAATAACCAGAAAAAAATGGTTTCATGCAACCAGGCACTGCTAGTATGACCATAAACTGCAAAGCAGTATATGAGACTGTAGACAACCAATGAGACTACCCAAGAAGCCAATGAGACTACAAAAGTAGCCAGTGGGGCTACATTAGTAGCTGACAATACTTATTAAAAAGTCAAACTTGAGCAAACCGAAGTTAAATTTTGCCACAAATTTGCGATTGCCTGCAAAGCAGAAAGGGAGTCAGAAAAAATGAGAAACTCTTGTGTTTGGATTGGGACACCATTTTTAGTGCTAAAACCAGAGCAGTCAGTTCAGCAGTGTAAACCGAACTGTCAGATGGAATACGTTTGGAAAATGCTCCATTGGGAATCTCGGAGCAGAAGGCAGCGGCAGCCACACCTTCAGCGCACTTGGACCCATCAGTGAAGATTCTGCGGGATGATGGAGATTTTTCACACAATTCCGCATAAAACGATTTGTACGCCAGTGCACTGGTATTGTCTTTACGGAAGGAAACAAGATCAAAACAAACCTTCGGTGTTTTCAACGTCCATGGTGGACATCTGGAAACTTGGAGAAGTCGTTAACAACTGCTAAATTTATATCTGCCTTTTCCAAATATGGACGGATATGCAGCTCCAAAGGAGGAGTCACTTTTGGATGTTTTTCAATGTCACTTTCAAATCTGGGGTTGAAGACACAGTCATAGGCTGGGTTTTCCGGTTCAGAGAACAGTTTCAAACAGAAATTTAAACTTAGTTTCAGTCTACGGTTGCTCAGGGAGGGCTCCCCTGCCTCTGCATACAAACTATACACAGGAGTTGTTCTGAATGCACCAAGACACAGGCGCAGCCCTTGATGGTGAATGGGATCAAGTGCCTTTAGGTACGACGCTCTCGCAGACCCATATACTACACAGCCATAGTCCAGTTTAGAGCGAATTAAAGCTCTGTACAGGTGTAGTAACATTTTCTTGTCGGCACCCCAGTCTGTATGAGCTACAACTCGAAGAATATTCAGAGCTTTCAGGCAAGATGTTTTTAGATGTTGGATATGACTGAGAAACTTCAACTTTTCATCAAAAATCAAGCCCAAAAATTTAGCTTCTTTTACAGCTGGAATGATGCACTTTCCCAGACGAATTTCTGGAGCAGCAAAAAATTCTCGCAGGTTATGAAAGTGAATACACTGTGTTTTGGTTGCGGAAAAGGTAAAGCCATTTGTCTCTGCCCACTGCTGGATCTTGTCTACACACAACTGCAGCCGTCACTGAATGGCTGCATAGAAGCTTCCACATGCGTAAACTGCAAAATCGTCCACAAACAGGGAGCAGTCCGAGTCATGCTGTACTGATTTGACTATGTTGTTGATCTTGAGACTGAACAGCGCAGGAGAGAGAATGCTCCCTTGTGGTACACCCAGCTCTTGCCCATGGATGTCCGACTGAGTAGTACCAATCCGCACTTGAAACTGCCTATTGGCCAAAAACTTTTGGATAAACGTAGGTAGGTGACCCCTAAAACCCAATTCGTGTAGATCCATAAGAATTCCTGATTTCCAAGTGGTATCATACGCTTTCTCTAAATCAAAGAAGATAGCCACTACATGCTGTTTCTGCAGAAATGCATTACGGATGGTTGTTTCAAGACAAATTAAATGATCTACTGTGGAACGGAGCTTGCGAAAACCGCATTGTTCTTTGGCCAAGATGCCGTCATTCTTCAGTTTCCACATCAGTCTCTTATTGACCATTTTCTCCATCACTTCGCACAGACAACTGGTTAGGGCTATTGGCCGGTAATTGGATGGATTAAATACATCCTTTCCAGGTTTAGGTATAGGGACGATCAGGGCTTTCCGCCATGAGGGAGGAAAGAATCCTGTCGTCCATATGTAATTGTACACTTTCAACAGAATGTCCAAACCCTTTTCCGGGAGATGCTTCACCAGTTGATAATGAACTTCATCCAAGCCAGGAGAAGAGTCAGAGCAAGTCACAAGAGCGTCTTTTAATTCTCCTAATGTCAGTGGAAGATTGTACTCTTCTGTGTTATCAGAGACGAAGTTACAAGCTCTCTTTTCTTTCACCGATTTGTGTTTCCGGAAGACCGCCGATTTATTTCCTGCGGAAGAGTTCTTTTCGATGGTAGACGCCAACATGTTAGACATGGCTTTTTTGTAAGTAATCAAACAATCTGACACTTTCAGATGGTGGACAGAGGGACAGGTGTTTTTCCCTTAAATTTGTTTGATAATTTTCCAAACTTTCTTTTTAGGAGTTCGGGATGTCAGTTTCGAGCAGAAGTTTCTCCAGGACTGTTGTTTGTTTCTTTTAAAGATGTATCTTGACTTTGCTCGTAGTTTCTGATGAGCTCGAACATTATCCGCCGATGGACTTTGAAACTCGCGACGTTGAGCTTTCTTGCGTTCTTGTTTTATCCGTTTACATTCTACAGTAAACCACGGAGTTTTAGGCATGTGTGCTTTCTTTGATGATGTGGGAATTGCTCGTTTGGCACAGCTCATGATGATCTGCGTCAGAGTGTTTACTGGATCATCACTCTGCAGGACCCTTTCTTCCTCCAAATCACTCATGACAGCCCTCTCGAACAAATCCCAGTCAGCCCTACGAAAAACAAAGTGCTCTGGTAGAGACTCGAGTCTAACGCTTGGATTTGTTAAGACAACTGGAAGATGACGACTTCCATGGAGATCATCCAGAACTTTCCACTCATAGTCCAAAACCAGCGAAGCATCACACACTGATAAATCCAAACAAGAAAGTGTACCTTTTGCAGGATGGATATATGTCGGAGAACCATCGTTTAAACAGCATAAGTTTAAATCGAGAGAGACATCTTCAAGCAAGAGACCTCGCACTGAAGTATCTTCACTACCCCAAAGCGGGGAATGGCCATTCAAATCGCCGAGCAACAGAAAAGGTTTGGGAAGTTCCTCAATCAAATCAACCAGTTCTTCTTTTGTAACAGCAACAGATGGAGGGAGGTACACAGAGCAAATGGTTAATGTTTTGTTTAGAGATACCTTTGCCGCCACTGCTTGCAAACTGGTGTTCAGATTAATAGAACTAAACAAAACAGACCTATGTAGCAGCAAACATACTCCACTCGTTACTCCTCCATCTTTAGGTTGTGCTGGTTTGGAAACAATGTTGAAATTCATTAATGAAAAACTCTTTCCTTCGCATATTAATGTTTCTTGCAAAGCCACTACAGCAGGCTGCAGGTCACGGCAAACTAGCTGGAGCTCCTCTAGATTGGCGTAGACACCTCATATGTTCCAATGGACTATAGACTGCATTATTGGCGGAATTATACAAGGCACTTTAGTCCATATCTGTTTCGTCCTCCTCAACTTGCAATGGAGCGTACTTATTTTCTAGGTTTTTTTTCAGCTTTCTTCAGGCGGTCAGACCTGACGGCTGACCTGCCTGCAGGAAGCCCGGGCTTAGGCCCTTTAAGTGCTGGAGGAGGGTTCTTCATTTCTACCAGCATTACTTTGGGCCCTACTCCATTTCCTATGGAGCTGCTCCCGGACGGCCGGGGCGGGAGGGCGGGTTTTACCAGGGAGACTGGGTTTCCCTGGGTTGCCAGCATTGACTGCTTTTGGTTGTTGAACAGCCTGGGAGGCAGTGGTTTTAACGCCCCCGCTGAGGGCCTTTGTGTCTTCAAAATGTTTCAAAATTCGTCTTTGTCCATGTTATTTCTGTTTGACAGGCTATGGATACTTGAACTGTTCTGACTACTGACGCGTAGCTTTTGGTAGACAAACTGCTGCCCTCTACCAACCTTTTGGCTTCGTGAAAAGGTAGGGTTTTTTCTCAATTTTCAGACGTTGAATAGCTTGTTCCTTTTGCCATACGGGGCAATCTTTCGAGGATGATGGATGGTTACCTCCACAATTTATGCAGTTTAGTGGATCGTCGCATCTCCCCTCATGTGCCTCCTTGGCGCACATGGCACACTTTTCAGTTTCTGTGCATCTGTCCTTGATGTGGCCGAACTTGTGACAACAGAAGCAGCGCATGGGTGATGGAACATACAACGACGCTTTTACCTTCAAGTATCCAACTTTCAAGTCTTGGGGTATAGTGGGAGAGCAGAATGTGAGAAAGAGCGTGTTTGTAGGGATTTTGTCGGACCCTTTCCGGAACACGGCCCGGCTTACACTACAACGCCCTGGCTTTTCAGTTCCATTCGGATCTCCTCCTCCAACACTCCTCTCAGCTCAGGGCACCTTACGACTCCTTTGCTGCTGTTCAGTCCTTTGTGTGGAGTGACTTTTATTCCACGATCAACTAGTACTGATCTTTCAGCAAGCGATCGGACTGCTTGTTATCCTTGCACTCCACAAGGTAGTCTCCATTTCGCAGCTTTTTAATCGTTTTAGGCTTTCCTATTAGGGCTTGAAATCCCTTCTGTATGGCAAAGGGACTCAATTTCCAAATAGGTTTTTCTTCCTCAATGCCCGTCACCACTAGCTACGCCGCCCAAAAACCGGTTGCCTGTCTTGTTTCGTCCTCAGAATCAGAGTCAATTTCATTATCTCGTTTTCTTTTTTGTTTGTTTTGTTTTGACATGAGCGTAGGCTCAACGATGGCAGAAATGACTCGGTCACCCCAGGAGAGCTGCCGTGCTGGGGAAGGGACAGTGGATGGCCAATCTCTTGGCGTCCGTCTGCCTGGAACCGTCCCGCATGAAACCAGAGAGTGTACTTTCACGACTGACTATCGTACAGTCACTCATCCCCTCGCCAAGTACCTCAAGCTTGGGATTACGGGTTGCTTACGGCAATCACTCGTGAACATGACGATGGGCATGAAAAAAATGGCAATGAGGGTGGGACCACGCTTCGTCTCATCCCTACCCCTTGACCTGTCCGACATGGGTAACCCTACCAGGGGCATTAATTTTATTATGCTGTTTAGAGTCCAGTCCACGTCAACAGCCTTGGTTATCGGGACTGTCATTCAAAAAACACAAAGCTTTCTACCAAGTAGCCCCCGTCGGCATAGCTCAAGGGATCACTGGGACCTCAAGCCCCCCGACCACGGCAAGGTGATGGTCCCGTCCGGGGGGAAACGTGACAAAATCAAAAGAAAAACAACTCAAAAAAGCATACAAAATGGATGTTTGAATGTGCCAGATATTAAGAAATTTATTACAGCCCTAAAAGTGTCCTGGTTGAGAAAATTTAAAAACGACAGAACACAAATGGAAAAATATTTCAAGCGAAGTCTATCCTTTTCTAAATGAAATAGAGAAATATGGTTCTAGCTATGGATTACACCAAGCTAATGATAATGTATTCTGGAAACACATTTTTAAAGCATATAACAATTTCTGCAGAAGTGTAAAATTAGTGTCATCAAGAGACTTACTTTCAGAACCAATTTTATTTAATGAAAAAAATCGGAAATGATGCGATAAAATCTGTTGATTGGATTGAAAGGGGTGTTCATTGCATTGCACATTTTTAAAATGATAACGGATCATTTATGACACATGATGACTTTAATAGAAAATACAATATGAATGTGAATTTTCTTTTTTATAGCGGATGCAGAGCATCAATTAAGAAATACATAAAAGAAACAAAACTGAACATACCAAGCGGCTGTGCACGTGATATCCCTGCTGCACTGAAAATAATTCATTCAATACGAAAAGGAGCACGGCTATACTATGATATTTTGACAACAGATGACACACTTCCAAATTCCTGTTCTAAATGGTCAGAAAAACTGGAAACAAACGTCCCATGGAAAAAAGTGTTTATTAAAATTCACAAAATATGAGAATGTAAACTAAAATGGTTTCAAATATGCATTGTGCATAGAATTCTAGGAACTAATATCATTTTAAGAGAAATGGGACTTGTAGATAGCTTCCACTGTGACTTTTGCTTGGAAACAAAAGACAGCATTGATCACATATTTTGGAAGTGTCCACATGTCAACAGATTCTGGGAAAGGATAGGAGATGTGTTGAGGTCAAGTTGCGCGACTTGTGCAAATGTAAGATTAACTGAAAACTTAATTGTATTTGGCGCTGACGAAAACATGCACACAGATCCAATACTTGACCTAATAATAATCTTAGAAAAAAATGTATATTTACAAAAGTAAACTCGAAAAAAATCTACCAAACACCATCTCTTTTACTAGATATCTTCCCAAAAAATATCAAGTGGAAGAATATAATGCAAAACTGAGCTGGAATTCACACGCTTTCAAAAAAAAATGGTTGCCATATTTGTCCCTGATGAAGTTTGATGTGACTTTCAAATGAAGTTTGATGTGACATTTGGCTTCTTTATGTGATGTATGCATTATTTATATATGACCTGCCTCTTTGTATTTAAATGTTTGTCTTACATATAATTGTAAATGACTGTAAATTCATGCACATAGAACCTTTGATGAAGATGTAGGCATTTTGCATGTGTTTTGAACTTTGGGCTCATGCGGATAATCTTGCTTTGCTAATGCGTTTATCTTTGAGTTTGACCTTTTACTGAGAGAGAATACAAATAAAATACAAACAAGCAAACAAACAAACAAACAAACAAGCAAACACCACCACAACAACTAAAATCTAAAACTATAAATTAAACGACCTTATATTGTTTAACATAGCAGACTAATAGATATGGCGCATGTACATGATTTTTGCTCAATCCATTGTATACACATTTTTTTTTTTTTTTTTTTTTTTATGATATAATTATGTTCAGCAAACATTGTATTTATTTGTGTTTTGTCAAAAAAGAATTTTTAAAAAGTTTGAGAAAAAAAAAAATTTGAGGACAAGGAAAATATTCAGGGTTCAGATCAAATGGATTGGTGGGACTGCAGGGATACTGGACCACATGAAAAAGCCTGAAGAAATCAGAAATCAAGAAATCAGGGCCACCTAACTGGTGGATTGTGGTGCAAAATGCCAAATGAAAACTGTGGATAGTGCAGATCATTACTGTATGTTTGAAAAGAAAAAGGGTCAAGAAACTGGCTAACTGAACATGTATGAGATGGACCGAGTCCACTGTGCTATCATACAGTGGACTCTGTCTTCCACATTTGGCCAAAAGGATTCAGTGCCATGTAAATATGTATGCATTTATAACCATGCGTAGGGCCTCAGAGGAAGCGTGCATTTGACAGAATGTGGACGATTAAATGTTCCTGTCCGAGGAGCAGCTCCGCTGACTTTCAAAATGGACGGCGAACCATTCCCGGCGGCTGGGCATGGTTAGTCACTCTCTACTCTTTGTTCTTTCCCATTTAACGACATACAACTGCATGATGACAGATAACGACAGTCGGATACTTCCTCTTCCGTTTCAGCCATCTTGCTTTTTCATTCCACGTGTACGCCTCATCTTTTGATATTTTTTCACCGATGAGCTTTTGTAAGTTGAGTTGCCATGGCATCAGGCAGTCAGCGTCCTGTTAGGCTTACTGCTGCTCAGGCAGTCGCACTTTTTCATGAACTTTATGACAAAAGTGAAGATGAAGTAGCTGCCATTGATGAAAGTGCATCAAGTTCAATGTCAGATGAAGCGAGTGTTGACGATCGCGAATGGCCTTCTACTCTGCAAAGAGACCATGCCTCTCCCATTCTGTTTCTGGTACATCATCCAAAGACACATCGGGACAGGAGCAAGGCAGATCAGCTGATTCTCCTGGTGGCAGTGGTGATGTGGGTGGTAGGGGGGAGAGTGACAAGGATAGAGGCAGGCATGCTCAAGGTAGGCCTAACACCAGTGCAAGCCCAGGATGGACAGTGGTGAGGAGTGGGCATGAAAGCAAAACAAATTCAAATTTCCAGTTTGTGCCTCTGCAACCATCAAGAATACTGGCTCCACTCGATAACAGCAGCTCAGTTTTTCACAGTTTTGCTGAACTGGTGAGCAATGACGTTGTTGACCATCTTGTTAGATCAGTAAATAAATATGTAGCATACTTGTATTGTATTGGCATCCATCTGTCTCGGGAGACAATGGAGACTGCACCTTGGAAGTCATTCTGCGGTGGAACTGCAGCGCCAGCTGTGGCTGTAGAGCCCGATCCTCGAACAGCAGGTCCTGTTGCAGTTGCTGCACATGAAGATGGTGTCATCCGAAGGCGCTGACCTTGCGTTCTGGCGTCTGCGTGCTCTTCTTACCTCCCACTGCTCCTCTCTCCTCTACTCGGATGTCTTGATGGCCAAATTGATGGCAAATTTCCAGCTGCTGCGGTCTGCTGCTACCACTTCGAAGCCTGCTGGTGCAATGCCACCCGCCTTGATGTCCCGCTTGCACACATCTTTGTAGCGGAGTATGGGCCTTCCGTGGGTCTGGAGCCAGTAGCAAGCTCGCCGTACAAAATGTCTTTAGGTATTCTGCCATCTTGCATGCGGGTAACATGGCCAAGCCAGCGCAAGCATCTCTTTGTGAGCAGGGCAAACATGCCGAGAGTTCCTGCACGTGCTAGGACGTCCTTGTTGGGGACGTGGTCCTGCCATGAAATGCCAAGAATCCTTCTGAGGCAGCGTAGGTGAAAGGTGTTGAGTCTGCGTCTTGACGGGAGTATAGAGTCCAGGTCTCGCACCCATACAACAGTGTGCTCAGCACGCAAGCTTGATACACTTTAGTCTTTGTCTTGATGGTCAGCATGGAGTTTTCCCACACTCTCTTTGACAGGCAGGCCATTGCTGCAGATGCTTTGCCGATCCTTGAGTTCAGCTCGGTGTCCAGGTTGAGACTGCTGGAGATGGTGGAACCAAGGCATGTGAAGTCTTCCACCACATTGAGAGCGCAGTCACCAATGGAAATGCGAGGAGCTGAGCTAACATCTTGACCCAGGACGTTGGTCTTCTTTATGCTGATTGTGAGGGCCAAATTCTTTGCAGGCATGAGCGAAATGGCTAATGAGTTCTTGGAGGGTAGCCTCAGTGTGTGCCGTCAAGGCAGCATCGTCACCAAACAGCATCTCTCGAATACAAGTGTCAAATAAACAACCCTCCAAAGCGCTGCTGTTTTTAGCAACTGGAAACCTGTGACAAAGGAGGAGATGCTGCACTTCTTTGCTGTTATGATTGCTGTGGGTGTGGACAAGAGGCCCATGATCAAGGACTACTGCAGGAAGACCCCAGAATGCTGGTACATCCCTTGGTTTCTTCGGCTGTTTCCAAGCAGAGACAGATTTTTAGCCCTCTATCACACCATGCTGCATACAGGAAAAGTAGGTGCTGAGAAGGAGAAGATAGAACCCTTTGTCAACATGCTGTTGGAAAAATTCAGGGCTGCTTTTTATCCCTACCAAAATCTTGCTTTGGATGAAATGATCATTGGATTCAAAGGAAGATGGGGGAGCAAGCAGTACAATGCCAGCAAGCCGCACAAGTACCACATCAAGTCATTCGGACTATGTGACAGTGTGACAGGGTATGTCTTGAACCTCCTCATGAGCTATGGGGCCAACACATCCTATGACCCAAATGCAGACACTGACAGTCTCCAAGCTGTGAAGGTCTTCAGAACTTTGCTGACCAACCTAGGTAAGGGTCACACAGTGTATGTTGACCGGTATCACACTGCGCTACCAGTCATCCCACTCCTCCAGCAGCTGCACATGCATTTCACGGGCACTCTGCAGGTGACCAGGAAGCGGTTTCCAGCTGAGCTGCCTACCATCAAGCTACAGCACAGAGAAAGCAGGTGGTACCTCAGCCAGGATGAGGACATTCTGTGTGTTGCCTGGAGGGATAAGAAGGCCAAGAAACCCTGCATCACAGTGTCAACAGATGCCACAGCTGAGATGATTGAGCTTCCAGGGCATCGCAGACAGGTCAGCAAACCAGCCATTATTCATAACTACAACAGCGCCATGAACGGATGTGACAAGGCTGATCAGAACATTGGCTCTTATGGTCCCTTTGCGCGCCAATCAACCAAGTGGCGGAAGATCTTTTGGATCATGGAGATTGCGCAGCATGATGCCCACATCCTCTACACACTGGCACGCCCAGACAAGTTCCGGACCTTCAAGGAGCGGTTGATTGGAGAATTAGAGGAGATGAGTGTTTGTGCGACAGTCTATACCACCTGCTCCGCCCAGTCTCCATGAGCGCTACAACACATCACTCTTCTATCTGGTAATGTACACCCAGCAGGACTGCAATTGCGTCTGGTGCAGCACTCCTCAAAAACAGCAAAGGACCAATTTCATTTGCTCTGGCTGCAGTGACAAACCTCATCTCACCCCAAGAACTGTTTCCATGCGTATCACACCAAAAACCAGTAAAAAAACAAACTCAGTAGAACTTAGATATTGACTGTGTAATAATAGCAGTAGTTTTGTGTTATTTTAGGCGCATGACTTGACAATGATCAGTGTTATGTAACTTCATAATATATGAAAAATGAACTTTTTGGTGCTGTGTTCATTCAATGGATCTTGAGGAATATTTCTTCTTCTTTGACTTTGGAGCTATATGGATTACCTGGTCAGCTGGAGCTCAGTGAGTACTAACTGTATGCATGAAAAATTATCTGCATCAAACAGTATGCATGCAAAACTCAGGTCAAGTTTTATACAATGAATATTATCATGATGTTATTACATTTATGTTGTTTAGAATTCAATTCTGCACGTCCCAATACCAACCTTTTTATTCTATGTCAAATAGCAACATATCTACATGTTTTATTGACCTTACCCCCTGTCCCAAAGTAGGTCGCTGATGAACCCCGCATCCAGTCTAAAAACCCTTAACGTACAGGAAGAGTTAAGGAATCATGGTCCACCTAAAGGTCATAGGGAAGGCTAGAAATTGTGTGGGCATACCCTACAACAAAGAAGCCAAACACCCCAAACAAGATTGGCTGAGCAGTTCCAGAAAGCTTGACTGGAGTTCATGAGACACAGACTAGAGATCCAGAAACCATGGATGGGTCGGCCAGTGGTGGGCTATTCAGATCCTTGTGTTTTCAAGCCTCACTTCTTGATTACTTTCAACTGGATAAGCTAACAGGAAAGGGCATAGCTTTAAAGGGGACTCCAGTCCATCAATGTGTCCACCACCTTGGCCTCCAGGTCACTGATCACAGACAAGTAGAGGAGGAGTCGTTAGGTGAGCTTTGTCACAAATTGATGGATATGGAGGTGAAACCATCAACTCCATACCCCACTGAGAACGTTTTTGTTTGTGTGTTTGTGTGTGTGTGTGTGTGTGTGTGTGTGTGTGTGTGTGTGTGTGTGTGTGTGTGGAGAAAGAGAGAGAGTGTGTGTGTGTGTGTGAGAAAGAGACAGAGAGAGAAAGAGAGAGAGAGAGAAAGAAGAGAGAGAGAGAGAGAGAGAGAGAGAGAGAGAGAGAGAGATGAAAACAACTTGACAATTTGACAATTTTACTATTTAATGTCAGTTCATATTGCTTATTTTAAAAGGTACAGATGAGTGTAGGATGTCTGACCCTGTGTAACTTACATAACACTCTCTCTTTCTTACAGTTCTCTGTAACAGATGGGAAATTTATTTCAGGTTGGGGCCGATTTGGAAAAATTTGTTATTTGTCTACTTATTCCAATCTTCCTGCCACAGATTTCTCACATAACTGTGTACTTTGGAATTTACATCTGTGTAAGGAATGGAGGATTTAGACACCTTTCCCTTGTGGTGTTCTTGGCCAGGCAATCAGCCTTTTCATTAAAACACAGACAAGCAATCACATAAAAGACTTTAAATTCACATCTCATTCAAAAGACCTACATATGTACATGAAATGTCATAAATACCAAAGCGTAAAGTGTAAGAAGAAACATTTGTCATAAAAACACTGACAAACATTCAATTTATATTTGTAAATATGTACATCATTATATCAAACATCACCAGCAACAAGTGGTTGCAGATATGGCAGCCATTTTTCTCTGAAAGTGTAGATTCCACATCACTTTTGCATTATATTCTTTATACGATATTTTGTGGAAAGGTATTTGCAAAAAAAGCAATATTTGAGAAAGTTTTATGGAGTTTGCACTTGTATACCTTTCCTGGAAGGGCTATTAAATCAAATACTGAATGTGTGGATGTATTTTCATAAATATGAAATAAAATTACATTTTCAGTTAATCTGATTTTTGCACATCTGACACATTTTGACTTCAACAATTCTTCAATCATTTCCCAAAATCTTTTCACAGGCCAACATTTCCAAAATATATGATCAATACTGTTCAATGTTTCCAACGAGAATCACACAAAAATTCTTTTGTTTCCGAACAGAAGTCACAGAAAATGTTACTAGCGAGTCCCATTTCTTTTAAAATGACATTAGTTCCTAGGAGTCTGTGTGCAATACATATTTGAAACCACTCTAGTTCAATGTCTTGTAGCTTATGAATTTTCAAAAATAGTGTTTTCCGTGGAACATTTTATTTTCAATTCATATATCCATTTTGAACACGAATTTCGAAGTGCATAATCCTTTGTTATAGTATTGTAGCAGAGCCATATTCCTTTAGGTATGGAGTAAATTTCTTTCAATGCTGAAGGAACATCATCTGCAAACCCCTTTGATGTGTTAATTCTTGTTTCCTCTATTCATTTCTTAACTGCCATTCTGCATCCACTATAGACAAGAAAATTAATATTCAAATTGTAGGCCTATTTTGTATCAAATTCATCAAGTGTCATAAATGATCCATTATCATTTAACCTGCTTGGCATGATCAACTTTATCATCGTGGCTCCATTTGTATTTTTCCCTGAATACTGTCTAGTGTATAAAGTAAATACAAACTGACCAATCAGAAGGCTTCTTTTGTGAGGCCTCAGCCTTCTTCCTTTCACATGGTCACCATTTTGCTGTTCTTCGACTCATTTCTATTTTACATGGTCGCCATTTTGCTGTTCTTCGATTCATTTCTAAAGTTTTTGCACAAAAATGAGTGAGATTGGGACTGACCGTGAGGTTGACAAGTTGGGACTCTTGTTGACAGTGACTCTGGTAATGATTATGAGGTAAATTTGGCTCTGGTTTTGGTTCTTAATTAATGAACAAGAGAGGTTCAAGCACATGATGAAGGGTATTTCTAGCACATCAGTCATTGATGAAAAGCAGATTGTGGTTCAGTTTGGTTAGTTTACATTGTACTTCTCATCGCACGTGCGCAGATATGTTTATTATTCTAACATTCAGTACTTTCACTTTCTCCTGCAAATAGGCGTTTCTTTTACTTTTATTGTGCATGTCAAGATTTCTCTTTTCTAAAGATTTGTATACCTTTCCAGGAAATGTTTACATGAGAGCAGCAAATAAAAACAATTAGTACCTGTTGACAAGCTGGCTCCTACAAGTGTACACCATTGTCTTACAGTACACTTTCAATTATGTGTCGTGCCAAGGGGGTTAAAAGATGTACAACAGAAGAAGAGTGGCAGAATACCTTCAACAACCAAATTCAAGGTTTCGGGGTTCGCTCCCCATTAAGGCCTCAATTTTTCACCTGAGTTTGACCATAAAATCGAACAGAATGTCTAGTCCTTTGGAAGGGCACAATGTGTGCCTTCAGGCTGCACACACTAAAGATCCCATGGCAGTTGACAATCATGAAGAGCAGGGCATTCACCCTGCTGCCCAGATATAAAACACTGGAAGTTTATTTCCCAGGTCCCTCCTCTTGAAGGCCAATTAGCCTTCTTGCCTTTCTAAAGTCTTGGTCAAAAAAAATAAAAAGAAAGAAAGAAAAATTGGAGGTGATGCACTGCACTATCAGCAGGAAGAGCAGCCCAAATGTCACATGGTAAATCCATTGTGACAAAAAAACAAATGAATATGAATACAAATGTGAATATGAATATGAATACAATAAACTCCCACTTCAATCCATCTTTTAAATTTCATCATATCATTTCCAATCAATATTTTTTTCATTATAGAGAATCAGTTCTGACAATAAATCTGTCAAGAGTTACTGGTTTTCGTTTTCTACAGAAACTATTATATGCCACAGAAATGTGTTTCCAAAAAGTCAATACATTTCTGCAAAGCATACAGAAACTATTATTAGGTACCGGCAGGCAATATTAGGATAAACATGAAGAGCTTAGTCTTCATACTGTTCATATAGAACTTTTCAATAGAAACAAAATGAAAAAAAAAGTAACATTCTATCTCTTTTCTTTCCCGAGATAATGACGTTTTAAGATGACACCTTTAACATAACAAGCAAAAACACTATGGAAAGCTGTTTTTGATTATGTGTATTAAAAAAACAACAACTACTAGAGATTTCATTTTAAAATAACTGATTCTTTGTAATATAAGGTTACATGAAAACAGAAAAGCAGGACATTTACTCAGTTACAAAGAGAGTTATAAGGGAGCAAAAATAGCAAAATGCATATTTTTCATAAGTTCAAATTAGCACGGCAGGGTATGTTTACAGGTTGATATCTTGGAGAAGATGTGCTTTAATTGCAACTTGTGTTTGCACTTTAGTACAACTGTCTATATAGACTTAGTCTAATTATTTTGAAGATGAACAATAGCCACGTTTGTTTGTTATAGAGATCAAAACTTCATGAAATTGCCAAAATCCCCTGTGACGGAGGCACCAAGCTGATATAGGAGTACAAACGACTGTAACTTTTGAACCAGTTGTAAGATTGACTTCATATTTGGACACAATACACACAATGCTGTCCTCTTTTACACTATGTACTTGTATTCAAATTAGAATAAGGTATGAGGTCAATCCCTCACTAAAATGCCCAAATTTCATGAGCCCAATGTGATGTAACGCTAGTCACATCATGACAGATGGCCATTACAAAAGCAAGAACCTGAATTTTAAGCTTGCCTACTTTCTAGCAATATAAACTTATGTCCACTCTGTATTGATGAAGTGTGTCAGTGTTTATGCTATACTTATAAATGATTTCAAAACAAATGCCAGGATTCCAAAGGGACCACTGTTGAAATAGGACTGTACAATTTGTGTTGACACAACAGGCATAGAGGTGTACTATTACTAGACTAGAGTAATACTAATACATGTGGTATTAGTTTGCTTTCTTAGTTAACAAAACAGGGTTATGTAAAGCCTGAATTTGGATTTAATTTAATCCAAGTTGGCCAAACTCCAGGTTCCTCTGCTGGTTGATGAAGGGACCAACTCTATGTCTGACGAAATGATGTAATTTCTGTGGACTACATCGTGTTCTTCTCACCTAAAAAGGCTTATCTTCCCTCTTTCATAGAGAATTTATGTCTTTGAGAAGCTAAAAGACTGAGGCACAAAAGACAACACCGGATTTCCTGAAAGAAGCTGTGAATGTGAAAATCCAGTCTCTTCAAGGAAAGGGCTAACACTCAGTTCTCTCCACAGTCTGAGAAAGAAAAGCTGTTCTCTGAGATGGGTGTGTAGTCTTCAACTTTGTCTCAGTTTTGATGGAGATAGCGTAGTCTGGAAATTTCAGCAGATGGAAACAGTTGCTGGAGGAACTGTGCTGCTTCATCAAATGGCTCGTTGCCTGCTCCATCAGCAGCATCATCTGGTGACACAGAGGAAGACAGTCTCAGTGACTTTTATTGTATGTGTATAGATGGAGAGAGATCAAATTTGTACTGCATGTGTGTCTTCACAAGTATTGGACAAGAAATGACTGAATACAACACTGACAGTCATTTGTGTTCATGAGCTGGAAGTCCCACATGTTTTCATTAATGGCTCGTAACAGCCAAGTACAAGGGAGCAACTTAGAAAAAGTCCAAAAACTGAAAGGGGTCCAGGGGCCAGCAGCGCCCCGTATGGGGGCATAGCCCCCCAGACGCTGAAGCTTTTTCAAAAAACGGATTTTCTGTTTCTGACTCATTTGAAAAAATGGATTCCGTCGTCAAATGGAAAAAGTTGCACCCATGCAAGTAGGAAGTCATATCCCTTTTTGGATTTTGGGATCAGTAATATGTATATATCTTCTGCATGATTTGATCTCCTGCATGCCTACACACGAAGGTGGTCAGGCACTAACAGGTCTGCAGTTAAGTTCACCTTGGGGATGGGAAATATCCCCACCTTTCAGTATTTACCCATCATACCAGACAGGATCCAAACCATAGATACTCCCATAAAGTTTTGATGCTCTGACTACCTGGTACTTGATTATCATACCCATCATATGCAATCAATGCTTAAATATATAAATGTTTCAGTAAATGTAATAGAAGGACAGAAAGGGGAGATGAGATACCTGAATGTTTTTAACCTATTGATACTACAGATAAAAATTTGATGAAAATCAACCCATAAACAGCCGAGATCTCTCTCCTGACAGTAAAACATAGTCTTTACCTGCACATACTTCTGCTCAGTCTTCTTGATACACTGTCCCATTTTGAATGATGATACATTAGTCCCATTTTGAATATAAAAAAAAATGGAGATGTTTGCAAATTCACTTATGTGCACTTGTCATAACTTTACTTTTTGCAATCCACACTATATTTCCCCACTTCCCAATTTTATTTAATACCCTTCCTCACCCTCTGCCCTTCTGGAAACATCACACTACATTTATTTAGTTTACAAACCTTCAGAAGCAAAGTGTTGTCCAGTGTCACCTGTGGGAGATTCAGACGACGGCCTTTTCCACTTGCCAGAAAAAACTTACTTCAGTTTGAGGAACTGATCATTTTCTGCAATAAACGAGACAAAACACTACTCTGATTTATACTTCATTCTGATGCACACACAAACACCAACACCCACAAACACACACGCGCCTCTCAAATTATGTACAAGTCACAAACAATGTATGTCAGAGTGGCACAATTCATTAAAATACCAGCAAACATAGCACATACACATACACAGTACCTAATACTGAAGTGCACGTCTAGTATAGCACTGTTTGCATGCGCGCACACACACACACACACACACACAGACACACACACACACACATATACACACGCACCACACAAACACACACGTGCATGTGTACACACATGTAATACACACACTGCATCCAACAACAGTTGCACTCTTGATCTACAGAAATAGTAGGTCTTATATACAATCATGTTTACTTTGTAAACAATTATTCATAAAAAATTGAGATTTTAAGATATCTTATATATTATCATGTTTACTTTGCAAACAATCATTCATTTTAAAAAAATCAGATTCTAAGACTTTTTATATAACTTTTTAAAGAAAATATTCATCACTCTTATATAGATCTAATCATGTTTGATCTGTAAACATTCATAAAAAAAATTCAGATTCTAAGATTTTTTTTATAACCTTTTGAAGAAATCATTCATCACTGATCTTATATGGATCTATATAATCATGTTTGATCTGTAAACATTATTAAAAAAAAATTCAGATTCTAAGACTTTTTGTATAACTTTTTTAAAGAAATTGTTCATCACTGATCTTATATAGATATTTATAATCATGTTTGATCTGTAAACATTCATAAACATAATTCAGATTCTAAGACTTTTTTTTTATAACTTTTAAAGGAAATTATTCATTGCTGACAGTCAATATTTATGGAAAAGATGAACTTAAGTTGCCTGGCTTTCTCTCTTCTGAGAAAACATGTGCTGGTTTGTAATTGAAATGATTGTAGCCAGTTCTGATCAAATAGCTAAAAATCTATTAATCTAATCCCATAGCAGAGTAAAACTTACTCATAAGATGAAAAAATGTGATTTAATTCATCCATACTTACCCATATGTACTCGAATTTCATCAAAAACTGACGGCACAAAATTGAAAGTACTCGACGCCATCTTGGTTTGTGATCGGCAGACGATGGAAGTCTGTACTCATTCAAACTGACAAAAGTCCATTCGCGACAGCGTATGAATGTGACTGTAACCATGTGCACATGAAAGAGTACTCATTGTTTTTTATGTTTTCACCTGAAGATGGCATATTTTCAAGTTTCGTGTTCGTCAGAATTCGAACTTTTAGAACACCATGTGTACAAAAGGGTTAATCAAATCAGACTGGCTGTTAGGTATTCGATTTCTTCATGGCCTGACCGACATTTTGATACTACATAAAGCTATGCAGTGCGATAGCGCACGTGGACTTTCAGTTGAAAAAGCGAGTGTCAGTTTGGGGTTTAACTCGGTCTCTACCAAATAGCGGCACAACAAGCGGAAAGCGATCACACACATGGCTCGTATTTTGTCATCGTCCATTCACCACACACATTCAGTAATAACAAGAATATACTCAACTGAAAGAAGAGAAATCAATTTTTATTTTTCTCAGAATGGTTTAAAGAAGTAGCAATGTGACAGCTGAATATGCGTTTGATAAAAAACACTAAAATCGTCATTTTTTCACAATGATGTCAGCAAAATGATGTGCCTGCCAGTACCTACTATTATATGCCATAAAAACTTGTTTCCAAAAAGTCATTATATTTGCGTAAAGTACAATTTGAGCTACTGTTTGTTTCCAAATACATATTCCTATTATTCTTAGATCCTTTCCATCGACATTGAGCCTTTCTAGTAAGCTGATCAATTCTTAGTGTCTTATCCGATCAAAAGCCTCAGTGTAATCAACAAAACATAAATACATATCCTTATTCAACTCAACAGATCTTTCTATGAGATTCTTAGGAAGTATATGGCATTAATAGTTCCTTTTCCTTCAACAAAACCACATTGTTCTTCTGCTATTTCTCTTTTGATTCTGTTTCTTGTCCTCGTCATGATTATTCTTAATAGAATCTTTGTTACCGGACTCATCAAGCTGATTGTACAATGGAGTTTGCATTCTACAGCCCCTGCTTTCTTAATTCTCAGGAAGCGCAATGAAAATTGACTTTGACATATCTTTAGGGATTTTTCCAGTCAAAACTTTCATTTAGGAGCACTTATTTTTTCAATACCAAATTCACCTACACCCTCAATCATTTCTGTAAAAATATTATCTGGTCCTGAGACTTTTCCTGGTTTCATCTTTTCCAATGCTGCTGTAACTTCATCTTTCATTATGGGTGGTCCTTCAACGTTCTTTCTTTTAACATGTTCTTCGTTTCTGTCATCATCCAAAAAGTTTTTAATGTACTCTCCCCATTTACCTAATAGTAATACTTTGTCTTTTTCCATGATAATCATACCATCTTTACATTTTAAGCAACCAGTTGATATGCATGTCTTTTTCCTGGAGGCAATTTCTTCACTGTTTCTGTACACCAACTGAGGATCTGTTCTGCGTAGATCTTTTTTTTCTTTGCACTTTTTTCCTAGCCCAGCTTCCTTAGGCTTCATTACACCTATTCCTGATTTCATTAGGCATCTTTTTGTATTCTCCTCTTTTCCCTTTGCTCTCCTCCGTTCTTCCCTCAAGCCTAAAATGTCCTTTGTCATCCAGTTCTTCTCTGCTTTTCTTTCAACTCTAGAAATTTCTTCACAACCTTCATTTATCGAGTTTCTAAACTTTGTCCATTGTTCCTCACTGTCACCAACATCCTCCAAGGACTGGACTTATTTTGAACATGTATGTTAAATTTTGCACAAGTCGATTTATCTGTCTTTATCAGTTTATGAATCCATGATTTAGTTGGATTTACTTTTGGTTTGGTTTCTTCTTTTTAGTTTCAGCCCAAACCATCCCATTACAGGATTGTGGTCACTAAATCCTGGTCACTATTGCAGTCCTGGTAATGGTTTAGCTATCAGTAAAGAATTTCTAAATCTTTTATTCTTCAGGATGTTATCAATTTGATTTCTTGTACTGTCACATGGATTCATCCATGTCCATTTTCTTCTGTGAGGTTGCTCAAACCAAGTGTTTCCGATCATGGATTCATTTACTTGTGCCCACTCAGCAAGTTTCTCTCCCCTTCCATTAGGTCCAACTATGTCATCTACTTTTTCCTATCCCACTTCAGCCTTAAAATCTCCCATTATCATTGTAGTGTCTTGTGATTTACACTGAGCCTTGGCTGTCTCTAATTCTTCAACGAAGTTGTCAGTTTCTTCCTCAGTACTTGCAGATGCTGATACCAGGACAATGCTGATATCTAATGGCTTGCCATCCAACTAATAGAACTCTGTCTGATATAGCCCAGTATTCTTTGACAGACTGCGACTTGTCACTGTCCTTCATGCCCCTAGTATCTTTTGACAGACTTTGACTTGTCATTGTCCATTATGATGTCCACTCCTCTTTCACGCTTGTTTCCACCAGAATATATAATCTCATGCTTGCCTGATGTTATCATGCCTGACCCCTTTCATCTCACCTCCCCTACTCTAAAAATATTGATGTTAAGCCTTTCCATCAAGAATGAACCCATCTTTCAATCAGCGAAATAGCCGATGAACCAATCAATCAGAATGTATCAATGAACTCAATCAAATCAATACATTAGATTAAATCAACCAATCAATCAATCGGAACTCAATCAAATCAATACATTATATTAAATCATCCAATCAATCAATCGGTCAAATAAATCAAACCAACGACACTCAAGAAATCAACAGATCAGTCAATCAATCCATCAATCAAATTTTGTAGAATTTGGTAAGAAAACGCGGTCATGTTATGAACAGATGAACGCATGAATACATGGGCAAATACAAAACTAAAATTTGACATTGTATTTAGGCATGAATGACTGCGAAACAACCTAAGGTTTCTTCGTTACTGGTTTTATCTTGGTCTCTGTGGTCAGAGTAAGTTAATCTGTTTCATACATTCTCTTTGCAGTCTTGAATAAGTATGCTGACTGAAGCACATAGAAACGATGGATCAGAACATTAAAAATGGATTCAGCAAAACCGCAGTCATGAAACTTACTATGTGGAATTTGCAGCACAAAAGCATAATTATGGAGCTCAGGGCAAAGATGGGGAGTTTGCCATGGTCAATGAGAAGTGTAAGCAGATCTGCAGTATAAACCTCAATCATTTCTGTAGTAATATTATCTGGTCCAGGTAACAGCAGAGTCAGAAGCTGGATCTCGCTATTATTGCTGATTCTCAGACCATTTTTCTGATGCGAAAGGGGCAAGGAAAAGACCAAAAGGGAAGGCTTGAAAAAGGAAAATTTGGTCGAGATATGAACATCAGGAACTGCTGTGGTGGTGGGACTGATGATCATGTAAAAGTAAACACCAGCAATGTGGAGATTGCTCAGCTACTGCTTCTTATGGAGTCTCCTATCTGAAAGGGAATGTCCACCTTGAAACACATTCTCCTGAGAAAGTGGTTCAACGGAATGAGGTTCCTGATCAAGCATCGGCCGCCAGATGACTTGATGACCACAAAAAATGTCCACGCAAGTAGGGGTGGGGAGGTCATAGGTCCTTTCTTGGTAGCCTGAGTTGACCATGGAGATGGGAGTCAAGAGAATGGTGGGTATGCTCACTTTGGAGGAGGAAGCGGTCTCCTGAGATCCCATCATTATGGGATTCGTCATGGGCCTGACCGGACTGGCTGGCATCCCAAAAGGGGTGTTTGGCTGTGAAAGAAGGTCCCCTTCACGGCAATACCAGCATTGCTGAATCTTGCTGAAGGGTATCTCATCTGGTCGAGAAGGGCTGCGTATACCTGCCAAAGGAGGACTGGACATGGGGAGGTAAGTTCCTGATGGCCCACTGTTGTCGTAAGAGAGAACAGAGGCCTAGGTAGTTCGTCTTGCCAGGCCCAGATGGTGTTGAGGTGGAACCGGCCAGGAATCAGCAGTATAAGTCAATGTGTCAATGAGCCTTATGTCAGCCATCTTGGAGAAGAGACCCTGATCAAAGGGGTCCTAGGAAAAAGTCTGTATCTCCAGCAAGGACAGCACAGGCCTTGTACTGTAAGTAGACACTGGTTGCTGTATTTGTAGTTCTGTCAAGTTCATAATGCTTATAGCCCAGCTAACTACTAGAGTCGTATCAGGGCTAACACCACGTCAAAAACAACCACCCGTTAAGATAAAAACCATGCTCACCATTAACCTTGCAAGTATAAAATGCAATTAAAGACAACCACACTTGGACATAAAATCATAGCAGGTGAAATCTATCCTCTCTTGTAAAAAGTGGAAAATTGCATCAGGAGAGACGTCTTGGAAGAGGTTCTTCAAGCAGTCCGCCCTGTATTGCTTTTGTCTCACACCATACAAGTCCCAGCAAACAGGCAGGAGGTGTCTGATGTTCAATGGCTCGTCACATGGTATACACCACAGAGCTTCTTCATTTTTTTTAAAAGGTACGAATGAGTGTAGGATGTGTGACCTTGTGCATAACCTACGTAACACTCTCTTTTTTACGGTTCCCTGTAGCAGATGAGAGAATTTCTTTCAGGTTCGGGCCAATCTGGAAAAGTTTGTTATCTGTCCATTTATTCCAATCCTACTGCCACAGATTTCTCAAGTAACCATGTACTTTTGATTTTACATCTGCGTAAGGAATGAAGAATTTAGAGATCTTTTTCCCTTTTTTTTTTGTGGCCTTCTTTGCCAGGCAGTCAGCCTTTTCATTGCCTTGAGTACAGACATGGCCAAGAATCCAGGCAAAAACAACTGTAATTTTCACTTATAAGAGTAGAAACAGTTCGAAGAACTTCAGAAGCTCAGGGTGACCAATGTTTCAGCCAGCAATTGCCTGCAAAGTAGAAAGGGAATCTGAAAAAAATACGAAAATCTTTATGCTTATATTGGGACACCATTTTTAGTCAAAACCACAGCAGTCAGTTCAGCAGTATAAATGGAACTGTCAGACAGAATATGTTTTGAAAATGCTCAATTGGGAACCGTGAATGCCACAGTAGCAACACCTTCATCAAACTTTGATCCATCAGTGAAGATTCTGTGGGATGACGGAAATTTCTGACACAGTTCTGCATAAAACTTGTACGCCAGTAAACTCATACTGTCTTTACGGAAAGAAACAAGATCAAAACAAACCTTCCGTTTTTTTTACAAGGTCCATGGTGGGCAGTCTGAAATTTCAAGGAGCTGTTAACTGCTAAATTTATATCTGCCTTTTCCATATGAGGACGGATACGGATTTCTAAAGGAGGAGTGACTTTCGGATGTCTTTCAAATTCACTTTGAAATCTGGGGTTGAAGACACAGTCGTAGGCTGGGTTTTCCAGTTCAGAGAACAGTTTCAAACAGAAATTTAAGGTTAGTTTCAATCTACAGCTGCTCAGGGAGGGCTCTCCTGCCTCCGCATATAAACTATAGACAGGAGTTGTTCTGAATGTACCAAGACAGAGGCGCAGTCCTTGATGGTGAATGGGATCCCAGTCCCTTTAGATATGACAGTCTCGCATAGCTATATATAGACATCATCCCGTTTAGAGTGAATTAAAGCCCTGTACAGGTGAAGCAATGTTTTCTTGTCAGCACCACAGTCTGTATGAACTACAACCCGATAAATATTCAGAGCTTTCTGGCATGAGGTTTTAAGATGTTGGATTTGACTGAGAAAATTAAACTTTTCATCAAACATCAAGCCCAGAAATCTTTTACAGCTGAAATGATGGACTTTCCCTAATGAATTTCTGGATCCACAAAGAATTGTCTCAGGTTATGAAAGTGGATACACTGTATTTGGATGTGGAAAAAGTAAAGCCGTTTGTCTCTGCCCACTGCTCGATCCTATCTACGCACAGCTGCAGCAGCCGCTGAACACCTGCATAGAAGCTTCCACTTGCGTAAACTGCAAAATCGTCCACAAACAGGGAACAGTCTGAGCCCTGCTGTACAGACTTGACTATACTGTTGATCCCAATACTGAACAGCGCAGGAGAGAGAATGCTCCCTTGTGGTACACCCAGCTCTTGCTCATGGATGTCGGACAAATAAAACAACTGCATTGAAACTCACTCATCAAAAAAATTTTGGATAAATAGGAGAAGGTGACCCTGAAAACCCAGTTCGTGTAGATCCATAAGAAGTCCCAATTTCCAGGTGGTATCATATGCTTTCTCCAGATCAAAGAAAATAGCCACTACATGCTTCTATTCAGAAATACATTACGATGGTCCTTTCAAGGCAGATTAAATGGTCTACTGTGGAATGGTGCTTGCGAAAATCGTATCGTTCTTTAGCCAAGATGCCATCATTCTCCGTTTCCACATCAGTCTACTTTTGACAATTTTTTCCATCATTTTGCTAAGACAACTGGTTAGGGCTACTGGCCGACAATTGGAAGGATTGGATAGATCTTTTCCAAGTTTAGATACAGGGATGATCAGGGCTTTCCATCACAAGGGAGGAAAGAATCGCGTCATCCGTATGTAATTGTACACTTGCAAGAGAGTTTCTAAATCCTTTTCCGGGATATGCTTCACAAGTTCGTAATGATTTTCATCTACGCCAGCAGAAGAGTCAGATCAAGTCAGAATAGCACCTTTTAATTCACTTAACATCAGTGTAAGATTGTGTCCTTCTGTGTTATCAGAGACAGAGTTACAGGCTATCTTTTCTTTCACTTTCAGGGATCTTTGTTTAACCCTTTCGCATTTGCACTGCTAGATGTAAAGCTAGCTCCTAGTATTCACATTTGAATGTAGCACAGCGTCAGTACAAAGTCTTTCAGTAGTGAATAGAAAGTTCTTTGCATCCCAGAATGCTCGTACTATTTTTAGAACATTCAACGCGAGATTGACCAAGATTCTAACCACACGTGCGATAAGACAGCAAGGCCAGTAGTGATGGAAATTCCCCACACATGTGCCAGAAAAGGTCGGGTGATCTCAACCGCTACGAACAGATCGGCACACGTTCTTCCATAGGGCAGTTACCAGCTTTGTGAACAGCTAAGGGTTAAGGAAAAGCGCCTATTTGTTGGCTGAGAAAGAGATGCTTACAATGGTGGATGCTAACAGGTTATAAACAGCTTTCTGGTCAGTAATCAGACAATCTGACACTTCAGATGGTTGACAGAGGGGCAGGTGTTTTTCCCTTTAATTTTTTTATACTTTTCCACATGTTCTTTTATGGGAGGTCGGGATGTCAGTTTGGAGCAAAATTCTTTCCATGACTGTCGTTTACTTGTTTTAAAGACATAACTCGACTTTGCTCAGAGTTTTTGATGAGCCTGAACATTGTCCACTAATGGAGCTTGGAAGACGCAATGTTGAGCTCTCTTGCTGTCTTGTTTTGTTTACATTAACCCTTTTACCCGTAGAGCGCCCGCCAGCGCCCGCTGTAAATCGTAATAGCGTTTACCTCGGAGGGCCCATCAGCGCCCGCTGTACACGTGGCCACTATGGACGCGGCCATCATTATTTACATTAACGAGAATCCCGCGAGAGTGAGAGCCTCGTTTTGGCGACTTCCTGCCCGCATTTAGAACTTTACAGTGTCAAAATCGATCAAGTTTTCACAGTGCTACGAATTTTCAAAGTTTGGAAAATGAGTCTCATGACCGATGAGGAGTTATGGCGCGCGGCTTCTGTTGAATGATGACGGAGAAGAATTTGAAGGTTTTACGGTTGAGGATCTTGTTAATAAAGTTGATCCATGTGATGTGGAAAGTGACCTAGATACCGACTTGGAAGCTGTTGCCGCCGAGTTCGACGATAGTGAGAGTGAGAGTGAGAGTGAGAGCGAAGGTGGGTCGAGTATCGATCGATTGCCTGACCTCCAAACCGAAAATGGCAGGACGTTTTAGGCTCGGTTTCAGTAAAGGAATTTTCGGAAAATGTTCGTGTTGTGCATGATCTGCCTGTTGATCTGCATTTTCATAAGTATACCCCCCCCCCCTTTGTGTATGTGTGTGTGTGTGTGTGTGTGTGTGTGTGTGATTAAAAAATGATGTTATTGGTATGTGAGTGAGATTATTTGTTTATGTAACAGTGCAGTGAGTTGAACTGAGAATAGTGCTATACAAAAGCTACTTATTATTATTATTATTATTGGTGCAAGCTTTGCACAGTTTCATGCTCAGCTTCTGCAGTAGACTTTGTTCTGGGTCCTCTGGGTCAATTGCAGACCATTAAGAAGCATTTCTGGACTGCATCTTTGACTTTGAACTATCACACCAGTAAATTTTTGATAACATTCACCATCAAATCTGACTTTATAATTTTTTCTGCGAGTAAAACCAGAATGAACCTGGAAAAAAACTCTTTCTGTGAGTACTTCATTGTATGCACAATGCAAAAAAAATGATTCCTTGAAACAAAAAAAGGTAATTATACTTTTCATTGATTTCTTTAGTTAGTAACTATCAAAAATTGCAAGAGTTACTTTCCTTGACATAGGATTTCATAGTATGGTTCACGTTGCGTGGCGTGGGGGTATATGGGTTAAGAAGCAAACCACAGTGTTTTAGGCTTTGACAACATGGGAATTGCTTTTTTGGCACAATTCAGGATGACTTTTGTTAGGGTGTCTACTGGATCATCACTTTGCAGGACTTTCTCTTTCTCTAAATTACTCTGGATGGTCCATGTCAATAAATCCCAGTGAGCCTTGCAAAAATTTAAGCGTTCTGGTAAGGATTCAAGTTCGACATTTGTATTTGTTAAGGCAACTGGAAAATGGTCTTTTCTATGCAGATCGTCGAGAACTCTCCACTCACAGTCCAAGTGAAGCATCACAACATTGATAGATCTAAACAGGAAAGTGTACCATTTGTAGGATGAATTTAAGTTGGAGATCCACTGTTTAGACAGCATGAGTCTAATTTGGAGGTGTTTTCCAACAAGAGACCATGGGCCGAAGTATCCTCATTACCCCAAAGTGGGGAACTGCCATTCAAATCACCCAACGATAGAATAGGTTTAGGAAGTTCCTCAACTAGATCAACCAGTTCTTCTTTCCTAACAGGAACTGATGGAGGTAGGTACAAATGCTTATGGTTTTGTCTAGAGATACCCTTGCTGCTGCTTGCAAATAACTGTTCAGATTAACAGGGCTAAACAAAACAGACCTGTATAGGAGCAAAGACACTCCACCTGTTACTCTTCCATCTTTAAGTTGTTCCGATTTGGAAATAATGTTGAAATCCATTAGAGAATAACTTTTCCCTTCATGCAGTAACGCTTCTTGTAGAGCCAGCACAACAGGCTGCAGGTCAGGGCAAAGTACCTGGAGCTCCTCTAAATTTGAGTTGACACCTCTTATGTTCCAATGGACAATAGTCTTCATTATCAGTGGAAACAACAGAAGACAAATTCAGTCCATATCCATTTCATCATCCTCAACCTGCTATGAAACATATTTACTTTCCTTTTTTTTCCACTTTTTTCAGGCGGTCAGACCTGACAGCTGACCTGTCTGCAGGCAGTAAGGGCTTAGGCCCTTCAACCCTCTCGCATTTGCATATCTCGCAGAGAAACTGCCCCCAGTATTCGTGGTTTTTCAGCCTTTTTCAAGGAAAATATGGTTCATGTACGCTATGCAGCACTACTCAGCCGTCATTTGTGATAGAGCAAACATTTTTGGCAGAAGTGTTTATGAGTGAACATACTTTGGTTTGCATGTCAATACATGTGTCTCATTTGTGGATGTCGTGTCGTTGTCCCCTCTACTGTCACATGTCCCAGGTGTTTTCTAGGTGACATCATGATGTTAGCAAACATACACAGTGTAACATGACATCCAGACGTTTGTGAGTTACAAGCAATACAGAGAGGTCTACCTGAACTTGTCTCATCACTCCCATCACTATGGTAATCCATGTGAATTGTCACAGAGTCACCAAATCAAAGTCACCAACTGTACATGTCTTCAGTCAAAGAACAGGAAAAGCACTACAAACAAACACTGCTACATAGTCTACTTTGTACACTTTATGGAGAAAAAATGTTCTATATGTATATCATGACTTGAACAATGGCTGGATAATATCAATGAAAGGCTTGATCTCGTACAGAGGGTCGTAGTTTGCACTGTCATGCCCAGGTGTGTTCGATGTGTCATGCAGGTGAAAATACTGATTGATTTTCAGAAACTTTGTTTTAGGCATAATACTACTAACCAAAGGGTCTCTGAATTGTGGATCAGTCGACCAGTACAAATCAATCCGCGGTTTACGGTTGATTCCCATCATTATAAGGATCGACAGGTAGGCATGCATTTCAGGTGCTGATGTGTCACTCCACAATGGATCACCAGCCAAGCCTTTAGCAACTACCTTCTGTTCTGTATACTTTTTCATCTTCTCTGCTGTCATTTGAAAAAAAGATTTCAGTAGAAATAAAAAAACAAATAATCTTAAGGTTTTGCATTCATGGGCAACGTGTGTGAAGGGCCAGTTTCATAACGGAATTCGTTCACCTGGCTTGCTACAGCAGCACGTCACCACATCGTCTGCAATTCTGCTAACGGCACATTGTCTTCAGGGTCGTTTTCTTCCTCGTCTTTCTCCTCTTCATCATCTCCTTCAGTAACATCAATTTCTACATCTGATTCTCCATCTTTTTCTCTTCCCATCTGCTCCATTTCTCTCAAAATAACTTCTAATTCCTCCTCTGTATAATCCTCCCATTCTACTTCTTCGTGCTGCATCGCCATCTTTCTCATTCACACTAAGACAAGAATGGAATGCGGTCATTTCCTTCTTCTCTCTTGTGAATGATGCCAGCGGTGGCGTGTTCATAGTTCATTGGTCCTTCTTGGACCTACCCGCCAATTTTCATTCATACAGAGTGAGCTAGCTCATGGTTGCGGCGCGATGGAAAAGTACTGGCCATGTGTGTAAACATACAGCCGGACGCGGCCGGAGTGAACAGATGCGGGAGAGCTGTGTTTGGCCGGATGCAGCCAGAGTGAATGGGATAGGGATAAGCGCCTGAGATTTCTTCATCTCCATCAGCATCACTTTTTGCCCTCCCGTTTTCACTGTGGAGCTGCTTCCGGATGGCTAGGGTGGGGAGGGCGGGTTTCCCAGGGAGAATACCGTAGGTTTCTCAGGCTGTCCAGCAATAGCTGATTTCGACTGCTGGGCAGCTTGAGAAACAGAGGGTTCAATCCCCCCGCTGAAGGTCTTTATGTCCTGTACTGTTTCAAAACTGGACTTGGACCATGTTAGATCCGTTTGACAGGCTATGGACTCATGATTCACTTTCCTAACCGCTGATGCGTTGCTTTTCATTGCAGATGAGCTGCTGGCTTCCACTAATCGTTTGGCATCATAGAAGGGCATCCTTTTTCCCATTTTCACTCTGTATTGTCTGTTCTATCTGCCATATGGGGCAGCTTTTGGAGGACAAAGGGTAGCTACCTCCACAATTTAGACATACTGGTGGTCCTTCACATGTTCCTTCATGAGCTTCCTTGGCTCACATGGCACACTTTTCTGTGTCAGTACATCTGTCTCTGAATGCCCAAATTTTTGGCAGCGAAAACACTGCATCGGTGATGGAACATCAATGACACTTTAACACTGAGATACCCTATTTTCAAACCTGTGGAATCACGGTACAAGCAGAACATTGGGAACAATATGTTAGTCGCACAGCTGTTGCTGTAGCTCCCTTTCCCATCTTTTAGCTGGTCAGTAAGCCTGACACCAGATGCCAGATATCAGATGTCAACATTTACCCCGTAGCCATGTGTTTCCGCATTCCTTAGTCTAGAGGCAAGGAAGCAGGGGATTAATACTTCATTGTACAGTGATTAAGCCATTCTATCATCAACTTAAACGTCATGTGGAACAGAATTCAGTGCTACCCAACAATTCATTTTTTGGAATCCTTGTTATTTATTTATCATTTGACTGATTGCAGTTATAATTTATTTGTTTAGTTGTGTAGTTTGACTTTGTGCTTCCCTTACAGACAGTAAGTAAGTGCCATCATTTCTCACTTGTGATCAGAAGTCACAACAGTTGGTGTAGTTTCTGTATGTCTGTGTATGTGTGTGTGGTCTATTTCATGCTGTATTTCACCAACCTTATACTGGACTTATTTCATGTGAAACTGGGGACAGTACGTGAGTGAAAATATTTTTAAGTTGTTTTTGCAACTGCTGTCTCTTTTGGTTTTGTTATTGTTTTGAAGTTATTTCTTTTGTTACTTTTGGTTTTTTTCCCATTTGTTTGTTTGAAGTAGTTTTGCTGTCATTGCTTGTAGAGTAAACGCTAATACCAACACAAAAGACTGATTCTTAGAAAGCCTGATTTCCTTTCGTTTTTCCGTCTTTCCTTTTCAAGTCTACACACACAAAAAAAGATTATAAAAGAAATACTCTATATTTCTCTCAGCCATCTGCACATACACACAAGCAGACAGGCGCGCACACACATACGCACAGACTTATGCACATGCATGAGCATTTATCTGCACACACACACATAACATGCATGCACATGCGACTAAATGCGCACTCACACTCTCATTCAGACATTTATGTACATGCACAAGCAAATGTGTGTGTGTGAGAGAGAGAGCGAGAGAGAGAGAGAGAGCAAGAGAGAGAGCAAGAGAGAGAGAGTGTGTGTGTGTGTGTGTGTGTGTGTGTGTGTGTGTGTGTGTGTGTGTGTGAGAGAGAGCGAGAGAGAGAGAGAGAGCAAGAGAGAGCAAGGAGAGAGCAAGAGAGAGAGAGAGAGTGTGTGTGTGTGTGTGTGTGTGTGTGTGTGTGTGTGTGTGTGTGTGTGTGTGTGTGTGTGTGTGTGTGTGTGTGTGTGTGTGTGTGTGTGTGCGCGCGCGCGCGCGCACGTGTGTGCACGCGCGTGCTTTCGTGCGTCACTCTGTTTCGTCGTTTTTTTAAGTTAGATTTCAGATACTTAAACTGGTTCTGTTGTTCGTTTTTGTTGTCACTGTTGTTGTTGTTAAAGTGTGTTTGCTGTATTTTAGTAGTTGTGCATGTGTATCTGTGGTGGAAGTGGTAAAAAGAAGGGGCAAAGGGATGTCTACTGGTTCTGTACTAAAAGACGATTAGTGTTGAGGCTACATAAGCCTGTATGGCCAGCCACTGCATTGTGTGCAAGAAGGCTGCTGCTTTAGTGACAATACTGTCAGAGAAATCTGTGCCATTTCAAAGTGATGGAGTACTTACTAAACAACCTGATAACGATCCTTGTGGACCACTAAACACTCAGTCGGTAAGTTTAGTGCAACAGCCGTGGTCGGGATTTTCTCTCAACTCTTCTGGAACATGGCCCCTCACAATGCCCTGGCTCTTCAGTTCCGTCCTGATCTCCTCCTCAGGCACTCCCCTTAGCTCTGGGCACTTCATAACCCCCCTTCTGCTGTTCAATCCCTTGTGCAGAGGAATTTTTATTCCACGATCCACCAGCATCAATGATTTCTGCAGACGTTCAGACTGTTCTTGGTCTTGTTCTCAACAGCACTTCTTTATTGTCATTGAGTTGCCGATGAGGGCCTGAAATCCCTTTTGGATCGCAAAGGGACTCAACAACAACGGTGGTTTATTGTCATGCGTATCTGCCATAATCAGCCATGCTGCCCAGAAACCTGTCTCCTGCTGAACTTCAGCATCTGATTCAGAATCGCTATTAATAGTATTATGGTTGCCTCTTTTCAATTTTGTTTTGTTGGATTTTAACATGTGCGTAGGTCAACAATGGCAGAAATTTGTCGGTCGCCCCAGGAGAGCTGCCATGCTGGGGAAGGGACAATAGATGGCCATTCCCTTGGAGTCCTTCCGCCTGAAACCATCCCACATGAATCCAGACAGTGTACTTTTGCGACTGACTAATGTACAGCCACCTGTCTCATGGCCAAGTTAATCAAGCTCGGGATTACAGATTGCTTACAGCAACCACTTGTGAATATGAAGATGGAGACAATCAAAATGGAAATGAAGGTGGAACCACACTTCGCCTCATCCCTCCCCCTTAACTTGTCTGACATGTGTAACCCTACCAGGGGCATTAATTCACACAGTCAAGACTAGTCCATTTAACTACCTTGGTAATCAGGATCATCACACTGTGAAAATCAAAGCTTTCTAACAAAAAGCCCCCATTGGCATAGCTTAAGGGATCATTGGAACCTCAAGCCCCCCGACCACAACAAGGTGGTGGTTCCGTCCAGGCTGTGAATTTGTAGTGAAGGCATAACTAGTGAGTTTCTCTCATTCTGCCATGGAAAAGATCAGGCTGTGGTGTTTGGCATCTGCTGGAGGGGAGAACAGGTGGTCCTCTGCCAGCACCTTAACCCAGATGTACACTTTTTCAGGGTAGAGGCACGTTAGGTGCTTAGAGAGGATAGAGCCAAACAAACTTACCTGGCGGCAGAGTTCAGGAGGCGGACATGGTGTCTGCACTGGATATGTGCATGTCCCTGAAGACCTGAGCTGAGATAGCCATCTTGAGCTAAGTGTTCCGGAGCATGGAGGACACCATCTGTATATGCAAAGTGTAGGTCCTCCATAAAATAGTGGTCCATCTCTGGTTCTGGGCATCCATGGGCCAGACGGGGGCTGATGGATTAGGTCTAGAATGCAGGACCAGCAACCCATCAGTGAACGGGTCATATTCGGTGCCCTGGCTGCATGCTTTGACTTGAAGCCAGAGTTTGACAACTTGGCTGTTCCCCAGAGGACAAACCCAACTGAACTGAGTGGCCACATAACCCAACTGTTCTTGAACAAGCATCACATGAGCAAGGGGGACCCCCTCGACAATGAAGAAGAGCACTCTCACCCCACTGAAGAGGAAGCATCTGGAGACAGTCTCTCTTCCAAGTATGTAATGAGGAAAGACTAGGACTTCTCTCCCTCAGGCAGGCGTTTGAGGTGGGAGGAAACAAGGAATCTCGAAAGCCTCTACACCTTGACTGCACGGGATCCATAGGCCAGTCTTCTGCACTCAAGAGGCCTTGGCTCCCCTATGAGGACATGCAATGCAGAGATCCCTGAGCAGGAAAACCCCTAGAACTGGGCAGAAGATCATCTGAAGGGCCAGACGACCTAGTTTCCTGCTCTTGCCCAAGCATGGCCAACAATGGCTGAGGCTGAGGCCATGTCCTTGGAGGAGACACAGGAGACCCTCCTCTGGCAACGTTTGTAGGTACAGCTGCATCCACTTTTGAACTGTAAGATGACTCTGAAGACAATGACGAAGCTGCTTGCTTTTTGATAGGACGACTGAATGAAATACTGGGATGACGTTGATGGGCCGCAGAATCATCACCCGTGTGGTTGTCCCCAGTTAGAGCCAAAAGCTTGCAAGAGGGCTTGTGCATGAGGGACAAGGGCTGAGATGCATTGTTTGAATTGAACTTGCACCCAAATAGTTCATTCAAACCAAAGAAAACACTATTTCCTCCATGGTTTGCTTCTGGGGCTTGGCTGAAGGGGCCCCATGGCCATCAACAAGATATGAAGGAAGAGAAAGTCTGAGCAGAATCAACTTGCGTCTGTCCATTCAGCGGTGCATTGGTCAAGGGAATGAATAACAGAGCCAGCATTCAGCATTCCTGAACAGGACAGCCATGATTCATCAAACCTGGTCACATGCAGGTCTCGTGAGAGCCATGGACAGATAAATGAATTTCAGCCAATGACAGAGCTAAGCTGGTCAGGTTAGTTACAGTTTTTGATTTGGCCTATACAAACTTTAGTTCAGTTCAGTTCATACTGTTTATAGCCCAGCCGACTACTAGAGTCCGTATCAGGACTAACGCCACGTCAAAAATGACAACCCGTTAAGATAAAAGACAACAGTTAAAAACCATGCTCACTGTTAACCTTGCAATTAAAGAAAAACAGAAATAAAATCAAAGCAGGTGAAATCTACTGATCTCTTGAAAAAAACCTGGAAAAATGCATCTGGAGGGACGTCTTGGAAGAGGTTCTTTAAGGAGTCCACTGTGTAATGCTTTTGTCTCATATCGTACATATCCCAGCGATCAAGGAGGGGTGTCTGATGCTCAATGGCTTGTTACACTGCATATACCATGGTGCTTGTTCATTTTTTAAAGGTATGAATGAGCACAAGATGTGTGACCCATGTATTAACTTACATAACACTCTTTTTTACGGTTTCCTGCAGCAGATGGGTGGATTTCTTTCAGGCTAGGGCGGATCTGATAAACTGTTCATTCCAATCCTACTGCCACAGATTTATCATGTAACTGTGTACTTTCGATTTTACATCTGGGTAAGGAATCAAGGATCTAGACATCTTTTCCATTGTGGCCTTCTTGGCCAGGCCGTCAGTCTTTTCATTGCCTCCAATACCAACATGGCCAGGAATCCAGGCAAAACAACCCCGTAACATTCATTTGTTAAAAGTAGAAAACAGTTCGAAGAACTTTACAAGTTCTGGGTGATTAATGTTTCGACCTATACAAATTAAAGAGTTTTGACAGACATTAACAATAAAAAACAAATTGTCTATCATCATGAATGAAGAAAACTATACAAAACTCATGAACACTTATACAAAATCAAACCTAAAGATGTAACATCTGACTGTGGTCATCTCAGACTGTACTGTAGCCATCAGCAAACGTGTTAGGAATCCCAATATTTTTCTGGGTGAATCCCTGTCTATGGAAGCTCATGTAAAGTACCTGCAAAAAATCCAGTATTTTCAACTATGAAGAATAAGCAAAATTTGCCCATTTCTCTCAGTTGATACCTCACACAAGCTGCATGTATGTTTCATTCTATCCAAACTACACTACTGTTACTTTCTATAAGCTGCACCTTCTGATGATAAGTATTCAAACTCAAACAAATCTAAAACAGTGCAACTCAACTTGTCATTTGGGACAGCAAACAGTGCAGTGCAAAAACACTCTTGCGAAAACTATATTGGCTTACCGTCAAAGCCAGAATTGAGTATAAAATTGTCACTCTGCTTTTGATGTCTAAGTCTATGCCAACATATATTTCAGAGCTCCTCCTGCCCTACAAACTTTCCGAAGCCCTTAAGTCTCGAAGAGCGTCTCTCTTGACTGTATTTTGGTTCTCACTGACAACCTGTGGAAAGAAATCCTTCTCTGTTTTAGGCCAAACAACAAAAAACTCTCTCCCAGTGTCCTTACATCAAAGCAGTTGTCTGCTTATTTAAAAAAAACTCCCCAAAAAGTATGACTGTCAGAAATCTCTACAAAATTCATAAAATTAATGCTTGTAGTAGGTACCAGTAGCCTCTCTTTAGCAATGTGGGAATTGTGTCAGTCAGTGGAAAAATTGCACATGTTTATCAGTCAAATATTCTTGCAGATGAACATGAATGACAAAAGTTGTTATCATGAAGATAAAGACTGTTCTTTCCTCTATTGATCTGTGCTGTTTGTTTTTGTTATAAATGCACCCATACGAAAATCTGCGCAAAAAAACAAAACACGCCGACCGACGAAGTTTCACTGCGTGTCACGTAATGGCGACTGGTTCACTGCAGTGCTTGGGTGACTGGTTAACGGCAACTTAAATTATACGGGTCACACAGGACTACCTTCATGCAAATTAGTACAGTTGACAGGTCAAAACCCGTATAATATTTATTTTATAAGATTATTAGTTTGTTAGTCTTCTAAAGGTCGAAATATTGGCAAACTTTGAAGAAGAATATCTGAGGACCTCCTTAATAAATCAGATCGTTCCCGCGGATGCGCAAATAGCTTATTTTTTGCTGAATCCAACCGTGTACGGAACTGTGAGATGTGACATTTACAGGGTGTGCGCGAGGATGTCTGCGGCGAGTAACCGTGATCTGCCAGTTCAGTGTATGGGAACCTCGAATCATGGCAGCCTTCGAAGCGATCGCTGAAAGTCCAGTCAACGAATTTCTACCTGTGATCGTCAAGCTAAAGGACAAACGTTGTAAATATCGACCGATTTTTCATGAAAATTGACGTAGAAGTTTGATTCAGTGAATTATTTTTGAAGTTTCTCTTTATTTACAAAGATTTTAAAAGAAATCCCGGCAGGTATAGCCTGCATAAGCAAAGAATAGAAAGTATGATCTCCGGTTTGATGTTTTATTGCCAAGGGATTTTTTTTAAGCGACCTGGAACTGCTTTCCAAAGGTGTATTTAATGAATACGATGGAATGTTATTTTAATACATCGAAATCATCATATTTGTGCTAGTACTTGGCCAGAAATTCAAACCGGAAGTTGGTCGGCGAGTGCATGTCGTCTATCGGATCAGATTCGACAATGTTTATCATCGCAAAAAAACAGCAAATGGCCGTTTTGCACAGTCACACACGCATGCACACACACCACATTATCAGAACACTATTTAGCATCAGGCAAACACGGACACATAGCTCCACAAAGTCCAATGAGCCTTTCTAATGGCACAATATAAGTTACTTTACTATCAAATGTAATAGCTGGCACAAATTAAAGAAAATACTTCAGAAAAAATTTGGATTTTATTTCTATTTGTTTTCAAGGCAATGATGATTTTTTGTGGATGAAATTAACCATCACTGCCACCAAAACTTCAACAGCAGACACTCACTAACAAACTACCGCAACAGTTAAAACTGTTGAGAACTGAGTGTGATAAGTCGAGGGACGAGAACACGGCTTTTGTTTCAAAAATTAGTAACACTGATTAATCATCATCCCAGGGGCTAAATCTGAAGGCAAAAATTGAGACAGTTTTAAAAGAAGCGGAGAGATTTACAGTAGACAGACCAGACATTGAAAATTTCTTTGTCTGTGGATATGGGAAGATGCATGTTACTGCGAAATAACTGATGAAAATAAGTTATTGATAATAATAATAATAATAATAATTACAATATTTATATAGCGCAAAATCTTGACAAAATCAATTCTAAGTGCTGAAACAGACACACACGCACGCACGCACGCACGCGCACACACGCAGCGCACACACACACACACACACACACACACACAACACACACACACACACACACACACACACACACACACGCATGGCTACAAATGGGGAGAAAGAATAAAAGCAATAAAAGCAAGAATAAAAGCAATGGAAAACCATAGAGAGCACAGCATATACAATTATATATTATAACCATTAGGATATATGATAAACATTAGGAATGAGTATAGAAATGGCTGTAATGTACATATACTGCATTGACAGGCATGTATCTTCTGCTGTTACCATTTTAGTTTCATTATGTTATTGAGAAGGATGTCTTTCTGTGCTAGTACGATACAAAGTCATCTGTGGATCACATTGTTTCAGACTAAATCAGTATATGCACACAAAATCTTAAAATCTCGTACATTAGCAACATTTGCTTGTAAAGAGTGAAGCTGTAGCTTTGTATTTGATTCACATGCAAAATTTCAGGAGATTCCATCAAGACATAATGTGAGTTATGTCTGTTTTAAGTTGGCCCGACACATGAGCACTCACATTATTTGGGTGCAAATGCATACAAAATGTCTTACATCTTGAATATAACTAAGCTTGTAAATAATTTACTGGTAGCTTTCTATTTGATTCACATGCAAAATGTCAAGGAAATCCATCAAAAAAATAAGCAAAATATGTGCGTTTTAAATTTTTAATTTGGTCTGGTACGTGAACCATGCTTTTTCCATCGTTCAAATGAGATATTTTGCTATTTTTGGAGTCATATAACTCATGACTTTGTCACTTTAGGCTGCCCCAAAAAATTCAAGATTCATACAATAACATTGTTTCTGAGGAAAAGTAAACTGTAGCTAATTCTGTCTTCTTATTTTTGTGTAATGAGGGTGCAAAAATGGCTTGTCATGCAATTTTAAACATTGACAAAATGGCATATTTATGAAGTTTGCAGCACTGCTGTGTAAATGTATGAACAGATCTGCTTGTATGCTTGCTTTTTTATGTAGTTTATGTTGTTAAGAATTAAAATCAGGAATGACATTCTCTGTCTGAGGACTTCCAGAAAATTTAGTTTCCTGCAGACTTGCTATATTTTACAATTGGCGAAAACGTACGTAACCTGCCGTTTTCAAAGTGTTATCTCTGGACCTAATACAGCTAGAGAATTACTTTTTTTTTGCATTGTGCTTATTTTTTCTTGTACTTTTCAGAAATATAAGTGTTAATAACCTTTTCAGAAGTTTAATTTTTGACTGCCGGTACCTATTTGTAGTAAGTCCAGTCGTCCAGTCGTCCTGCAGTGTGTGTGTGTGTGTGTGTGTGTGTGTGTGTGTGTGTGTGTGTGTGTGTTGTGTGTGTGTGTGTGTGTGTGTGTGGGTGTGTGTGTGTGTGTTCGTGCGTGCGTGCGTGCGCGCGCGCGCGCGTGTGCGCGCGCATGCATGTGTGCGTGTGCATGTGCATGCGTGCGTGCATGCGTGTGCTTTAAGTATGTATTTTAATGTGTGTATTTGTACACACAAGCCTGCATACAATAAATGAAAAACAGGTATGTTGTTACTTTTCATGAACTATGTTTATGCCCCACTGATGTTTCTTGGTTGGTGTGTGTGTGTGTGTGTGTGTTGTGTGTGTGTGTGTGTGTGTGTGTGTGTGTGTGTGTGTGTGTGTGTGTGTTTGTCTACAATGTAACAAGCATTCTCTGACATAGACTGTTTGTACTATACAAATGGGATTATTATCACCAATACTATTAAATGTATATCTAGGACAGGTGTCGCAGATGACTGGCACATTACTGCATTGCTCATATAGAAGAAAAGGAAGGAAGAAGAAAGACTGCAGCACCTACAGAGGGATCTCCCTTCTCAGTCACAATGGCAAAATCTTCACCAAGCATCCTGAATGGAAACAAGGAACAGAAGCAACGGCACACAGATAGCCTGAAAATGGCAGCTGCACACATAATGGAAAGAAGAACAGCATAAGACAGAGGTCATTCCATACGGTCATCATCATGTGCCCTGCTGTAAGGCGTTGGCGATCAAGGCCCTCCACACGAATCAAGTTCTTCTCCCACCCTTTCTGTCTCCATCCACTGCATAAGTCCGTCAAATAGGACCAGTATGATGTACTCCTGAAAAGCTGGATATCAATATCAACAGACAGCTGCTCAAGCAAACCACAGAGATCAAATGCTTAGGGAGTATATTTGCTGAGGATGGGAAGCTGGACAGAGAAAAACAGACTTAAGTCCAGGAGGCAAACTATGTTGGGAAGCTGGATAGAGAACAGACTTAAGTCCATGAGGCAAACTATGTCAACTATCAACTAGGTCCCCTTCTGAAGCACCCAAGCATATCTAAGGCAACAAAAGCAGACTATCAACACAATCTTCATTTCAATCCTCATCTATCAGTGCCAGACCTGGACTCTGCTCAAAGCCCTGAAGTGAACACCCATCTTGTGAGACAAGAGGTCTCCAGCAAGCAGTCAACACAACCAGAAGTCCAAAACGATCAGGCAGATGATTGGTGATAACATCTATCAACCAGTTCATAGCACATCAATGCACAAAGTGGTTTAGTCACCTGACAAAAATGCCATTTAACCAGCCAGCCCTGCAAGCCTACAACACCAAGTACTCAGGCTTCAGAGCCTAACAAAGACCACAATGGCAGTGCATTGATGGACTCTCAGACATGCTCCACACCCACAACATGACTACTCAAGGCCTCCTCTCTTGCTGCAGATCAACAATTTCATCTCACCACCACACCTCCCTGGTAGAAACCACTGTACAAAATAAAGAAAGAAAATCAAAAAAACATAATTTCTATCAGTATAAATTTGATACACTTACCCAAAAATGAGTTCACCCACTTGGTCCAGATTGTCCACAGTTTGCATGTTACGAACAAAGTCACACGTTTTCTTGATGATGACTGCATCCAATTTTCCAGAAGGACGCTATTAACAAAAGAAATGATCTTGCTAACATCATTATAATAACTAAACATTTCTTTCAACATTTAAGTTCTGTAAAACTTATCATTAAGTTTGATAAAGCTGATTAATCTCAATCTCAGTCTCAGTCAAAATCATGTAGGCCATACATTTTTCTAAATCTGGTTAAAATAAAACAGTTGTGACACCTTTACGAACTGAAAGATTAATTTTCTTCATTCTGATCAAAATGACATGTCAATCCTATTCAAACATGTATATAAATTTGCATCTTTTCAACAGGCTGGATTTATTATCCAAATTTGCATCTTTTCGACAGGCTGGACTTACTATCCAAATAATAAATAACAACAAATATCAACTAGGAAGGCCATCTGTAACTTTGTAATGAGGTAACCATCTCCACTTAACCCAACATGTCATAAGCAGCAGACAGCTGATGGCCCTCCAATATGAAGATAAGCTGTGAAATAAGCCAGGTTTGCTTGGACAAATATGCAGTCCATCTGATGACAGTTTTATCAGGGTAATACAGGATGGCACATGGCAATGCCATCTAAAAAAAATGACCCTTTGTGTCTTACAAAGGAGCCATCGGGTGGATTATTATTGTTATTGTTGTTTAAAGCCCAGTCAACTGCATAGAACCATACCAGGGCTTTTACTACTTCAAAACACACAAAACTTCAACAGAAAAAAAAGAAAAGAAAATCAAGTACACATATCAATGTGTTCGCATACATAATCTAAGGAGATGCCTCCAGTGTTGACCACTCCATCCAATTTATCACTCAGGGGATTTAAAACTCACACCTGAATACAAATTTAAGCATACACAAGGACACCAAAACATATATACATATATATATATATATAGGCCTGGAGAGGGATGGGCGCCGCCAGGCTATTCATGCCCAAGACACACTACATGATGATGAACCAAAAACCAATGTTGATACCGGCTCGGTCGTCGCCCGGACCAAGGACCGCGCCTTCCGTTGGACACCAGGGCGGAGGTGACAAGTATGCGACTGGTGGAACCTCTTCAAAAAAGATCTGAGGAAGAGAAACTCTCACCATCGCCACATGGAATGTTAGAACACTTGCACAGCCAGGCAAATTGCACGAACTTACGCATGAGCTGGAAAGATATTCCTGGCATGTAGTTGGACTGAGCGAAGTCAGGTGGAAAGATCATGGAGAACACCAAACTGAGGAAGGACATGTATTGTACTACAGTGGAGACTTGAAAAAACACATCCACGGCGTAGGATTTCTTGTCAACAAGAACGTCAAGAACTCAATACTCGGGTGCCGCCCAATATCCAACAGGCTCATTTCCATCCGCCTCCGAGCAGCACCATTCAACATCACAGCGATACAAACCTATGCACTGACAACAGACTATGATGATGAGGATGTGGAGGAATTCTACACACAACTTCAAGAAATCATTGACGAGGTTGACAAAAAAGACATCCTTATCATTCAGGGAGACTGGAATGCTAAAGTGGGCGCTGATGCATTAAAAGACTGGAAGAACCATTGTGGGCCCTCCTGTAATGCAATTTCCAACGAGCGAGGACTGCGCCTACTTGAGTTCGCCGGATACAACAACATGACACTGGCTAACACCCTTGGTGAACACAAGGCGTCACGATGCTGGACTTGGCATGCACCAAATGGGACAACCACCAGATCGACTACATCTTGGTCCCAATCCGTTTTAGATCTGGAATCTGCAGAGCCAAGACGCGAACATTTCTAGGTGCAGATGTGGGTAGTGACCATGACCTGGTGATAATGAACTTCAAGGTCAGGCTGAAGAAGATCAAGAAGCCCAAGAACACCAGACTGAAGTTCAACTTGGACAGACTCAAGGACCCCTCCATTGCAGAGTCCTTCCAAGCAACAATAGGCGGAAAGTTTGCAGCATTGAGCACACAAGAAGAAACTGCGGAGGAAATGACCACCAAGTTTAACACAGTGATGACAGAGACTGCAAATGACCTCTTAGGAAAACAACGCCGGAAAACCCAACCCTGGATTACAGACGAAATCCTTGAAATGTGTGACAAAAGAAGAGAAATCAAGAAAGTCAAAAATACAACAGACGGAGCCCTAGCCTACAGAAACATCAACAAAGAAATCAGAAAAGGCATGAGGGAGGCCAAAGAAGGATGGATACAAAATAAATGCACAGAAATAGAAGACAGCCTAAACAAGAACAACAGCATAAAGGCGTACAAAGTGGTGAAAGAACTCACCACACAGAGACAGGCAAGGATCAGTACCATTCAAGACAAACAAGGAAAGTGCCTGACAGAAGATAAAGAAATCATCCATAGATGGACAGAATACTGCTCTGACCTCTACATCCACCAGACACAGGGTGACTCAACTGTCCTTACATGCCAGGAATCAACAAATGACGATGACCACCCTATTCTACGCGAAGAAGTCGAAACAGCAATACGATCGCTGAAAGATGGAAAAACTGCTGGAGTGGACAACATTCCAGCAGAACTGATCAGGCATGGAGGGGAGGCAGTGACTGACATCCTCTGGAAAATCTGCAACAAAATCTGGCAGACGGGAGAATGGCCGACACCTTGGACCCAGTCACTAATCATCACACTTTCCAAGAAAGGCAATTTACAACTATGCCAGAATTACAGAACGATCAGCCTTATCAGCCATGCTAGCAAAGTGATGCTGAAAGTAATTTTGAACAGACTGAAACCACAGGCAGAGGAGATCATTGCCGAAGAACAAGCGGGATTTCGCAGTGGTAGAAGCACAACAGAACAAATATTCAATCTCAGAGTCCTATGCGAAAAATACAGCCAACACCAACAGGACATCTACCACGTTTTTATCGACTTCAAAAAGGCATTTGACAGAGTATGGCATGAAGCACTGTGGGCCACCATGAGGAAGTACAACATGGGAAGGAAGCTTATTGACACCATCACACAGCTATACGCAAAAGCGAGCAGCGCAATGCTTGTTGGGGGCACAGTGGGGGACTGGTTTCACACATCAGTTGGAGTTCGCCAGGGCTGTCTCCTCTCTCCAACCTTGTTCAACATCTTCCTTGAGCGCATTATGACGGATGCCCTTGAAAACCATCACGGCTCAGTCAGTATTGGAGGAAGGACAATCACCAACCTTGAATTTTGCGCGCATTATGGGTTGCCTTGGAAAAACATACTGGCCAACTGGTGAAACACCTGGACGAGACATCATCCAGATATGGCATGGAGATCAGTGCCGAAAAGACAAAGTTGATGACAAACAGCACAAAACCAATAGAAAAGAAGATTACAGTCAGCGGGAGTGAGCTGGAAACCGTGGCTCAGTTCAAATATCTCGGAGCCATTATCAGTGAACAGGGATCGAAAACCGAAGTTCTTGCAAGAGCAGCACAGACAACAGCAGCACTAGCCAAGCTGAAGCCCATCTGGAGGGACAAAAACATCGCCCTCACTTCCAAACTGAAGCTAATGCACGCATTGGTCCTGTCAATCTTTCTCTACGCGTGCGAGTCATGGACACTAACAGCAGAACTGCAAAAGAAGATCCTGGCAGTAGAAATGAGATGCTTTAGAAGAGTGCTTGGCATCTCATACAAAGACCACATTACCAATGAGGAAGTACGAAGAACAATTTCACAGCATGTCAAAAACTATGAAAACCTTCTGACAACAGTAAGAAAAAGGAAACTTCGGTGGTATGGTCACGTGACAAGAACTAACGGACTATCAAAAACAATACTCCAAGGAACAGTTCAGGGGGGAAGAAAAAGAGGCAGACAGAGAAAAAGGTGGATGGACAATATTGACGAATGGACAGGAAAAAGCTTTGCCACGACCCAGACCCTTGCTCATGACAGACAGAGGTGGAGACAGACGGTGCGACGTTCATCCATGTGGAGCCCCCACGACCCTGGATAGGGTTAAGGGACAGGTAGGAAGGAAGGATATATATAATATAAACGGGCATGGATCACCTATGACTACTTCCACATATCTCACCTTCCTAGGGCCAAAAAATGCACTTAATACATGTACCCAATTATCAATCCTAAGAAAAAGTACCTAAGACTTTATCGAACGCATACAGGTGAATGGACCAGCAAGGCAAAAAATGATAAGAAGAAATGACAGAAAGCAAAGGAACAAGACAGAAAAGAGGAAATTTCTAGCGCAGAATTTCCAAAAAGTGGGGATACTATTTATACTGAAAGAGTTCCCGGCATCCCCATGGGGGGCATCAGGTGGACAAGAGAACCTAAAGGGTGCTGTCAAAGGAACCATGCTGCAGGTACCTTCTGACAAACCAAGATATAATACAAGAAAAACGGCCAATATTACACCTGGACAAGTGTGACAGCAAATGAGACGGTTAAAGATCCATTAACTTAACTCTCCCCTCTCCCTTATTTTTTTAATTACTACTATTACAATGTATTTTACTATTTAGACATAAGACAAGGATGGCTCTTGGATTCCGATTCTACTTGGAGAAAAGCTTTCTGTGAATTTCTGTCTACCATGATATAAACCACTGAATGGGTATCTGACCACGTTCATACAGTACTAAAGCAATGAGAAAGATTAGTGGACCAATTTCAAAAGTCACAAGTAGCGAGATATGTGTACTACCTCATTCCCATATAACTCAGGGTTAAGGGATTACTTTTACCTCTATTTTATCTTAACATAACTTCCCCTACCAGATGAAAGTGCTCCGGTGGAGCCCTTGTTCATGTTGTTCACTTTCTTTTTTTTTTTGTATAATGGTGTCACTCGCTTAGCATGACTTCCCCAACCAAACAAAGGTGCACCAGTGGTGTCCCTATTCACGTCATTCTCTTGGGGTTTTTATATGTGTGGGCCATGTTATTCTTTGGAAGATATGATGGTGGTTTCCTGTTGCTTTTCATCAGCTTTTGAACCGACTCTCCACTAGCCTTTATCATTACAACAACCAACAAGGCAGTGGGGGCAGTTGGCAGCTTTTATAGCACCTCCTTTCACCAACACGATTCCGTCTTCCAATATCTTAGGCATTTAATGACACCAGACCGTAATCATGCTTCTGCTATTAAATCAAAAGATATAAGAATTACAACACAGAATGTTGGAACATTAGAAGATATAAGAATTAGAACATGGAATGTTAGAACAAAGCTCCAGAAGGGAAACTACAAAATGTCAAGACAAAAATGGAAAGATTGAACATCAAGGAATAGGAGAGGTATGATGGAAAAGATCAGGCATAATAACACTGGCCAAGCACACAATATTATATTCAGGAGGAAACACAGATGAAAGAGGGGTAGGTATATTACAATGGAAAATGACAAGTCTAAGACTAGAGTATCAAAGAATACTGGCCATATCAGACCGCATTTTACAAGTTAGATTGAAGAGCAAACCACTTTATACTAATATCATCCAAGTACATGTACCAACATCTGCAAGTACTGAGGAAGAAACTGACAACTTCTATGCAGAATTCGAGACAGCCAAGGCTCAATGTAAATCACAAGACATTACAATCATAATAGGTGATTTAAAGCTAAACTGGAATAGGAAAATGTAGATGACATAGTTGGACTTTATGGCCTTGGCACATGAAATGACAGGAGACAGAAACTTGTTGAGAGGGCACACGCAAATCAATTCATAACACGAAACAATTGGTTTGAGCAACCTAACAGAAGAAAATGGACATGAATGAATCCAAAAGACAGCATAAGAAATCATATTGATTACATCCTGATAAATAACAGATCTAGAAATTCTTTACTGATAACAAAAAAAAATTGCCAGGCACAGGCTGCAACAGTGACTATAGTATAATCCTGTAATGGGAAAACAGGTTAAAACTGAAGAAAACAAAACAAACTAGAAATAATATCAAACTAGATCTTGGACCCTTAAGACAGATGAATCAACTCGGGCAAAATTTAGCTCATCTGTTCAAAACAAATTCCATGCTCAGGAAAATGTTGCGGACAACACAGAACAATGGACGAATCTAAAAACTCAGAAAATGAACTTATAAAACGAATTCCCTAGAGTTGAAAGACAAGCAAAAAATAACTTGGATGACAAAACAAAATTTAGTTTTGATGGATGAACACAGAAAGGTAAAGGGGGAAAGAGGAAGAATACAAAAAGACAGATCAGGAAATCAGATATAAATGCAACGAAGCTAAAGAAGCTTGGCTAGAAACAACAAAGTAAAAAGAAATAGAAGACCGACACGAAACAGACCCTAAATTTACGTACAAAAATACTGAAAAATTGTTCACCAAAGAAAGACCTGCACATTAACTGGTTGCCTAATATCAAAAGATGTACTAGTACTATCATTACAGAAAATGACAAAATATTACAGGGGGTGTGCATAGGAGACCTTTTTGACAATGACTGAAAAATGAGGAACACATCATTAAAGAACTTTGGAGGACCACCAATAAAAAAGATGAAGCTAGAGCAGCTATAAAAAAAGGTGAAACAAGGAAAATCCTCAAGTCCAAACAATATTACTACCGAAATGATTGAGACACTAGATGAATTTGGTATTGAAAAAATAACAGTTCTCCTAAATGAAATTTGACACCAGAAAAATCCCTGATATGTCGAAATCAATTTTCACTGCACTTCCAAAGAAAGCAGGGACTATAGAATGCCAACTCCATTGTACAATCAGCTTTAACTCTTTTCCCGCCATGGTTGCAATCAAGCGACTTCCCGTACGACCGCCATGGTCGCGTTCGTGCGACTTGGAGGGGTCATGCTAAACGATAACTTTTCATGCGGGTACAAAGTTTCTTTCAGCTCCACTGGTGAATGCAGGCGACTGTGCTATTTTTAAACTTTACCCAGCGACCTAGTTTTTCAGCAAGAAGGCCGAAGTGTGGCTTTGTTAAATGTCAGAATTACATCACGTTTTCTCTGAAGCGTTTTCTCCAAAATGGCTGCAAATCGACACGCATTGTCTACCACTCCGAGTAGAATAAGCAGACAGCTGACTTTGTGTGTAGATTTCCATTGCTTTTCCTCATTTATTATAATATCTGGCGTACAACTCACGAAATAAGGTCAGTAGTACAACTAATAAACCTTATGGAAAAAAAATGTTTTTCTTTATAATAAGATTATTTGTGGAATGATCAATCAAGCACATAAACAAAAGCAAGCATTCCTATATAAATACAACACCTGCCCTTTACACAGCAAAAAAATGTAAGTGAAAATCTTTAATAGTTTTTGAGATATAAGCTTTTAAAAATGCATACTGCGCTGCAAAATTGGCTGCCCAAAATATACTTGGCACTGAGAAGTGCCGTTTCTGGGGAAACTTGGTGGTGAAAGAGTTAAGGAGTAATGTGACAAAGATTCTATTAACCCTTTGACTCCCGCACCCTTTCCATCAGCATCGTGCATTCTCAACCATGCTAGCAAAGCAAAAATCAACCCTTTGACTCCCTCAGCCTATCCACCAGCTTCCTGTGATAATCTGGTGGATAGGGTGAGGGAGTCAAGGGTTAAGTTTTTGCAGTTAGCGGATACAGTGCGGCAGTCAAAGGCTTAAGAATAATGATGATGAGAACAAGGAAGATAATCAAAACTAAAATAGCAGAAAATCAAAACAAAAATAGAAGAACAATGCCGATTTGTTGAAGGGAAATACCATATCTATTCTAAAAACTTTCACAAAAATATCAATTCAGTGGAATAAGGATTTACATTTATATTTTGTTGACTATATGGTGGCTTTTGATTGGGTAAGACATGAAGAATTGGAAAAAGCTCAATACTGAAGGAAAAGATCTAAATATAATAAGGAATACGTATCAGGAACAAACAACAGCAATTAAAGTAGAAACTGATACAAGTTCTTGTCAAAATATCAAAGAAGTGTTTAACCCTATCCCATTCACTCCAGCTGCATCCAGCCAAACACAGCTCTCCTGCATCTGTTCACTCCAGCCGCGTCAGGCGGTATGTTTGCACACATAGCCAGTACTTTTCCATCATGCTGTAACCTTGAGCTAGCTCACTCTGTATGAATGAAAATTGGCGGATACATCCAAGAAGGACCAATGAACTATTAACACTAAATTAAGATGCTACCACTGGCATCATTCACAAGAGAGAAGAAAGAAATGACCGCATTCCATTTTTGTCTTTGTGTGAATGAGAAAGATGGCAATGCAGCACGAAGATGTAGAATGGGAGGATTATAATTTTATACAGAGGAGGAATTAGAAGTTAATTTGAGAGAAATGGAGCAGATGGAAAGAGAAAAAGATGGAGAATCAGATGTAGATTTTGATGTTGCTGTAGGAGACGATGAGGAGGAAGATGAGGAAGAAAACGACCCTGAAGACAATGTGCCGTTAGTGGAATTGCAGACGACATGGCAACGTGCTGCTGTAGCAAGCCAGAAGAACGAATTCCATGGCGAAACTGGCCCTTCATACACGTTACCCGCAAATGCAAAACCTTTAGATTATTTTTCTTTTATTTCTACTGGAATCTTTTTTTTTCAAATGGCGGCAGAGAAGGCAAACAAGTATACAAAACAGAAGATCGTTGCTAAAGGCAGTAAAGGCTTGGCCGGTGATCCATTGTGGAGTGACACATCAGCACCTGAAATGCATGCCAACCTGTCGATCCTTATGATGGGGATCAACTGTAAACCACAGATCGATTTGTACTGGTCAACTGATCCATGATTAAGAGACCCATGGATTAGCAGTATTATGCCTAAAACCAGGGTTCTGAAAATCAACCAGTATTTTCACCTGCGTGACACATCAAACACAACTGGGCGTGACAGTGCAAACTACAACCCTCTGTACAAGATCAGGCATTTCATTGATATTACCAGCCACTGTTCAAGTTATGATATATATAGCTATTTTTTTCTCCATAAAGTGTACAAAGCAGACTGTGTAGCAGTGTTAGTTTGTAGTGCTTTTCCTAAACACGTATAATTGTTGACAAGGATTTGGTGACAATTCACATGTATTACCATAGTGATGGGAGTGATGGGACAAGTTCAGGTAGGTCTGTCTGTATTGTCTGTAACTCACATACGTCTGTATGTCATGTCACACTGTGTATGCATGCTAACATCATGATGTCACCTCAAAAACACCTGTGGCAATAGAGGGGGCAACGGCATGACATCCACAAGTGAGAGGACTCATAGACACTTCACCAAAAATTTTTTGCTCTATCACAAATGACGGCTGAGTAGTGCTGTATAGCGTACATGAACCATATGTTCCTTGAAAAAAGCTGAAAAACCATGAATACTAGGGGAAGTTTCTCTGCGAGATATGCCAATGCGAGAGTGTTAACAGGGATCTGTTCGGTCACCAAATTTGCTTTCATTTTACAACTAAACCAGCATGAGAAACATAGAAGAATGCCCTGGGATAAATGTTGAAGGAAAAATTAAAACAATCTTTGTTATGTAGATGACACCATTCTAACTGCAGAAAATGAAAAGATCTATGAAATCTTGTGAATATAATAGAACAAAAAGCTGAAATAAAGGGCTAGAGATAATTAATTAGTAAGAGATTAAATCATGGAAACCAATTAAAAGCAAGAAATCCCCTCATGTAAAATAACAAGTGGCACAACACTGAGAAAAGCTGATGAGTTATCTCAACAGATGGCAGATGCACTTTAGAAACAGCCAGCAGAATTGGCCACGTAACACAGCATTCAAGAAAATGAAAAGAAATGCCTATGATTTGACATCAGAAAGACTTTTTCAGTGTTACTTATATGATCATGGCTACGAAATGGTGTCTAAAAAGTGTGACACATGACCAACAAAATGAAACACTGTCAATGGAAGAATATTGGGCAAACCAAACAGCAGGACAAAAACCATGATAAATAATCCAACTTGCAAGTCAATCAGACATTTATCACTCCTGTAAACAGAGATAATATGATGTTCCTTTGTACATAACATCACACGATGTCACACTTGTAAGAACCTGAGAAGGAAACTGTATTCTGTTCAAAATAGTGTGAACACATTACCAGCAGGTCCAGTTGGTACATCTGAAGGCAGGACAGGAAAATCAAACACACTAAATACAAGAAAATAAAAGGAGCAGATTTTGTACATAACTTCACAATTCGTTAGTGTGTAAATTTTAGAGCTGTACCATGGAAGATAAAACAGACTTCTGCTGTTTTGAAAACAAGCAGTGTAAAGAGAGCTGACAAAATAATTATGCGAAGCACTCAGGTAATGCCGAATTATGAATGTCACATATGATAATCACTTTCTTTTTAAGTGAACTGCGATTTCCTAAATTCAGTAAAGATCTCTTTAGACAAAGTTTAGTACATAATTTCACAACATTCCGAGAGAGAATCTACCTTTTCTTCAGAAAAAAATCCAAATATATTGATGAATTTTTTTTATAAAAACAGATAAAAAGAAGCTACAGGGATTGTATATTTTGAATACATGTGGGATCAATAAAAAGTTATTTCAGAAAAAAGCATTGTTTTCTATAAAATGTTCATAACTTCACATACAAAAAACAACATCTTCTGCAACACTGCAGACTTAAAAGCATAAGCCACTGCATGTAATATAAATACGATTTACTCAACTCACTTGGGACGGAGAGTTCCCCCCCCCCCCCCCTTGCTTTTCCCCACAGAGGGCCTATTTTGAAGGGTTTGGGAAAAAATCACAAAAAATACAAAACATAAATGAACAAAATGAAACTTTCAGATCTGAATATTTATATGCTGGGTTAGTTCTGCCAAAATATTGAAGTTGTTATTCGAATAGTTCTTCTTCATGTGCCATGTTGAAAATACTCCAAATTTTGTGGTCAGGATCACCATACAGTCGCACCTTTTGATCAGCTCCATGAACACACAGTCAAAGGTGAGAAGGTCTTTGTATGCACAAAATAACATGAATAAAGTAGACTTTGCTCAGGGTTAAAAAAAAAAAGTAAATTATAAGTGACATTATATAAATAAATGTTACAAATTATTACACAAGGGAATTTGGAAAAAAAGCACACCAGATGCTTCAGTCTCTCTGCACTGTTTTCCTAATAATCAGTGTAGTTCTGCACTGAGTGGTACAGCTGGAAGCAGGTGATGGTCTCGTTGGGCTGGCATAGTTTGTCACAGAGGGCAGCCCCCCACTTTTTACACCAGTTGGGGGTTTGCTGCAGTTGAACCTCCGGATGTCTCCTGCTGCCAGCACTACACACATGGCACTTTCTATAGTTCTTCCTGCCGCTGGGGATGGGTGGCAAGAGGGCAGGAAAAGTGCTCATTCTGCTTGCCACACAGTTCTCTTGTGCATATCTGTTTGTCTCTGTGACAATAGAATTTTTAGAAAGTCTTCTGTCACAAACTGATTGAAGAAATCAATGGGGGCGTGGCACTCAGCTGGGACACACAGGCCACAAGAGCCAGAGAAAGGAGGCAAAGTGGGGAAAAAAACTAAACTTTTCGTGCCAGTCACGCATTCGAAAGTCAATGAAATCTTCATCAGACATGTGACTCACTCTACTTGGCCCACTGACCGCTCTCCTCATGTGACGTGTACACCCACCTCCCTCTCCCACTTCACTGTCTTGTCTGAAACTGAGTCACTGTCAGTACCTTCTCATTGGTAGCTTTCGTCATTGGAAACACTTTCACCATCATCTTCATCATACTTGTCGATGTCATATCCTTCAGTCTGAAGCACTTCAATCACTTCAGCAGCAGTAAAACGACGCTGTCATGATCTACATGTGTGTGTGTGTGTGTGTGTGTGTGTGTGTGTGTGTGTGTGTGTGTGTGTGTGTGCGTGCGTGCGTGCGTGCGTGCGTGCGTGCGTGCGTGCGTGCGTGCGTGCGTGCGCGTGTGCGTGCGTGTGGTGTGCGTGCGTGTGCGTGTGCTGTGCGTGTGTGTGGTGCGTGTGTGTGTGGTGTGTGTGGTGTGTGCATGTGTGTGTGGTGTGTGTGTGTGTGTGGTGGTGTGTGTGTGTGTGTGTGTGTGTTGTGTGTGTGCGCGTGTGTGTGTGTGTGAATTTCGGAGGATGACCAGTTCCAACTGCTTGTTAAAAGAATTGGACCAAAGAGGAAGGGTCAGCCAGCATATTTGCCAAACACGTATGTGAACAAACATTTACTGCTTCAATTCTACATGCTGAAGACATGAGGGGGCACATAGAATGAGTCCAAACTCTTTTCACTGACATCTGCAGACACCAGACAGAACCTGTGTCTCCTTGCAATGCAGAGCTGCTGCGAGTGCTGGTCTGCACATGTTTTCATCAATTTTCCAAAACATCATTGTTACATCTACAAGAATTTCTCAATATTGACAAGAACATTGAATGGATTGACCCATTTTCTAAACAGCACCAGGTGTCCAAAGCACTTTTATCAGACACACCATGTTGAATGGAGAAACTTGACAACATTCCTGTTGGGTTACTCCAGAAATTTATATTTCATGTCCAGCAGAAACTGGAAACAAAAAAAATGTGTTTTTTGGGTCAGACTTAGTGTGAACATCTGAACTTTATTACTGCTGCCCAGGTTAATCAATATGCATGATGAAGTAAAGAAGAAACAGATAAAATGAAAGAAAACAGGATGGTGAGACCATGGTACAAATTTACACAGATGCTCCCCGTCAATTCAAAAACAATTCAAAACAGGTCCCCTCTCATCAATCATCCCACTATCCAGAAAGATTTAACATTCCTGTCCCATCATTTATACACTCAGCAGCGCCACCACCACCTCTACTGAATTCTTTACAGTCATATCATCCTATACCTGACCAGGCTGAGTGTCAGTTTTACAGCATAGTCAAATCAGTAAAGAGTATCAATTTCAGGCTGGAAGTAGAAATGAATATAAACAATCAATTTCAGGCCGGAAGTAGAAATGAATATAAACGCAGAAGCAGAAATCCTTAGCTGTCACAGAGAAAAAGCAGAAGATTTTGCTTTAGAGAAGCATATTGCTGAACAAACGCACACAATTTTCGAGCTTCATGCAGATCTGAGAAAATCAAAGTCCTCTGAAAAATGATGAAAACAATACTGGCAGAAAAAAGAAGTGGATGCTCTTTATTGCGTCACCAATCACAGTACAGATAATAATATAGCAACTAGGGGTGGGACAGGGGAACAGGGTGAATTTCAAAACATATGTAAAGATTATATGAAATTAAGACACATGTATTACTTCTGGATATGCATTTAATTTGGAAATCATTTCCCTGAGGTGATGTCAAAACATTCTAATTTTCCCCTCCAAATAATGAGAAAATGTGTCAGATTTTATTTAATCTAATTATACATAAAGATAAGGTTGAACACTTCTTTTTCACAAGTTTTGCTTTCTATTCAGTGCTGAATCTTTTCATAACTGCAATGCCGCAATTAGCAATGCCGCATGAAAAATTGAAATTGGGTTTTGAGTTAAAAGATGTATATGGTTTTGAAGATACTGTTGTTCTGAGTAAAAAGCAGTTTAAATTTTTCAAATCGGACCAATAGTTCATGAGATATTCCAATTTGAAGCGTCAAAAATTTCTTAAATTTTGGTACCACATTTTAATGGGACAAAGAAGAGATGTGTGGGACCAGCTGTCACAGAACAAACCCATCAAATGGCATGGTATGCTGATTTTGCTGGAAATGACATTCATTTTGTAATTGTGAGAGACAGACAGGATCAAATGTCATGAAATTTTGATCGTTGATGTATTTGTGTATGCCAAATTGAATGAAACCATTATCGTAACTCTGCGATGAGCCATTTTTGTCTTATTACAGGAAACATGTGATATTTGGCATGTTTTATCAGTTTTTCATTAATAATTGCCCATATTGTATTAATAACTGACAAAAGTGAAGCTAGAAACAAAACAAGGATATATAATCATTTCATGAGATAGATATAAAATCATTTTGCTCATCGTTCAAGTGTCTTATTACTGCAAATCAAATAAAAAAAGTCATGACTCGCTACTTCAGTATCTTATGAATAATTTGTAATATTTCATCAGTTTCTGTACATATAAAACTTTAAAAGGAAATCTGAGAATCAATGACTTCTGGAATCACTTCAATAATTGAAATATTAAAAATTACTGCATGCTTTTATACTGCAGTCTATCCAAAAATAGCATCCGATCAAAATTCTTCTAAAAACTACACACACACACACATACACATGCACACACACATAACACACATACACATACATACACACAGAGGAAAACATCACAGACAAGATTTTTGTACATTACGTTTGATTTTGATTTTATACATCAGTGTTTAGAAAAAAAAAATCAGTAGACTGTGGATGAGTTAAATCCCCGAACATTTGCACAGCCAGAGTCCAAAGAAAACTTCAGGAAGGATATGGGACCACTTGCCATTCAGGAACAGGTCACTTAACTCCTGCAATAGAGAAATATATGAATCTCTGCATAATATATACTATTCATTGAGAGATTGGAAAGGAAAGAAAACCATGATGCATAGTCTTCACATCAATATTACTTTAACATTAAGCCCAAACTCGCGACTTTGAATTGATTTTTAGCATATTACTTATAAAAATCTACCAAAGCTGAGCAATCCTGCTAAGTATTTCCAGTGTAATCTTGCCCTTTAATACAAATCAATAACAATAGGCTACTACTAAATAAGATACAATCTTTCCTTTAAAACACACTGATGACAATAGGCCTATCCTTTTCAGATACTGACAACAAACTGAAACAACCATGTAAGCTAATGGATGGCCTACTTTACAAATAATACAACTCATAGCCTTCTATTCAGCTGCAAAACCTAAATAAAGAATATTATAACAATGACAGAAGATTTTGTTTTGTGACATTCTAAATCTCTGTGTGTGTTAGTGTGTGTGTGTGTTGTCTCAGAGAGAGAGAGAGAGAAAGAGAGAGAGAGAGGATCATGCCTGTTAACAATGACTTGGATATAAATGTATTGGGGCCTATTTATTTATTTATTCATTTCTTGATCTCTGAGAGAGAGTACAATGACTTGCACAGAATTGTTTGTTGATTTGAAAAAAAATTTTAGACCTATTTATTCATTCATTTATTAGAGAGAGAGAGAAGAAGAGAGAGAGAGAGAGAGAGAGAGAGAGTTGGGGAGGCAGGTATGCGCACCTCTCTGTTTGGGCAAACCCATTTTCCACGGCTCGGCGAAGCACGTCGAGCACATAGTATTTTTGGTAGTAAGCTCGCCCGTCGTGGGGTGAGCAGATCTACACCGTGACATGCAAATTAGCATGACCTCGGGGAGGAAATGGTTGACGAACCTAGCTTCGGCTGACAACTCCGAATCGAGTTCAAACGCAGTTGTCCTTTTCTTGAAAAATACAATGTTACAGATAAAACAGAACTTGATCTGTTGGTTGCTAGTCTTTGTCTGAAAACACAAAACTTGCTGAGCTGAAACTTGCACACTGTTCTGTTCCGCGCAGTAGGCCTACGGCGTCGGCACATTGCGACGTTGTTTTGCTACTGATCTGGTATAGATCCTCGTGTAAAAAGTTGCCGTACGGCCGTATTTTACTTCAAATTGATTTCATATTACACCTGCATATAGAAAAAAGCATGTGAAATCGAATCCCGCCGACGAGAAGTTCCAAAAATGGCAACTTACTTGCAAACTTTTCCGATGAAAAAAAGCAAAACTTTGGAAGCGTCGATCTCGGTTCGAAACTAGCACACATAGCTCTTGTCGGGATATATCATTCTGTTACATTAATTCTCATTGGCTGCAAAATTACAATGTGATTGGTTCACAAATATAGCCGTACCGACCAAAATAGTGAAGCACCCCGAACAAACTTCGATTCTGAACGCATACCGTCGCCGCGAGTGCGCTCGAAACGCGGATTTTCGACTTTCTCATCAAATAACTAATTCTCTTTTCGCTCTAAGTATATAAAAAGGCAATCATTCAAATCTTTATTCATTTCTAATTCACATAAGACAAAAAATAAGAATGAAACACCGATTAAAGAGGCAGTAATACTTGATTGAACTGAAGACCCCCCCAATTTTGCGGCCGGCCCCAGTTTTTTGTACCACAAATTTGACGTCGCGTTTCGGTTCGCGCGGCATTGCTACATTTAGCAATAAAGAAAAAAAATCACAATCATCACTCATTCTTTTGGAAGAATACACAAAGTTAAACTCCAAAACCTGTTTATACCATCAACATCACTGCAGCAGTCATTGTAATGTTATTGTTGATTTTTGTTTAAAGCCCAAACAAATGCATACGGTACAGTCATATCAGAATTATTACAGTTTCAAAACATACAAAATACTTCAACAGCCAAAAAAAAAAAAAAAAAAAAAAGGAAAAGGAAATCAAATACCCATATCAATGCACTCACACACATAGTCTAAGCAGATGCCCCTGTCACTGACTATTCCATCCAATTTATCACACAGGGGATTGAAAAAACATACCTGAATACAAATTTTAACATAACTAAGGATAAAACATAAAAACAGACCTAAATTAGCTAAAATTACTTCCGTGTACCACCTTTCCCTAGAGCCAAAAATGTAATTAATATGATGTACCCAATTATCAATCCTATGAGAAAGTATGTAAGCCTTTACTGAACAGATACAGGAGAATGGACCAGCAAGACAGAAAATGACAGGAAGAAATCACAGAAAGCAAAGGAACAAAGCAAAATCAAAGAAAGTGACAGAGAAGTGGAAATTTCTGGTACAGAATTTCCAGAATGTGGAGATACTATTTGCATGGAAAGAGCCCCCAGCACTCCCACAGGGATACTTAAGCAGTCAAATTAGCACCGATTTCTCTATCATACTATTCAAAGTGGAACAAAAACAGTACCTTGGATTTCTGAGTATGGCCTGGAAACTGGCAGCGGAATTCTTGAAGGTCTTCATCAGTCAGGATATGGTTTCCTGGAGTCAGAATGCATCATGCATCACACAAACAGAATACCAATTATCAACACCAACAACACCAAAATTTGAAAATAGAAAATCATCATTTTCTCTCACATTACTCATGAGCAGTTTTTGATTTTTAATGTCGCTTTTCATCATTTGGACAACTCACAAGAAAAACTATTAATCTCAGGTGCAGTACACACTTCAATGTTCCCTTCCGCATTTTTAAATGAAGGTCAAAATAATCCCTAGCCAAAATAAATGAGGGGAAAAAAAAGAAATAACATTAACAACAAAAAATGGTTTGCAGTTCTTCCCTTCAGACTTGTAACTCTTGAATCCTTAGATTTGAAATGTATCCAGACTTTTCTGAAGGGAAACTGAATTTGGGTTGTGGTCATGATGAAAGTAAATGTGCCTCATCATGACACACAGAACTAAAATTTGAGCATCAGTTACGAAAACTGTGCGTAATAAACCCCAGCCATGCATTACTAGGAACACTGCACTTAGTATATAAAGATTAAGTTATGGCATAAAGACAATGTCCAAAATTCCATCAAAAGTCTACACTACTTGGTACTAGTGATACATAAAGAATAATATATCCGCACAGAAAAAAATAAAGCAAAAAACAAACCCAAAAGAACACAACAAAGGAAAAGAAGAAATATGAAGCACCTAAATGTGGCAAAGTGCTCAAGATTCCAGACAGAAAAACCAGCATTTCATTGGAACAATGCCATTCTGACAAAAGAATTCAATCCAATCCAAGGTAGGACAATAATCTTTGTTGTCCTCTACACAAAGCTTCTACACGCCTAAGGCTAAACCACCTGCCCATCAACAATTGACAATTTAATGAAGTACTGATCAAAGAAGTTGGACTGGCTTGTGTTTGGATTGCATTAAGTCAAAGGACCAAGGACTAGAGATAAAGGACAGATGACTTTTTTGGATGCCAACTTGTCAAACCCCTCCCCTGAAAAAAAAAAAGAGAAATAAAGAAAGAAGAAAAAAACACACACACAATCATTTGTCAAACGCTGACTCACTGAAACAGTCCAAATCTTCCCTCTCTTTTATCAACATTACATTGTAAACTCACTCTCTCATTTCTCTTTTACAAACACGCACATAAGTGTGCCCATGCACAAATCAAAATTTGATTTCAAATAAAATCAAGTTTTGGTTCTGGTGTGTCAGCTTAAGCCTGTGCAGACGCACACATGCATATAGTCAGAAAAATACACACCAGTTCATTGGTTTAAAAATTGTTTTGTGCAGAAATCTGTCAGAAATGTCCACCATCCCACAGAATATTTATAATAATAATAATAATTACAATATTTATATAGCGCAAAATCTTGATAAAATCAAATCTAAGCGCTGAAGCAGACACACACGCAGGCACGCACGCTCGCACACACACGCACGCACACATACAGACACACACACACACACACACACACACACACACACACACACACACACACACCCACACACACGCATGGCTACAAATGGGGAGAAAGAATAAAAGCAATAAAAGCAAGAATAAAAGCAATGGAAAATTATAGAGAGCATAGCATACAATTATATATTATAACCATGTGATTCCCTCCGAGCGGAGACAGGCTGCAGAGGGGAGGGTTGAGTGAGGTTAGGATTTTATGCAGGAGAGAAAAGGTGAGTTTTGAGAGCGGACTTGAAGGAGACAAAAGTAGGTTGCTGACGGACTGAGAGAGGAAGTTTGTTCCAGGAGAGTGGACCAGAAACAGAGAAGGCTCGTGGACCATAGGTATTGAGCTTAGTGCGTGGAAAGCGAAGAGTCAGAGGATCAGAGGCAGAGCGGAGGGTACGTGAGGGAACATAGATCTCAAGTAGGCTTGACAGGTAATCGGGGGCTGCGTTATTGAGGCTTTTGTAGCACATGGTGTCTAGTTTGTACTGTATGCGCTTTGATACAGGGAGCCAGTGAAGTTGTGCCAGGAGAGGAGATATGTGGTCAGCTTTTTTCTTTTTGAGTACAAGGCGTGCAGCATTGTTTTGAATGCGCTGTAGGATGTGAATGGTGGAGGCAGGAAGACCAGACAGGAGTGAATTGCAATAGTCAATGCGAGACATTATGAAGGAGAGAACGAGTTTTGCAGTTGTTTCGACAGAGAGATACTTCCTGATCAGCTTTATACGATGGAGATGATAGTAGCAGGATCTGGCAGTTTGAGAAACAAAGTTGTTCATGGAGAGGGTAGAGTCAATGCAGACACCAAGGTTTTTAGCTGAATCAGAAATTGGGACTGATGTGTTACATAATGGGAGAGAAAGAGGAGGCAGCTGAGAAAGTTTCTGACGGGTGCCAATGAGGATAGCTTCTGTTTTGTCGTCATTAAGCTGAAGTCTATTTACTGATGGATCAAAGTTTGATGTTGGTGTTGCTGCTGCTGCCTTGTGTTCTGCTATTCCGAATCATTCATTTTCAAAACACATTCCCTCTGACAATTCATTAATACTGCTGAACTGACTGCTCTGATTTTAGCAGTAAAAATGGTGTCCCAATCCAAACATAAAGATTTTCTCCTCTTTTCTGAATCCCTTTCCACTTTGCAGGCAATTGCTGGCCAAACCATAAGTCACCCAGAGCTTCTGAAATTCTCTGAACTCTTTTTTCTCTCGAAAGTGAAGGTTACTACACTGTTTTTGCCTGGATTCCTTGCCACGCTGGTATATGAAATAATGATAAAGCTGACTGCCTCACCAAGAACGCTGCAAGGAAAGAGATGTCTATATCCTTTATTCCTTATTATACAGAACTGAAAGCCAAAGTACACAATTGTGCAAGAAATCTCTGTCAGGAAGACTGGAAGAAGCAGGCAGACAACAAACTTTTCCAAATCCACCCCAATCTGAACCCCTTGACTGCCGGAAAAATAGCTATTTTTGAACTCCTGTCTGCTGGAGCAAAATTTTGATTTTTGCCGTAGTTTACTAAAGTGTGCATTGCTCATTCATTTACTGACAGATCTCTAGAGTTTTGGCATGTTTTTTCCCTTATAATGTTTATATCCCTGTCTGTAATGTGATATAACTATAATTTGGTTTTGTTTGTAATTAATATGGGAAAAACATATATATAAAAAATTATAAGGTTCTTTTCTCCAAAAAATGACAGTTTCGGAAGATAAACACACATATTACGGAACATAAAACCAATGAAAACAGTACAAAACTTAAGTTTTATTGAACACTGAATATCAAAGGAAAGTGTCTGGTACTCATTGTAGTCCAAGTAGATAAAATTGATGTGGTAATCCATGAATAAAAAGGGATAACATAGTCCAAGCCTTCATGCAAGAGACCAGACAAAAGAGGAGGATGCCGGTTGGTGTCAGTCTCATCTTCTTCAAAATCATCGTCATCTTCTCCCAAAAAGTCCTCTTCATCACTGTCTTGGTCATTTAGGACTTCATCTAAAACTTCCAATACGGAAAACTGTTGGAAAACTGATCAAACTGGTCGACCAGACGAGCTGCCTGAAGCGTCCGCCATCTTGGATATGCTAATCGGTTTCTCCGAAAGTCTTACTACCCTTAGAAATTCCAAGAAAAACTACGGCTGACTAGCCAATCATTGGCCAACAATCAAAGGGCTACAACTCTGATTTTACTTTCCTAGATAACAGTGAAACTGTTTGTAGTGTAGTGTTATTTCCCTTATAGTTTTGCCAGGCGAAGCCGACGAAAAATGAATGTGAATTTCACAGTTAGGTGCCTGCTACTACCGAAACCACAACGTGACAGTTATGTTCTAGGCAGTCACGGGGTTAACAGCAGGTCCAGTTCGTACATCTAAAGGAAGGACAGGAAAATCAAACACACTAAATACAAGAAAATAAAAGAAGAAGATTTTGTACATAACTTCACAACAATTCTTTAGTGTGTTAATTTTAAAGCTGTATCACGGAAGATAAAAGAAACTTCTGCTGTTTTGAAGACAAGCAGTGTAAAGAGAGCTGTCAAAATAATTATGCGAATCACTCAGGTAATACCTAATTGTGAATGTTTTCACATTAAGGCTTACTATATGTATGTTACTGGAATGTCCACTCACTTCCAACATTTAAAAGATCTCAAAAGCTGAAAATTCTTTTTGTTGAGCAAAATAGCTTATAACTAAAAAAACATGTTGCACACAAAAACAGGCTATGAATATGAAAATCTTACATAAACACATACCAGAACAGCACCCAAACAGTTATCTGTACATAACTTCACAACAGTCACAACAAAATATTGTACTGCAGCATCCTCTAAAACGCAAACCTCGGCATCAAACTATCTTTCACTTGAAATAAGAAGAACCAAAATGCCGCACATGACAGCCAGTTTCTTTTAAAGTCAATTGTAGCTTGCTGAATTCAGTAAAGATCTCTTTATTAGATAATTTCACAACATTCTTGAAGAGAATCTCCCTTTTCTTCAGGAAAACAGTACTTGTATTGATTCATTTCTACAAAAACAGGGGTACAAGAGCTCAGGGGATTCTATCAGCATGTTTTGAATACATTTGGGGTTAATAATAGGGGGGGGGGGGGGGGGGGGGGGAACTGGCTATTCTATAAAATGTTCATAACTTAACATACCAGTTAATAACTTCACAACAGTCACAACTTGATATTGTACTAAACATTCCTCTCTCATTTCAGAAAAGGTGTACCAGAAGTGGGACATACAAAGACAAAAATAAAAGTGCTTCAAATCTGAAATACTTGACAGTTTTGTAAAGTATAGTATGTAAACTCTGCAATTAACTTATTAAGCCATGAAAAAGATAATTCTTTGTCAGATATTTTGTATGTAGGGGGTCAAATGCAGCAAGATGCACGTACATTAATCGCGTAACCGGAAACCAAACAGCATCCAATGTGATCAATAAATCCACTGTAAATACGATTTCCAAAGATTTGTTTAGCTCAGTATCATGTCATAAGCTACGCACAAAAAGTTAAGGATCACTATGAGAAAACAGGTGCGTAATAAACTCAGTTCGCTACTGTTATTTATTTGTCAGTCCAGCCAAATTGTTATGAATTCTTGTTCAGCTGTAAGTGGGCGATGTTGTGTTAGTGCGAAAATTGCACGGGATTCTCTACTATGAGCTTGGCCGCAAACGGAAAAGCGGAAATTGCGAAAAAAGACCTTGTTTTGGACCGTTCTGCCTGAACACATTGCACAAGCCAGATGGAAAAACCATTATGCACGTGCAAGCACTGCTGTTTATGTGTGAAATGCTGTCTCTTGCTTGGCTTTATAAGAAGACATTCCACCAGTAGTAGGCCTGATCTGACAATGCCTCCACGACGAAAATTGAGCAAGTTTGAGAGGGGACGAGCTGTTGCATGGTTCCAAGATGGTGTTCCCAAGCGAGAAGTGGCCAGGCAACTTCAGGTGTCCATCTCGGTCATTGTCAGACTGATTCAACGCTTCACAGCCACTGGGAGGGTCCATGAAAAACGCAGATCTGGTCGACCGAAGAAGACAAACCCACGTGAAGATCGTCTCATTGAACGACAAGCCCTGCAGACAAGAACAGCCTCTTCCAGCATCATTCGAAGGCAGTGAGGGTGGCTACTAACATCAACATCAGCCAGCAGACCATACGGAACCACCTTCATGGGTTTAACCTCCGTTCTCGTCGCCCAGCTGTACGGCCACGCTTAACTCCAGCCCATAGGGCAGCACGCCGCGCCTTCTGCAGACGTCACGTGAGGTGGACACGTCAGCAATGGTCCCAGGTCCTGTTCAGTGATGAATCACGCTTCACCATGAACCACAACGACGGCCGACTGAGGGTCTGGAGGCGCCCAGGGCAACGCTTTATTGACACCACTGTCCAAGAAAAGGTGACCTTTGGTGGAGGTTCTGTAATGGTCTGGGGGGCCTTCAGCCTTCACCACAGAACACCCTTGTATCATGTACAGGGTAACCTGACTGGCCTCCGATACCGGGATGAGATCCTTCGACCGCTGGCTGTGCCTACACTGCAGCAGATGGGACCGACGGCTGTCTACCAGGATGACAACGCTTGCCCCCACAGGGCAAGGGTGGTCAACGACTTCCTGCAGCAGTCTGGAGTCAACAGAATGGAGTGGCCAGCATGCAGTCCCGATCTCAACCCGATTGAGAACCTCTGGGATGAGCTGGATCGCAAAGTGAGGAGCAACCACCCCCCTCCCAGGGATGCCCAACACCTCTACCAGATGCTGCAGGCTGAGTGGCAGGCGCTTCCACAGAGGATCTTCACCAACCTGGTCAACTCGATGAGGACTCGCTGCGTCGAGTGCCAGAACAGCCATGGCGGTTACACGCATTACTGAACTTTTGGGAGATCAGAATGCCCTGTCTTGTGATTTCAATGACTTTGGGAAATCAATTTCGATACGTACCCACTTTGATCAAATGTACACACCAAACGATTGCTCGAAATTGAAGGCAATTGTGTATCGTTATCACTAAAGCATGGAATTAAATGTTTGCCAAACTTCAACGCATTGGCTTTCTTATTTTGAAAGTTATGAATTTTTGTGCAAGTGATCTTTAACTTTTTGTGCGTAGTGTATAACAAACAAACAGAAACAGTTCCCTTTCATGTGTGAATAAATGAATAAATGAAACAAACACAATGTAGCGACAAACAACAGCTATCAGACGCTTTTGAACATTTACGTTGCAGAAAAGAACTGTAGAAAACCAAACTTATTGCTCACTTTACCTGACTTTTAGATCAGACAATGTTGTTTTTCATAGAAAATCTTATCTCCAATCCTTTTAATGTGACTGGAGCTGGATTAGTCCATAAAAACATTACTTTTTAACACGGAAACCAAACAGGCTGAAGAACACAGTTCTCTGGTTCAAGTACCACATGAATACACAGGCATGCCTATCACTTGCTTGATTTGCTCATTATATACAACACTTTTGTCCTTTGTGTAAAGATGAACTCAAAATTCTTATCTTCAAGATAAAAAAAAAAAAAGACTAGAGAGTGTGTTCTGTATAAATAGATCTCGGTTACACACACACACAAACAAATATGCACGGAGGCTGTTCAAAACTGTCCACCATCAAGTCACTGTCTGAAAGAAAACACAATGCCCCCGGAAGGCAACAGGGCTGGAGAATCCACTTTCTCCAGCACTTGATGTGAAGAAACCCAAACTCTCCAGAGTCTGACCAAACATACATGTCAGTTGACCCCAATTTCAGTTCAAGGTATCAAACTTTTATATCAGTGACAGTCTCATTATTTTATACCACACTTACTATCCTGGTCACTTTTGCATCCCTTGCAGGTATAATAGCACACAATTGGGTGGACTGTGAAGTGCTCATGGTGCCAATGAGCTGCCTGAATTTCATCCTGAAAAAGGCAGGCGAAATCTGCAAAATCTAAGACCATGCAGACAGTCGTGCAAGGAAATGGTTGTTTTCTTCAGCTTGTCAAACGGGCTGGTCTGCCAATGAGCATGAAATAAGTGCTGTGCCAGGAAAGCCATGTCCATCCTCAGCTGGGACACTACATCCTTCATGGTGCCTTCCTTCCTCACCAGCCTCTGCCTGTAAAATAGCACTTCATTCAGAATCAGGATGCCCCCCTCTCACAATTGTACATGCACATTCTCACAAGGACAGGCACAAAGTACAGTCAGTAAAAACATTCTGATTCATGGATAATGGATAATTTCTACAATACTGTAAGATTAAGAGGCTCTTGATCAACCTTACTTTGACATGAAAGAATAGAAAATGAATTAATAAACAAGGCATGGTGATCATGTTTCAAGTTTCAAATTTCTGTCCAAAACATAATTCACAAATTAAAATACATCTGAAAGCATAGTCATATGATAGTGTGCTCTCAGCATCATAAAAGTTTTCCCACACTGGCCCTATAGTTTCCTTTTTACAATAACAATATTTTTTACATGAAAGAATGGTCCATTTCATTAATAAAAAACAGGACATAGTTATTATCTTTCAAACTTATGACATGTCAACCCCAAAATCACATTACTGTAAATGAATTATACATCATAGTGCACTATCAGCAACACAAGCTTAACTTTTTATATTACCTACTAAGTGTTTAACATGGAAGCAAGCAATGTAGTTTCCTGGTTACAACAACTTTTTTCTCATTTTTAATGCCTGTTATTGTTTTGCTCATAATGTTATCAGCTTCCATTTCAAACAAAAATAATTTATTTTAACTTTCATAATTTTAAAAAGTTATCTCAGGGAAATCAAATGCATTTTTGGTTCACAGACTGACAGATTGATCTCTGACCTTATTTTTGTAACAAGAATGGTAAATGAAATAAAATGAACAGGAAAATGCATTAATGTTTGGTTTTCAATTACTGGAAACCAGCTAAATTGACTGAAATGTGTTAGTCAACATACAACATGCAGTATTTAAAAAAAAAACACCAAAACTGTCAGATATCTCTTAGAAACGCAACAATGATGCCAGTTTTTTGGTCTCTGTGTTACAAGTATAATGGACCCGTGACAAATCCATCTTGACATCAAAATAACTTTGTTTAAAAAGTTACTAGCTGGCATTCCTTATCAATAAATATGTAACAGACATAACTAAACTGGTTTGCATGTAACAGAATCCTAAATGAAGTTGAAAATGAAGTGAATTGCCTGTTTCAAGAAGGTTCCAGTAATCCTCATTGTCAACAAAAATAGGAAATCACTTCGTTAGAATACAACAACAAAAATCCTTGTGAAATATGTTACTTACATTAAAAAGGCAAAATCATAATGAAATAAGCCTAAACTTACCGCTCAAAGTTGGCCGGAGCTCTTCGTCATTTATTTGTTTCAAACGCCACGATGCAGAAACGAAACACGTTTGATCAATGCTGTCGCTAGCGCGCTCAAAATTAAAAAACAGGATGTTGAATGAAGTTCCCCGGATGTGGCAGTCGTGCGCAAGAGAAAATAGTGCCGTTTCTTTTTACATTAATGAGTGAGTATTTTTCTGATTTGAAACATTACCTTAAATTCCAGAAACGACACACGAAGATGATCATACTAAAATTGTATTTTTTACAAGTTAAAGCCATTTTTATTTTAAATTTTTGCTTGTACTGTTTCTGGAATTACTTTTATGAGTTTATACAACAAGCAGGTGTGTATCTCTGCGCAAACTGATATGCACGACCAGTGATCTTGGAGCGCGAAAATCAGAAACAATTAGTAATGTTTATAATGAACTTTTGTAGGCCTATTTCTAATTACTTCTAAATTATAATTCCAATTAAAGCACGCACTCCAGGGAATTTAAATCAAATCCTTACTGAACAGATATGGATGAACGGATTCATTTTGTAATGTTATAGCAAAAAGTTTTACATATGATTGTTACTGATGCTGTGCCATGTCCCAAATCAGACCCACATTTTATTCACACATTGCTGCATTTTCACAAAATTACAGCACACACATTCACAGCTGCTATTTGAAATTATATGTAATATTTCTTAAACAGAATAGCAACAAAAATCAACTGACAGTCAACTTTAACCCAGTAGTTTTTATGAAAATATATTCTGAATGACATCACCCTTGGTGGTACACGCTTTCTGAGAATAAGCCTCCTCTAAAAAGCAAAACATGGCATCAAACTCAAAGTTCAAACCATCTGTCATTTGAAATAATAGAACCAAACATTACATATGATAACTGCTTTCTTTTCAAGTGAATTGTGATTACCTAAACTCAGTAAAGATCTCTTTAGTACATAATTTCACAACATTCTGAGGGAGAATCTACCTTTTCTTCTGAAAAAACTGAAAATATATCCATGAATTTTTGTATCAAAAACAGATAAAAAGAGGCTACAGGGATTGTATCTGCGTGTTTTGAATACTTGTGGGATTGATAAAAAGTTATTTCAGAAAAAAGGCATGTTTTCTATAAAATGTTCATAACTTCACATATGAGAAAACAATATCTTTTGCAACACTGAAGACATAAGCCACTGTGTGCAATAGAGAGAAGATTTACTTAAAACTGTACCAATAGGCTATAAACAAACTATAGAGTCAATACCAGGTATGTATTTGTGATAAAAGCATCCACTAAATTTTTTTTTTTTGTTCATAATCACAACAGATGATTATACTGCATTTTTGTGTGAGACTATGTACATCATGCAAGTTGCTGGCAAATTTTAGGCATAAAACTATTTTAATTCAAAATTCTCAAAAATAGTATTGACCTGCACAAGGCATTTTAATAGATTTAAGATTAGTATTATAGAATTTAACATCAGTATCATATGTTCTTAACAGGATTTTTGTTACATGACTCATCAAACTGATTGTGCGATGGAGTTCGCATTCTATAGCCCCTGTCTTCTTTGGAAGTGCAATGAAAATTGATTTTGACATATCTTTGGGGATTTTTCCAGTGTCATAAATTTCATTTAGGAGGACTGTTATTTTTTCTATGCCAAATTCCTCCAGGGCTTCAATCATCTCATGAGGACAAGGAATAGAATCAAAAGAGAAATAGCAGAAGAACAGTGTGGATTTGTGGAGGGGAAAGGAACTATTAATGCCATATACATCCTAAGAACTATCATAGAGAGGTCAATTGAGATGAATAAGGATTTGTATTTATGCTTTGTTGACTATATCAAGGCTTTCGATCGGGTACGACATGATGAATTGATCAACCAACTGGAGAGACTCAATGTCGATGGAAAAGATCTACGAATAATCAGGAATATGTACTGGGAACAAACAGCTGCAATGAGAATAGAAAACAATATAAGCTCTTTTCAAAACATCAAAAGAGGAGTCAGACAGGGTTGTGTTTTGTCACCAGATCTGTTTTCACTTTACAGCGAAAACATCATGAGAAACCTAGAAGACGACCCTGGATTAAAGGTTGGAAGGAAAATGATAAACAACATTCGGTACGCAGATGACACCGTGCTAATTGCAGAAAATGAAAGGGCCTAAAAAACCTTGTGAATATACTAGAAACAGAAAGCAAAGGTAAGGGGTTGGAACTAAACAGCAGGAAGACTGAAGTCATGGTGATCAGTAAAAAACATTGAATCCCCTCATGCAAAATAAAAACAAATGGCACAATCCCTTGACACAGGTTAATAAGTTCAAATACCTGGGAACGGTCATTTCATCAGACGGCAGAAACACATCGGAAATAGCTGGCAGAATCGGCCAAGCCAAAACAGCATTCAAGAAGATGACAACCATTCTTACTAACAAATGCCTATCAATTAACATCAGGAAGAGAGTCCTTGAATGTTATATAGAACCAATACTGTTGTACGGATGCCAGGCGTGGACAGTCAGCAAGCAAAGCCAGAGCAGGATCGAGGCAGCCGAGATGTGGTTTCTCAGAAGAATGTTGAGAGTTCCATGGACAGCAAAGAAAACAAACGAGACAGTCTTGATCGAGGCAGACACAAATAGATCACTCATATTCATAAGGAAGATTAGGAAAAGACAAGCAACATTTATAAGCCATTTTATGAGGAAGGGGGATTTGGAGCACCTGGTCACAGGCGGGAAAGCTGGAGGGAAGGAGAGCACCAGGTAGACCCAGGGAGAGAATGCTGGACGGACTTGCAGAGTGGCTGGGGATGAAGAGGGTGGGGGAGATGCTGGGGGCAACGAGAGATAGAGATGGTTGGAAGTCCATGGTCGCCAACGCCATGCGGCAGGGCACCTGATGATGATGATGATGATGATGATCATATGTTCATAACTTCACAAAATCCAGACCATGCAGATGCCGAGTGATGTAATGAACATCATGAAAAGTACACAACATTGTCCAAAATCCATGAAAAAGTCTAAAATGATTATTGAAATAATCCAAGAGCAACAGCATGTCAACAAACTCTTTTTTCAACATAATTCTTAAATCAAATTGCTTTTGTAAACAATGGTTTGGTTTGGTACGATTTTTGTTCCTGTGAAGTTATGCACTGACCCATGAACAATAAGGCCAACACATGCAGGGACCAAGTATCACTGTTAATCAGTGCTTTTTTATTAACTTCATCAGTTCATGTGTGTAAAAATGATGACTGTACATTTTCTGCCTTAGTAAACAATAAATCAAGAAGTCGCAGGTGTACATCACCATCGCGACAATCAGACTGATCGGTCCCTACAAACACAAGGCAAAACCAACACTAAACTGAAGAATTAAGTCAGCAATATCAAAGAGTAAGGCAAAAGTGATGTTAATTATCGGTTATAACAATAATACTTGGACAGCAACGGACATATCAATATATTAACAGACAAAAACAAGCTATCCTAGCCAGATTCTGTTGTACATAACATGGGAAAATGATTCACAACAAAAACTTGATCAGCTTTTTTTCCTTCCTGCCATTCCACAGAGTGATTTTTGCTTGACATGGCGAAAGACACAAAGCCGTATCAATGAAACGACCAAGTCAGTGCGGTCAGCGTGCGAAAGCTGAAGTGTCAGTCCACATGAAAAAAATAGTACATAACACAGCATTCAGATTCACAACAGAAAGCAGAAGCTGAATTTCATGACAGACTGCACATATTGTAAACATCACATCGCTTGTTTAAACGAAATGAAGCGAAAATACATCCATTTTTGTGAGAATCAGTTATTTTTACTTCGTGGATTTTACCCGAGTTAGTGCTAAATTGACAATTCTTACGCGAAAGGGAAATTTCACAACGATTTTGCTTGGCAATTTTCTACTTCCTGCACCCATTATTTGCCGATGTAGAAAAGTATGAGGGCTTTATGCATTCAATTCAATGTTGATCAAGTCCCAGAGATTAGAGTTTCTTATACTCGTTGCGGCGTATCGCTCTCAATCAATTGCACACACTCTCTGACGTGTCACAGAAATGATCTCTGACGATAGTGTAAACAAACGACAAAATGATTGATTTTCGGAACTGTTATCAGTTGCTGGGGGGGGGGGGGGGGGGGGGGAATGCACACCCAGGCACAAAGGTCATTATTTCACTTTCACGTTACATTAAATTTGTGGCTATATTTGAGGAATAGAGTATGTAAATATAGCTCCAAATATGTATTAGTGTGTGCGGCCCGTTCGACACCATTTCGTAGCCGTGACATATGAAAGATCAATTCTTCACATTCCTTTCCTGAAAAATTGTACGCATGATGGAATACCTATCCTTAAAATCGAATTTTGTTATGAATTTTAAAGTTTTTATAAAGTTCTAGAAATCCAAAACAAGTGCGACTGCCCACGTTCAAGCAAACAGGAACCAGAAAAAACATGAAAGAAGAGTAGGATTAGTAGTAGGAATGCGTATTTAATACATGACAAGATCTTTCTGAGAAAGTTTCTATAATTTAAGAACAGTTTACCAATGGCAATTGTCTTGTCTTATTGTATTAAATATGCATTCTTATTCTTCTTTCGTGTCTTTTCTGATTAAAATTCTAGAAAACAAGAGAAAACAAAAAGACCTAGATATAAAAGCCTAGACCTCAATAAAAAAAAAAAAAAAATTTTCATTTAGCAGATCAGTTGAATAATTCAAAATAGTCAATAGTTGACATACTAAATCATTCTGTTTAAAAACAAATTTAAACCTGAACCTAAGTTTTAAGATGTATGCTAATGCTGAGTTTGTTGAGGAAGGTTTCATCGCTCATCCCAAATCTGCCAGCAATCATCTGGCAGACACCTTAGAGCCTATAGATGCAAACCAATGTGCTGGTAAGTTTTGAGATGAGGAAGAGGTGGTGTGGTTGGGCTGGAGAAGCTGCCAAACACTCACTCACCACAATAACTGAAACATTATGACCAATGTTTACATTACAAGATTAAAGCATGGGCCCAAGTACAAAAAAGCAATAACCCAACCATGTAACATACTGTATAGGACTAATTACTAGGGTGGATAGCAAAAGAAGAGTGCAGCTGCTGAAACCAATATTGGTGATAAGGTCATAAATTACGTCTGTAACTGACAGTGATCAGAAATCCATTCCTGGAACTCTGGAAGCAATTAATAGTCCATTTCCATGTATAAGCATGTGGATTTAACTTAACATTGGGCATCATACCCTATTAACAATCAGAAAGATTATGTTAATGTGAGCATGCGATCAGGATGGGAAGGAGGGGATTTGGAATGGGTGAGACAAGGGAGGAGTTGAGTGGGTTTCTTGGGCTGGGTTCCCTCTGCCTATCTCACTCACCCAAAAGTGCCGCAAAAATGCAGAATCGGTTGGGGTTGAGGTTCAGGCACTTCGCTATCTCATCCATGATGTACTCCTTTGTTTCCAGAGAACCTTTGTACGTCAGCTTGAGATTGTTGGACGAAAAATAACGGGGTGGGTCAAAGATCGTATAAACGGATTCCTGTGCAATGATGCCCTGCAAGTTGTGCTCGCGGCAGAAGCCGATGACCTCTTGATGATGGTCATCCACTGAACATGCGACTGTCACATTCAAGTGGGCAAGTGCCATCCGCAATGCGCACTGAACAAACACGGGTGCATTCCACCAAACTTTGGGAGGCGGGGTGCCCTTGTTCACAATGTGTCGAAGGACATAACGCACTCTGTCTTTCTGCTCAAGCTGGTGCGCAAACCATTCGTTCATCTTCTCTTTCTCGAGCGCTCCGTTGAAAAATACCACCAACTCCATTTGAGCATTCTGACAAGCCTGTATCAAGCTCGCCAGGAATGCAGTCATGCGATTCCACTGTCCTCCGCACACCCAGTCCGAAAAGAATCCACCGTACAGCCTGTCAAGACAACTTTCGCCATCAACCACAAGACAAAACAGTCCGTTTCCGCCATTTCTTCCAACACCACGCCTCTTCGTCGGTGACTGCGCAAAGCCCCTTGAGATTTTCAGCAAATCCACAGAAACACAAGCACTTGAACAGTCTGTTTCTAAAAAGTCTTGAAAATCGGCAATACCCATGCTGCTGCTTGCTGTCTAACACATTACACACTAAACATAACAATACACAAACAACTGCAACGTATGGTGTCCAGTACTCCACCCAGAAAGTACGCGTGAGGTCAACAAATAACAAGACGTAATACTTCGCCAAGCCTTTCAGCCAGCATCCACGCATGTGGTTAGATGCACCGGTGATGATCACGTGACACATCACTCGCCCGGATGATTACCCAACTATCATTTGGACAGCATGGCTTTCGCGGCAACGATAAGACTCGGAATGGTGATATGGTTCCAGCAACGCTTGTGGAGATATCTATGTTTCGTCGGTAAGAATATGGTCATTTACTGTTAATGGTTTTATTTTTGTTCAATTAGTCAAATAAAATGACTTCTTTATACTGAAGATTTTACAGTTCAAAAGTTTGTACGGAAAGTAGGCCTATGTCAATATCGTCTGCTACGATGCACTTTGAGTTTGACTAGTCTACGGTATAGCCTACATAGCACTTTGAAATCTGAACGTGGAAACAGAAGAGAGAGAGGGGGTGAAACAGACAGACAGAGAGAGAGTGTTTATACTGTTATTTTGTTTCTTGAGTTTTCCATCATGCATTGAAGGTAAGCCAAGGTAATTTTTTGGGTCCAAACGTAACAAAAACAGTAGCCAACCTAGATCAGTAGATGTAGAATCTAGATCTAGATCTAGGTATGTGACAAAATTTTTCATTTTTTAAAATAATTATATAATTGGTACCACTGAAAAGAGAAAAAAGTAGCTTTACAACAGTATAAAAAGCTTTTCATTTGGTTGACTGTAACGAAAGTTACGAGTTTTTGAAATAATAAAAATTTCGGCCATTTTTTATTATAGGCTATGGCTCACGTACGTGACATGTCAGAAACTGTGATCAATTGTCATGATTTTGTGAATATAAAGTGACATAACTTTGAAACGACTGAACCAAGAACCAAAAACTGAGTATCACCAGAAAGGTCTTTACAAGCACAAGACAACTGAAGTATTCACAAGTTGATGAAACTGTGCACTAATTACCGATATTTAATTTAATTAATCAAACGAGCTTTCAAGAAAATACATGTGAAGGTACTAAAATCATTACAACTTCCATAATAGTTGGAATTCTGGCTTCTTATTTACCACACACAGACTCCAGGTATTACTCATCGTGAAAAACTCAGATTAGTCCTAATGGTTTGGGTAATTAGCCCAATAATTAATAATTTAACACTTTAACGAGCTTTAAAAAAGTGTATGAAAGTCCAAAAAACACAATAACTTCTACAATAGCTGTAATTGTGGCATGTAATTTATTACAGACTCTAGGTATCAACTATCATTCATCATGGCAAATATGATTGGTCGTAGTAGCTGTGGTGATTAATGCAGTAATTAATCAGTCACTTAACAATCATAAAAATAGTATACTATTACTAACAGTCCTTTAACCTTTTTAACTTCCATCATAGTTGGAATTCTGGCTTATAATTTGCCGCTTGCAGACTCCAGTATGATTAGCCATGTAGCTTTGGTAATTAGTCCAGTAATTAGCCCAGTAATTAACTACCTACCTTAATCACAATGAGCTAAAGAAAAACGCTATGATAGCATCTTAAAACATTGTAAGTTGCATAATAGCTGGAATTCTGGCTTGTAATGTGCCACAACACACACTCTAGGTATTATCCCAAAAATATGATCAATGATGATAGTTTTAATAATTAAACTAATAATCAAATGATCTAACGATCTTAAAAATAAACACACACACACATAACATTAACAGCCATAAAACCATTTTAAATTTAACTTCTACCATTATTGTTGGAAGTCTGGTTTGTAATTTGCCACAGGCTGCAAGTATCATCATCGTGAAAAAATATGAACAGTTGTAATACCTACTGTGACTAGTCCAGGAATTAATTATCTTGAAAATCTTTAAACATATCTGCCTGAGACTTCTAAAACAACTTCACTTTCCCAATTGTTGAATTCTTGTCTTGATTTTACCACAGACTCACTCCAGATAATACTCGTGCAAAGGATGGTGAATCATAGAAGCTGTGTTAATTTACACAGTAAATAATTGCTGTGTTAATTTACACAGTAAATAATTAATTAAGTTAAATGAGATTTTAATTACACATACTGTACCGTGGCTCACTGATGCAATAAGCGGCAGCGATTTGCCATTCCTGCCTCATAAACAATAAAGTCCGAAGGGACCATAACTCTGAGAATATCCATGTCTTGCGCATGCGCATGTGCTCTTCCTCTTTTCTCGGCAGCCATCTTCCACCTCGCCTCGTACTCTCTGAGCAGCTAAGTATTTTTCGATTTCGCTACGCGATCGATCGATTCTCTTGCTGTTTTTGTGTCTTGCCTATGTTTTCGTTTAAAGGAGAAACTTATGTGAAGCGATTGGGTGGCAAAGCGAGGGTTAAGAAGATTTCGTCCGCCGAATTCTCCAACCCACAGACTGGTGGTTCGACCGGCGCACCAAAACCCGCTCTCTCTTCATCTTTGTCTCTCCCTTCTACGTCTTCTCTCTCTCACTCTCTAGAGTCATCGCAACTCAGCTACGGTTCTGTTGCGGTGACCACGAACCCTCAACTCAGCTGCGGCTCAGTTGACTTTTCGTCATTTTGCGGCCTTTACACTGCCCATCACAGTTATCGACTTAACTGCGGTTCTGTCGATTCTGTGCTCGCCCCCTTCGTACAGCTCAACTCCGGTTCTGCTGATACTGTTTCAGCCCCTATGGCTGAAGGGCGACTTGGATATGGGTCTCCTTCGGGAGGCAGGAAGGCCAGCACTTTGACTGAAACTGGCTCACCCCCTGGTTCGCCAGGTGGGCCAAGGGAGACAACCCCCCTATTATGGGCGTCAGATCGTCGATCCGCCCCGGTTGCCTCCCTTCCCCACAGCCTGCTGCTGCCCCCGCCCCAACCTCTGTCCCATTCCGTTCAGAGCACTTGGGCGCCTTGGCAAATACCAAGCGACCCACGGCGGGCTGGCACCTCTCTGTCCCATTCCGGACAGAGCACTTGGCTGCCTTGGCAAATGCCAAGCAGTCCCCAGCAGGCTGGCCCTTTGGGCACTGGGGAACCCCCGACCCACGGGGACCATTACCCGCGGGCGTCAGACCATAGGTCTGCCCCGGCTGGTCATCACAACTCAACTACGGTTCTGTTGCCATGACCACGAGCCCTCAACTCAGCTGCGGCTCTGTTGACTTCTTGTCATTTTGCGGCCTTCACACTGCCCCTCACGGTAATCGACTCGGCTGCAGCTCTGTCGATTCCGTACTCCCCTCTCAGTACAGCTCAACCCCGGTTCAGCTGCTACTGTTTCAGCCCCTATGGCTTAAGGGCGACACGGGTATGGGTCTCCTTTGGGAGGCAGGAAGGCCAGCACCTTGACAGAAAATGGCTCACCCCCTGGTTCGCCAGGCGGGACGCCCTCTGGTTCGCCAGGCGGGCCAAGGGAGACAACCCCCCTATTACAGGCGTCAGATCATAGATCCGCCCAGGTTGTCTCCCACCCTGCAGCCTGCTTGTGCCCTCAACCAGCTGCGGCTCTGAAAAAGGCTCACCCCCTGCTTAGCCAGGTGGGTCATGGGTGACAACACCCCTGAGCGGGTGTCAGACCGAGGTCCGCCCCGGCTTGGTCATCACAACTCAACTATGGTTCTGTTGCCATGACCACGAGCCCTCAACTCAGCTTCGGCTCTGTTGACTTTTTGTTATTTTGCGGCCTTCACACTGCCCCTCACGGTAATCGACTCAGCTGCGGTTCTGTCGATTCCGTACTCGCCCCCTCCGTACAGCTCAACCCCGGTTCAGCTGCTACTGCTTCAGCCCCTATGGCTGAAGGGCGACACGGGTATGGGTCTCCTTCGGGAGGCAGGAAGGCCAGCACTTGGGCAGAAAATGGCTCACCCCCTGGTTCGCCAGGCGGGCCAAGGGAGACAACCCCCCCTATTACGGGCGTCAGATTGTAGATCCGCCCAGATTGTCTCCTTTCCTCCCCTGCAGCCTGCTTGTGCCCCCGCTCCAATCTCTTTGTCCCATCCGGACAGAGTGCTTGGTCGCCTTGGCAAATGCCAAGCAACCCACTGCGGGCTGGCACATCTCTGTGCCATTGTGGACACACGGCGCACATATCCGTGATACTTGGGTTGGCCGTAGTTCTGGCAATTCTGGCTCTGCCTGCCGGCTATAAATAGCGCGCATCTTTCCCCTTCCCTTCCACTCCCCACACCCTTTTCACCCGTCCCGCTGCCGTATAGCGAGGCCACTCACAAAATCTATGTGAGCGAAGCAGGGGCGCGCGCGTGTTAGTTAGGCCTACTGCACTGGCCACTTGTACTAAGTTCATGGTATGTGCCTCCAGATTGACCTAGATTCCAGTACTCGGGAAGAGCACAGCAGTTATAACACACACACACACACACACACGACATCATACAATATGCATCAAACGATGATGCGTAGCAGAGAGCAATGCATCAAACTACAATACACTCAGCGCACACACACACACACACACACACACGCACACACACCACACCACGCACACACACGCACACAAACACAGAGTTGATTTATACATTTTAACATGCATTTGAACACACACACGCATGCACAGAGAGACAGACAGACAGACAGACAGAGAGAGAGAGAGAGAGAATATCAAATCAAAACACGCATATCACACACACACACCAGCACACACACACACACATATCTGATTCACATAATATGGTATGTATGTAACATGCATTTAACACACACACGCACGCGCGCACACACACACACACACACACACACTCACTCTCTCTCTTTCTCTTGCTTTACATACTGTTATAATTATGATGTGGTGCATGTGACATGCATTTTGAGAATACATGCTTGAAAACTACTCTCTCTACTCCTCTCTCTCTCTCTCTCTCTCTCTCTCTCTCTCTCTCTCTCTCTCTCTCTCTCTCTCTCTCTCTCTCTCTCTCTCTCTCTTTACATTACATGTACATAGTGTTCTATGATGTGCATGTACCATGCATTTTGAAAATACATGCTTGAAAACAACACACACACACACCACACACACCACACACACACACACACACATACACACACACCACACACACACACACACACACACACAACACACACACACACACACACACACATACTGCATGCATGTACAACAAGCACAGACAGTGAGACCCACACAATCCACAAGCAAGTTATCACTCACAAAACAAGTGTATACTCACAGGTATTGGTCAGAAAATGTTCCACACTCCAAGAAACCACACATTATGGAGGATACTGTGTATGTACTGTGCAGTGCATACTATTCCTCATTACTTTTCTCTTCTCTGTCACTAATCACAAGCTGGTGCAAATTTGAAGTTCCATCACTCACCACACGATGGTGCATATTTTAAGTTCCATATTGATGAGGCAATATAGGTGTGTCGTGATAATACATTTATCTCACAAACTAAATTTTTGGATAGATTCTGTAAACACTGAAAGGAATATACAAAGTGTCTCACAAGTAATGAAAATACTATTACTAATAATCATGATAATGATAACATTAATACTGCACATTATAGTGTACCTAACAGTGTTCTAAGTGCTTCCAATTCTAGAATACAAAAGTAAATGAAATCTAGATCTAAGATAAATGATGTGCACACTAGAAGGACGATATCATATACAGTGTCTTCAACAAGGTAATACAGCTGTCTCACAAACCACTATATACAGTGTCTTCATTAAGGTAATACAGCTGTCTCAAAAACCGCTATATACAGTGTCTTCAATATACAGCTGTCTCACAAACCACTATATACAGTGTCTTCAATATACAGCTGTCTCACAAACCACTATATACAGTGTCTTCAATATACAGCTGTCTCACAAACCACTATATACAGTGTCTTCAATATACAGCTGTCTCACAAACCACTATATACAGTGTCTTCAATATACAGCTGTCTCACAAACCACTATATACAGTGTCTTCATTATACAGCTGTCTCACAAACCACTATATACAGTGTCTTCATTATACAGCTGTCTCACAAAACCACTATATACAGTGTCTTCATTATACAGCTGTCTCACAAACCACTATATACAGTGTCTTCATTATACAGCTGTCTCACAAACCACTATATACAGTGTCTTCATTATACAGCTGTCTCACAAACCACTATATACAATGTCTTCATTATACAGCTGTCTCACAAACCACTATATACAGTGTCTTCACTATATACTAGCTTGTTCAGTGTCTTCAACAAGGTAATACAGCTGTCTCACAAACCACTATATACAGTATCTTCAACAAGGTAATACAGCTCTCACAAACCACTATATACAGTGTCTTCAACAAGGTAATACAGCTGTCTCACAAACCACTATATACAGTGTCTTCACTATATACAAGCTTGTACAGTGTCTTCAACAAGGTAATACAGCTGTCTCACAAACCACTATATACAGTGTCTTCAACAAGGTAATACAGCTGTCTCACAAACCACTATATACAGTGTCTTCAACAAGGTAATACAGCTGTCTCACAAACCACTATATACAGTGTCTTCAACAAGGTAATACAGCTGTCTCACAAACCACTATATACAGTGTCTTCACTATATGCAAGCTTGTACAGTGTCTTCAACAAGGTAATACAGCTCTCACAAACCACTATATACAGTGTCTTCAACAAGGTAATACAGCTGTCTCACAAACCACTATATACAGTGTCTTCACTATATACAAGCTCGTACAGTGTCTTCAACAAGGTAATACAGCTGTCTCACAAACCACTATATACAGTGTCTTCACTATATACAAGCTCGTACAGTGTCTTCAACAAGGTAATACAGCTGTCTCACAAACCACTATATACAGTGTCTTCAACAAGGTAATACAGCTGTCTCACAAACCACTATATACAGCTGGAACGATATGTGGCACATGGCTCCTCTAAGGATAAGCTTCCTCCTCAGATCTGTATATGACCTGCTCCCCTCGAATGCAAACTTAGTGAAATGGGGGAAATCAGACGACCCAGCATGTCCGCTCTGTCAGAAGAAACAAACAGTGGAACATGTCCTAAGCTCTTGCAAAGTAGCGCTAGCCCAAGGAAGGTATACATGGAGGCACAACCAAGTTCTGAAAGTGATCACAGATGTGGTTAGCGAAGAAACCATGACCCCAAACGCACCAATTGCTATGACAACGTTCTACAAAGCAGGAGGGAAACAGGTCTGGCCCGAAAGTGCTACGACAACCAGCACATTGCAAAAGGGTCTTCTGGATGGAGCAGTCGACTGGGAGTGTACAGCAGACCTCCCAGAGTGGAGAAATTACCCAGATGTCATCAGCAAGACAGGCATGAGACCAGACATCGCTCTCCACTCTGACTCCTCGAAACAAGTGATTCTGATAGAACTCACTGTGCCATACGAAAGCAGAATGGAAGAAGCACATATCTACAAGACCGAAAAATACGCCGGTCTTGCCAGCACCCTGAAGAAAGCAGGTCTGCGGGTCAAAATCTTCGCCATAGAGGTCGGGGCAAGAGGGTTTGTGGGCACCTCCGCTTATGATCTCATGAAACAAATCGCCATTTCTGGGAAGAAGAGGACTAGAGCCCTTAAAGCGATGGCAGAGGCAGCAGAAAGGAGCTCAAGCTGGATCTGGGCAAGGAGGAACCAAAAGTGAACTTCATAAGGACTAAATTCCCTACAGATGATGTGTGCCCCGTTAGCACATTGGTAAAACCGCGTACCGCAGTTCTGAAGCGCAGAATCGCCCAGGTTCGCTCCCCGGCGTGGGGAAAAAAAAAAAAAAAAATAGACAACAGCAGAAGGGCATCCAGGAGTCATGACCTGGATGTGGCCCGGCCCCCCGAGAGTGTAAGGAATTCAGGGCCGAAACACTTGTCTAAAGGGGGTTACTTCTCTGAAGACCTTCTGTTGTCTAGCTCTCCCTAGAGTTTCTTTCTACCTGCACATGGTCAATCCATTGACTTCCGGGAATAGTTCGGAGGACATTCGGGAAAGACCGAAGGACACTGGGAAAGACTAGATCTGCGGGCTTTGTGGGTTGGCTTCCCACCTTGCCTTTGATAACATGCCACGAGTTCTTTAAATGAAAGATGCTCCCAGGATTCACCGAAAGGGGGAGAGAATGATGAATCCATCGGCACTGACTCCATCACGACTGGAAACGCACAACGGACCATGATTAATGACCAGTTGGAATTTCCGTGTGCGTGTGGAAGGAGATTCACCACCAAACGCGGCATGAAAATCCACAGGACAAAAATGGGCTGTTTGAAGACACATACGAACCAGCAGCAGCGCACTGCGATAGCAGGTGAGACGTTGGATGACCAAGGCCAGGATTTAAACCACAGTGCCAAGGACATCCACGCTGACGGTTCTGATGCGGATTTTGCACAAGCTCTTAACGCCAAACGTGGAAAACTCAATTTGCCGCCTGCCGGTGCAAAAGAACAATGGGAGAAATTAGATGAGGAACTTGTCCTTAAGCTGAATGCGCTAATAGGGAATAGTACGCTGGAACACAAACTTGACACATACGGAGACATCATATACTCTATCTGCAGGGACACTTATGGAGTGAAGCAGCCAAAGACAAAAGCGCCTCCCCAGAAATCCAGAAGACAGCAACAGATGGAGAGCATCCGGAGGGAGAAAAGGAAGCTTAAAAAGCGAATGAAAACTGCCTCAGAATTCGAGAAGCAAGGGCTCCTGGAACTCTGGAAAGATCTGAAGGCCAAACACAATGCTCTCAGCAAAGTGGAATCAGCAAGGCGAAGAAAGAGCAAAAAGAAGAAGACTCAAGATCGTTTCTTCAAAGATCCCTTTGACTTTGCAAGAAAGCTGTTTGAACAACCCAAATCAGGGACTCTCACAGTGGGCAAGGAAACCCTAGAGCAGCATCTCAGGGAAACATATTCCGATTCTCAGCGCGAGGCACCACTTGAAATCCAGAATCTGGTTTGGCCTGCAGCGCCAGAAGGAAAATTCAATAACAAACCACCAACACTGGATGAAGTGAAGAACGTAGTAAAGAAAGCCAGAGCCAAGTCAGCACCTGGACCAAACGGAATACCATACCTGCTCTACAAGAAATGCCCAAAAGTGCTCGAGTGGCTCCACAAGATGATTCGATCAGCATGGAGGAACCAGAAGATCAGCGACCAATGGATGAGAGCTGAAGGAGTGTACATTCCGAAGGAGCAGAACTCCAGCAGCATCAATCAGTTCAGGCCAATATCACTTCTGAACGTCGAGGGGAAAATCTTCTTCTCTGTTATGGCAGCAAGATTGACAAAATACCTGACTGAAAACAAGTATCTGGATATGTCAGTCCAAAAGGGAGGCATACCAGGAATGCCTGGATGCTTGGAACATGCCACGTTGATTTGGGATGCCATCCAAAAAGCAAGAACAGAGAAGAGAGACATTGACGTAGTTTGGCTTGATCTGGCGAATGCATATGGATCAGTTCCACACGATATGATCCAGCTGGCTCTTGAAATGTATCACATCCCAGAAAACATCCGAACAATGCTGAGGAAGTATTTCCAAGGGTTCTCAATGCGGTTCTCTACCAAAGAATACACCACGGACTGGATAGACCTAGAGGTGGGCATTGCAATGGGCTGTGCAATCTCTCCCATACTGTTCGTGTTGGCAATGGAAGTCATCTTGAAAGCTGCAATGAAGAGTTCAGGTCCAGTGAATCTGGGAGATGGATACCAGATGCCTCCTCTGAAAGCTTTCATGGATGACACAACAGTCTTGTCCACGGATGAGGAAGAGACACACCGAATCTTAAAGCAGCTGGATGAGCTGGTGGCCTCTTCAAGAATGAGGTTCAAACCTAAGAAATCCCGAAGTCTCTCACTGCGAAAAGGAAAAGTGGCAGATTCAGTCAAATTCATGGTAGCCAACCAAGCCATCCCCACTGTCACAGAAGAGCCAGTAAAGTCTCGGAAGATGGTATGATGACTCCCTGAAAGACACACAAAGGGGATGTGAAACCAAGCAAACAGCAGAAGAAGGCCTGAAGAAAATAGATAACTGCGGACTGCCAGGCAAATACAAAGTCTGGTGTCTACAGTTCATGCTGATACCAAAGCTGCTGTGGCCACTGCTAATCTATGACATTTGCACCAGCACAGTCGAAGCAATGGAAGCCAAAATCAACAAATACACAAGAAAATGGCTCGGTGTCCCACCTGGTCTCACTGATGTTGCATTCTACTGTCGTCAAGCAATGCTGAAGCTACCTCTTAAATCCATAGTGGAGGAATACAAAGTTGGAAAAGCAAGACTGTTGAGCATGCTGGAGGAATCGGAAGACAACATCGTGAGATCACTTCATCCAAAGCTGAGAACTGGCAGAAAGTGGAAAGTCCAAGAGGCTGTAAACAATGCCAAGAGAAACCTCAGCATCAAAGAAATAATTGGACACACGCAAACCAACAGACAGGGACTGGGAGCAACAAAAATGCAGTGGTGGTCCAAAGCCAAAGGGAAGGAAAAAAGAGACATGATCATACAGGAGTTGAAGGAAGAAGAAGATGTCAAAAGAGTGCAGAAGGCAGTCCAGCAAGGTCAACAGGGGCAATGGACAACATGGGACAGTGCACTCCAAAGAAGTCTCAGCTGGAACGATATGTGGCACATGGCTCCTCTAAGGATAAGCTTCCTCCTCAGATCTGTATATGACCTGCTCCCCTCGAATGCAAACTTAGTGAAATGGGGGAAATCAGACGACCCAGCATGTCCGCTCTGTCAGAAGAAACAAACAGTGGAACATGTCCTAAGCTCTTGCAAAGTAGCGCTAGCCCAAGGAAGGTATACATGGAGGCACAACCAAGTTCTGAAAGTGATCACAGATGTGGTTAGCGAAAAAACCATGACCCCAAACGCACCAATTGCTATGACAACGTTCTACAAAGCAGGAGGGAAACAGGTCTGGCCCGAAAGTGCTACGACAACCAGCACATTGCAAAAGGGTCTTCTGGATGGAGCAGTCGACTGGGAGTGTACAGCAGACCTCCCAGAGTGGAGAAATTACCCAGATGTCATCAGCAAGACAGGCATGAGACCAGACATCGCTCTCCACTCTGACTCCTCGAAACAAGTGATTCTGATAGAACTCACTGTGCCATACGAAAGCAGAATGGAAGAAGCACATATCTACAAGACCGAAAAATACGCCGGTCTTGCCAGCACCCTGAAGAAAGCAGGTCTGCGGGTCAAAATCTTCGCCATAGAGGTCGGGGCAAGAGGGTTTGTGGGCACCTCCGCTTATGATCTCATGAAACAAATCGCCATTTCTGGGAAGAAGAGGACTAGAGCCCTTAAAGCGATGGCAGAGGCAGCAGAAAGGAGCTCAAGCTGGATCTGGGCAAGGAGGAACCAAAAGTGAACTTCATAAGGACTAAATTCCCTACAGATGATGTGTGCCCCGTTAGCACATTGGTAAAACCGCGTACCGCAGTTCTGAAGCGCAGAATCGCCCAGGTTCACTCCCCGGCGTGGGGAAAAAAAAAAAAAAAAAAAATAGACAACAGCAGAAGGGCATCCAGGAGTCATGACCTGGATGTGGCCCGGCCCCCCGAGAGTGTAAGGAATTCAGGGCCGAAACACTTGTCTAAAGGGGGTTACTTCTCTGAAGACCTTCTGTTGTCTAGCTCTCCCTAGAGTTTCTTTCTACCAGTGTCTTCAACAAGGTAATACAGCTCTCACAAACCACTATATACAGTGTCTTCAACAAGGTAATACAGCTGTCTCACAAACCACTATATACAGTGTCTTCACTATATACAAGCTCGTACAGTGTCTTCAACAAGGTAATACAGCTGTCTCACAAACCACTATATACAGTGTCTTCAACAAGGTAATACAGCTGTCTCACAAACCACTATATATAGTGTCTTCAACAAGGTAATACATGTACAGCTGTCTCACAAACCACTGTATACAGTGTCTTCAACAAGGTAATACAGCTGTCTCACAAACCAAGTTCTATGGTACATTATGTACACACTGCAAAAACTATCTTGAATGTGGGTATATTACATATATATGTGTGTGTGTGTGTGTCTGTCTGTCTGTCTGTCTGTCTGTCTGTCTCTCTCTGTGTAGGTATGTGCATGCACACATGTATGTATGTATTAGGCAGATCAGCTAGTTTTTAGAGGAAGGTGCTAATAAAGTAATACAATATATTTACCTTGGATCCTGATGCTGAAGCATTTTTCTTTTAAGTTTTATGCATGAAAAGTTACCATATTCTTGCACAAACAATATTTCCGATTGAAAGTCTACTTTATCAACCCAACTACCTTACCACCAGAACATCAACACAGTCATTCAGATTACATGCATGAAACTGAAAAGCAACAGTAGTCTTACCCATAAAAATCATTACAATTGTAACTTTACTGTATGAGAAGGTATCACTACTGCAACAAGGAAGATTTTTACTGTAATGCTCTCTCTCTCTCTCTCTCTCTCTCTCTCTCTCTCTCTCTCTCTCTCTCTCTCCGCCTCTCCCTCTGTGTGTGTGTGTGTGTGTGCCCCCCTCCCCTCCCCCCTATTGTGTTATTTTCTTCGCTTTCTTAGGGGTGTCTTGCAGCATGGGGGAGGCCTGAAGCCACTGTTCTTTCATGGTGAAAGAAAGCCTCTGACTATCATTTCTGATACTGCATGTTTTGTTTTTCATTCTATTTACTGTGGCATGCATTCTCTCTCCACCCTGCTCTCCATGTAGTCCTAAGCCAAACTGCCATCTCCTGATCCAGCTGACACAATGTTCCTCCAGGATGTGTTGCTTTGGAATGACATTTCCTCCTTTATCAGCGGTGAACAGTCCTCTATACAGACTCATGTACTTGTCAATGGCTTCTTCTATTTTGCCTGTCTGGTTTTCTTGCACAGGTTTCACAGATGACACAAGTTCATGAACTTTGGAATAACAGGCATTCAGTTTAGTGAATTTCTGTTTTATTCTTGAGGCAACAGCCCAGATCTCTTGGTTATCTGTCAGTGTGTAGGTCTCTGACTCAATGCTGTTACAAACGTCATTGTAGACTTTTGGTTTTAAGTACTTGTTGCAATGGTTGCCATTGAAGGTACCACTGTGATAGGCCTGTGTTACTATTCTGTGCCTTTTTAGAACTTCCCTTACTATGGCTATGATTGGTCCATCATGTATTGAGAATGGTTGAAGGCCATCCAAGGAAGGGATTGTTGTGCTTTGTCTTTGGCAGCGGCGCTTTACCTGTTGAACACTTCTTCTAAATTCTGCACTCAAAGTATTTGAAGGTAGGTGTTCTTCTTTTGCCATATCCAAAGCTAGTCTTTTATCAAGATCATAGCACTGATTTTCAAGATGATCATGATGTTTGTTTACAATGCCTATCAGAATATGAAGGTAGGGAGGGGCCACCTTGTCTACTTCAATGTCCCATACATTTGGCAAGACCACATTCTTGTAAAGTTTTGCATCTTTTTTATCTCCACCTGCTTTTTGGAAAGCTGCATGGCACTCTTTCAGGCTGTGTAGTGTTCTCTTTTTTAGCTGCTCTTCGCTCTGTTTCCATTGCATTTCAGTTTTTGAGGCTTCACACCACAGGCATGGATGGACAGCCTGAGCCCCTGACAGCCCAAACATTTTTAGCTGAAAATCATAATCACCGAATAAAAACAGCTTGACTCTTTTCCCTTTCCATGTCATGTTCTCAATTTGGCTGATCTGCTCTTTGAGTGGCTCTAACATTTTTCTGATGTTTTCATTGCTGTCTTTTGTTTCTGCTATGCAAACCAAAAAGCAGTTTTCTTTGGCATTTGGATGTTCAAGGTTTGCCACTGACAACACAAGTTTAAAGCTGCCACCCCCATGATCACCCCCAATCTTAACCCACACTTCACTTTCAGGAATAGTATCATCATGCCATGTCAACATCTGTTTCTTCTCATACTGATCCAACAGATTTGTGATAAACAAAGACAAATTTTCAACAGTTGCCACTGGAACAGCTGTTTTTATGTCTTGGTGTGTTATGTTGCTATCATGGACTGTAAGTTTACGTTTTTGTATCTTGACAGTGCCACACATCAAACTTTTCTGAAACTCTCTCTCCTTTTCCTCACTCTCAAAAGTAACTCCACACTTCCTGGATATCTTCTTCATCTCCCTTTCTTTAGCCCAGCTCAGCAACATTTTGGATTTTAGTTTTGCTAATGTTTTTGCTGGTATGTGGCTCCTTCCACATCCAGCGCCCTTCAGAATCTCAGTTCGTTTCCTTTTTCTTGTGAACCTAAGTTCTGTACTATGCTGCCTAATCACATCAGCCTCTGAAAATCCTGAAGTGTCTTTCCGAAACTGTTTAGCTGGTTCATCCTTTTCCTTCTGGTTGGCGTACTGGCAAGAGCTGATGATTTCCTGGGTTTGGTGATCTTTTTCAGGATAATTGGCTGACCCCCAGTTTTGCATATGACAGTTTGCTTATCACTTGACTCTGCCATTTGGATACGAACTAAACGAGTTAAGTAAGCTTGTTCTGATTTGGTCAGTGGTGCTTTAAGTTCTTCTAGTGGACGGACAGTTTTTCTCTTGTCAGTTTGTGATGATCTGTGTCTAACACTTTTTGTTTTGTCAGTTTGTGATGATCTGTGTCTAATTCCTGAGTGAGAAATGAAGCACTGGGATGGCTTTACGTTGGTCAGATTTTTCGTTTTGGGGCTGGACGACAGAGCAGGCAACATGTCTGATTCTGTTTGTGTGCCTGAAATGGAAGGACTTGGCATACGTTTTTCAATAGTTTTTTCAGCCAGGCTGTTGTCACTAACGTTACCCTTAACAATACTATGTCCAGGCCCAGAGAGAAATTCTAACAGCCGCCTTTTGACAGTCTTCTGTTGTGGTGTTGAAGAAGCTGGTGGCTGGAACTGGTTCAATCAAACTGCTGTTACATACACTCTGGCTGCCTTGATAATCAGAATGTTCATCAGTGACAAGGCTGTCACAAGCACTCTTACCTGTATCAGTCATACTGCTCTTATCTGCATAATCACTTGTTTCAACAGCTGTTTTGTCATAATCTTCACCTGTACTGCTAGAACTGTTTTCACAAAGCCTATTGCCATTAGATGTTTCACCAGAACTGGTATTGTGAATTGCAGAGATGTTCAAACGTTTGCCTTTCTTTGCAGGCCTGCCTGGTTTGTACTGTTTCAGAAAAGCCTGACATACAGTGCAGTTATCTGTTGTAGTATTGGGGTCAAACAGGGTCCATATGCCTTTACTACTTTCAATCAGTCCTGTGACTACTTGAAGACTAGATTCCTTTTGTAGTGATACAGTTGAATTCTTTGTTTTTATCAGACGACAATAGCAAGTTCCACAAAATTTGTTTGAGTACAAAATGCCATCAGTATCTCAGAAATGACAACTCTATACAAATGTTCAAAGTCTAATGCATACCGTCTACAAAGCCTAGGAGGTTTTGTTTTACTGGCTGTCGTTAATGATCTGCCACCACATATTCTGCACAATGAGTTCAGTCTCTCTGTATGGACCCTTTCTGTGTGTTCAGACATAGTTATTTAGTCAGTGGCACGCGTGCAATTCCACATATAACAGTACCACAATTCACACGAGCACACCAAAGAGTATACTACCTACGGTATACTCTGAGCAAACTAATGCAAAAAAGGATGAACACAGTTCTCTCTTTCTCTCAGTCTCTCTCTCTATGTCCCCCACACACAACACACACCACACCACACACACACACACCAGATGAATGTTAGACGCAACTCCAGAGAGAGACAGACAGACAGATGGAAGAGAGTGAGAGAGAGAGGTTGCCCTGGATAAAGACCGGCTTAATTAATACACGCGCGTGGCCTAGTTTATAGCCGGCGCAGCGCATGCCTTCGTCAGGCAACAGCTAACACCCGATTTTAGTCAAATGTAAGCCTCTAAAAAAGAATGAAAACAAACAGCTGACAGCGATTTTTTTTAATTTTAGAAAGTTAAAGCACTGAATACCACGAATCAGACCTTGCCAAAACTGAGGAATTTATGTGAAGATTGTAAATTGCACTATACTTCCGTCACTGCTACGAAAATAATCTCACTTTATACTGAACAAAGAGCAACCTGGAGATGTCAGTCGATCATCACATTAGTAATTTCAACAAAAATTTCAAAGACAAGGTAATCTGACAAAGTAAAGATCACTTCTTCAGAACAATGAATACTCACAGCACTGAATGCACACAGGTAAAGTGACGAAAATACCCCAGATCATTGCACAAATTCACAATACACACAGAAAACTGCACTCGGCTTCCTTCTTTATCAGTAGTGCCAGAACACAAAGGGCATGCTAGCCAGTGATATGGACTTTGGTCGACCCTGCCTGGACAAAAATAGTACTCGCAGGCGATGCTGGTGCCGGCTCGCAATTAAAAGGTGATGGAATGGCTGTGAAAATGCAGCCGTGGACAGAGCGCTTAGTCGTCTTGGCAAATGACAACCAACCCCCAGCAGGCTGGCCCCTTGGGCACTGGGGATCCGGGGACTCCATCGGCTCAGCCCATGACGCCTCCCATGGCACCGTACATGGCGCCATGGCAGCACTTCCCATCTATGGGATTTCCCCTTGCCTCGTTCGCAGGGTATACTTGGTGGCCCTGCTTTATGCCCGGCGTCCCACCCACGCAGGCGTCTGCCTTGACCACCCCTCTGGATCCCCCCCCCCCCCAGTCGGATTCCTCCCAAGGGGGCCTCCCCGGGGCTTCTGACCCCAGTCTGTTTGGAGTTTGCCCACACTTGGGCACTCCACAGTCCATCGCCTCCTCTGTAGGCGGGCCGGGGGTACACTGACTCCACAGCCCCAGCCTCCCCTTTCCTAAAAGAGTCAGGCTTGGTGGCTGACTCGGTGAGGAGGGCCCATAGCAAGGTGAGGGCACTGAGGCACAGGACATCCTTCCAGGCTCTGTGCCCGACTTCCTTGGAGCTCTGGCTTACGGGAAATTCCTGAGGCCAGAGAAACTCCCTTTCCACAGAGTGGTCCTCACGGTCCATGAGGCCATTCCAGAGTCGCCACTCTCCCTCACACAGGATAACCTCCTCTTAGCGCAAGAGAGGTCTCAGGCTCAGCAGCGGCATATCCCTCTCGCAGCGCTGCCTGGCAAACTGAGAGGAGACTGCCAGGAGGGGTCTGGAAGTGGATCCAGTGGTGGATTCCTTCTTTGGGTGTCCGCTCTTCAGGACCCAGACTACGAGCCCGCTTCTCTCCGTCAGTCACCTGTCTCTCCCGCAATGGTTGCTTCCATTCACTCCATGGCGGAAAGACCTCAAGCACTCAACCAATGCCCTTCGCCAGATTGTACCTCAATTCAGTCCTGTCAAGGCCAAATGCAGTACTCTTACCATCTTTGGTCACCCGCTCTTCATCTGCCAGAGCTTCCTCGAGAGCTGTACCACTTAGGTCTGGTTCCCTCTTCGGGACCCACGTGCAGGCCACTATCAAGAGTCAGGACGAAATCAGGAGGGACCTCGCCCTTCACTCTGGTCCCGCTTGCCCCGCGGCAAAGCACCCTGCTCCGGCGCTCCCCCACCTTCCAGGGGCCTCCACAGGAGACGTTTTGCGCCTCCTTCAGCCCAAAGGGGCTAGGGCAAGCACCCCCCCCCCCCCCCCCACACGCGATCCTGTGGGCAGTCTGTCCCGACACATAGACACTTTCAGATGGAAACCCCTAGGTCCGTCTGTGATGCCTTGCTCCCGGACGACTGGGGGATTTCCATTGATCTCAGAGATGCGTATTCCCATCTCTTTATTCACCCAAGGGACAGGACGTACCTCCAATTCGTTTCGAGGAACCGGTTCTTCCAGTTCAGGGCTTTTCCCCAGGGTTGCTTGGGACCAATCATCAGTGAGCAAATGGCACTCCCGGTCCCGGTTAGCCCAGGGAGTCCATATCACACCCCCCCCCCCCTCCTCAGCGGACTTGTTCACGGATGCGTCCTAATCCGGGTGGGCCTGCTAACAGCAGCAGGTCAATGGTCACAAGACCTCCTTTCCTGTCACATCAACATTCTGGAACTGGAGGCAGTTTTTTCAAGCCCCCAGAGACTTTCTCCCCTTTCTTAAGGGAAAACATGTTCGCATCGACACGGACAACACTACTATGGCTTGTTACATCAACAAGCAAAGGGGCGCTCGCTCCCACTCCTTGTCTTGGAGAGCGGAACAGCTTCCACTCTGGTGTGTAGAACAATCCTTTCAGATCTCAGCGATGCATGTCCCGGGAAAGATGAACATACTTGTGGCCTCCGTCCGCAGCTCCCACAGGATTCTTCCCTTAGAACAGGCACTGGTTTGTGCAGTTCTGCAGCCAGTGTGGGCAGCGTGGTCCAATTCACAAGTGGACCTGTTTGCCACCAGATTCCACCGCCGCCTTCATCTGTAGGTCTTTCCAGTCCCAGATCCTTTGGCTTGGCCCGTGGAATGCTCCGTCCATCCCACGGTCAGTCCTGTCGGGCTACGCCTTCCCTCTGTTCCCCTAACTGGGAAAGTTCTGCGGAAGGTGCGGGCAGACTCTGCCACGATGGTTCTCGTGGCGCCTCGATGGCCTGCCCAAACATGGTTTCCGGAACTGCTGCACCTGTTCCATGTGCCTCCAATAAAACACACTGTCACAGGCCGTCCTTGCTTCAACCAAGGTCACGCATTCTGCACAGCAACCCGGAGGCTCTAAACCTTCCTGCTTGACTGCTGTGCAGGCCTCAATGTCTCCATTAGACTTGTCCCCGGCAGTGATCGGCCCTGTGGTGCAAGCACACAGACCGGACACTCAGGGAACGTATAGTGCCCACTGACACAGTTGGCCTTCTGGGTGCTCCTCAACCTTCCAGTCACCCCCGCACTCGCAGTGGGCCAACTACCACGGCCTTCTTCGTCGGGGAAAAACCTTTTGTCCTCCTCAGTGAAGGGACGCAGGGCAGCCATCTGCAATACCATCAGCCAGTCGGGTAGTCCTTCATTCGCGGACAACCCTGTCCTGCTGGATATTGTCCGTAGGGCTTCCCTTCGGGAAGCCTGACCCCCCGCGGCACCCGGCTGGGATGTCCTTCTCGTCCTCTCCTCCCTGGGACTTTCGCCTTAACGAGCCCATCAGGGAGTGTTCTCCCAACTTCCTCTCATTTCGGACGGCCTTTCTACTCACTCTAGCGTCGGGGAGGCACTGTAGCGAAGTGCACGCTCTTGGTGGACTCCCTGGGGATGTTGCTTTTGAACCGGAGGGCTCAATGTCTCTCCGCCTACTCCCGGACTTCTTGGACAAGAACCAGTCACCAGGTTCTCCTACTCTTGTCTATTCCATCCCCTGACATCTATCCTTGCTCCGGATGACGAAATCTTCTCGCCAGAAGCAGCACCACCTGTTTCTCTCTTACAACGAAAGCTATAAGAAGGCCATTAGCCACGCATCCCCCTCTCGATGGCTGTGAACAGTCATCAAGGATGCGTATGCCAGGCCGGGCTCAGATTCGGCTGTCTTCTCCCTGAGGCCCCATGAGATTAGAGCATGGGCCTTGTCACTGGCGTTCACTCAGGGCCAGCCCCCTGAGTGTCCTGGACACCACGCATTGGCGTTCTCTGGGCATGTTCATTCCATCCTACCGGCGCGATGTATACCGTCTGCGCGACGATGGATCTAGGGGTATCGCTTCCACTGTGGTGGCTCAACACCCCATCTCTGCTGCACGCCCTGACTTGTCTCATTCCTCCAGGCGTTAACCAGGTAAGCCCTCCTTCCGGGTAGCGCTATTCTGCATCAGTGAGCCACGGTACAGTATGTGTAATTAAAAGGAAATTTTCCTTCTAAAATTACGTTTAATCTAACATACTTACCGTGGCTCACGCAGAGTCCCTCCCGTCCTCCCCGCCTTCCTGGTTCCTTCCGTTCACAGTCAGGGTCTTGGTTTCCTCGAAAAGAGGAAGAGCACATGCGCATGCGCAAGACATGGATATTCTCAGAGTTATGGTCCCTTCGGACTTTATTGTTTATGAGGCAGGAATGGCAAATCGCTGCCGCTTATTGCATCAGTGAGCCACGTTAAGTATGTTAGATTAAACGTAATTTTAGAAGGAAAATTTCCTTTTTAATCAAGGTATCTTACAATTTGGAGATTTCTGGTCAAAATTGTTATATCTTCTACAATTACAGTAATTCTGGCTTGGAGTTTGACACACAAAGGCTCCAACTAATTTTCAGGAAAATCAGATCATAATGATAAAAAAAAAAAAGATAATTAGCCCAAGTATTCATTATTTAAGGAACTTTAATAAGAAAACTCATATCTTGCTTTTAAAAATTCACCTTTAGAGACAGAAGCTGCAACTGTATAAAATTATTTAATTCAGTCATGCAGGTTTCAGTTGAACTTGGATTCTTACCACCTCCCCAAATCCTGACTAACAGTGTGAGTGCTGGTCTTTTGGATGAGAAACAAAGTCCCTCATACTTCAGAACACCTTATTATTCAAGTCTTAGCATACATTCAGTGAAAGTAAAGAATCCATGGCAAAGATTTGTCCATGGCAAAATTCCATGCAAAATCCAGTCTAAACAAAATGGCACACTTGGTAGAAAAATGGCTTAGCTGCACTATGCCAGTGCATTTTTTTACATGACGCAGAGTATCATATCCAGAGGCATCAATATATCACTCATACAAATCAAAATACAAAAGTTAATCAGCATGCACTGCGAGGACTCACACACACAAAAGGAGAACACAGTCATATTCTTTCTTTACGTTTTTTAGTTCTTTTCTTTGTTTTTTCCATTATTTTAAAGAAAATAAACAAGCAAACATAAAATATATCATAATTACAAGTACTCAAAACATGCAAACATAAAATATATCACTATTATTATCTGCAAGCCCAGTGAAGTATTTTGTCATTTCATGGATACACAGTGTTATGTTACATGTATTGTGAAAATAAATGTATTTTGTGCATCATGGAATAGTACAGGATAAATAAGAGGAAAAACAAAAAATCTGAACGACGCTCAGGTCACTTGCGTTCTTGTTACAGGGCACCAGCCAAAATCAGCTGATCAAGATGAATAGCTGCAAAAAGAAGGGGAAAAAGTGGATGGCTAACTCATCACTTCAGATTTTCATAGATCAGTTGGAACACACACACACACACACATAACACACGCACGCACGCACACACACACACACACGCACACACACACACACACACGCGCACACACGCACACACACAAATGCAGCAGGCTCGTTTAGCATACTTAGCCTAATGCATTAAATATTTGTGCCCCATTATCGTAATCGTTATCATTACTTGTGACTTTAAAAAAGCACAAACCAACTATTCAAAGAGACGTGATATAATGCATTAGGAGGACTAAACATGTGAAGAAAAAAGTTTAATAAACTAAATCTTAACAAACCTAAGCAATTTTGCTTAAAAGCCTACATAAATAGGCTTAAATGTTACTCTTTTACTGTTTGAATCAAGTGTTGAATTAAAGAAAAAACAACAACAAATGGCCCATTAAGTTTTCATTTTGTATATAGTTACCTGAAAATCTGAAAAGTAACAATCAATGTCATACAAAGCAGATGAATCATTTAGAAGGGCTTAACAAAGAATCCATGCAAACAGATCTATCTAGATCTAGATCTATTTTGATGAGTCATGATCATATGATGAGATGGTCAGACTGGTTGTGCCAAGCTACTGGGACCTTTATTTTCATACAAAAAATTAATGTCATAACAACCAGACTAATGATGTCAATAAACAAACAATTCATGCAACTAGATGATCTGATGGTGATAAGCCCTAAGGTGGTCTGACTGGGCATGCCCAGCTTCTGCAAACTGATATTCTGATAAAAGTGTTCGTCGCCGATTACACACACACACTTTTCAGTACGTTTTTTGTCATCACCCGAAACATTGCAATCTCAATACAAACAAGTCTGCTATCAGCAGTACGTAATGTAGATCTAGTCGTTCAGTCTTTGCCTAAGATCGACCAACAATGGCGGCATGACACGCACCATCGCCTCGGTACACCATACACCTAGCGGGACAGATCTGACTATGAGATTCGGCATAGATTTGTTTTAAATTTGGCATGTCAACAGAAGAGGGATTAGTCTGCTGACCACCCAAATTTCACGAATGTCAATCACTTAATTACCTTCACAGTTTGCAGCAGTTACAACCAAGTGGTCAGCTATATGTCCGTCTGCTCTTGCGTGACAACACAAAATGAAAGAATCACAATCGGAGGCTACGGCTCCACCTATGTTTAGCGTCCTAACACGTATTGTTTCGATTAATAATTGTAGATAATGACCAATCACGGGTCCGATACATGGACACCCCTCCGTCAAAGCGCCGTAACGCGTCACAGGTTTTTATCGAACGCTCGCGGCTGCGCGGATCCCGGTTTTCTCACGTACCTAGTAGATGTAGATCTATAGCCTAATGATGACACAGCCAGTCAGTGACTCGGAGTGAGGACAGCCCTTGGTGAGTTGATCTAAATCCAATGTCACGAAGATAGCTAAGCTGACATCTGAGAATGGAAAGCTAATTGCAGACAAAAAGAAATAGCTTGAAAGATGGAACCATCATTACTCAAAATTTTACACTCAGGACATACCAGCGAAGCCTGGATTGGACCAAGTGTTACCGTCATTCCCATAATTCACTTGATTGATGAGGAACCAACAGAGCAGGAGCTATCTAAAGCAGTCAATGCACTATCGCATGGAAAAGCACTTAGGACAGCATTCCAGCAGAAGCCCCTAGAGAAAATGGAGAATTGGTCATGTTACTCCTGCACAGTCTACTCCTTTTATCCTGGCGATACAAAAAAAGTTCCACATGAAATGCAGAATGCCAAGATATTAACCTTTTTGCAATGCGCCGGGAGCCGGAATTTACTGTCTATGCCAAATTTACTTTAGAGTAAAAAATGTGTGCGTCGTTTTTGCTCCCTTCATGAGAAAAGTACTCCCCACACACGTGCCGGAATTACCCCCATGCCAGATTTTACTCCCCTTCTATTCGACAGATTATTTCCATGTGTACGGCAAGGCAAGGGAAAGCACTATCATATAAAAGGGTCTTATTAGAAGGATATACTGCGTTCGTTTCTTAAATAATCAGTGTAAAAGACACACAACTAGAGAGAGAGAGAGAAGAAAGCGTGCCACACCCCATGTCAGCCAGCAAACTGATCTCGTTCACCTCCACTGTGTGAAAATACACTGTTTATTCTGGCCTAGTCAGCTTAACACACATACTGTGTGTGTATGTTTGTTTACCTGTCATGGAAAGACGATACGAATTTCTTCCCAACTGTAATAGATCTTAGAAATAGTGGGTGTAATCTTCCAAACAGTGAGAGGCAGGGAGGGAGAGCACACCAGCATGCACAGACACGGGCACAAATGCATGTACACCCATCTGCACACATATACCACACACGCACACAAGCGTGCACATACACACACACGCATCTTTCACAGATACCTGAATCAAACCAGGATAGCCCCGGCTCAAGTGTAACAAATTGAGATAACAGTGTTCAATGATAACATATGTAATACCCAAAAGTAATTCCGTTTTTCTTACACATTGGCCTACACACATTTGGCCTACAGCTCATTGTGCTCATTGTCATGGATTAACATGTTTGTAAGAAAAACTCTAAGTATATGTAGATATCATCAAGAAAATGCCAACTGAAAATTTCTGACATATCAAATAATATAGTATGTTTTTCTGACCAATTTGATCCCAATTCATGAATGAAATGTATGTTCAAATCAACTGCAACTGTTCATGTGTGTTTTCAAATCAGTTTTAGGGAACACTTGCTTATACACATGTACATTGCACAGACAAACACAATCATGCACACATGCATGCATGTGTTAGCACTTTTCATCATTCACTAAAGTATTTGCTAATGACGAAACCTTACTTTAGGACAAAGCACACGCAAACTGAGAGGGTGCGGATGGGGGGTGGGAGGGAGACAAAAGGGGAATAAGGTGTGTCTCATGACCCAAGCCGTTATCCTTCCTCTGTCTCACACACTCACGCATACACACACATACACGCACACACCACTCACACTCACACACACACACACACACACACACACACACACACACACACACACACACACGCACGCACGCACGCACGCACACACACGATACTGAGTTAGGATACACTTAAACCTGTTCAACGAATGACCCTTGACCCAAATTGTCATATTTTCTATCACACACACTCTCTCTCTCTCTCTCTCTCTCTCTCTCTCTCTCTCTCTCTCTCTCTCTCTCTCTCTGTTCCAACAATTTTTTTTATTTGTCACTGGAGCCATATAATTGAAGGCATGGCCCAAAAAAGACATGATTTGTTCTTTCGTCTGAAGTTTCTAGGGTGCTTTCATTCCTCTGGCAAATTTGTTTCTTGAATTCAATACACTATCAATAAAATTCTGGTACATTCGCGACACTGGAACTGACAGTCTGAGCAGCAAGTTTTACCTTCATCTTTAGATTCCACCAACAAAGATGAGATTTCAGTCGATTTGTCAAATGTAGGCCCTTTTGTTCCTGAATGTCATGGAGTTTCTCCAGAAACTTTCCCCTGATGATGTTGTTTACTTGTCTCTAAGCAGGACACACATAGCAAAGGTGTTGGACAGTTGTGCAACAATTGTAGCATGTGGCTAATATCCAACAAAACATACATATTATAGCCTTTGCCAGCTGGGTAAGGACAACTGGAAGCAAGACTCCTTTGATCCCTACAAACACCAAGCTCTTTGAGTATGGACGGGTGGTAGGATGGACCATGACAAGACAATGCTTGACTAGACTGGCTCTCTCTGAACCTGACAATCGATGGATAAGAAAAAACAAATATCCAAAGGGGACTTTACATGAACTGTTCACAGCTGCAAGCAGGAAGACAAGTGTTTCAGTGATACGTCAAACAGTGGTATTGTCAATAGTATTGGTCTCAACATCCATTAATCCCAGCATCTTCTGACCATCCCACAGTAAATGTTTTCTGATTGCCTCCCAACCACCATTAACTCACTCGGTACGACGGAACGCTATAGCAGTCGTGATGAAAGGCACGGTTGCGTACGACGGAACGCTATAGCGGTTTCGATAATTAACAATTTTTCGACGCTCCCCTTTTGAGCCTGCATGCCTACCATAGCCACAGTGGTCACTGCAAACATGTCAAGGGTCAAGTGGAAAGTTACTTCGTGAGATTCCGTAACACTACACTCATCGGGAAGCGATTGTCTTCAGCACCCCAAATGACTTGCTAATCTGCATTCGTGTCGAAAATGTCGTCGCAGGCGAGTACGAGTTTTCAAACAAATTAGATCGCGACGGCCGCGTTTTACTGCTGCTAAAGTGATTGAAGTGCTTCAGACTGAAGGATTGGACATCGAGGAGTATGCTGAAGATAATGGTGAAAGTGTATCAAGTGATGGAAGCTGCCAGCAAGAAGGTACTGACAGTGACCCAGTTTCAGAGGACAGTGAAGTGGGAAAGGAAGGTGGGCGTACACGTCACGAGAGGCGAGCAGTCAGCAGGCCAAGTACAGCGAGTCGCATGTCTGATGGAGGTTTCATTCACTTTATGAATGCATGACTGGCACGAAGATTTTAGTTTTTCTCCCACTTTGTGTCCTTCTCTGGCTCTTGTGGCCTGCATGTCTCATTTGAGTGCCACGCCCCTATAACTCCCCTGTGTAACAATTTGTAACATTTATTCATATAATATCACTAATAATCTTTTTTTTTTACCCTGAGCAAAGTCTACTTTATTCATGTTGTTTTGTGCATACAAAGACCTTCTCACCTTTGACTGTGTGTTCATGGAGCTGATCAGAATGACTGACTGTACAGTGATCCAAACCACAAAATTTGGGGTATTTTCAACATGGCACATGACGGAGAAATATTCAAGGAAGAACTTCGATATTTTGGCATGAACTAACTCAGCATGTAAATATTCAGAACTGAAAGTTTCATTTTGATCCTTTATGTTTTGTATTTTTTGTGATTTTTTTCCTAACCCTTCAAAATGGGCCATACCTGGGGAAACGCAAGGGGGAAAAACTCTCCATACCGAGTGAGTTAATGAATACATCGCCTCTTGTCCAGCTGCTTTCGCTTTTTCATCTTTCGTCTTCATTGTACCCAGAATTTCCGAACTGAACCCAGCTTCCTCATCGACACCATTATAGCCTACTATCTCCAGGTAATACTGAGGAATGGTGAATTATTATAGGCTTTTGTGGAATACAACTGTAATATTAGTGTAAATGTCTTCAATGAAGGTGGAGATTCAACTTAATTTTGTTTGTTTCTGACATCAACAACCTCTTCAACAGCTGGAGAGGTATTCCCTGAGAACATTAATTCTAAAATTTCAGCATATAACTAAGTCTGAAACAAGCATTTTGTCTATGAAGGTTTCAGTCACATGGTCAAAGAAGTAGGCTAACTTAAATTTCCGTTTGTTCTGTTCTAGCTTCAGTTTCTTCTTATACTCTTCAAACGCGTCCCACGTGTTATCTAGCCGTCTTTTTCATTTCCTTGGACTCATCAAGCAAGCAATATGAGTGGTGTGATTCTGCTGCACATCATTGCCAACAGGGATACAGGCCTTCACAGGTGTTGCTTCCACCACAGCAGGTTGTAGGTCACTCTCATTTCTGTCTTTAGGGGGCTTTTGATGGGACACTTTCTGGTAGCACAGGGACCAGGGTGCCTGACATTTAAAATCATGGTTGTATAATGCCATATATACACATGCGCGCACACTCACCTCTCTCTCTCTCTCTCTCTCTCTCTCTCTCTCTCTCACACACACACACACACACACACACACACACACACACACTCTCAGTCTCACACTCTCACACATGAATTTTAATGTGAAGGCAGATCTACATATGACATACAAACTGCTAGGCGCATGTTAACTCTTTCATTCCCGGCTTCCTTGACTTATTACTTCCCCTTGTTCCTGACTTCCTGAACTCTTCTTTTCCCTTCATTCCCGGCTTTAGCAGAAAAAGAGAAACTAAAAATCAGGGTACTTATTCAGACTGTACATACTGACAGCACTCAATGTTGTACACCCGGAATGTTATATACCGTTGTGTACAAAAATGATTTGAGAAATTGTCTGTGACTAAGTTGACACTTTATGTGACATATCATGTGACATGCAGGTGTTAAACAGGTAATTTTCATAAAATTTTAGAGCAATATTAATATCAAATGCATGCATGGCTTTGTTTTGCGTGTAGGGTGTCCTCTGCATGCTTGTACTCACATAGTAGCATCCTTCCATTCAAGCTGAGGCACTGTTGTTGTAATATCCATGTCACAATTGTCACAGCTATCGTTTATCACAAATATACTACACGTCATTATTGAAGGGCCAGGAACGTTTTTGAGTCAATTTTTGAAAGGAGAAATAACCTATTTTCTCTTACTCTTTTCTCCAATTCGTTGCCGTAACTGGATGGATAAGAGCTCAGACAACATTGCAGTTTCCTTTTGGCACGTGTTTGGGGATTTGCCGATTTGCAATGGGCAGCCCAAGGAAGACAATTTCCACACGAAATTGTCGAATCTTCAGCAGGGTCTCTCTGACGACGCAGGCAAGGTAGCGACAAAATTCGCTTTGCACGTGCAAGGCAAGCCCTTTTTGAACACTACTCCAGCCAAAGTTGCCCGCAGACGAGGATAAAAAGGACCCGTTCTTGGTTCGTTTTAACCATGCTTGCAAGACGACGGATGACGGATGAGCAGCGGGGGAGAGCCCTCGCTCTGCTTGATGAAGGCCTAGCGCAGCGGGAAGTTGCTAGACGACTTGAAGTGTCGCATTCCACAATCCAGAGACTGCTGGAGCGCTTCAATGAGACTGGAGCAGTCCAGGAAAGGCGTCACACGGGTCGACCCAGAGTAACGACAAGACAGCAAGACCGCTACCTTGCCCTCTCCGTCCTGAGGGAAAGGGCATCCACTGCGGTGACCTTGAGGGGTCAGCTGAGGGACGCAACAGGTGCTAACATCAGCTGCAGCACGGTGAGAAGACGGCTACATGAGGCAAACTTGAGGTCACGGAGACCGGCCGTCCGACCCGTGCTGTCACCGGTCAACAGAGTGCGCCGCATGACCTGGGCCAGGGAGCACGTGACCTGGACAAGGCAACAGTGGGCCCGGGTCTTGTTTTCGGATGAGTCCAGGTTCACCCTGACCTTTAACGATGGCCGGGCTCGGGTGTGGCGACGTCAAGGGGAGAGGTTCGCTGACGCCACTGTCCAAGAGCATAACCGGTACGGCGGCGGGTCGGTGATGGTGTGGGGTGGCATGAGCCGTGGTACCCGGACCCCCCTGCTCCCCATTGACGGCATCCTGAACGGGGTCCGGTACCGGGACGAGGTTCTGGCGGCCGTGGCACTGCCTGCGCTTGTGGACCTTGGTCAAGGCGCCATCTTCCAGGACGACAATGCACCTGCGCATCGAGCACGCCTTGTGACCGACTTCCTGGAGCAGCATGAAGTCGTCCGTATGGCCTGGCCAGCGTGCTCACCTGACCTGAACCCAATTGAACACCTCTGGGATGTGCTCGGGAGGCGCATCAGGGACAACCACCCCCCACCGGGCACCCTGGCCAGGCTGGTCGACATCCTGCAGATCGAGTGGGCGGCCATCCCTCAGGACACACTCCGTACCCTTGTGGGGTCGATGCATCGGCGCTGTGAAGCATGCATCCAGGCTCGGGGCGGACACACGCGATATTGAAAACAGATTGGCCAAATCTGACACTTTCTGTTTTTTGAAAAGGGGGGGATGTTCCTTTAAATGCATGTGCTGTTCACTAATGGGTCATTGTGCTAATTTCTTTTTCCAAAACAGGTGTGGAAATGATGAAATAAAACATAGAATCAATTCTAAACATTGTCAATTATTTCAACTTAAAATTAGAGAGGAAGGAAGAAGTGGCCCTTAAATTATGATTAGGAGTATATATACAATCCAGGTGTATCAACAGCCTTACATCTCTTTTGTCTTTTCTTGTCACAAACAGTCACACAGTAAGCACACAATGTTTTGCACAGCTACATACACACACACACACACAACACCTTCACTGTTTGTCCTGGATAGGTACATATGGAATCAGTGTCCTGTCACTGTGTCATTTGTCACACATAGGTGACACGTGTGTGGTACACCTTGAAACAGTCGTGCTGGTTGCTGCACAGATACACCCAACACTTCTCAGTAAACTGAACAAGTTTTAGCAGAATCGTGTCCGAATAATATAACTGAAAATACTCCGGCGCCGTCATAGATGTATCAAGTACACACACAGGCCCAGGTCTGCTCTCGTACTTGGTTCTTGTCTTACCGACAGGTGGCACATAATTTCCGCTTGTCCACTCGAAGCTTGGCTGAGTGTAAAACTGGCAGGTTTTCATCATCTAATTCATCTCCACTCTCATCATTTTCTTCCCAATTTACTACTGCCAATAACTCGGCTGCCCCCTCTTCGGTCAATTGTAGTAAATCAAAATCTTCATCCGTAAGGGCAGTGCAGAAATCGTTGTCAGAAAATTGATCAGAGTCGGAATTCTGGCCAGTTTCCATTTTCGCAGTACACGTTTACAGTGACAAGTGCCACGTAGACAGCAGCACACTGACCAAAGAGAGAAACTGACCCCTTTCCCACGGTAGCAGGGAGTCTGGCACTCATTTAATTCATAACCAGTGCCCAGCAAGTGAACCGGTCAAGGACAGATGACGTACATTGATAACGCGACTCGCGCGAACTTCAAAGTGGTCACAGAGCATCCCGGTTTTCTGGGCTGCAGGAAGGAAAGGAGCTACTTTCCTGGGACCGGTTTTCCGTGCTGCAGGAATGAAGGGTACTGACTACGCAAACCGGAAAACTGGTTTCTGGGAATGAAAGAGTTAAATGAAGGGAAGTCATAAATGGCTTCAAAATAACTGGATTAAAAATGCTTTCTCGTGGAATGTTTTTCCATTGGTCAATGCATTACAGTTGATGCATCCTGATGCTACACACTTTTGCATTATGCCTTTCTCAAATATTCATTCATAGTCATATTCATTTCTTTTTTTGTCACAATGGGTTTGATCATGCGAAACATTGGCTACTCTCCCCCATTGAGAGTGCAGCGCCGCTGTGCAGCGCCAACCATTTTTAAAAAACATTTTTGGACTAAGACTTCTGAAAGGCAAGAAGGCTAATTGGCCTTCAATGGGAGGGACCTGGGAATAACATGCTCTTCACAATATTCAACAGCCGTGGGATCTTTTAGTGTGCACAACAGGCTAGAAGGTACACAGGTCCCACTCGTTTTTTGTCCCCGTTTGAATGACTGAACATTCAGTTTGAGTTTCCGGTCAAACCATATGGTCATTAGCGTTAACCCTCTGGGCTCATCCCTTAGTCAGCGGAAGTCAGTCAAAACAATCAGACCAATTAAAGGTGGCATGATGGCAAGAAGACAAGTGACACATTCTGTCAGAACTGTTGTACAGTGGGTGGCCATTTTTAACTGATGGTGAAGCCGAGCCCTCCAGATTCAAGCTTCAAAGCGGTTGCAAAGGAAGTGTCTCTCCACTCCAGGTCAAAAGTGGAAAGTGGTAGCCATCTTCGTTTACAATTCCATAGCAACACCAAGTGTGTGTTTTATTGCATATGGCTTGTCTCTAAGACAGTGTCATCTAGTGATCTACCCGTAATCATATACCACATGCCAACCAGATTAATTTTAACTGTTCTGTTTTTGTTTTCAGCAGATGAAAATTTTGGATTCAAGGAGTAAGGCGTACAGCAGTTCTGTTTAGAGGTTACAAAGTTGGGGAGTTCATCTTAGTTGTGCCCCTTTGATCTCATGGGATCAGGAAATTGCATGTGTGTTCTAAAGTTGAAGACCTATGTTCTGTGTGTGCGTGTGTGTATGCATGCAACAGTTTGCATGCAAATTTTAGGACTGTGTTGTCACCACCATGGCACTGCAATTCTTGTACTTTCATTGTTTCTTAAAGCTTCTGCACATAAGATTTGGTCACGTATTTAAATTTCCTGATTGATATTTTCAGAATCAAAATCACATGAATTATTATCCTCATGTAGTCCTTTTACTTTTCTATTCCACAGCCAAGAATTATTTCATTAGCTGGATGTGGTACAATGTTTCCCAGTTATTGTCAGAATTTTGCCTTCAACAGCATGCCAAGTGACTTCATCTGAAAGTATGGTACTTGAAAGTATGTTTATAAATGTCTTAAGTTCACCACTTTATTCATTGACTTGTCTGCATTTGATTTCTTTATAAATGCATTCTTACGGCAATTGTTTATCCCGTACATCATATACGAAAAGGCATAATGTTTCTTACAGATCACTGAATCATGGCGTTGAGTTTCTAACAGATCACTAACAGTCACTGTGTAATGTTTCTAATAGATCATTAACAGTCACGGCGTGATGTTTCTAATAGATCACTAACAATCATAGTATGATGTTTCCAACAGGTCACTGACAATCACGGCGTGATGTTTCTAACACTAGTGATAGATCACTACCAATCACAGCGTGATGTTTCTGATAGATCACTGACAAACACAGCATGATGTTTCTAATTGATCTCTAACAATCAGTGATCACAGTGTGATGTTTCTAATAGATCACTAAAAACCACAGTGTTATGTTTCTGATAGATCACTAACAATCATGGTGTGATGTTTCTAATAGATCACTGACAATCACGGCGTGATGTTTCTAACAGATTACTAACAAAATTGGTGTGATATTTCTGACAGATCACCGACAATCACGGCGTGATGTTTCTAACAGATAACCAACAAACGAAGCAGCATACTACAAAAATATGTAAAGAATAAGCAAACTTCAATACTTTCCTGTTTTGCCGTTTGGATGTTGTTGCATTTTGTCTACTGGTGTCGCGCAGTGCAAAATTGAGTATGAGATTCCAAAACAGTTTTAGATGATTTACTTGTCTCTGATCCCATGTACTTAGTTTTTTGTTTTTTGTTTGTTTTTTCTTTAATTGTTGTTGTTTTTGTGGGTTTTTTTTTTTTCTTATCTCGTTGTCAGCCCACTTTGGTGGTAAAAGCCTTTTGGTGGCCATTTGCGGAAGTGGATTAGGAACACAAAACAGCGTTGGGACAGCGGACCAAATCAACTTCTGTTAGACAGATTTCATGAACTGGTTATCCTAAAAGTGATATGAACACACGAAGCAGTTCCTACTGATATAGTCTGTTCTTCTGAGCAGATCTTCTCGTTGGTATTTATCGTCCACTTCTTGCATCTGTTGGAATGAAGAACAATCAGTAAATATCAAAGTGGGGTAGGGTTCTTTCCCATTATCATTCTTGCGCACACATTAGCACACACTCATACACTATGCACAAAAAGTTAAAGATCACTTGCACAAACATTCATAACTTTCAAAATAAGAAAGCCAATGCGTTGAAGTTTGGCAAACATTTAATTCCATGCTTTAGTGATAATGATACACAATTGCCTTCAATTTCGAGCAATCGTTTGGTGTGTAAATTTGATCAAAGTGGGTACGTATCGAAATTTGATTTCCTAAAGTCATTGAAATCACAAGACAGGGCATTCTGATGCTCCCAAAAGTTCAGTAATGCGTGTAACCGCCATGGCTGTTCTGGCACTCGACGCAGCGAGTCCTCATCGAGTTGACCAGGTTGGTGAAGATCCTCTGTGGAAGCGCCTGCCACTCAGCCTGCAGCATCTGGTAGAGGTGTTGGGCATCCCTGGGAGGGGGTGGTTGCTCCTCACTTTGCGATCCAGCTCATCCCAGAGGTTCTCAATCGGGTTGAGATCGGGACTGCATGCTGGCCACTCCATTCTGTTGACTCCAGACTGCTGCAGGAAGTCGTTGACCACCCTTGCCCTGTGGGGGCGAGCGTTGTCATCCTGGTAGACAGCGTCGGTCCCATCTGCTGCAGTGTAGGCACAGCCAGCGGTCGAAGGATCTCATCCCGGTATCGGAGGCCAGTCAGGTTACCCTGTACATGATACAAGGGTGTTCTGTGGTGAAGGCTGAAGGCCCCCCAGACCATTACAGAACCTCCACCAAAGGTCACCTTTTCTTGGACAGTGGTGTCAATAAAGCGTTGCCCTGGGCGCCTCCAGACCCTCAGTCGGCCGTCGTGGTTCATGGTGAAGCGTGATTCATCACTGAACAGGACCTGGGACCATTGCTGACGTGTCCACCTCACGTGACGTCTGCAGAAGGCGCGGCGTGCTGCCCAATGGGCTGGAGTTAAGCGTGGCCGTACAGCTGGGCGACGAGAACGGAGGTTAAACCCATGAAGGCGGTTCCGTATGGTCTGCTGGCTGATGTTGGTGTTAGTAGCCACCCTCAGCTGCCTTCGAATGATGCTGGAAGAGGCTGTTCTTGTCTGCAGGGCTTGTCATTCAATAAGACGATCTTCACGTGGGTTTGTCTTCTTCGGTCGACCAGATCTGCGTCTTTCATGGACCCTCCCAGTGGCTGTGAAGCGTTGAATCAGTCTGACAATGACCGAGATGGACACCTGAAGTCACCTGGCCACTTCTCGCTTGGGAACACCATCTTGGAACCATGCAACAGCTCGTCCCCTCTCAAACTCGCTCAATTTTCGTCGTGGAGGCATTGTCAGATCAGGCCTACTACTGGTGGAATGTCTTCTTATAAAGCCAAGCAAGATACAGCATCTCACACATAAACAGCAGTGCTTGCACGTGCATAATGGTTTTTCCATCTGGCTTGTGCAATGTGTTCAGGCAGAACGGTCCAAAACAAGGTCTTTTTTCGCAAGTTTCCGCTTTTCCGTTTGCGGCCAAGCTCAGTAGTAGAGAATCCCGTGCAATTTTCGCACTAACACAACATCGCCCACTTACAGCTGAACAAGAATTCATAACAATTTGGCTGGACTGAGAAATAAATAACAGTAGCGAACTGAGTTTATTACGCACCTGTTTTCTCATAGTGATCCTTAACTTTTTGTGCGTAGCTTACATTATCACTCATATCACTTATAGTGAAAAGACGTTAAATCAAGCAACGAACGAACTCATACATTATCATTATTACCGGACACACACACACGCACCACTCTCTCTCTCCCCCCCCCCCCCCCTCTCACGCATGCATTCACACACACACACACTCGCACACACAAACACCTCAGGCAATGAAACAATTGTCTACCCACACATTTCAGACTCTCAACACATATCTGACCTCAGCGTGAAATGCAACAGATGTGTTTGTACGCATGTGTATGCATGTTACTTCTTTTAATTATTATACCGACTGTGTCTTCAAACTTACCTCTCAATATCTTTGGGAAATGGAAACATTCTCCATCCTTTCTTCCGTGAATTAGAGCAGTTATTTACAGCACACCAAACAGTGCCACCTTTTGCCTTGGCCATTTTCTCACATGCCAGAGAAGCTGGCAGCAAGTTTTACGCATGGAGGGTGGGAGGAGGTGGCGGACCGAAGTGGCTGTTCTTTCCGTAGGTAAGCCTACTATACTCTTTGACAGTAGTTCAAAGAGGGAAAACCCAGTGGATTCCTGTGGGACCTCCAAGTAGCCTATACAAACAACAGAGCATTAATGTAGTGATGCCGATTATGCCACGTGTGTGTGTGTGCACGCGCACACATCCGTACGAAAATCTGCACAAAAAACAACACACACACACACACACACACACACACACAGACCGACGAAGTTTCACCACGTATGACATAATGGCGACTGGCTTTCGGCAGTGCTTGGGGTGACGGGTTAATGGCAACTTAAATTACACGGGTCACATAGGACTACCTTCATGCAAATTCGTACAGTTGACAGGTCGAAACCCTGTCCTTTATTCCCGTGAAATATTTATTTATTAAAATTATTAGTTTGTTAGTCTTCTAAAGGTCGGAATATTGGCAAAATTTCATAAAATTATTAGTTTGTTAGTCTTCTAAAGGGGTGTAGGGGGCTCTGGATAGAGGTAGTACCTTTGCTGTCTGGCGGCTGCATCCTACCTGGTAGGGTGGACGGGCATCACTGGCCCTCATCCATCTCCTAAATCTCTCACGTGCTGGCTCCAAGCGCCACACCCCGGGACACCACTTCAGCCGGCGGGCTAAACCACATGAGGGGGCGGTGTTTACACTGCAATGCTTGGCAGAGGAGCTGCACTTTGCAGCCAACGGCTAGAGGGCGGAGGAGATTCTGCATGCAGGCCAAGTGTAGGGGAGTAAACCTTTAAAATCAGGAGTGGAGCCCTGAAGGCGGACCAGTGCGCTGTGTTCACTGACTCCAGCAGCTCCTGCAGCCAACCTGGTGCCAAACGTTGCATTCCTTTGGAGTACACCGGCAAGGCCGAGAGGGGGGTCTTGACGACTGGGTAACCCAGGACCTCCATATATCTTGCCCAGGCTTGCACCCTGGAGAGGTCACTCCAGTGCCGCTGTCTCAGAGGCAGAAACAACACGGGAGGCAGCAGTTATGAGTTTTAAGTCTAGAGCATATTGACGTGAGCTCGGGCGCTATGGGTTGCCTCCGACGGTGGGAGGGATCATCGCGTCCCACTGGTCAGCTATCGCCCACCTCAAGCTGGGCAGCCCCCAGCCAGTAAGGTGCTGACCCGTCACAGGTCTGCCTGCTTCAGTGGGTGCTTGGTGCTCAGGATAATACCAAAGAGCAGACTGTAAACCCTGCACCAAGGCAAAGAAAAAAAATAAAACAAAGCCGCCAGTGCTGAGACTGACAACCTGGAACGTCAGGACCATGTGTCCTGGCCTCTCTGACGATCTCAAACAGGTCGACGATGCAAGAAAGACAGCAGTCATCAGTCGCGAGCTCAAGAGGCTCAATATTGATATCGCTGCACTGCAGGAAACCAGACTTCCATCAAACGGCAGCCTAAAAGAAAAAGGACTATACATTCTTCTGGCAGGGGAAGGCCCCAGAGGAGAACCGAGTCCACGGCGTAGGTTTTGCGGTGAGAAACTCTCTACTGTCTTCAATCAAACTGCCCTCAGAAGGCACAGCTCACATCCTTTCTCTTCGCCTCTCAACCACCTCAGGCCCTGTGAACATCATAAGCGTCTATGCCCCCACACTTTGCTCTTCAGCAGAGGCGAAGGACAAGTTCAACAAAGAGCTTGAGTCCACCATCAAGAAGCTACCCACCTCAGAACACGTGTACCTTCTCGGTGATTTTAATGTTCGGATTGGTTTAGACCATATCTCCTGACCCCGATGCATCGGCCACTTTGGCGTCTGCAAACTTAACGAGAACGGGCAACGACTCTTTGTGCAATGCTCCTTTCATGACCTCTGCATCACGAACACTTTCTTTCCCACAAAACTCAGCCACAGAGTGTCCTGGCAGCATCCCAGATCTCGTCACTGGCACCAGTTGGATCTCATCATCACTCGAAGACCCTCGCTGAATTGTGTTCTCACTACTATTCGCAGCTATCATAGCGCTGACTGCGACACTGACCACTCTCTGGCCGCGTCTTCAACCCAAGCGAATCCATCGATCAAAGCAGAAAGGACGCCCTCGCATCGATACAGCCATGTCATCAGTCCCTGAACTACGCAAACGCTTTGCAGACGCCATCCAAGAGGCCCTTCGCAACTGCCCAACCAGCAGTGCGGAAGAGAGGTGGAAACACATCCGTGATGCCACATACAAGTCTGCTGTTGGTGCTTTTGGAAAGAAAGAGCAGAGAAATCCCGACTGGTTTGAAGCCGGAATTGTGGACCTTGAGACAGCCATCTCATTCAAGAGAACTGCCTTACTCAACTACAAACAAGACCCCTGTGAAAAGACACTTGCCGCCCTTAGGAGGGCTAGAAGCGACGCCCAACGGATCGCTAGACAGTGTGCCAACAACTACTGGCAGAACCTATGTCAAAGCATCCAACTGTCCGCCGACTGTTGCAACATTCGAGGCATGTACGAGGGTATGGAAAAGGCCTTTGGCCCATGCGCCATCAAGATCGTCCTGCTGAAATACACCACTGGCGAAATCATCATCGATCGTGCAAAGCAAATGGAGAGATGGACAGAACACTACCAAGAGCTATACTCGAGGGAGACCATTGTTACAGACTCAGCAGTGGAAAACACGAGCCTCCTGCCAGTCATGGAAGTGCTCGACGACCCACCCACCACCGAGGAGCTCAGCATGGTCATCGACTCTCTAGCCAGCGGCAAAGCCCCAGGAAAGATGGCATCCCCCCCCCGAGGTCATCACAGCAGGCAAAGATACCAGCCTCCTCGATCATCTCCATGAACTCTTGCTTCAGTGCTGGGAGGAAGGAACTGTGCCTCAGGACATGCGAGATGCTAACATCATCACGCTCTACAGGAACAAAGGCGATCACAGCGATTGTAACAACTATCACGGAATATCTCTCCTAAGCATTGTCAGGAAGACCTTCGCCCCCGTCGTACTGAACAGACTGCAGTTGCTTGCAGAATGCGTCTACCCAGAGGCGCAGTGCAGGTTTAGAGCTGACAGATCAACGATCGACATGATATTCTCTCTGAGGCAGCTGCAAGAGAAGTGCCGCGAGCAGAGACGCCCTCTGTACATTGCCTTCATAGACCGAACCAAGGCGTTCGATTTGGTCAGCAGGACAGGCCTGTTTACACTACTGCAGAGAATTGGATGTCCCCCCAAGCTCCTGAGTATGATCATATCCTTTCATGAGGACATGAAAGGCACCGTCCAGTACGTTGGCTCCTCCTCAGACCCCTTCCCCATCAAAAGCGGAGTCAAACAGGGGTGTGTTCTCGCCCCGACACTTTTCGGCATCCTGTTCTCCCTGCTGCTGCGCAATGCCTTCAGTCAATCCGAAGAAGGCGTCTACCTTCACACCGGGAGCAATGGCAGCCTGTTCAACCTCGCACACCTCCATGCAAAGACAAAAGTGCGAAAAGTCCTCATTCGTGAGATGCTGTTTGCTGACGCTGTCGCCTTGACGGCGCACACCGAGGCTGCCCTCCAAGAGCTCATTAACCGTTTCGCTCATGCCTGCAAAGAATTTGGCCTCATGATCAGCCTAAAGAAGACCAACATCCTGGGTCAAGATGTCAGCTTGGTTCCTCGCATTTCCATTGGTGACTGTACTCTCAACATGGTGGAAGACTTCACATACCTTGGTTCCACCTCTCCAGCAGTCTCAACTGGACACTGAGCTGAACTCAAGGACTGGCAAGGCATCTGCAGCAATGGCAAAGAGAGTGTGGGAAAACTCCATGCTGACCATCAAGACAAAGACTAAAGTGTACCAAGCTTGCGTGCTGAGCACACTGTTGTATGGGTGCGAGACCTGGACTCTATACTCCCGTCAAGAACGCAGGCACAACACCTTTCACCTACGCTGCCTCAGAAGGATTCTTGTCATTTCATGGCAGGACCACGTCCCCAACAAGGACGTCCTAACACGTGCAGGAACTCTCAGCATGTTTGCCCTGCTCACAAAGAGACGCTTGCGCTGGCTTGAACATGTTACCCGCATGCAAGATGGCAGAATACCTAAAGATATTTTGTACGGCGAGCTTGCTACTGGCTCCAGACCCACGGGAAGGCCCATACTCTGCTTCAAATATGTGTGCAAGCGGGACCTCAAGGCGAGTGGCATTGCACCAGCAGGCTTCGAAGTGGTAGCAGCAGACCGCAGCAGCTGGAAATTTGCCATCAATTTGGTCATCAAGACATCCGAGCAGAGGAGAGAGGAGCAGTGGGAAGTAAGAAGAGCACGCAGACACCAGAACGCAGAGTCAGCACCTTCGGACGACACCATCTTCACGTGCTAGCAACTGCAACAGGACCTGCCGTTCGAGGATCGGGCTCTACAGCCACAGCCGACGCTGCAGTTCCACCGCAGAATGACTTCCAAGGCGCAATCTCCATTGTTTCCCGAGACAGACGGATGCCAATAGTCTTCTAAAAGTCGGAATATCGGCAAACTTTGAAAAAGAATATCTGAGAACCTGCTTGATAAATCTGCTGTTTCCGTGGATGCGTAAACTTATTTTTTGCTGAATCCAACCGTATACGGAACTATTGAGATGTGACGTTTATGGGTGTGTGCGAGCCAACGAAGGGCGCGAGTACCTGTGATCTGCAAGTTTAGCATATGATAATGGGAACCTCGAATCACGGTGGCCTCTGAAGCGATCGCTGAAGGTCCAGTCAACGAATTTCTACCTGTGATCGTCAAGCTGAAGGACAAATGTTGTGAATATTGACTGATTTTTTTTTATTCAATGAATTATTTTTGATGTTTCTCTTTATTTAGGAAGATTTAAAAAGAAATCCACGGCAGGTATAGCCTGCATATGCAAAAAATAGAAAGTACGGTCTCCGGTTTGATGTTGTATTGCCAAGGGATTTTTAAGCGACCTGGAACTAATAGAAGTAAAACTGTGTGAAGCGATTGCTTTCTAAAGGTGTTTCTGTTGCTAGTATTTAATGGATACGGTGGAATTTTGTTATGTGTATTACCGGTACATTTGAGAGTAAAGTATTCTTATATTGTGCCATTAGAAAGGCTCATTGGACTTTGTGGAGCTATGTGTCCGTGTTTTCCTGAGGCTATATAGTGTTCTGATAATATGTGCATGCACGCGTGTGTGACTGTGCAAAACCGCTACCGGTATTTGTTGTTTCGCCGACCAACTTCCGGTTTGAATTTCTAGACGAGTACTAGCATAGATATGATGATTTTGATGTATTAATAGCTGGCACAAATTAAAAAAAAATACTTGAGAAAAAATTAGGATTTTGTGTTAGATTGTGGTATATAGGCATAAAATAATGTTGCGGTAGAAAGACACTTCCACTTGAACAGAACATGGAATGAATGTCGGACGATCAGGGCCCTGATCAGCCTCCATCACTTAAACCAGACCGTGAGTAGCCTCTACTTCATTGGCGATGAGGATGGCAACTTTCGGATAATTAGCTGAGTTTGGGTTGGATGGGGAGGGGGGGGACTGGGAACAGTATGTTGAACGAGTGGAACACTATTTTGTTGCAAATGACATTGATGATGCTGACAAACAGAAAGCCATTCTTTTGAGTGCGTGTGATGGGGCTATGTACAAACTCATGAGTGACCTACTAACCACCTAAAGCCCAAGCCTTCAGAAATTGTCCAACAATTCAAATTTTATACACGAAGTCGTTGTTCAGATGAGACGGTAGCAGTCTACGTCAGTCAGTTGCGCAGGTTGTCTGCAGATTGCAACTTTGGAGATGCACTGGACAGTATGTTCAGGGACACAGGTTGGTGAGCGGCATCAACGACGACCGCACACATGACGCCTGCTGGCAACAGTAAACCTGACCTTCACTAGAGCGTTTGAAATCGTAATGGCCATGAAACAGGATGAAAAAAGTGCGGCAGACATACAGGGAAGCTTGTCAACTGCAAATTCTACAGACGGCGGAGAAAAAAAGTGTCTTTAGGATTGACAAAATGGACTGTCCAGTGCGTGACGAGGTCAAGAGACCAAAGAAAAAAAGGCTAAAGAGACATTGAATGCTGGTTCTGCAGGAGAAAAGGACATATCCAGCAACGGTGTCAACAGTATCGGGCAGAACAAACAAAGTGTCATCAGGGACGAGCTGCTCGTGGCAGTGGAATAGTCAGGAACGTGGATGATTGTCAGCAGATGACAGATGATGACAGTGAGATATATACAGTACACAGAGCAAAGAAAAACCATACTTGGTGACTGTGCACATGCATGGTGTTCCAGTTAAAATAGAAACCGACACTGGAGTGTCTCTCACAGTGATTAGCGAAGAAACTTTGAAGCAGGTAAAAAGAGGAGGGACTCATCTGCCTCTGCAGAAATGCAGTCAGCGACTGAAAACATACACAGGGGAGGATATTCCAATGGTTGGTACTTGCTCTGTGGCAGTGACCTACAAGAAGAATACACCTGTGACATTGTAAGTACGGTACCACTACGGTAAAAGGAACAAGACCCAGTTTACTGGGTTGGGACTGACTGAAACATCTCCAGCCACTACTGATTCTGATCTGCAGCAGATTCTGGGTGAAAATGCAAGAGTGTTCAAAGAAGGACGTGGCACCATTAGAGGAGTCAAGGCCATCATTGTTGTTGACCCTGCAGCCCAAACCTCGCCCAGTACCGTATGCCCTCAGACACAAAGTAAACCAAGAACTGGACTGGATGGAAGCAGAAGGCACTATTGAAAAGGTACAGTTTTCAGACTGGGCTGATCCCATTGTCACTTTCATGAAACCAGACAAGATGGTTCGTATTTGTGGTGATTACAAAGTGACGGTGAATACTGTTTCAAAGTTGGACAACTATCCAATTCCAAAGACTGATGATCTGCTAGCAGAGCTGGGCCAAGGCAAGTTTTTTTCCAAGCTGGACCTGACACAAGCCTACCAACAGTTGGAGTTGGATGACACATCGAAGGCATTCACCACCATCAACACGCATCAGGGTCTGTACCACTACAATCGGTTGCCTTTTGGGATCTCCTCGGCCCCAGGTATTTTTCAGCGGACCATGGAAAATCTGCTGAAAGGCATTGCTCATGTGCATGTTCGCATTGATGACATTCTGGTGGCAGTCAGGACCCGCAAGGAACATCTAGAGACTTTAGGGGCAGTGCTGCAATGACTGAATGCAGCAGGGGCAAGGCTGAAGAGGCAGAAATGTGTGTTCTTGGCCACCAAACTCGTCTATCTTTGCCTAATGATTGACCAAACTGGACTCAAGCCAGTACCTGAGAAAGTGCAAGCAATTCAAGACATGCCTCACCCTGTGGATGTCAAGCAGCTGCAAGTATACTTGGGAATGGTCAAATACTATTCCCAGTTTCTGCCAAATCTGGCCACATTGCTGTCACCCCTGTATGCATTACTGAAGAAGGAGAACACGCGGTCATGGACGGATATGCGAGAGAAAACATGGATCGAGTCGAAGAAGCTTTTGCAGTCACCCCAGCTGCTGGCTCACTTTGACTCTGCAAAAGACATAGTGCTTTCCTGCGATGCTTCCAACTATGGAGTGGGTGCGGTGATTTCTCACAGGATGGAAGATGGTAGTGAGCATCTAGTGGTGTTTGCCTCTTGTACCCTGAACAACGCTGAAAAGAATTACAGCCAAGTGGAGAAGGAAGCTTTGGCTATTATATTTGGAGTGAAGAAGTTCCATCAGTATTTGTCTGGCCATACCTTCGAGATCCACACAGACCACAAACCGTTGCTGGGATTGTTCAAAGACAACAAACAGATACCAGTCATGGCTGCCGCACGTATCCAGAAATGGGCCTTGATTCTGGCCTCTTATGACTACACCATCACGTACAAAGAAGGCAAAAGACACAACAATACTGACGGTCCGAGCAGACTACCCCTGGATGTCACTGACGAAATGCAATCAGAGCAGGACGAAACCATTTTGCTGATGGAGCAAGTTGAAACCATGCTAATCACGGCCACACAGATTCGGCAGTGGACCAATCAAGATCCAGTATTGTCTTGTGTCAAAGAGTACACTTTGAAAGGTTAGCCAAACAGTGACATTGATATGAGACTTCAGCCTTACTGGATCAGACGCAGTGAACTGAGCATTGCAGACGGCTGTGTGTTGTGGGACACACGTGTGGTGGTCCCTCCAAAAGGCTGTAAGCGTCTGCTGCAAGACCTGCATGAGTCACATCCTGGAATGACCCGAATGAAAGCCTTGGCTCGTTCCTACATTTGGTGGCCGAACATGGATAAAGAAATTGAAGACACTACGCAGTTCAATATGCCAAACACAGCACAACATGCCCAGCTCTGCACCCTTACACCCATGGGAATGGCCCAATCGTCATTGGAGCAGACTGCGTGTGGACTACGCAGGACCATTTCTCAACAAGATGTTTTTAGTCACCATTGATGCACACTCAAAATGGATTGATGCATACCCGATGAATTCGTCCTACATCAGCAGCCACCATTGAGAAGCTGCGACAGTTGTTTGCCACTCATGGAGTGCCTGATATCTTGGTATCTGATAATGGCACATGCTTCAACATTGCAGTGTTTGAAGATTTTGTGCAGAAGAACGGCATCAAGCACATCAAGTCAGCTCCCTATCATGCATCCACGAATGGTCTAGCTGAGCGTGCAGTGCAAATATTGAAGCTGAGAAAAGTCACCCAAGGATCCATTGAGACACGGGTTTTGTTGTATCAGCTTCCAGACCGGTCTTTAAAGACCCAGATGTAATCACTAGCAACGTGAGTTACGTCCCTTCACATGTTCGTGTGCTATTAGTTAGCATAATGGTAGGGATGTACTTATTAGGCTACATCTCCCTTTCTGGATAAAGTAAGAATAATCATGCATTAAGGCATTTAAATGATCAGATACTTATTTCTTTCCCCCCTTTAAAGGATATCAATACATATACCAGTGCTGTTCACTGGAATTTATGTTTACAGATAAGTCTGTGTGCATCGAGGTAGATCTAGACCTAATCATCGCAGTAAATATGTCCACCCCTTGGTGCCTGTGTTAAAGGACTTTCAAAGAGTTAAACACAAATATGCAATTAAATGTTTAACTGTTGATAACCATGCGAAATTTAACTCAATTTCAAACATTAGTTAAAAAACGGAAACCAAGAGTGTAACCACTGTGTTTGGCTGCAATGTTTGGTCACTGAAGAATACAATGGTTCAGTCAAAGGTCAAGTTTTTCTGGTTTATTGATGAGTCTGCCGGAACGAGTGCGAGGCTGTCCTGTGTTCACTGGTGTCTGTGGTTCTGCTGGATGTTATGAAGAATTGAGTGATGGCTGAGTTGACACTTCTGGCGGCTGCTGCGTGGGAGTGATTGCTGGGCTGGTGGAGCATATCAGTGCAACTGGTGGTGTTGGTGGTTCCTCCAAAGTCCTCACCAGCGGTGTCCGGTTCCGGCAGATGGTTTCATTCTGATGATGTAAGAACAAGGATTGTGGTGTCTGGAGAGTACTTTCCCTGGTTTTGCCATGTCTTTGATGAACACAGTACCACCTTCTTTCTGTGGTTGAGCTTCTTTTATGGCATGTCTCTTGTTGTAGTGACAGCGTTTTTTTTTTCTTTTGCAGATTTATCTCTCTTGTGAATGTCCTTGAGGTCTGGAGGTTTAGGTGAGAGAGAAGAAGGAAGTATGGGAACTTTTGTTTTCAGTTTTCTTCCCATGAGTAGTTCACTTGGGAAGTAGCCCTTCTGTAGAGGTGTTGATCTGTGTAACAGAAGACCAAGGTATGGGTCTTTTGACTTTTTGAGGATTTTCTTGAGTGTTTGTACAGCAGGCGCGGCTTCTCCGTTGCTTTGCGGATATTTTGGTGAACCTGTGATATGGGTAAATCCATATTCAGCAGTAAATGTTTGGCAGAAATACTACTGTATATCCAGAATGCCATGTGTAGTGAAGATGCCCCCCTCTGCTGCCACCATGTCGTATCAGCTTCTAGACCGGTCTCCTAAGACCTGGATTTAATCACTAGCAACATGAGTTACGTCCCTTCACATGTTTGTGTGCTATTAGTTTAATATAATGGTAAGGAAGTACTTATTACGTTTCGCGCTTCTTATCCATGTACAGGGTGACCCAACAGCTTGTCTTCCAGCGGAGCTTCTGTTAACAGGAAGGTGTGCACTCGGTTCGACCTTATCCAGCCTTGCCTGGAGAGGCAGGTGGTTCAGAAACAGTTGCAGCAGAAGCTGAACCATGACCATTCATACTTGAGAACCTACAAAGTGGGTGATGGCGTTTATGTCAAGAACTTTTCCCATTGACATATTGATCACATACTTCCAGGACAGACTGAAGCTGATGCACCTGACAGTACAGAGCAGGAAGTCGGTGATGACGTTCCACCAAGTCTTCTTGAATGCTGTTTTGGCTTGCTGCTGGCTATTTCTGATGTGCATCTGCCGTCTGATGAAATGATCGTTCCCGGGTATTTGTACTTATCAACCTGTGTCAAGGTTGTGCCATGTGCTGTTATTTTGCATGAGGGGATTTCTTATTTTTTACTGATCACCATGACTTCAGTCTTCCTGCTGTTTAGCTCCAACCCCTTACCTTTGCTTTCTATTCAATCACACTCACTCCTCAGCAAATCAGCTTGCGTGAAATTAGATCTGGTCCGACGTATTGAGAATATCTCAACAAAGCCAGATACAGACTACAGAGGAAAATTACCGAAATTATTCAAGGGACCAGGCTACATCAAAAAGCCATACAAAATTACTCTGAAGCCTGATGCCAAGCCGGTGTGTCTCTACTCACCACGTAAAATTGCACACCCACTCATCCCCAAAGTCAAAAAAGAAATTGACGGAATGGTAAAAGATGGTGTCATATCTCCAGTCACAGAACTAACTCCCTGGTGCTCAGGCATCGTTGTTGTACCAAAATCAAGTGGCTCTGTGAGAATCTGTGTAGATCTTACTCACCTCAACAAATCAGTCCAGAGAGAAGTACATCCCATGCATTCTGTGGATGAGAGCCTCGCACAGCTGGCAAACTCCAAAGTTTTCATCAAACTCAATGCAAAAAGCGGATTTTGGCAGATCCCACTGTCAGATGAGTCGAAGCTGTATACGACTTTTGTCACGCCATTTGGGAGATTCTGCTTTTATCGCTTGCCATTTGGCATCAACTCGGCAAGTGAAATCTTCCAAAGAACAATGTTAAAATTCTTGTTGACATTGAAAGAGTAATATGCCACATGGATGACATCTTGGTTCATGCCGCTGATCAAGAAATGCATGATCAGCAACTCAGAATAATCTTGCAAAGATTACAAGATGCAGAACTCAACCTGAATGAAAAGTGTAAATTCTCTAAATCATCAATGAAATTTCTGGGCCATATCATCAACGCAGAAGGCATTCACGCTGATCCAGGAAAAACCTAGGCCATCAGGGATTTCCCAGTCCCAACAACAGTCACAGAATTGCAACGCTTCATGGGTATGGTCAACCAAATGGCCAAATTCACATGCAACTTGGCAGAACTGAATACACTACTACGTCAGTTGCTCCGAAAAGATTCTGCATGGCTATGGACTGAAAACCAACAGAAAGCCTTTGAGCAAGTGAAAGAACTGACTTCGTTGCAATCGTTGCAGCCAATGCTTCATCAACAGGCATCGGTGCACTACTTCTTCAATACAAGAAGATGGATCTCGTCGCCCTGTCAGTAGGCTATGGCCGTACCATTATACTAAACCAATAGCACACGAACATGTGAAGGGACGTAACTCACACTGCTAGTGATTACATCCGGGGCTACGGAGACCAGGCTGTAAGCTGATGCGACAATGATCATCCGTGGGTATTGGGCGATTTTAACACAGCAATAAGCCCCGAAGACAACATTGCAGGTAAATCACCCTCCTCTCGAGAAATTGACTCATTTAATGATCTCTTAGGATCACTTGACTTGCAAGATGTATGGAGGTCATGTCATACTGACAAAAAAGAATATAAGCCTACTTGGTCAAGACCTACCCCATTTACAGCTAGAAGAATAGATTACATATTCTGCGACACTTCCTCATTAGCACCCCCCAAAAAGCAGATACAGAACTATTTCCTCATTCAGACCATAAACTTGTGAAAATACTCATCAGTACTAATAAATTCAAGATCCAAAACAAGTGCGACTGCCCACGCCCAAGCAAACAGGAACCAGAAGAACAAGAAAACCAATGTAAGCGCGTATTCAACAAAACAAGCGCAAATTTTCGGCCAACCGGCCTTTGTCAAGCGTGAACTCACAGTCACAAACAGACCACAAACACCAAAAGGTCCCTTTTTATCCACTGGACGAGGCGGCAGGGAAGTTTTTAGTCCTGTTTTTATTATCTGTTGTTTGGTGTTTGTGGTCTGTTTGTGACCGTGCGTTCGCGTTTGACAAAGGCCGGTTGGCCGAAAATTTGCGCTTGTTTTGTTGAATACGCGCTTACATTGGTTTTCTTGTTCTTCTGGTTCCTAATAAATTCAAGACAGGCCCATGTTACTGAAAATTCCATAACTCATTAATCTCAGATGAAACATGTCTCTCAGAAACAAATTTACTGATGATCATATAGTACAGTATAGAGACGAAAGTCCTCAAACAACATGGGAAATGTTTAAAGTAAAATACAAATCGTTTTGTATCACTTACTCAAAAACAGTCAAAAGCCTGTCCCAAAACACACAAACGAAAATCAAAAGACTAAATGACATTGAGAAAATTCTCATCCAAGACCCAGATAACAAGGACACCATACGTCAAATTCAACAACTGAATAAAGAAATTGAACTGCAAGAAATCAAAGAGGCAAGAGGAGCTCAGATCAAATGGGGAGAAAAATACCAAATAGGCCTACTTTCTACGATTAGAAAAAATACAAGGAGTCGCAAATAGGCCTACTATATCAATCTTACAAACACGGCAAATAAAAATTGATAACCCACAAAGATACTAAAAGACATTAGAAAATACTATGAAAAACAATAGGCCTACAAAGAAAACACATCCCCTAACAGAAGGGGAGAATGCAAGACCAGTTTTTGTTAGATGAGTACTTTCCAAAACCCTCAGTGAACTTAACCAAGATTCTGCCCCTGGTAGCGATGGTCTAACACCAGCATTCTATAAAAAAAAATTCTGGGATAAATTGAAAGTGGCCCCTGTTTAATTGCATAATAGATGGCATAGAACACGGAGAGTTATCTTTCACAATGAGAAAGGGTATAATAACATTAATCCACAAAGGCAAAGACTTAGACAAGAACAACCTGGCAAATTACAGGTCCATTACCATAACGAGCACTGACTACAAAATTCTGACAAAATCACTAGCCACTCGACTCCAACAGGTAATCACGACTGTGATTAGTAAAGACAAAATCAGTTTCATCAAAGACAGAAACATAGCAGATCATTTAAAGTTCTCCGACGATCTCACAAAATACTTGGACAATACCAACCAGCCAGGCGCCATAATAGCCCTAGATTTGTTTAAAGCCTTTGACACCATCTCTTAAAACTATATCAAGGAAGCATTAGATATTTTCCAGTTTGGTTCCAGATTCAAAACGTTTGTGACAACTGTGATGGAAAACACAGAAAGCAGTATTCAGAATGGTGGCTGGCTCTCTGATTGGTTCCCAACAGAACGAGGAATTCGACAAAGATGTCCTCTTAGCCCCCTTCTTTTTGTCATGGCGTTGGAAGCCCTTGCTATTCGAATTCGCCATAATAAAGACACAAGGAATCAAATTGAGACAATATGACGATGAAGATGATGTAGGCCTACAAAATATATCCAAAATCAAACAATTTGCAGATGATACAACTTTAACTCTAAAAAATGAAAACGACATACAGGTGGCTACCAACAAAGTAGAACAATATCGAATAATTCTCAGGTTTAAAGCTAAGTAAAAGTAAATCAGAAGGTAGGCTATATGGCTGGGATTAAAAAAAATGAAGCTGGAAAGTTTAATGACTACGTACCCATGAAATCTGGTAAACTACAACTCCTCGGCATATACTACTCAGCAGACAAAGAAATCCCTGAAATAGAAGACAACTGGAAACCCAAGATAGAGAAAATGATCAGAATTATAAAAAGATGGGAACACAGAAACCCTTCACTGTAAGGAAAAATTATTATCTCGAAAACATTTCTACTTTCACAGTTCTCACACGTATTACAAGTAGCGTCGATACCAGTCAGTACGCTGAACTACATAAATACACTAATGTATAGATTCCTTTGGAAAAAGAAGTTCAACAACAAAAAAGCATTTGAAAAGGTAAAAAGGGTTGTCCTCAGCCTCGAAAAAGAAGGATGACTGTCAATGATAAATATTGAACACCAGCAACAAATGTTTCTAGCAAAATGGGCAGCCTAACTCCTTTCACAAACGCACTCATCATGGAGCATCCTGATGTCAAGCTCTCTAAGGCTTGAGCTAGAATGGAGAGACAGAAACAGACCTATCAACTCTAACACCCCCTTCCTCTAACTAAAATAAGGAAAACTTTGAACAAATACGTTCACACAAATTTTATTTAATCACGAACAAAACAACATGGCACACCATACATACATCTCATAAACATAAATATAGCACCACTCGAGGTGGCACCCAGGACACCGACATTGCATATACACTCCAAATCCTCAAGGAAAAGACCCCCAAGAATCCCTTGGAACAACAACAAAACACACACACACACACAACAAGATCAATGTAAGCAATGAATAAATGCGTTTAACAACGTAAATGTCTTCAATTGCTCCCGTCCACTGCTTCACATGTGTATCAACACTCATGAGGAGGAAAACGCGTTCATAACATAGACCCACGAAGGGTGACGCTCGCTGTCTCACACAAACGTTTCGACACCGATTTCGAATTTTACTTGGGTCACATAGACGAACGAATGGCGAACAGGTGTTGACTGAACGATCGATGAATGTAGACAGAAGACTTACGAATCAGTAGAACGATGAAACCCGAGCAGGACGATGAGTCATGAACCGAGACGAAAGCAGCTGGACAGGAGGTTCGAAGCGTGGTTGTACCAAGCAGCAGGGAAGTTTCAGTCTTTTTCTCATAATTTCATATTTGGTGGGTGTTTGTGATCGTACATTCACGCTTGACAAAGGCCAGTTGGCCGAAAGTTTTGCGCCTGTCTTGTCTTGTATTAAATAGACCTACGCGTTCTGATTCTATTTTCGTGTTTTTCTGTGTGTGTGAACTGAAATGTTTCCAAGACCTGAAATTTTGTTCCTCCTATCACCACCCATATCTCACACCTGCAAAACACAATCATAACTCACGACTTTTTTTTTTGGGGGGGGGGGGGGGATCATTTGTGTGCTTAACTGTAATCTTTCATCTGATCTGGAAATGGGTGAAAAATAATAAATCAATGAATCCAGTGATCCAAGTGTGTTTGTGAGTGTGTATGTGTGTGTGTGTGTGTGTTATCAAGCAGCTTCATGCTCCTGCAGCTCTAGCAGCGCTTAAACCTTAATTGGAAACCAGTTACAAAATTTTGATACAGTAAAACAACACACACACACACACACACACCACACATGACTGGTGGAGAAAACACCGAAAGCAAAAATGAAAGGATGAACAGAGCTTGATAGTGTGCACACTCCATAAAGCATACCTCATCTGAGACAACCACATTCTGACATCCATCGGTCTTTATGTCCAAATATTACAGACCCAGCCGGAAACGAACAGTCGATATGCCCTCAGACTTTTGTAAGCCCTGATTTCGTCCGTTGTATAGGTGCTGGTCCCATAAACAAAATCATTAACGATGTAGTACCTGGATGCGCAGACCACGATTATTTCGGAATATCATAAGGATCAACTCCATCTATATCCTGAATTTTTAAATGATACATATGTTTCTCATTTTCATTGAGCTTTTCTGGGTATTTCAATGCCGACGGTGCTTGCGTTCGCTCTGTGGCGTCCATGCCTACGGCCGTCGCGTACCGTAGGGAAGGGAAGGAACTCCCGATAAAAGATCTCAACGTCGCCAGCTTCTACATGGCCCACAGGAACACTCACGACCTTGACCAGCTTCAAAAGTCCATCAATGCTGTCACCGAAAATGGCAAAAAAACCAGTGCCACATCATAACAGCTGGCGATTTCAACTGTCCGGATATCAACTAGAAAAATCACACAACACACTCCAGCAGAAAAGACCACCAGATCCAGCAAGAACTGATTAACATCACCTCATCGTCCCTCCTCACACAAGTACACCATACCCCTACCAGACTACACAACACACTCGACCTCATCTTCTTTTCAAACCCTTCCCTTGTAAAATCATCTATCTCAGTCCCTGGAATCAGCGACCATGACATGACTGTCATTGACACCGACACCAAATCTCAATGTTCACCGCCTCTTGCAAGAAAATGCTACCAGTTCTCTAAAGCTGACTGGGATTCCCTCAGATCAAGCTGTGACGGGATCTCAGAAAACATCATCAAACAGGCAAGCCTAGGATCCAACATTGAACATCTCTGGTCCACATTTAAAACATCCCTAGAGTAGTGTGGGGCAAAACGGCGAGGTGGGGTAAAACGCCCTCCCTGTGTTCTCAGCACACTCGTTGTGTCACCTTCCCAGAAAGCTTTGCGCATGACAAGGCAAGTGGCAGTCGTTGTTGATAGGAAGTTGTAGCTCTCTCAAGCTTGTGGTAAGTAAACTGTCAAATTTTCTTTGATTTTAGCCAAATACTTGTAAATTTAGGGTGTTAGTTTATTTAGTGCCTGTAGGCTAAACACAGACACATCAAATCAATGTCTACATTTTGTGTTACAAGGATGAAGTGTGCAAACAGTGATACATGTTTGACTGGGTGATTTCCCTTGAATGGCATTGCAAAACAATGTGCTTGTATGGTGGGTAGTATGGGGCTAAACGCCACTGCACTGATGGGGCCAAATGCCCATACCGGGCATTTAGCCCCACTCAAGGGCGTTTAGCCCCATCACTAAAATTTTTGCTTTATTGACTGTCTGTTTACTTTTAAATGACATTAAATCGAGTTTTTCTGTTATTAAAAGTTTGTTTATTCATTCTTATCAACAGATAATGGTGCGAGTGTACAAAAGGAAGACTGACAGAGGCAGCTATGGTGCAACAAACTTGGCTGATGCTTTGCAGGCCATTAACAACGGACTTTCGATTAACTGTGCAAGTGAAGAGTTTGGTGTTCCTCAGAGGACTTTGAGAAGACACAGGGACAAACAAGTTGTTCATCCAGGGAAGCAAATTTTCGGACGAGGCAAATCATTTCTGCCGCTTGAAATTGAACTTCACTTGAAAGAACATGTGATCAATATGCAGAGGCGTTTTTATGGTTTGCGATTTCACGACCTCAGGCACCTGGCCTTTGATTTGTGTGAGAAGGCTAAAATTAGTCACCCCTTCAACAAGAAAACCAAAATGGCAGGAAAGGACTGGGTGAGGAACTTTATAGCTCGCCATAATCTTACTGTGCGGCAGCCTGTATCTACAAGTATAGCACGCTTTTCTGGTTTCAATAAGAACCAAGTTGAACGCTTCTTTGAAATATTCAAGGAAAGCTTGACATCCAAAGCCTACACTCCAGCAAGACTTTGGAACATGGATGAAACAGGTCTGTCCACTGTCCAAAAACCAGGAAAGATTTTGGCAGCAAAGGGGGCAAGACAGGTGGGCAAAGCTACAAGTGATGTAAAAGGGGTACACTTGTGACTCTTGTATGCGCCTGCAGTGCGGCCGGTGTCTTCTTGCCGCCAATGTTCATCTTCCCTCGCAAGAGGATGGTAGAGTCTCTGATGAATGGTGCTCCTCCACAATCTGTCGGGTATGCAAGTCAAAGTGGTGGACTGATGCACAGCTGTTCATGAAGTGGCTTGCACACTTTGCGGACTTCACAAATGCCTCTCCAGACAACCCGCAGCTGATTTTACTGGATGGTCACCACAGCCATAAAACTTTGGAAGCAGTAGAATTTTGCCGCGAAAAAGGCATTGAACTGATATAGTTTCCTCCACACTGTACCCACAAAATTCAGCCCCTTGACCGGACATACTTCAAAGCCTTGAAAGCCAGTTTCAATGTGGAAGCAGACAACTGGATGGTTTCCAACCCAGGTCAGCGGATCACTGTGCACAACATGGCTGCCCTTTCAGGGAAAGCTTTCCTAAGGACAGCCCTTCCTGAGAAAGCTGTGAATGGCTTTAAGACATGCGGTCTGGAACCCTTTGATCCAAACGTGTTCACGGACACTGACTTTGAAGGGGTTCTAGAGACAGATGAACTGAGAGACGTAGATCTTCTGACCACCACTGATGGGATGCCTGCAAGAAATGCAGGAGCTCCAGATGTCAGAGAGGAAACCCTGCAAGAAGAAACAGAAGTTCACCAAGCGCAAAATGAACCCACGCCATCCTGCATACCGCCCCTTATTGATTCGTCAGATCAACGTCAACCTACGACATGCTCGACAACATTGGAAGAACCAGCATCCCCCATGCCATCTTCAACAGCTGCAGAATGCATGTCTGAAATGAGAGTCATTAAGACATCTGGGGATGGCAGATGTTTCTTCAGGAGCCTTGTCACTGGTTTTGATGTAAACCTCCAAAGTGCAGCGCGGGATGAGCATGGGGAGCTCACATCAGTGGTCATGAAGCTCAAGGAAACAAGCCAGGCTGATGGGCTTCGGGCGCAGGTCGTCACCTACATGTGTAATCACTTCAGTGATTACGCAGATCTAGATGAACACACGTTGAATGCAGATCTGCCACCATGGATCCACTTCCCGACAGTTGAGAAACGCATTGAAGCAATGGCAGATCCGAAGTCTCTGCCAGGCGAGCTAGAAATCTGTGCCACTAGCAAGGTTCTTGACAAACAGATCATTGTGATCAACAGCAACAATGTAGTGATCCAGCGCTATGGCCAAGGAGAGGACAGTCCCTTAATCGTGCGATTTACAAGTGTCGGTGATGATGTTGGTCATTATGACTGTATTATTAAAAACACTGCACCTACTGAGACTAGCAGCACAACCTCCAATCCCAATGAGAGCATCAGGGAGATGATCAATAATCTGTCTCCTATTCCAAAGATGCAGCCTAAAAGAAAATCAGCTGGAAGAAAGAGAGAGGTGGCAGAAGTGCTGACCTCATCACCTTACAAGGCCAAACTTGTGGAAAGACAAACCAAGAAAAAAGCAGCAGAAGAAAAGAAAGAAAAGAAAAAAAGGGCACAAACAAACAAGAAAGATGCAGAATCAAGAAGCAAATCCAAAGCCAGAATAGGCAAAAGGCGACGTCCAGAATCTGACGAGGAGTCAAGTGATGAAGATGAAGAATGGCCGTGTATTGTTTGTGGCGAACTATTCTGCAACTCCAGATCTCGTGAGACATGGGTCCAGTGTCAAATGTGTTTACTCTGGGCTCATGACGAGTGCACCCCAGGGCTTCCCTACTTCATCTGCCCTAATTGTGAATCTGAGGCAGAGTCGGAATAGACATGCCTAAAATGACACCAATCCGCCTTTCCCAAAATAAACCTTGAACAGTCAGAATGGACATTGATTATTCCGAATGTTTATATACAGAAAGCTTCTTTTTTTGTGTTTTTGTTTTTGTTTTCTAACTTTTCCAGGTCATGGGGCAAAACGCCTGTCAAGGTGGGGTAAAACGCCCAGTCTCGGCATTTAGCCCCACCCCCCAAGGCGTTTGACCCCCCAGGTGGGGCAAAACGGCCAATAATTTTTTTTCTTTCTTTTATTTACTGTGTTTGTAATTTCATCATTATCAGTAAGAATGTTTGTGTGTACAAACCTTTACTACATCCCAAGCTATAAACGCATTTGTGGCTCTTCAGTGCTTGTTTCAGAAGATAGAGAGCATTTCATGCTTAAGGGGGGCGTTTAGCCCCACGCTACTCTACTGTCCGCTACAGACACACACATTCCACACAAGATGAAGACAAAGCGCCACCACCTCCCTTGGCTGAACACCACTCTCAAACGCATGCTCCACAAGAAAAACCGCCTACTGACACGCGCCACAAAAACGGGCAATTGGTCAGCCTACAAATTCCACCAGAAAGAGTGCCAACGCCAAATGCGAAAAGCTGAAAGAAACTATGTCAACTCCACCCTCGAAGAAGAATTACAAAAACACAACAACAAACCCTTCTGGCAGTATATCAAGGCAAAGAAGCAGGACAACATCGGTGTCATCCCGCTGAAAGAAAAAGGCCAGCTTTTTAGTGACAACAAGAGTAAGGCTCGCATCCTACTAAATCAGTTCAAATCCGTCTTCACAAAAAACTCAGCTCCCATCCCTCCGATCAGGAAAAGATGCAACGAAGACATTCCCCCCATCACCATCAGTACAGAAGGAGTCTGCAAACTACTCAGACAGTTACAACCCCACAAAGCCTCCGGACCAGACCAAAGTCCCAACCTCATCCTAAAAGAATGTGCAAACAACCTTGCCCCTGCTATTTCAACTATTTTCCAGCTTTCCGTCAATACAGGAGACCTCCGGTCCCACTGGCTGAGTGCAAATGTCGCCTGTGTAGACAAGAAGGGGGATAAGCACTCAGCAGAAAACTACAGGCCTATCTCTCTCACATCTGTCATTTGCAAACTTCTTGAACACATCATCTGCCACCACATCCTCACCCACTTTGAGAAACACAACACCCTGATTACTCTCAACCATGGCTTCCGCAGCAGATTCTCTTGTGAGACCCAACTCCTTCTGACCACACATGACCTCCTGAACTCTTTCGATCAGAAACACCAAGTGGATGTCGCCACTTTAGATTTTTCTAAAGCATTTGACACCGTCCCCCACAAACGTCTCCTTCACAAGCTGCACAAGTATGGAATCAGAGGTCTCCTCCACACCTAGTTATCAAACTTTCTCCAGCGCAGGAAGATGGCCGTCGTGATAGAGGCGTCACATCCAAAGAGACCCCAGTGGATTCCGGAGTACCTCAAGGAACAGTGTTGGGCCCACTCCTCTTCCTGTGCCACATCAACAACTTCCCTGACAGGGTCAAGTCCCAGGTACACCTGTTTGCTGATAACTGCCTCCTTTACTGCCATATAAACTCCCTACAAGACCACATTCAGCTTCAAGAGGACCTCAACCAACTTGAAACCTGGGCCACAAACTGGGGTATAAAGTTCAACCCCAACAAGTGCTACATCCTCAGTATACAGAAGTCTACCAACTATATCTACTCACTGTGCAACACCCCCCTTCAGCACGTCCACACAAACCTCTTAACTTTTTCCTTCCGCTTGTACCAGTGGGCGTCGCGGGGAGATACAGTCGTCTGTCAGCAGCAAGGCGGGTGGCCTGGAGAAGGGACGTCTCGTGAGCTCTGAGGGTGTCTGCCATGGAGTCGCTCCATCGTCTTCTTGGTCTTCCTCTGGCTCTCCAGCCAGAGTATCTGGTGTTGTATGCCCGAAGAGCTGGGTGGTTTAGGGGCATACGTGTGAGGTGTCCAAACCACTTGATCCTCATATGTTCGATGTGTTGTAGGATTGGTGTTGCTCCTAATATGTCTCGTATCACCTCATTTCTGATCTTGTCCCGCTTTGTCTTGTCTACTGCTTTCCTCAGGCATTTCATTTCACAGGTGACCAGTTTTCTCTCGAGGACTTTAGTTAGGGACCATGTCTGGCACTGGTATGTCAGCGTTGGTAGAAAAATGGCATTGATGAGTTTCGCCTTAGTGCTGGGGTGTTTCAGGAGAGGGGCAAGTTGGTAGCTGACTGCGTTGGCTTTCTGGCATCTGGTCTCGATTTCGGAGATCTTGCGCTGGGTCATGAACTCTACTATCTCTGGTTCTTTGTTCGTCAAACCGCAAATGTTCCAGGTCCCAACCTTTTCGTTTTTCTTTGATCGTTGTCCGTTTTCCTCGCCGCGTCATTTTCCGTTGTAATCAGTCTGTTTGTATCTCCTTATGTTGTCTTGAGCAATTTGTTTATCCACTGCCGGCCTGCTAAGCCAGTCACAGCTTCACCAGTGCCCCGTTGGTCAGCATTACCTGTTTCCACCTCCCACGACGAGGATGAGGGGTTGGGCTTTGGGAGATATCCGATGACCTGAAATGGAGCACCCACATTGCGCACACCTGCAAGAAAGCACACAGCACCCTTGGCTTCCTCAGGAGAAACTTGCGTTTCTGCCCCCTCCAATGCAAGAAAAATGCCTATCTATCTCTCATCAGACCAGCCCTCGAGTATGGCTCTATCATATGGAGTCCCTATCTCAAACAGGACATTGACAAACTGGAAAAAGTGCAGCGCCTGTCTGCCCGGTTTATAACCGGCGATAAATATCTAGAACACCCGGCTCCATCACACTCTGCAAATGCCAACACTCCAACAGCACAGACGTGATCTACGCCTAATTTTCCTCTACAAGGTGGTTGAGGGGTTGATACCGACCATACTATCTGCTGAGTACTTAACTCCACACAAATCAGGACGACTCATAAGGCCACGAACATCTGGCGACCAGTACGATACCATCAGTGCGATCTCTAATTACGTAAGAAATAATTCAAGAACATTCCAAGTCAGCAGATGCCAGACAGAGCAGTTCAAACAGTCATTTTTTGTTAGTACAGTGAGAGACTGGAACCATCTGGAAGAAAATATCGTGAGAGCACCAACCCTTGAAAACTTTAAAAGACTGATATCCCAACAGTAAACCTGCTAAAGTTGGGCATACCCCCACCCATCGCGACAATGCCATAGGTCTTGGCGACAGCGACGTGTCTTATAGATACAGATACAGAAATTGTCGAACTGCACACAGCCCATAGCCTAGTTAAGTGACGTCACCATCGAAGTCTGCACAGTGCAGATCTAAACTGCGCGATCAAATTCGTTCAAACACTTGCCGCAGTATGGAGTCTCTGAATAGATCAACGATGCATAGATCCTTTAGCTTGTCCCCAGTTGTCACATCTAAGGATGTAGGTGACTGCTAGTGTCTTGCAGTTTATGCAGGTTCGTGATGATCTAGCAATTGATCATTCTTCTTAGAAACAGAATACACCAGTTGAGGTTAGGCTAAACGAAAATAATCCTTTATTTGAAGAACGTAGGAACTGGGTAAAACTTCACACATCCGATGCACCACTCCTAGTTTGCAGAATTATTCTTCTTCAGCCCTCAGATCTACACGCAGCAACTCCACGAATTTACAGCGACATCTCTATCTCTGACAGCAGGCTTAGGCTGCGTTCGCGCTAAGGCTGCGTTCACGCTAAGCCCGGCAAGTTGCCGACGACAGCCGCCGTCACTGCCGTAAACGGAATGCACGGCATTTTCTTCTTTCCCATCATGGCGTTTACGCTAGTCATCGGCTGGCGCCGGCTTGTCCCGACCAGCTTTTTGCTTTGCCGCATGTACACAACAAAAACGGTTGGCCGGTCCAAAGGACGTATTCTTCATAATACGGACAGAGTAAATGCACTTGATTCAGGATGGACGAAGATAAACTCATTGTAGCTGTGCAGAAAAGATCTGTTATTTACGACAAGGAAGACAGAAATCACCACAATCGAGACATCCTCAGCGCGACACGGGAAGGCATTGCACAAGAAGTCGGTGCCGATGTTAAGTTTTTATTCGTCTTTTCTCAGTGTACACTGTTTGAATCATCATGAAAACATAAACGTGTGTCTGTCTTTGTATATTCCTGTAAATTTATTAACTTCTTCTTTTTCTGTTGAGTCTCCACAATCAACTGGCTGATTAACAAAAATGGAATTTTAAGTAATGAGAAGAATTTGTTTTGCTACTGGAATGTGTTGTCAACTCAAAGTGTGTGTGTGTGTGTGTGTGTGTGTGTGTGTGTGTGTGTGTGTGTGTGTGTGTGTGTGCATATGAGTGATCACGTCAAGTGTGTGTGACAGTTGTTGATTGGTCTGCAATCACATTTAGCTTTAGTTTTATGTCACCATGTTTTGCTGATGTCAAAAAACAAAACATCAAACACTTTTGCTACGACAGTGTCAAATCATGTCATTCTGCCAAGGCAGCATCCCCGTTGGTGACATGAAATATGCCATCAAAGTGTCTCATTGCCATAGCGTCACCGCATGCTCTGGCATTGTTTGCTGGGAGGTCTGGCAATTGGAAGTTGCTTTGTTGTACATCTGGCATCAGTAGACGTTCAGGTTCTTTGTTTTGCACATAATTGTGCAGTACACAGACAGCTTTGACAATATCAATCGCAAAGTCTACTTGCACCTCCATTGGCTTGCGTAATTTTACGCCACATGCTTGAAGCCACTCCAAAAGTGCATTCGACTTGTCTTCGAACTCGTGAAAGTCTATAATTGAAAATACGCTTTCCATAAGTCAAATTGCGTCTTGGGGATGGTCTCATAATGTTTGGCTGCAAAGGGAAAGCTTCATCACCCACGAACACGAAGGGTAGGTCAATATCAGTGTTTGGGATCTTTGCTGGTCGTGGCAGCTGAAGTTTGGTTTCTGACAACATTTTTCCAAACGATTAATCTTGCAGGATACCGCCATCGCTTTGGCTTCCAAAAGCAACCACGTCCACCACAAGAAATCTCCCTTTTGTATCCACAACTGCCATCAAAACAATGGAGTGATATCCTTTATAATTGTAATATTTTGAACCTGAGTGAAAAGGCACCTTCAAGTGAATATGTTTGCCATCAATCGCACAGACACACTGAGGAAAATTCCATCGAATGCAAAACTCTCGCGCTACTCTTCCCCATACGTTCACATCTGGAACAGGCAGTTCTTTGGGTTGAAGTGTTGTCCAAATCACCTTGACGGTTTCTTTGACAATTCCTTGAACTGTCGAAATGCCCATTCGAAAACGGAAGGACAGTGACCTGAAGGACTCACCTGTGGCCGAGAACCTGAAAACAAACAATATTTCTGAATAGATAACGTAAATATTTCCATACCAAGCCAAAACAGCATTTAAGAAGATGACAAGCATTCTTACCAACAAATGCCTATCAATTAACATCAGAAAGAGAGTCCTTGAATGTTATATAGAACCAATACTGTTGTACGGATGCGAGGCGTGGACAGTCAGCAAGCAAAGCCAGAGCAAGATTGAGGCAGCCGATATGTGGTTTCTAAGAAGAATGTTGAGAGTTCCATGGACAGCAAAGAAAACAAAAGAGACAGTCTTGATGGAGGCAGACACAAGTAGATCACTCATAAGGAAGATTAGGAAAAGACAGGCAACATTTATAGGCCATTTTATGAGGAAAGGGGATTTGGAGCACCTGGTCACAACGGGAAAGCTGGAGGGAAAGAGAGCACCAGGTAGACCCAGGGAGAGAATGCTGGACGGACTTGCAGAGTGGCTGGGGATGAGGAGGGTGGGGGAGATGCTAGGGGCAACGAGAGATAGACACAGATGAAAGTCCATGGTCGCCAACACCATGCGGCAGGCACCTGATGATGATGATGAGAAAGCAATCCAACCAGCCACCAAATGCAGCAACACAGCCGTCTACCTCAGGTTACATGGGTTCTCTAGCACTATAGTCCAGACTTTCAAGATCCAAGACATATGCCCATTATGTCTCCCAGAGTCAATTATGATGACTACTGCACAGTGGCATCATTCAACAGTCAGCAATGAGCTGCTCATGAAAACTACATGTATTAACAATTCATGTCATTTCAGTGCAAATATATCTCCTCCTATGTCTGTTCAACTGGCACATCAACTATCAGTTTAGACATAAAAGAAGCTTTAATCGTCACAAATTTTTGTTGTTAATGTTGTTGTTTTCTCAAATAAGCAATGAATCATTATCTTCCTTGTTTACTAACGATAATGGGCATTGCAATTGTTTTTATCGTTTTTTATTCTTTTAAATACTTCGCCTCTCTCTCTCTCGCTGTCTCTGTCTCTCTGTCTTCATCTCTGTCTCTTTGTCTCTCGCTGTCTCTGCCTCTGTCTGTATCTGTCTGTCACTCTCTCTCTCTCTGAGTGTGTGTGTGTGTGCGTGTATTTGTGTGTGCATTCATATGTCAAGTAAAGAGCCAAGTGCATTGCATGCAGGCCTACCCAAGTGTGACAACCAAACGCTCCGCTGGCGAAATTGGCGTCTGAAAATTCGTCGACTCCTTTGTCAGATCTTCCCTGCATTGCTCAAGCAGATGTTGAAACGTCTCTGGTCGCATTCTTATGTATTCCACACATTTCTGTGCGTCGCTCATCACCTGGCACATTAAATGATGGTATTCTCTGTATTCACTGCGATTCCAATGAATGGGATGAACACCGTATTGTTGAGAATTCCGTTTCAATAATCTATTCTGTAAAATCCACCACAATAATATGCGTTTCTTCCGTCTGGAGGGTGCCATGTTGTTCCCAGTATGGTGGCAACAGCTTGCCGGACAGAAACTTGGCGGTGCACTGTGAACACAGTTTTGCTGTCACAAGCTGACGGCAACTGGCCGGCAGCAACGTGCCGGGCTTAGAGTGAACGTAACTTTAAGCCCGGAAGTTGCCGACGACAGCCGCCATCAACTGCCGGGAAACGGAATGCATGGCATTTTCTTCTTTCCCATCATGGAAGCCGGCGTTAGGCGTTCACGCTAGTCACCAGCTGGCGCCGGCTTGTCCCGGCCAGCTTTTTGCTTTGCCGCATGTAGGCCTACACACACACAAAAAAAAAACAACGTCTGGCCGGTCCAAAGGACGTATTCTTCATAGTTCGGACAGAGTAAATGTCCTTGATTCAAGATGGATGAAGATAAATTCATTGTTGCTGTGCAGAAAAGATCTGTTATTTACGACAAGGAAGACAGAAATCGGGGACATCTCGATACGTCCCAGGTTCGACGCGTCCTCAGGTTCGATACGTCTCAGGTTCGATACGTCCCAGGTTCGATGCGTCCCAGGTTCGATACGTCCCAGATTCGATACGTCCCAGGTTCGATACGTCCCAGGTTTGATATGCCCCACACCCACAACCCCACACACCCCCACACCAACTACACATGGCACCACCCCCATACCCACACCCCCATACCCAAACCACCCACCCCATTCACACTTCCACCACACACTACCCATACATCCACACCCCTGAACCCACACCACCCACATCAAGACCACACCACCCACCCAACCCCCTCCCCCAACACCATCCACACCACACCAACACCCCACCACTGACACCCCACACCACCCATACCATCCCCACCACACCACCAACTCCCACACCACCCATACCAAACACTCCAATACCCACACCCCTCCCCCACCCCAAACACACACCACATACATCGCCCATACCCACCACCACCCCCAACTCCAAACACACCACACCACCCACACAACTCACCACCAAACCAACCCCACCCAAACCAACCACCACACACAACCACAACACCCACACACCATAAACACCCCACCATCCACCCCTAAACCCACCCACCACCACATACACATCCCCGAATCCCACCCCCACCCTCAACACTACCCACACCCCAACCCCCCACACCACCCCTACCACCACCGCCCACACTGCACCACCCACAACCACACTACCAACAATCACATCCCCACACCACCCTACACCACCCACCCAAACTCCGCACCACCCACGACCCCACCACCCCTTTACTCAGAACACCCCCATACCCACACCACTACCACCTACCCCATAGACCCACCACCCCCCACACTCATCACCACCCAAAACCATCCACCCCACACCTGCACACCACCCCTACCCCATCACCTACACCCCAACCCCCACACCAAACACCTTCATCCCCACCACCCAGATCTCCACACCCCCACCCACCCCCACCACCCAGATCTCCACACCAAAAACACCCATACACCACCACCCACCCCAACCTTACCCACACCAGGACCACCACCCACACCCCAAAACCTCCACACCCCAAACACCCACCCTCACCACCCCAACACTCACACAACCCCACACCACCACGCGCACTCCCACACCCTATCACCTACACCATCCCACCCCACCCACACCATGCATCCCTACACCACCCACACCCCCAACCACCTACACCCCTCACTACCACAGTGGGGGTGGTGTTGTGGTGTGGGGTATGGTGGGGTGTTGGGGGTGGGTGTGGGATGGTGCTGGTGGTTGGGGGTGGATTTGGGGGTGTGGGTTGGTGTTGGGATGTGGGTGGTGGTTGGGTGGTGGGGGTTAGGTTTCAGTGGGGTGTGGGTGGGGTGTGTGTGGTGTTTGTGTGTGCAGGTGGGTTGTGCATGTGGTGGGTGGTGATGTGGTGGGTTGTGTGTGGGGTGGCTGTGGGTGGTAGGGGCCCTATGTGTGGTTTTGGGTGGGGACATGGGTGGTGTGGGTATGGTGGTATGTGTTGTGTGGATCGTGTTTGATTGGTGGGGGGGGTTGGGGTGCGGCTGGTGTGGTGTTGGATGTGGGTGGTGCTTTGGGTGAGTGGGGGGGTTTGGGGTGAGTGAGTGTAGGGTGGATGTGGGTCGTGTGGGGTGGAATGTTGGTGTGGAGGAGGTGGTGTGGGTTCAGGTGGGTGTGGGTGGTGTGGGTGAGGGTGGGGTGTGTGGATGGTGGGGTGTTGGTATGGGGGTGTGGGTGTATGTGTTGTGTGGGTGGTGGGGTGTGGGTGGTGTGGATATGGGGGTGGTGTCGGGTGTGTGGGTGTGGGGCACATCGAACCTGGGACGTATCGAACCTGGGACGCGTCGAACCTGGGACGTATCGAACTTGGGACGCGTCGAACCTGGGACGTTTCGATCCTGGGACATGTCGAACCTTACTCAAATCGGGGACAAGAAATCGGTGCCGATGGAAAGTTTTTATTCGTCTTTTCTCAGTGTACACTGTTTGAATCATCATGAAAACATAAACGTGGGTCTGTCTTTGTATATTCCTGTAAATTTATTAACTTCTTCTTTTTCCGTTGAGTCTCCACAATCAACTGGCTGATCAACAAAAATGAAAAAGTAATGAGAAGAATTTGTTTTGCTACGGGAATGTGTTGTCAACTCAAAGTGTGTGTGTGTGTGTGTGTGTGTGTGTGTGTGTGTGTGTGTGTGTGTGTGTGTGTGTGTGTGTGTGTGTGTGTGTGTGTGTGTGCATGCGCGCGATGCTGTTGTGTGTGTGTGTGTGTGCATGCGCGCGTGTGTGTGCGTGCAAGCAAGCGCATGCCTGTATGTGTGTGTGTATGGGTGTGTGTGCAAGCGCGCGTGTGGTGCGTGCGTGCAAGCGCGCGCATGCCTGTATGTGTGTGTGTGTGTGTGTGTGTGTGTGTGTGTGTGTGTGCATACGAGTGATCACGTCAAGTGTGTGTGATCAGTTGTTGATTGATTTGCAATCACATTTAGCTTTTGTTTTGTGTCACCATGTTTCGGTGATGTCAAAAAACAAAACATTAAACACTTTTGCTACGACAGTGTCAAATCATGTCATTCTGCCAAGGCAGCATCCCCGTTGGTGACATGAAATATGCCATCAAAGTATCTCTCACTACCATAGCGTCACCGCATGCTCTGGCATTGTTTGCTGGGAGGTCTGGCAATTGGAAGTTGCTTTGTTGTACATCTGGCATCAGTATACGTTCAGGTTCTTTGTTTTGCACATAATTGTGCAGTACACAGACAGCTTTGACAATATCAATCGCAAAGTCTACTTGCACCTCCATTGGCTTGCGCAATATGTGCCACATGCTTGAAGCCACTCCAAAAGTGCATTCGACTTGTCTTTGAGCTCGTGAAAGTCTATAATTGAAAATACGCTTTCCATAAGTCAAATTGCGTCTTGGGGATGGTCTCATAATGTTTGGCTGCAAAGGGAAAGCTTCATCACCCACGAACACGAAGGGTAGGTCAATATCAGTGTTTGGGATCTTTGCTGGTTGTGGCAGCTGAAGTTTGGTTTCTGACAACATTTTTCCAAACGATTAATCTTGCAGGATACCGCCGTTGCTTTGGCTTCCAAAAGCACCCACGTCCACCACAAGAAATCTCCCTTTTGCATCCACAACTGCCATCAAAACAATGGATTGATATCCCTTATAATTGTAATATTTTGAACCTGAGTGAAAAGGCGCCTTCAAGTGAATATGTTTGCCATCAATCACACCGACACACTGAGGAAAATTCCATCGAATGAAAAACTCTCGCACTACTCTTCTCCATAAGTTCACATCTGGAACAGGCTGTTCTTTGGGTTGAAGTGTTGTCCAAATTACCTTGACGGTTTCTTTGACAATTCCTTGAACTGTCGAAATGCCCATTCAAAAACGGAAGGACAGTGACCTGAAGACTCGCCTGTGGCCAAGAACCTGAAAACAAACAATATTTCTGAATAGATAACGTAAATATTCCATAGTTTCTGCAATCACTTAAGGTTTGTCAAGCTCACCCTTAATTCTGTTTTTCATGTTTTGCTTCTTTTTTTCTCTCCTTCTGTATTATTATTACTACTATTATTATTATGATTATTATCATCATCATTACTATTGTTATCATTATTGTTACTACTACTATTAGTAGTGAGGGGGTGGTGTTTACACTGCACCGCTAGGCGGAGGAGCTGCTCTTTGCAGCCAACGGCTAGAGGGTGGAGGAGATCCTGGATGGATCCAATGGCCAAGTGTAGGGGAGTAAATCTTTAAAATCAGGAGTGGAGCCCTGAAGGCGGGCCAGTGCGCTGTGTTCACTGACTCCAGCAGCTCCTGCAGCCAACCTGGTGCCAAACGTACTACGTTGCATTCCTTTGGAGTACACCGGCGAGGCCGAGAGGGGGGTCTTGACGACTAGGTAACCCAGGACCTCCATGTATCTTGCCCAGGCTTGCATCCTGGAGAGGTCACTCCAGTGCCGCTGTCTCAGCGGCAGAAACAACACAGGAGGCAGCAGTTACGACTTATAAGTCTAGAGCATATTGGCGTGAGCTCGGGTGCTATGGGTTGCCTCTGAAGGTGGGAGGGATCATCGTGTCCAACTGGTCAGCTATTGCCCGCCTCAAGCTGGGCAGCCCCCAGCCAGTAAGGTGCTGACCCGTCACAGTCTGCCTGCTTCAATGGGTGCTTGGAGCTCAGGATAATACCGAAGAGCAGACTGTAAATCCTGCACCAGGCAAAGAAAAAAAAAATAAAACAAAGCTACCAGCGCCAAGAATGGCAACCTGGAACGTCAGGACCATGTGTCCTGGCCTCTCTGACGATCTCCAACAGGTCGACGATGCAAGAAAGACAGCAGTCATCAGTCGCGAGAGGCTCAATATTGATATCGCTGCACTGCAGGAAACCAGACTTCCATCAAACAACAGCTTTAAAGAAAAGGACTATACATTCTTCTGGCAGGGGAAGGCCCCGGAAGAGAACCGAGTGCATGGCGTAGGTTTTGCAGTGAGAAACTCTCTACTGTCCTCAATCGAACTGCCCTCAGAAGGCACAGCTCGCATCCTTTCTCTTTGCCTCTCAACCACCTCAGGCCCTGTGAACAGCATAAGCGTCTATGCCCCCACACTTTGCTCTTCAGCAGAGGCGAAGGACGAGTTCTACGAGGAGCTTGAGACCGCCATCAAGAAGCTACCCACCTCAGAACACTTGTACCTTCTCGGTGATTTTAATGCTCAAATTGGTTCAGACCATATCTCCTGGCCCTGATTCATCGGCCACTTTGGTGTCAGCAAACTTAACAAGAATGGGCAATGACTCCTTGAGCTATGCTCCTTTCATGACCTCTGCATCACAAACACTTTCTTCCCCACAAAACTCAGCCACAGAGTGTCCTGGCGGCATCCCAGATCTTGTCACTGGCACCAGTTGGATCTCATCATCACTCAAAGACCCTCGCTGAATTGTGTTCTCACTACTCGCAGCTATCATAGCGCTGACTGCGACACTGACCACTCTCTGGCCGCCAGCAAGGTGCATCTTCAACCCAAGCAAATCCATCGATCAAAGCAGAAAGGACGCCCTCATATCAATAGAACCATGTCATCAGTCCCTGAACTACGCGAACGCTTTGCAGACACCATCCAAGAGGCCCTTAGCAACTGCCCAAACAGCAGTGCGGAAGAGAGATGGAAACACATCCGTGATGCCACATACAAGTCTGCTTTTGAAGCCGGAATTGTGGACCTTGAGCCAGCCATCTCATTCAAGAGTATTGCCTTACTCAACTACAAACAAGACCCCTGTGAAAAGACACTTGCCGCCCTTAGGATCGCTAGACAGTGTGCCAACAACTATATCAAAGCATCCAACTGTCCGCCAACTGCGGCAACATTCGAGGCATGTACGAGGGTATGAAAAAGGCCTTTGGCCCATGCGCCATCAAGATCGTCCTGCTGAAATCCACCACTGGCGAAATCATCACCAATCGTGCAAAGCAAATGGAGAGATGGGCAGAACACTACCAAGAGCTATACTCGAGGGAGACCACTGTTACAGACTCAGTGGTGGAAAACACAAGCCTCTTGCCAGTCATGGAAGAGCTTGACGACCTACCCACCACCAAGGAGCTCAGCATGGCCATCGACTCTCTAGCCAGCGGCAAAGCCCCAGGAAACGATGGCATCCCCTCCCTCCCCCCGAGGTCATCATAGCAGGCAAAGATACCAGCCTCCTCGATCATCTCCACGATCTCTTGCTACAGTGCTGGGAGGAAGGAACCGTGCCTCAGGACATGCGAGATGCCAACATTATCACACTCTACAAGAACAAAGGCGATCACAGTGATTGTAACAACTATCATGGAATATCTCTCCTAAACATTGTCGGGAAGACCTTCGCCCGCGTTGTACTGAACAGACTGCAGTCGCTTGCAGAACGCTTCTACCCAGAGGCGCAATGTGGGTTTAGAGCTGACAGATCAACGATCGACATGATATTCTCTCTGAGGCAGCTGCAAGAGAAGTGCCGTGAGCAGAGACACCCTCTGTACATCGCCTTCATAGACCTGACCAAGGCATTTGATTTGGTCAGCAGGGCAGGCCTGTTTACACTATTGCAGAGAATTGGATGTCCCCCCAAGCTCCTGAGGATGATCATATCCTTTTATGAGGACATGAAAGGCACCGTCCAGTACACTGGCTCCTCCTCGGACCCCTTCCCCATCAAAAGCGGAGTCAAACAGGGGTGTGTTCTCGCCCCGACACTTTTCGGCATCCTGTTCTCCCTGCTGCTGCGCAATGTCTTCAGTCATTCCGAAGAAGGTGTCTACCTTCACACTGGGAGCAATGGCAGCCTGTTCAACCTTGCATGCCTCCATGCAAAGACAAAAGTGCGAAAAGTCCTCATTCGAGAGATGCTGTTTGCTGACGATGCTGCCTTGACGGCACACACCGAGGCTGCCCTTCAAGAGCTCATTAGCCGTTTCGCTCAAGCCTGCAGAGAATTTGGCCTCACGATCAGCCTAAAGAAGACCAATGTCCTGGGTCAAGATGTCAGCTCGGCTCCTCGCATTTCCATTGGTGACTGCACTCTCAACGTGGTGGAAGACTTCACATACCTTGGTTCCACCATCTCCAGCAGTCTCAACCTGGACACGAGCTGAACTCAAGGATTGGCAAGGCATCTACAGCAATGGCCCGCCTGTCAAAGAGAGTGTGGGAAAACTCCATGCTGACCATCAAGACAAAGACTAAAGTGTACCAAGCTTGCGAGCTGAGCACACTGTTGTATGGGTGCGAGACCTGGACTCTATACTCCCGTCAAGAACGCAGGTTCAACACCTTTCACCTACGCTGCCTCAGAAGGATTCTTGGCATTTCATGGCAGGACCACATCCCCAACAAGGACGTCCTAGCACGTGCAGGAAATCTCAGCATGTTTGCCCTGCTCACAAAGAGACACTTGCGCTGGCTTGGCCATGTTACCCGCATGCAAGATGGCAGAATATCCTAAAGACATTTTGTACGGCGAGCTTGCTACTGGCTCCAGACCCACGGGAAGGCCCATACTCTGCTACAAAGATGTGTGCAAGCGGGACCTCAAGGCGGGTGCCATTGCACCAACAGGCTTTGAAATGGCAGCAGCAGTTGGAAACTTGCCATCAATTTGGCCATCAAGACATCTGAGCAGAGGAGAGAGGAGCAGTGGGAGGTAAGAAGAGCACGCAGACGCCAGAGAGCAGGGTCAGCACCTTCGGACGACACCATCTTCACGTGCAGCAACTGCAACAGGACGTGCATTCGAGGATCGGGCTCTACAGCCACAGCCGGCGCTGCAGTTCCACCGCAGAATGACTTCCAAGGCGCAATTTCCATTGTCTCCTGAGACAGACAGATGTCAATACAATACAATACTCTTATTATCATTATTATGAATTGTATGATTATTGTTATTATTTGCCAAGAATGACAAAAATGCTTTCAGATAAAAAAAAAAAGAATGTTAAGGTTTGTGTGCGTCTTCTTTTGTTTCAGTGACTGCCTGCAAAAGCAAATGGGGGGCCTTGAGAGACTACTTTCTCAAGAAATACAGGGAGTCAAAGGCGACAAAGTCAGGCCGGGCCCGCCAGCAAGGAAAGGAAGTGGTATCTCTTCGATGTGATGTCTTTCTTGATCCTCTACTACTGCAGCTGGGAAACAGGTGGAAATTTGACATATCATGCCGATGAAGACCACCAGGAGGAAGACGAGGAGGACATTGAGGAGACAGCATCCCAGCCAAGTCCTGCTCCACTGTCTTCAGAAGACAGCTTTTCACATGAAACATTTAAAAAGCCGCCGCTGCAAAGAAAGAGGAAAAGAGATTGCACTACAACTTCAGACTTCAACATGGAGGTCCTGAAAGCCCTCAAAGAACTGAAGTCACGGATGAAAACGAATTATTTTTTAAAAGTTTGCTTCCTTCCATGAAGAAATTAAATGACATCCAAGCAATGGAATTTCACCTGGAAGTTCAAAGCTTATAATAATAATAATAATAATAATTACAATATTTATATAGCGCAAAATCTTGATAAAATCAAATCTAAGCACTGAAACAGACACACACGTTACGCACGCACGCACACACACACACACACACACACACACACACACGCATGACTATAAATGGGGAGAAAGAATAAAAGCAATGGAAAATTATAGAGAGCATATTATATACAATTATATATTACAATGTGATTCCCCTCCGAGTGGAGATAGGCTGCAGAGGGGGTTGAGTGAGGTCAGGATTTTATGCAGAGGAGAAAAGGTGAGTTTTGAGAGCGGACTTGAAGGAGACAAAAGTAGGTTTCTGACGGACTGAGAGAGGAAGTTTGTTCCAGGAGAGTGGACCAGAAACAGAGAAGGCTCGTGGACCATAGGTATTGAGCTTAGTGCGTGGAAAGCGAAAAGTCAGAGGATCGGAGGCAGAGCGGAGGGTACGTGAGGGAACATAGATCTCAAGTAGGCTTGACAGGTAATCGGGGGCTGCGTTATTGAGGCTTTTGTAGTACATGGTGTCTAGTTTGTACTGTATGTGCTTTGATACAGGGAGCCAGTGAAGTTGTGCCAGGAGAGGAGATATGTGGTCAGCTTTTTTCTTTTTGTGTACAAGGCGTGCAGCATTGTTTTGAATGTGCTGTAGATGTGAATGGTGGTGGCAGGAAGACCAGACAGGAGTGAATTGCAATAGTCAATGCGAGACATTATGAAGGAGAGAACGAGTTTTGCAGTTGTTTCAACAGAGAGATACTTCCTGATCAGGCTTATACGATGGAGGTGATAGTAGCAAGATCTGGCAGTTTGAGAAACAAAGTTGTTCATGGAGAGAGTAGAGTCAATGCAGACACCAAGGTTTTTAGCTGAATCAGAAATTGGGACTGATGTGTTACATAATGGGAGAGAAAGAGGTGGCAGCTGAGAAAGTTTCTGACGGGTGCCAATGAGGATAGCTTCTGTCTTGTCGTCGTTAAGCTGAAGTTTATTGTAATGTCCGAGTAACACTCAGTGGTGCGAGTGAACAGGCGCTGTATATTGTCAGGTGAGTCACTGTCTTGAAGTTGGGTGTCATCAGCATAGAAGTGGTGTTTTATAGATGGGAGTTGATGATGGTGGACAGGGGGGAGGTTAAAGAGTGAAAAGAACAGGGCCAAGGACAGATCCTTGTGGAACACCACAGGTCAGGTATGCAGGTTGAGAGTAAGTGCCATTGATGAGAACAGTTTGTTTTCTGTTTGATAGATATGAAGTGAACCAGGAGAGAGCAATGTCAGAGATGCCAAAAGTATGATGAAGTCTGGAAAGGAGAATACCATGATCAATGGTATCAAAGGCTGCAGACAGATCAAGGAGTGTGAGGAGAGAGACTTTGCCAGTATCAGTTGCAAGGAGGAGATTGTTGAGAATGTGTAATAGGGCAGTTTCAGTGCTATGGCACTGGCGGTAGGCTGACTGGAAAGGATTGAGGAGATTGTTGGCAGACAGGTGAGAGTTCAACTGGTTGAGGACAACTTTTTCAAGGAGTTTTGACAAGAAAGAGAGATTAGAGATAGGCCGGTAATTTTTCAGTTCATTTGGGTCTAAATTGTATTTCTTGAAGAGAGGGTGAACAATAGCAGACTTGAAAGAATCTGGGACAGTTCCAGTTTGAAGAGAAGTGTCGATGATGTCAGTGATGAATGGGAGGAGAGTAGGGAGACAGTCGGAGTAGAGAGAACCTGGAAGAGGATCCAGTTCGCAGGTTTTGAACGACATGGATCTGATTGTGTTGAGAATTTCTTCTTGTGAGACTGGGGTAAAAGTAGTAAGAGGTGTGCCAGAGAAGGAAGGGTCAGGTGGGCATGGTTGACAGGATGTCCTGTCAAGCCTGTCATGAAGAGTTTGTATTTTGATGGTGAAATACTTGGAGAATACAGATGGGAGTTCTTCATTTGTGTTTTGTTGGGAGAGTTAAATCTTTTCGTGTGCCAAGGAGATGATTCATGGTTGTAAACAGTTCTTTTGAAGAAGAGGCATTCAGGATTTTGGTTTGGAAATAGCTTGTTTTTGCAGATGCAATGAGGGTGGATACTTTTGTTTTAGAGGCTTGGAAAAGTTGCCTATGTACAGTGAGTTTGGATTTGCGCCAGCGGCGGGCACATTTTGCACAGGCAATCTCATGAGTGAGCCAGGGGGGGGGGGGGGGGGGGGGGGTCAGGTGAAAGACGGGTTGTGGCTGGAGCATGAGTGTCCAGAAGATGGTGGAGGGTAGTATAGAATTCATCGGCAAGGTTATGTGACTTTTCAGAAAGGAGACAGGAGGCATCAGATGAAAATGTGGAGAGGTCAATAGATTTGAGATTGCGTCGAGTCACTGTACGCGTGGTACGGGAAGGAGGACAAATGTCAAGAGAACAGAGAATTGCAGAGTGGTCAGATGGAAGGGCTGAAGTTAGACGGGTAGAAAGAAATAAGCAGTGTCAGTAGCTGAATTGTGGTGATCACGAGAAATGATCCAGTCAAGAATGTGACCTTTTTGATGGGTTGGTTCAGAAATGTGTTGAGTCATATTGTGATTGGACAGAGAGTTGATGATATGTCTTGTGTCATAACGGTGAGTGTTGTCATAGTGGACATTGATGTCACCTAGAATGATGATTTCCAGGTAAGAGGCAGTAGTGGTCAAGTAGCTGGTCAAGTCAGAGAGAAACGTGGATGTGGTGAGCTTGTTGGCAGAGCTAGGTGGAGGTCGATAGACACAGGAGAAGGTGATGGGGTGAGAGGTGGATTGGAAGGATACTTCAACGTGCTTGAAAGAAGGATGGGAGAAAGGCAGAGACTGCGAGAAAGATAGGCGGGAATGGAGTGAGTCATTGTAGAGGATGGCGATATCACCACCTCGGGATGAGCGATGGAAAGAAGCAAGCCTGTAACCACTCGGAGTGAGACTCGCATGTATAGGTTCATGACCAAGGGGGTTAAGCCATGTTTCGGTGATAAAAGCAATGTCAACATGCTCATCTGCGATGAAGTCAGCAATGAAGTATGTAAAGCAATCCAACCAGCCACCAAATGCAGCAACACAGCCGTCTACCTCAGGTTACATGGTTTCTCGGCACTATAGTCCAGACTTCCAAGATCGAAGACATATGCCCATTATGTATCCCAGAGTCAATTATGATGACTACTGCACAGTGGCATCTTTCAACAGTCAGCAATGAACTGCTCATGAAAACTGTTTAACAGTTCATGTTATTTCAGTGCAAATTAATCTCTTCCTATGTGTGTTCAATTGGCACATCAACTATCAGTTTAGACATAGAAGAAGCTTTAATCGTCACAAATTTTTGTTGTTGTTGTTTTCTCAAATAAGCAATGAATCATTATCTTCCTTGTTTACTAATGATAATGGGCATTGCACTTGTTTTTATTGTTTTTTATTCTTTTAAATACTTCGCCTCTCTCTTTCTCTTTTCCCTTTCTCTCTCTCTCAGGGCTTAAAACAGGAGAAGGAAAAAAACACTGAAACTAGGGATGCGGGGGGGGGGGGGGGGGGGGGGGCGGGAATCAGGGGCCATAACTTGCGCGCCGTTGCTATGAACGCTGGCAAGCGATCACGGATGCCTTGCTCCTTTTTTTATATTTTGGACAAACCGAAATCGCGGAATTCCGCCCAGACGCGGAACGTTTTAAGCCCTGCTCTCTCTCTGTCTTCATCTCTATCTCTCGCTGTCTCTGTCTCTCTCTCTCTCTCTAAATGAGAGTGTGTGTGTGCACGCGCGTATGTGTGTGTGCGTGTATTTGTGTGTGCATTCATATGTCAAGTAAAGAGCCAAGTGCATTGCATGCAGGCCTACCTAGGTGTGACAACCAAACGCTCCGCTGGCGAAATTGGCGTCTGAAAATTCGTCGACTCCTTTGTCAGATCTTCCCTGCATTGCTCAAGCATGATGTTGAAACGTCTCTGGTCGCATTCTTATGTATTCCACACATTTCTGTGCATCGCTCATCACCCGGCACATTAAATGATGGTATTCTCCGTATTCACTGCGATTCCGATGAATGGGATGAACACCGTATTGTCGAGAATTCCGTTTCAATAATCTATTCTGTAAAATCCACCACAATAATATGCGTTTCTTCTGTCTGGAGGGCGCCATGTTGTTCCCAGCGTGGTGGCAGCAATTTGCCGGACAGAAACTTGGCGGTGCACCGTGAACACAGTTTTGCTGTCACAAGCTGACGGCAACTGGCCGGCAGCAACGTGCCGGGCTTTTTAGCATGAACGTAGCCTAATTACACTTCAATTCTTTTATCGCTCTCTCTCTCGACCCACAGTCACGCTTTATTTATAACATCACGGAAAGTTCCAGAATATTCTCGGCTTTTCCCTAAATTTTCAGCCAATCATAACCGCATTCTCGAACCTTCCCTTTCTCGAATATTCTGTAGTTAGATCTAGCTAATCATTGTACAGATTAAATTTGTTTACAATTTCCGGAACATTCTAGAAAGATCTAAGGTATCCTACGTTTTCCTTGACATTTCTAGATTGTTCCAAAGGATTCTACACATTTCCAGACAAAGAAATGGAATTTAAGCATATATTTTCAGTGTTAGCATAAACCAAAACAAACACTCTTGATTCACTGTCGAGCGAATCACAAACCAACTTCAAGAACGAACAGCCGAGAGTAGTTGAATCAACAGACACATTTTGACATCACATTTCTCTTATCAGCATTCGCACTTTCACATCGAGATGTTTTTTGTTTGTTTGTTTTGTTTTGTTTGTTTGTCGTTTCTTTTTTTGTTTGTTTCAAATGTAACGCCCTTTTAATGGATTCTGAAAAATGTGGCCCCAGCTATGCTTTACTTAAAGCTGATGATAACTTACTCTAGAAACTCACTTTCATCGCATACTGTCATTTTGTAGCCATATAGAACCAACACCACTGACTGATTTACTCTCAGAACCAATATTATGTAATGAAAAAAAATCAGCAATGGGAATATGATTATGAAATACAGTAAATGGGGTCCAAAAGGAGTCTGTTGTATTGGAAACACACTTTTAAGGCTTATTTTCATTTTTTGCAGCAATATGGAACCAGTAACACCAACTAATTTACTCTCATAATCAGTATCATTAACGAAAAAAATCATCGCTGTGACTGATATGCAGTATAATAGATGGGTTCAAAAAGAGTCTGTTGTTTTGGATACTTTTTGAATTATGTTAGGCATTTCTGACACACTGTGAATTCAACAGAAAATACGAAATGGATATAAATTTCCTCATCTTGAATGAATGTTAGCAGTCTTGTTATGTGTATGCATGGAAGACAAAGTTGAACATACTTAGTAAAACTACACCTGATATTCCGACAGCACTGAAAGTGGTTCACTCTGTACGCCTACTGAAAGGAGCATGATATCCTATGAAATACTAACAACCCAGATACACTCCCAAAATCTTGTTCAAAGTAATCACAGAAATTGAGAATAGTTGTTCATGGAAAAACGTGTTCATGAAAATTCATAGAATACAAGAAGTTAGAATGAATTGGTTGCAGATAAGAATTGTATGTAGAATTATTGGAACTAATGTCATATTGAAAGAAAATGGACTTGTAAACAAGTTTTGCTGTGACATTTGTTTGGAAACAAAAGATAGCACTGATCATATCTTTTGGAAATGTTTATATGCAGAGCGATTCTGGAAAAAGTTTAAAGAATTCTTGAAATCAGAATGTATCACATGTGCAAATATTAGATTTTAGGCTGAAATTGAGGAAAAGGAAACAGACCAAAAGCAATATCAAAGTAAATCTTGGACTATTAAAGACAGATGAAGTGATATGTAACAAATTTACGTACATGTTCAAAACAAATTCAGTGCTCTCGAAGACGTTGATGACAGTGAGGAACAATGGACAAAGCTGAGAAATGTGACATCAAACTAAACCTTGGACTCTTAAAGACAGATGAAGTGATACGTAAAAATGCAACGTACATGTTTAAAACAAATTCAGTGCTCTCGAAGACATTGGTGACAGTGAGGAACAATTAAACAAAGTTGAGAAATTCAATAAATGAAGCTTGTGAAGAGATCCCTGAAGTAGATAGAAAAGCAAAAAAAGAACTGGATGACAAAAGAAATTTTTGGCTTGATGGAGGAATGGAGGAAGGCAAAGAGAAACGTGGAGATATACAGGAAGATAAACAAAGAAATCAGGAATAGATGCAGTGAAGCTAAGGAAGCTTGGCTGAAACAGAAGACCGACACAAAACGGATCCTCAGGGTATGTACAGACCAACTGAAGAAATTGTCCACAGGAAAAATACATACACACCAACTGGTTGCTAAAAACCGAAAGATGGTAGGCTATGCTTATCATGGAAAAAGACAAAATATTAGACAGATGGGAAGAGAACATTAAAGACCTTTGTGAAGATGACAGAAACGAAGAACCCATTATAAGAAAAGAATTTGAAGGACCACCCATAATAAAAGATAAAGTTAGAGCAACACTGAAAAAGATGAAACCAGGAAAAGCCCAGGACCAGGCAGCATTACTACAGAGATGATTGAAGCCCTGGAGGAATTTGGTATTGAAATAATAAGTCCTCCTAAATGAAATTTATGACACTGGAAAAATCCCCAAAGATATGTCAAAATCAATTTTCATTGCGCTTCCAAAGAAGACAGGGGCTATAGAATGCAAACTCCATCGCACAATCAGCTTGATGAGCCGTGTAACAAAAATCCTATTAAGAATAATCATGACGAGGACAAGGAATAGAATCAAAAGAAAAATAGCAGAACAGTGTGGATTTGTGGAAGGGAAAGGAACTATTAATTCCATGTACATCCTAAGAACTATCATAGAGAGGTCAATTGAGATGAATAAGGATTTATATTGATACTTTGTTGATTATAGCCTACCAAGGCTTTCGATCGGGTAAGACATGAAAAATTGATCAACCAACTAGAAAGACTCAATATTGATGGAAAAGATCTACGAATAATCAGGAATATGTACTGGGAACAAACAACTGCAATGAGAATAGAAAACGATATAAGCTCTTTCCAAAACATCAAAAGGAGTCAGACAAGGTTGTGTTTTGTCACCAGATCTGTTTTCACTTTACAGCGAAAACATCATGAGAAACATAGAGGAAGACCCTGGATTAAAGGTTGGAGGGAAAATGATAAACAACATTCGATACACAGACGACATCGTGCTAATTGCAGAAAATAAAAGGGGACCTACAAAACCTTGTGAATATACTAGACATAGAAAGCAATGGTAAGGGGTTGGAACTAAACAGCAGGAAAACTGAAGTCATGGTGATCAGTATAAAACATGAAATCCCCTCATGCAAAATAACAGCAAACAGCACAACCTTGAGACAGGTTGATAAGTTTAAATACCTGGGAACGATCATTTCACCAGACGGCAGATGCACATCAGAAATAGCCAGCAGAATCGGCCAAGCCAAACAGCATTCAAGAAGATGAAACGCATTCTTACCAGCAAATGCCTATCAATTAACATCAGGAAGAGAGTTCTTGAATGTTATGTAGAACCAGTACTGTTATATGGTTGTGAGGCATGGACAGTCAACAAGCAAAGCCAGAACAAAATTGAGGCAGCCAAGATGTGGTTTCTAAGAAGAATATTGAGAGTTCCATGGAAAGCAAAGAAAACAAACGAGACAGTCTTGGTGAAGGCAGACACAAGAAGATCGTTCATAAGGAAGATTAGGAAAAGAAAGGCAACATTTATATGCCATTTCATGAGGAAAGGGAAATTGGAGCACCTGGTCACAATGGGAAAGCTGGAGGGAAAGAGAGCACCAGGTAGACCCAGGGAGATTTTGGACGGACTTGCAGAGTGGCTGAAGACAAAGAGGGTGGAAGAGGTGCTTGAAGCAACAGGAGATAGAAACAGATGGAAGGCCATGCCACCAACGCCACGTGGCAAGGCACCTGATGATGATGACAGATGGAAGGCCATGTAATATATATACTCCTAATCATAATTTAAGGGCCACTTCTTCCTTCCTCTCTAATTTTAAGTTGAAATAATTGACAATGTTTAGAATTGATTCTATGTTTTATTTCATCATTTCCACACCTGTTTTGGAAAAAGAAATTAGCACAATGACCCATTAGTGAACAGCACATGCATTTAAAGGAACATCCCCCCCTTTTCAAAAAACAGAAAGTGTCAGATTTGGCCAATCTGTTTTCAATATCGCGTGTGTCCGCCCCGAGCCTGGATGCATGCTTCACAGCGCCGATGCATCGACCCCACAAGGGTACGGAGTGTGTCCTGAGGGATGGCCGCCCACTCGATCTGCAGGATGTCGACCAGCCTGGCCAGGGTGCCCGGTGGGGGGTGGTTGTCCCTGATGCGCCTCCCGAGCACATCCCAGAGGTGTTCAATTGGGTTCAGGTCAGGTGAGCACGCTGGCCAGGCCATACGGACGACTTCATGCTGCTCCAGGAAGTCGGTCACAAGGCATGCTCGATGCGCAGGTGCATTGTCGTCCTGGAAGATGGCGCCTTGACCAAGGTCCACAAGCGCAGGCAGTGCCACGGCCGCCAGAACCTCGTCCCGTTACCGGACCCCGTTCAGGATGCCGTCAATGGGGAGCAGGGGGGTCCGGGTACCACGGCTCATGCCACCCCACACCATCACCGACCCGCCGCCGTACCGGTTATGCTCTTGGACAGTGGCGTCAGCGAACCTCTCCCCTTGACGTCGCCACACCTGAGCCCGGCCATCGTTAAAGGTCAGGGTGAACCTGGACTCATCCGAAAACAAGACCCGGGCCCACTGTTGCCTTGTCCAGGTCACGTGCTCCCTGGCCCAGGTCATGCGGCGCACTCTGTTGACCGGTGACAGCACGGGTCGGACGGCCGGTCTCCGTGACCTCAAGTTTGCCTCATGTAGCCGTCTTCTCACCGTGCTGCAGCTGATGTTAGCACCTGTTGCGTCCCTCAGCTGACCCCTCAAGGTCACCGCAGTGGATGCCCTTTCCCTCAGGACGGAGAGGGCAAGGTAGCGGTCTTGCTGTCTTGTCGTTACTCTGGGTCGACCCGTGTGACGCCTTTCCTGGACTGCTCCAGTCTCATTGAAGCGCTCCAGCAGTCTCTGGATTGTGGAATGCGACACTTCAAGTCGTCTAGCAACTTCCCGCTGCGCTAGGCCTTCATCAAGCAGAGCGAGGGCTCTCCCCCGCTGCTCATCCGTCATCCGTCGTCTTGCAAGCATGGTTAAAACGAACCAAGAACGGGTCCTTTTTATCCTCGTCTGCGGGCAACTTTGGCTGGAGTAGTGTTCAAAAAGGGCTTGCCTTGCACGTGCAAAGCGAATTTTGTCGCTACCTTGCCTGCGTCGTCAGAGAGACCCTGCTGAAGATTCGACAATTTCGTGTGGAAATTGTCTTCCTTGGGCCGCCCATTGCAAATCGGCAAATCCCCAAACACGTGCCAAAAGGAAACTGCAATGTTGTCTGAGCTCTTATCCATTCAGTTACGGCAACGAATTGGAGAAAAGAGTAAGAGAAAATAGGTTATTTCTCCTTTCAAAAATTGACTCAAAAACGTTCCTGGCCCTTCAATAATGACGTGTAGTATATGTATAGGTATGTAGGCCTATGTACACATATATGTACTTATAAGCCAGATCAGCTAGTTTTATGGAAGGAGCAAATATAGTAATACAAAAAATTTAGTTGGGATGCAGATGCTGAAGCATTTTTTAAGTTGTGTGCATGAATAGTTACCATATTCTTGCACAAAAAATATTTCCGATTGAAAGTCCACTTTATCAAGTCAACTACCTTACCACCAGAACATCAACACAGTCATTCAGATTATATGTTTGCAATTCTGTCATCAAACTAATTTCTCCTGCCTGTATAATAGTATTTTATATCAGGGCCTATAGAGTGAAGTGTGTGTGTGCGTGCATGTGTGTGTGTATAAGTGAGCATGGGTGTGTATCACACTGTATGTTTGTGTATAGCTGAGGAGGGGTTAGGGGAAAAATTGAGTGGGAAAGGGACCGAAATACTTTAAGAAATTTCTTAACCTTTTTTTGTATGTAATTTGATATGTGATATGCGAATGCATTATAATCTGTGATGTAATTTTGATTGTCAAGGTGTTAATGCTGTGATACTGAAGTTATGTTTTTTTCTGTATATGAATTAGAATTTTTCTGTTTTTATTGTCATTCATAATATTGATTATAATTTTATGTAGGCCTACAACTATTGCATGCATAAACACGCATGCACACATAGCACTTGCACACACACATGCATGTGTGCATGCGCCCGCATGCACACACACACAAATATATAAACACAGTAGGGCCCCCTATGTCTCTTTATTCACATGAAAAATCTGTTTTTTTTATGACATGTCAGTGTTTAAACTTTAATATTATGTGGTTTCTTATGCGTCTTCTTACTTGTATAGCTTTGTTTGTTGTTCTCTTATTGTGTATGTAATAGTGAACATTTTTACCACCATTTGCTTTTTTTGCTAAATGTAAAGCACTGGTGAGCATGTTTTTATATAGAATAAGCGCAAGGTGGATGTGATGCGTCTAGTGTGTCGGCTAGTGACTGCGTGCTTGTCATCTCTCACTTTCACAGCCTACACCGCTGGCTAGCACTGCTGCTTGCAGCTAAGCGAAAAGAAGAGCAGAAGGCGTAAGTCTCTTCCTGTCAGTACATAGCCTCTCCATCAGCAAGCCCTATGTTGTGCCTCCTCTTGGCGACAGGCGGTAACTGAGCACCTCACGGATTCAGGCTAAATCTCGTGGGACTCGGAGGAGGTCTGGCCCCCAGACGTGCGGCATGCAGGCTCACCGGCGTGTGGATATGCCCTGGTGCCCACGAACCAGATCCCCAAGCTATGGGTAAATAGCTCCACTGCCTTGTGGACATCTCAGGAGAGAGTAAGGCTAAGGGAGTTAACCCTGAAAAAAAAAAAAGATGGAAGGCAAGGGGAAACCACCATCGTAGTTTCCCCAGGACAATCATGGGCAAAAGAAAGATGAAGAATGAAGTTAATGACGTGAATAGGTGCTCCTGTGGAGCACCTTCGTCCGGTAGGGACTGTCATGCGGCGCAGGTGACACCAGACTGTCAGCCAGCTACTGCGACCAAAATCAAACCTAAGTCAAATTCAGAAACAACAAAATAGCAACATGGAACATCAGAACACTGTTGCAGAAGGGAAAATTAAACAACATCAAAATGGAGATGGAAAGGCGTAACATCAGTATTTTAGGACTAGGGGAAGTGAGATGGAAGGGGGCAGGCATGATAACGTCAGGAGAATACAGTAATATACTCTGGTGGTAATTCACATGAAAGAGGAGTAGGCATTATAATGGACAAAGACAAATCAAAAGCAGTTAAGGGATACTGGGCTGTGTCTGACAGTTTTGCTGATCAAATTGGGAGGCAAACCATTTGATATCAACATCATACAGGTGTATGCACCAACATCCGCAAGTACTCAGGAAGACATCGACAACTTCTACGAAGTATTAGAGATGGTCAAGGTCCAATGTAAATCACAAGAAGTTACAGTCATAATGGGAGATTTTAAAGCTAAAGTGGGACAGGATAGGGTGGAGGATATAGTTGGACCTCATGGCCTTGGTACACAAAATGAAAGGGGAGGGAAACTTGCAGAATGAGCACAGATGAATGAGTTCATAGTAGGAAACATCTGGTTTGAGCAGCCTAATAGAAGAAAATGGACTTGGATGAGTCCAGGAGATAATACCAAAAATCAGATTGACTACATCCTGATCAATGAAAGATTTAGAAATTCTTTACTGTCAGCAAAAACGCTACCATGTGCAGACTGCAACAGTGACCACAATCCTGTAGCCTTTGATACCATTGACCATGGTATTCTCCTTTCTAGACTTCATCATACTTTTGGCATCTCTGACATTGCTCTCTCCTGGTTCACTTCATATCTATCACACAGAAAACAAACTGTTCTCATCAATGGCACTTACTCTCAACCTGCATACCTGACCTGTGGTGTTCCACAAGGATCTGTCTTTGGCCCTGTTCTTTTCACTCTTTACACCTCCCCCCTGTCCACCATCATCAACTCCCACTCTATAAAACACCACTTCTATGCTGATGACACCCAACTTCAAGACAATGACTCACCTGATAATATACAGCGCCTTTTGACTCACACCACTGAGTGTTACTCAGACATTAAGAACTGGATGACACACAATAGACTTCAGCTTAATGATGACAAGACAGAAGCTATCCTCATTGGCACCCGCCAGAAACTTTCTCGGCTGCCTCCTCTTTCTCTCCCATTATGTAACACATCAGTCCCAATTTCTGATTCAGCTAAAAACCTTGGTGTCTGCATTGACTCTACCTCTCCATGAACAACTTTGTTTCTCAAACTGCCAGATCTTGCTACTATCATCTCCATCGTATAAGCCTGATCAGGAAGTATCTCTCTGTCGAAACAACTGCAAAACTCGTTCTCTCCTTCATAATGTCTCGCATTGACTATTGCAATTCACTCCTGTCTGGTCTTCCTGCCTCCACCATTCACATCCTAAAGTGCATTCAAAACAATGCTGCACGCCTTGTACTCAAAAAGAAAAAAGCTGACCACATATCTCCTCTCCTGGCACAACTTCACTGGCTCCCTGTATCAAAGCGCATACAGTACAAACTAGACATCATGTGCTACAAAAGCCTCAATAACGCAGCCCCCGATTACCTGTCAAGCCTACTTGAGATCTATGTTCCCTCACGTACCCTCCGCTCTGCCTCCGATCCTCTGACTTTTCGCTTTCCACGCACTAAGCTCAATACCTATGGTCCACGAGCCTTCTCTGTTTCTGGTCCACTCTCCTGGAACAAACTTCCTCTCTCAGTCCGTCAGCAACCTACTTTTGTCTCCTTCAAGTCCGCTCTCAAAACTCACCTTTTCTCCTCTGCATAAAATCCTAACCTCACTCAACCCCCCCCCCCCCCCCCCCCCCCCCCCCCTGTCTCCGCTCGGAGGGGAATCACATTTTTATAATAAGCTACGCACAAAAAGTTAAGGATCACTATGAGAAAACAGGTGCGTAATAAACTCAGTTCGCTACTGTTATTTATTTCTCAGTCCAGCCAAATTGTTATGAATTCTTGTTCAGCTGTAAGTGGGCGATGTTGTGTTAGTGCGAAAATTGCACGGGATTCTCTACTACTGAGCTTGGCCGCAAACGGAAAAGCGGAAATTTGCGAAAAAAGACCTTGTTTTGGACCGTTCTGCCTGAACACATTGCACAAGCCAGATGAAAAAACCATTATGCACGTGCAAGCACTGCTGTTTATGTGTGAGATGCTGTCTCTTGCTTGGCTTTATAAGAAGACATTCCACCAGTAGTAGGCCTGATCTGACAATGCCTCCACGACGAAAATTGAGCGAATTTGAGAGGGGACGAGCTGTTGCATGGTTCCAAGATGGTGTTCCCAAGCAAGAAGTGGCCAGGTGACTTCAGGTGTCCATCTCGGTCATTGTCAGACTGATTCAACGCTTCACAGCCACTGGGAGGGTCCATGAAAGACGCAGATCTGGTCGACCGAAGAAGACAAACCCACGTGAAGATCGTCTCATTGAACGACAAGCCCTGCAGCAGTCTGGAGTCAACAGAATGGAGTGGCCAGCATGCAGTCCCGATCTCAACCCGATTGAGAACCTCTGGGATGAGCTGGATCGCAAAGTGAGGAGCAACCACCCCCCTCCCAGGGATGCCCAACACCTCTACCAGATGCTGCAGGCTGAGTGGCAGGCGCTTCCACAGAGGATCTTCACCAACCTGGTCAACTCGATGAGGACTCGCTGCGTCGAGTGCCAGAACAGCCATGGCGGTTACACGCATTACTGAACTTTTGGGAGCATCAGATGCCTTGTCTTGTGATTTCAATGACTTTGGGAAATCAAATTTCGATACGTACCCACTTTGATCAAATGTACACACCAAACGATTGCTCGAAATTGAAGGCAATTGTGCATTGTTATCACTAAAGCATGTTATTAAATGTTTGCCAAACTTCAACGCATTGGCTTTCTTATTTTGAAAGTTATGAATTTTTGTGTAAGTGATCCTTAACTTTTTGTGCGTAGTGTATATAATTGTGTATGGTGTGCTCTCTGTGGTTTTCCATTGCTTTTATTCTTTCTCCCCATTTGTAGCCATGTGTGTATGTGTGCGTGTGTGTGTGCGTGCGTACGTGCGTGCGTGCGTGCATGCGTGTGTGTCTGTTTCAGCGCTTATATTTGATTTTATCAAGATTTTGCGCTATATAAATATTGTAATTATATTATTATATTTAGGCTGAAATTGAGGAAAAGGAAACAGACCAAAAGCAACATCAAACTAATAAACCTTGGACTCTTAAAGACAGATGAAGTGATACGTAAAAAAATTTAATGTACATGTTCAAAACAGATTCAGTGCTCTGGGAGACAGTGAGGAACATGGGAGACATTGGTGACAGCGAGGAACAATGGACAAAGTTGAGAAATTCGATAAATAAAGCGTGTAAAGAAATCCCTAAGGCAGATAGAAAAGCAAAAAAGAGCTGGATGACTAACGAAATTCTGGGCTTGATGGAGGAAAGGAGGAGGGCAAAGAGAAACGAGGAGATATACAGGATGATAAACAAAGAAATCAGGTATAGGTGCAATGAAGCTAAGGAAGCTTGGCTGAACACAAAATGCAAAGAGATAGAAAACCGACACAAAATGCATCCTCAGGGTATGTACAGACAAATTGAAGAAATTGTCCACAGGAAAAATACATGCACATCAACTGGTTGCTTAAAATCGAAAGATGGCACGCTTATCATGGAAAAAGACAAAATATTAGACAGATGGGGAGAGTATATTAAAGACCTTTTTGAGGATGACAGAAACGAAGAACACATTATAAAAAGAACTTTGAAGGACCACCCATAATGAAAGATGAAGTTAGAGCAGCACTGAAAAAGATGAAACCAGGAAAAGCCCCAGGACCAGACAACATTACTACAGAGATGATTGAAGCCGAAATGAAATTTACGACACTGGAAAAATTCCCAAAGATAATTATGTCAAAATCAATTTTCACTGCACTTCCAAAAGAAGACAGGGACAATAGAATGCGAACTCCATCGCACAATCAGTTTAATGAATCATGTAACAAAAATCCTGTTATGAATAATCATGATGAGACAAGGAATACAATCAGAAGAGAAATAGCAGAAGAACAGTGTGGATTTGTAGAAGGGAAAGGAACTATTAGTGCCATATACATCCTAAGAACTATCATTCAGAGAGGTCAATTGAGATGAATAAAGATTTGTATTTATGCTTTGTTGACTATATCAAGGTTTCGATCGGGTACGACATGAAGAATTGATCAACCAACTAGGAAGACTCAATGTTGATGGAAAAGATCTACGAATAATCAGGAATATGTACTGGGAACAAACAGCTGCAATGAGAATAGAAAACAATATAAGCTCTTTCCAAAACATCAAAAGAGGAGTCAGACAAGGTTGTGTTTTGTCACCAGATCTGTTTTCACTTTACAGCGAAAACATCATGAGAAACCTAGAAGACCCTGGATTAAAGGTTGGAGGGAAAATGATAAACAACATTCGATACGCAGATGACACCGTGCTAATCGAAAGAAAATGAAAGGGACCTACAAAACCTTGTGAATATACTAGAAATAGAAAGCAAAGGTAAGGGGTTGGAACTAAACAGCAGGAAGACTGAAGTCATGGTGATCAGTATAAAACATGAAATCCCCTCATGCAAAATAACAGCAAATGGGACAACCTTGACACAGGTTAATAAGTTCAAATACCTGGGAACGGTCATTTCATCAGATGGCAGATGCACATCAGAAATAGCCGGCAAAATCAACCAAGCCAAAATAGCATTCAAGAAGATGACAAGCATTCTTACCAACAAATGCCTATCAATTAACATCAGGAAGAGAGTCCTTGAATGTTATATAGAACCAAAACTGTTGTACGGATGTGAGGCGTGGACAGTCAGCAAGCAAAGCCAGAGCAAGATTGAGACAGCCGAGGTGGTTTCTAAGAAGAATGTTGAGAGTTCCATGGACAGCAAAGAAAACAAACGAGACAGTCTTGATGGAGGCAGACACAAGTAGATCACTCATAAGGAAGATTATGAAAAGAGGAAATATTTATAGGCCATTTTATGAGGAAGGGGGATTTGGAGCACCTGGTCACAATGGGAAAGCTGGAGGGAAAGAGAGCACCAGGTACACCCAGGGAGAAAATGCTAGACGGACTTGCGGAGTGGCTGAAGACGAGGTGGAGGAGATGCTTGGGACAACAAGAGATAGAGATAGATGGAGGTCCATGATCGCCAACGCCATGGCACCTGATGATGATGCGCAATACAAATAAACATTATCATTATATTATTACATGCATGAAACTGAAAAGCAACAGCAGTCTTGCCCAATAAAAATCATTTCAATTGTAACTTTAATGTATGAGAAAGTATCATTACTGCAACGGGAAAGATTTCTACAGAAATGTTCTCTCCATCCCTCCTTGTCGTTTTCTTCACTTTCTTAGACGTGTCTTATAGCATGGGGGAGGCCTGTAGCAACTGTCCTTTTATGGTGAAGGAACGCCTCTTGCCATCATTTCTGATACTGCTTGTTTTCTTTTTCATTCTATTTACTGTGGCAAGCATTCTCTCTCCACCCTGCTCTCCATGTAATCCTAAGCGAAACTGCCATCTTCTGATCAGGTGACACAATGTTCCTCCAAGATGATTGTGCTGCTTTGGAACGATACTATATGTACCTCTTTTATCAGCAGCAAACAGTCTTCTGTACAGACTCACACACTTGTCAATGACTTCTATTTTGCCTACCTGGTTTTCCTGCACAGGTTTTACAGATGACACAAGTTCATAAACTTTGCAATAACAGGCATTCAGTTTGGTGAATTTGTGTTTTATTCTTGAGGCAACACCCCAGATCTCTTGGTTATCTGTCAGTGTGTAGGTCTCAGCCTCAATGTTGTATATTATAGACTTCTGGTTTTAAGTAGGCCTACTTGTTGCAATGGTGATAGGCCTATGTTACTATCCTGTACCTTTTCAGAACTTCTCTTACAGTGACTACTATTGGTCCCTCATGTATTAAGAATGGTTGAAGGGGGGTTGTTGTGTTTTTGTCTTTGGCAGCAGCGCTTCACCTGTTGAACTCTTCTCAAAAATTCTTCACTCAAGATATGTGAAGGTTGATGTTCTTCTTTTGCCATATCCAAAGCTATTCTTTTTTCAAGATCATAGCACTGATTTTCAAGATGATCATGTTTGTTTACAATGCCTATCAGAATATGAAGGAAGGGAGGGGCCCAGTTGTCAACTTCAATGTCCCAAGCATTTGGCAAGACCACATTCTTGTACTGTTTTCCATCTTTTTTATGTCCACCTGCTTTTTGGAAAGCTGCACGGCACTCTTTCAGGCTGTCTAGTGTTCTCTTTTTTGCTGCTCTTTGATCTGTCTGCTTCCACTGTATTTCAGTTTTCAAGGCCTCACACCAAAGGCATGGATGGACAGCCTGAGCCCCTGACAGCCCAAACATCTTTAATCTCTTGAGTGCAGCATCTGCAAAATTCACAGAGGTCTCGGAGCCTTCTCTGGTGCCTACATACATGAAATTTACGGAGGTAGTTTGACGCACGTTTCAGCCTAATGTAAATGGGAGAGAAGCACTGACTGATATTGTCAATCTCAGAGAGGGTTAATAAAAGTGACTAGCTTCTCTTACATGACTTTTTGACCTATGCAACCTTCACTAGATTGGTTTTATTTATCTGAAAAAGAAACTGGTTTTCCGCAAAAATGTTGACACCAGAACTGTCTTGCAATGCTGCATGCTTTCAGCCTTTGAAAGCATGTGAGTTGAGTCAAGAACTTATAAATGACTGTAGACAAAGCTGACACAAGAAGAGGTTGAAAACAGCGGTAGTTACTTGCTGTTAGTCTGAAATGAGCAGCAGACAGGCCTAACACGAAAAGTATTGATTTTCCAAGCCCCCCCTTCCCCCTCTCCAACACGAAGGGTTCGTGGCTGCAGCAATACTGGCAGCTAGCCAACATTGCACGTGGTTCAGGCAGGCCCACATTGTAGAATTATATAAGCCACACTGTCAGTGAGTAGTATTCGAAGTGGCAAGGGGAAGACTAGGATGATGGAGTGGGGGTGGGGGTAGAGGGCATGCCTCAGGGAACGACTTGACTGGTCAAGTCACTCAGTGTATTAGCACACTGTGGTTCTTTGTAACTCGTCAGCTGTCAGTGATCTCTTGGTAGGAAGTCTGCCTAACTCTGAATACTTTTCTGGTTTCCATCTGAGCGGTTATGAGTTTTTAACGGGGATTTCCACAAAATATTACAAATATGTAGTAATTTCAAAAAAATACTACACAAATCATCTGAAAATACATTTAGTCATGCCTAATGCACGATTCTGTGTAATTTCATGCATAGATTCCTACAAATATGGAAGCAACAGTTGTTTTAACTGAAAGTCATAATCACTAAACAAAAACAGTTTGATTCTGATCACCAAACAAAAACAGTTCTCAATTTGGCTGATCTGCTCTCCGAGTGGCTCTAACATTGCTCTGATGTTTTCATTGGTCTTTTGCTTCTGTAATGCAAATCAAAAAGCAGTTTTCTTTCGCATTTGTGTTCAAAATTTGCCACAGACAGCACAAGTTTAAAGCTTCCATCCCCATGATCACCTCCAACCTTAACCCAGACTTCATTTTCAGGAATATTATCACTGTGCCATGTCAGCATGTTTTTTCTCATACTGATCAAATAGATTTGTAATAAATACAGGCAGATTTTCAACAATTGCCACTGGAAAAGCTGTTTCTATGTCTTGATGTGTTATGTTGCTATCATGGACTTAAGTTTGCGTTTTTGTATCTTGACAGTGCCATAGATCAAACTTTTTTGAAACTCTCCTTTTCCCCTCTCTCGAAAGTAACTCCACACTTTCTGGGTATCTTCTTCATCTCCGTCTGTTTTGCCCAGCTGAGCAACATTCTGGGTTTTATTTTGGCTGATGTTTTTTGCTGTTAAGTGGCTCTTTGCACATCTAGCACCCTTCAGAATCTCAAGTTTGTTTCCTTTTTCTTGTGAACTTAAGCTCTGTACTATGCTGCCTAATCACATCAGCCTCTGAAAATCCTGAAGTGTCCTTCTGAATACTGTCTAGTTGATTCATCCTTTTCTTTCTCGTTGCAGAAGTGGCAAGAGCCGATGATTTCCTGGGTTTGTTGATCTTTTTCAGTATAACTGGCTGACCCCTAGTTTGGCATACGATAGTTTATCACTTGACTGCCATTTGGATACGAACTAAACAAGTTAGGCTTGTTCTGATTTCGTCAGTGATGCTTTTAGTGCTTCTAGTGGATGGACGGTTTTTCTTTTGTCAGTTTGTGGTGATCTGTGCCTAATTCCTGAGAGAGAAATGAAGCACTGGTGTGGCTTTGTGTTAGTCAGTTAGAGAGAGAAATGAAGCACTGGAATGGCTTAGTGTTGGTCAGTCTTCATTCTGGGGCTGGACGATGAGCAGGTAACATGTCTGATTCTCTTTGTGTGCCTGAAATGGAAGAACGTGCATACGGTTTTCTTTTTTTCTCAGCCTGGCTGTTGTCAATAACATTACCCTTAACAATTTATGTCCAGGCCCAGAGACAAATTCGAACAGCCATCTTTTGACAGTCTTCTGTTGTGATGTTGAAGATGCTGGTGGCTGGAACTGTGCATCTGGTTCAATCAAACTGCTGTTACATACACTTTGGCTGCCTCGATAATTAGAACGTTCCTAGCACTCTTACCTGTATTACGGATATTGCTTTCACCTGCATAAACTTTGTTTCAGCAGCAGTACCGTCATGATTATCACCTTTACTGCTCTCTCTCTCTCTCATACACACAAAGAAACCCACACACACATACACACACAGAGAGAAACATACACAAACACACAGAAAAACATATAACACACACACAGAGAAACATTAACACACACAGAGAAACACACACAGAGAAACACACACACACGTGTATACACACAAAAAAAAGGTAAAACAGATCTCTCTCTCTCTCCCAACACACATACAGATGTAAGTTTGACTCAACTCCAGAGAGAGAGAGAGAGAGAGAGAGAGAGAGAGAGAGAGAGAGAGAGAGAGAGAGAGAGAGAGAGAGAGAGAGAGATTAGTGTGTCAGACACTGCCCTAGATAAGACAGGCTTACACACAGCCTAGTTCACAGTGGGCAGCGTGCCCTCAGCAGTGCAACAGCTAACACCCGATTTTAGCCACATGTAAACCTCTGAAAAAAAGAGAATGTAAACGGTGAGCAAAGAGCAATTTTTTTTTTTAATTTTCGAAAGTTAAAGCATTGAAGGCCACGAATCTGACCTTGCCAAAATGGAGAAAAATCTGTGAAGATTGTAAATTGCACTACACTTGCATCACAACTACAAAAATAATCTCACTTTTATACAGAGCAAAGAGCAACCGAAGATGTCAGTTCATTATCACACTTGTAATTTCTGATAAAACTCAAATACACAGTGATGCATCAAAGTAATGATCACTTCTTCAGAACAATGAGTGTTCACTGCACTAAATGCATTCACGTAAAGTGATGAAAAAAAACATGATCATTAAAATTTTTTTTAAAAAACATACAGAAAACCACACTCAGCTTCCTTTTTTATCAATAGTGCTGTAGCACAAGATGCGCTTCAGTGATGGACTTTGGTCAAACCTGCCTGGCTAAAAATAGCACTCGCAGGTGATGCTGGCAGAAAGGTATCAAATAAAGGGTGTCAGAATACCTGGGAAAATGCAGCTGTGCTTGATCTCTTGTAAAAACCGGAAAATTGTACCAGGAAGAAAGTCTTGGAAGAGTTCTTCAAGGAGTCTGCCGTGTAGTGTTTGTCTCACATTGTGCAAGTCCCAGCAATCAAGAATGCCTGATGCTCAATGGCTCGTCACATGGTAAGCCTATACACCATGGTGCTTCTTCATTTTTTAAAAGTTACAAATGAGTGTAGAATGTGTGACCCCTGTCTAACTTACATAACACTGTCTCTTTCTTATGGTTTCCTTAAGCAGATGGGAGAATTTCTTTCAGGTTGGGGCAGATTTGGAAAAATTTGTCTGTCTGTCTGCTTATTCCAATCCTCCTGCCAGAGATTTCTCACATAACTGTGTACTCTGGATTTTACATATGTGTAAGGAGTGAAAGATTTAGACATCTTTTCCTTTGTGGTGTCCTTGGCCAGGCAGCCTTTTCATTGCTTCTCAACACCAATATGGCCAGGAATCCAGGCAAAAACTACCGGTAACCTTCACTTGTAAGATTAGAAAACACTTTAAAGAACTTCAGAAGTTCTGGGTAGCTATGTTTCGGCCAGCAATTACCTGCAAAGAGAAAGGGAGTCTGAAAAAATGAGAAAATCTTTATGCTTGCACTAGGACACCACTTTCAGATCCAAAACTAAAGCAGTCAGTTCAGCAGAATAAACGGAACTGTCAGACAGAATATGTTTTGAAAATGAACAATCAGCAAAGGAACTGTCAGACAGAATATGTTTTGAAAATGAACAATCAGGAACAGCAGAACCGAAGGCAGCAGCAGCAACACATTCATCAGACTTGGATCCATCAGTGAATATTCTGTGGGATGACAGAAATTTCTGACATAGTTCTCCATAAAACGGCCTGTATGCCAGCGAACTGGTAGAGTCTTTACGGAAGGAAGCAAGATCAAAACAGACCTTCAATGTTTTCAAGGTCTATGGTGGGCTGTCTGGAAATTTCGAGAAGTTGGAAACAATCGCTATATTTATATCTGCCTTTTCCATATATATGAGGACAGATAACAAAGACAACTGGTTATGGCTATTGGGTGACAGTCATGTTTACCTGTGACAATACCTGGAAAGAACATTTCCATGCAACCAAACGGTGGTAGAATGACTGTTTATTGCAAAGAAGTATATAAGACTGTGGACAGCCAATAAGACTATGCAAATAGCCAAGTGAGACTACACAAGTACCAATGAGACTACAAAAATAGCCAGAGGGGCTACAATAGCAGCCGACAGGACTTAAAGAAAAGTTGGGGTGAGCAACTGTAAGTTACAGCCACCCAGGGGTAGTTGGGTCAGTTCAATACCACCCTTGCTTGCACAAAACTACTTCCACCAGCCAGTCAAAGTGTAAACAATCGTTCCCTCCATGCTCTTGGTAATACCATCACCCAAAGGACTCTCGATTCGAAAAAATACTTTGGAATGAACAAGTAGCTGCAAATCTGGCTTCAGGCATATATTTTTTATGATACCTGATGAGCGATAGGAACACTTTGCTAATTTATTAAACATATTCTGAGATGAACCGTTTTTGTCTTTTTAGGTTGTCCTGCAACAATCTGATAAGGGTTAGACTTGCCGTCACTAAATCTTGTTCACTGGCCAGTTAGTTGTCACTTTCAGGAAAAGTGTCCAGATAATCTGGGATTTTATGATAGGAATATTGTCATGTTTGGTACATGACTGAAGTAGTTCCTTGTTTATCAAATTCCTGTCGCTTTCCTTTTGAGCCATGAACGTTGACGTGAGTGTCATCCACACTTGGCCCTTCTCGTTTGATGCATATCGATGAGTGGAGTCTATCGTATTATCAATGTCATCGTCATCCATGATATCAAAGAAACTTTATATGAAGCTGTCCTTTTTTCTTGGAATTGCTTGTGTCCAATACATCGCACTGTCTTTGTCTTCATCACCAGTCTCAACTGCGATGCCGTCATTGTTTTGACCCTTCATGTCATTGATCATTTTGATGCGTTAACGAAGTTCGTTTGTAGTTGACCAAAGTTTGTCCTTTTTGCAAATGACGACAATATAGTCTCTTGAAATTTATCAAGGCAGCAAGTTGTGAATTTTAATCAACTCTTCTTTTCCCTTCATTTCATCCCGATTCGAACTAGCGTTAGATCTGGTTTTAGTTTGTCTTCTGAATCTTGATGGGTTCTTTGTCCACCATTTTTCCTGTGACAATAGTCAGAAAAATAGTTCTATGCAACCAGATGTTGTTACAACGACCGTTCATTACAAAGCAGTATAAGAGACTGTAAACAGCCAATCAGACTATGCAAGTAGCCAATGAGACATATACCAAAGATGCCAGTGGGGCTACATTAGTAGCCGACAAGACATTAAAAAGTCAAGTCTGAGTGACTGGAATTAAACTTCATCACAATGGGGTCATTTGATCAGTTCGAAACTACACCTGCCTGCACCGACCTACTTCCTCCGGCCAGTCAGCAGTGTAAAAGAAATAATATTAAATGATCTAGCTTACCAGAAAGTTGTGAAATGTACAAGCACAAAGCATAGTCACTAGACACAACAAAACAACTGCCTAAAAGTGAGTTCGTGAAGGGCAAGTCATCATCATCATCATCATCATCATCAGGTGCCTTGCCGCATAGCGTTGGCGATTATGGACTTCCATCTGTCTCTATTTCTTGTTGCCTCAAGCATCTCTTCCACCCTCCTTGTCTTCAGCCACTCTGCAAGTCTGTCTAGTATCTTACATATTATCTTATATATCATTGTCTATATTATGGACAGAAAAAAGAAGGGCAAGTAAAGTTGGGAAACAAAGACAGCAAAGAAAGACAGCTAAGCGCCACACGTCTGCCTCTGGTGAAAGCTCTTGCATGAATGACCAACTCTTGTGTTCTCTCGCATGATCCAGATTCCTGCCGGAATTACGGGAATGAAAATCAAGTTAAAGTGAGGATTTTTCCCCCTAAATCCCTGTTTGGCTAAACCTACTAATTGCATCAGACCCTAATGCCCACCTTTCTATTCCCGCTCATGTCACCCTGGTTTTCTAAAGGTTATTGACTGAACAACATGAGTCTGGTACAGGCTACTTGAGTGCAAAGAGCACTACTAGGCTGATTAAGGGTGTGGGGCCTAGAGATGTTTCATATGAATACAAATCTGGCCAGAGAGAGGGAGCTTGCCAGCTAGACTAGTGCTTCAGCTGATGCAGTAAGTATAGTTAGCTTAAAAGAGGTTTAGGAAAAATCATCATATTAATTCATGCTTGTCACCATACATCCACATATGAATTTACCTTGCATTAATATGGACCAAACACATACAGATGCACAAAATCCATCCCCTCATTGTCTCTCTAAATCCAATGCTAACTGCTGGAAAAGATTATGTTTCTCACGAATACATTTCTGCTATCTTGAATCTTCCACATGCCAAACATTCAGCTACACATACAGCCACATGTTCATGCACATCCACATGTGGCAGGCTGCCTCTGTCAATTTATGTAAATTCTCCCTTCTCTTTTCAGTCACAGTCTGAGCATGGAGGAACACAAACTGGTGTTGGACAGGAAGGAATGTTTATGCTGCAGTGACATCTCCAAAATGTCCACAAACTCCTGAAAACTGTTGGCCGCTGCCTGCCCCACTTCCTCTGTAACACACACATCACACAACCCTTTCAATGCCAGCTCTTAACCCCTTCACTGCCTTTTTAAAGCTGATGGATGGGGCGCAGGAATGAAAGTGAATTTTCTGATCAGATTTTAGAAAGACAAACACAAACAAGCAAACAAACAAAAACCAATTCCATACATGAACATGACATATCCACTAAGTAATGAGCTTTTCAGGGTGAACCCTAAATACTCACTGGCAGGAAGCAGTATTGGGACTAAAAGATAAAAACAGTCCCCACAACCTTAAAGCTGCAGGGAAATTCAGTTGCCATATATGTACACACACACACACACACACACACAGAGAGCCTGAATTACCTAAAATTGCTTCTGCAGTCACATTTCTTTAGAGCCAAAAATAATCATAATAGGGCCAACACATATCCAATTATCAATTATAAAAGAATATATATATATATATCTATATATATATATATATAAGGTTTGACTGAACACATTATAGGTGAATGGACCAGCAAGGCAGAAAATGAAGGAAGAAATGATAGAATGCAAAGGAGCAAGGGATAAAGAGAATGAGGAAATTTACAGCACAGAAATTTCAGGACACTTTTTATACTGACTGAGTCCCCTGGGAGGGGAGGGGGTGATATGGGGGGGGGGGGGGGGGAGACTAGAACATGTGCAGCACTCCAGCTTACGAGGTACGACATTTAAGTCAAGCAAACTGTTACTATGCTTCTAGACTGAAAGTTTTGACATAAGAAAAACGAATATTCTGACACTGCGTATAAATAAACAATCAATATTCTGACCAGCAACTTATCAGCCTATCAAATTTTTTAGAGTGAGTGAAATTACCTTGAAGTGCAGAGTAAGCCATGTCTGTCGTTTTCAATTTGTGGGACACTCCTCTGCTTAGATACTGGTATGAGTGGTGAATCTGATGCAAGCCTTGAAGCATCTGAAAACAGAAAGCAGTCTAAACCTTTCTGCCATCTTTGGCAACTCAAACCAAAAAAGTGGTCTTAACCCTTCTGCCACTTTTGGCAACCAGCATCAATTATAGGGTTTCTCAACTGTGGTAGACTCCCAGAAACACACTACTGGACATCTGTATGTAACTGTAGTCAATCTAGAAGATACAACTATACACTTCACTCGTTTCTGTGTAAGACATGAGCAATATTAACACTGACACTCCCAAGTTATCACAGTTTTAAGTGTAACCATCCCAAGGCCATCCAATGCTCTACTTGCATACGCCATTGGCAGAGCTCTGCACATTCGCTGTCAGAGGCACAGCTGTGTAGACTGGCTAGGAGAGCAGTGATAAAATGGTTATATAAAATGTGAAATGATATAACAGTGGCAAAAAGATGATCAAGTAACATCTATTTCCTTTTCAAACAATTCAAAATAAGGAGATAAATATGAAAAAAAGGGATTTCATTAAAAGGGAAACAACAATTTACTGATCTACTGAGGACAGACTGCAACCTCTTTGCTCAGTAGCTGTAAAAAGAAAAAAAACTTCGTGTAACCATGAGGTCAACAGGCAAGTGATAGTAAAGACTTCACTACTCACATCAGATTTTTGAAAGCTGGTCCTATGCCTCTCCATTAGTGTTGTACCGTCCCTAAGCCTCAATAAGGCTGGTTGTCTGGAGGCCACAAGCACACATTTTTTCTTTAAGTCGGACTCAAACCCATACAATAAGACAGTAGGATTTGAAGGCAAGAGCTCTATACTATGCCAACCTGGCCTCAGCTATATGTAGTGGTCAGTTCAGTTAGAAGTTATCCTAATATAAGCCTGAAAATGAAAAGGTCCATAAACAAATAACAAAGATCTGCACTGCAATGATTTTACCATTTGAAAATGTGTTTTGTTCAGTCGCTAAAATCAATAGCATTCACACACATACACCATCAGTTACATCCTAAAACAAGTCACACTACTGCTGTGTACAAAATTTTGAAGCAGACAAAATCACCTGTGCAAACTGTTGAGTTAGGGTGTGGACACGTCTGAGGCCAGGACCTAGCTGTGAGAGGTGAGGGGGAGACTTGTCACACCATTGCAACATTTCATTCTCATAGCAGTAGGTGAAACTCAACATCAGCTGGCTTAGTTCTCCTATTATCAAATCTAGGGAATGGCTTGCTCGCTGCATCCCACTCTGCGACTGGTCACTTTTCTGGGTCAACACGGCAAAACAGAAAGAATATTATACAAGACATTGCAAACAAGACTAAAAAAACAACAACAAAGCCTCATGCAATTCAACGTGGCAAAGTGGTTAGTGCAATGGACTACTAATTGGGAGGTCACTGGAAACCCTATCTGACTGAACAAATTTTTGTGCAATATTTAACCCTGACTGGCTCCTTCACAGTGCTAAACGTGCTATAAGTGCATATGGAGAACTGGGACCACACAATCAAGTCTCATCCACTTCATGGATGTGCCACTGAGAGTTGCTCAAATTTCCTGACCAACAGTGTAGGTGTCTGTGCCACTCAGGCCCGATTTCATCCACATTACAGAAGAGTCATTGAGAGTCGCTAAAATTTCATGACCAACACTGTTGCTGTCTGTACCATTCATGCCTGATTGAAGCCATGATATATTATTTTAGTAAGCACTGAGTACCGCAATAATCTGAATTTTACCTCCACAGGATCATGATCATCATCTCCATTATTATGCAATCATCAATCATCATGAACATTGTCCCAGATTCTGTGGCCCTTTATGCGTTGATCTTGTGATGACCTCAATTTCAGTTTCCTAAACTGATCCCACGCCTCAGGATAATTCCAGTTGGTATCTTTGGTGTCTATGAATCATGGCTGCTGTTGTTGGAGGGCTGTGGTTGTGGTCTCCTTACCTGGAGTTTCTCATTCAGTCTGCCTCCACTTTCATTAGCAGGGAGCTTAGTATCAGTAATATAGTAACAAATCATAATAACTACATTTGTTTGGTACAAAACCAGTTCATGTTAAGATTTACATTTGTCCAAACAATGATGCCATTTAAAACTTTTGTTTGCTTTCTTTTGCCATGTTCACACATTACTGCAATATATAGCAGGCCCGGAGAAGATTACAATTTTCTGCTAGCCTGCTGAGCTAGCAGATTTTAAGATCTACAAGCCTGCAGACATTTTCACTAGTCCAACATGCTGCCCTGAAAAATGGTAAAATTCTCTTTATGATGATCACCAAAAATAATCACCAGAACAAGCCATTGTTACAACAAAGGTGGTCAAACTTTCTTCTGGAGACTTTCATCAAGGTGGGGAGGGAGGGGGAGGTAAACTCTGGGAGATCTAGCGATAAAACAGAGATGTAAAGGGCAGATTATTGACCTCAAAGTTTACATGGATTCTCTGTGTAAGTTAGAGAGAGTTCATCAGTTTAATACATATTCATAATCATTATCTTTTTGCTCACATAGCCAAAGTTTATTTTGTCCAACTAGTTATGTTTTGCAAATTACATCATCATCATCCTGCAATATTTTCCCCTTTTTATAATTTTAATCACTTACTTTTAAAGTGTGACTGTGAGTGTGTGTGAGGATGAAAAAGAGACAGAGTGAGTATGAAACCAATGAAAGAAAGAGAGAGAGAGAGAGAGAGAGGAGGAGGAGAGAGAGAGAGAGAGAGAGAGAGAGAGAGAGAGAGAGAGAGAGAGAGAGAGAGAGAGAGAGAGTGAGAGTGTATACATATGTGTGTGTAACACACACGTAACACAAATAGAAAGTTTGGCGCTAGTGAGACTTGTATGTTCATTAAAAAGCAAGTCTCACAGAACAATTGGCAGTTTTATACACAAAAGATGGTTAGTTTGCAGCTTTTTAAAGAAAATCGTTTGTTTCAATTAGATTGCCAGCCCCACCTTATCTGTTGGCTACGTCTGTAGTGGTACTGAACTAAGTGTCGTTGGCTGTTGATTGGTTGATGTGTGTTTTGCTTTGCTTGTTTTTTTTGTTCATTTCCCCCCCAAATTTTCTGTTTGTTGTTGTGTCTTTTTAGTGTGTGTGTGTGTGTGTGTGTGTGTGTGTGTGTGTGTGTGTGTGTGTGTGCGCGCGCGCGCGCGCAGCTCAGTGTGAAGGGAAAACACTTTGAAAATATTTAAATTAATCCACCTTAACTGAAATTTATGCCCTGAGAGACAAGTGAAGACAATGTGAGAAAAATCATCAAGCCAACGTCTAAGCCTTCTAAACTAGTTTCTTTGACGTACCATCAAGTGACACATCGAATTCGCTCTTGTCACTCAAATGTCCTTGCCAATAATAGACACATTCTCTTTCCCTCCCCATCCCTTGATCTCGTTAAGACATGTTGTATTGCTTCAAACTGTTTGACCAAAACTGACAGATTGGGCGAACCAACTGCCTTCACTGACAGACCTATGAGTTGCCTTTCCCTAGATTGCTTCATTTTCGCTCGAATGTTGGCAGACTCAATTATTGCAGACAAAATCATCTGGCATATCGGAAAGTCTGAAAAATCGAAATAAATTATAACTGCAGGTCAACTCGATTATTGCGGACAAAATCATTCAGCATATCGGAAAGTTTGAAAAAACGAAACAAATTATAACTGTCAGAGGTCAGAATTGTCACTCGCCCAACAGACTAATAATTTTTCATTTTGACTCGCCCGATAAGTTTTTTCCTCGCTTCTGGCAATTGGGTGAGTGAATTTCGCTAGCCCTGAATAGTCAGATACTTGTACATACCTGAACCCTTTCACACTTGCACTGCTAAATGTAAAGCTAGCTCCTAGTATTTGCATTTTTCTGACAATTTTTTCATCCGAGTACAGTCATGCTGACAAACATACTGCCATTCACTTATTTGAAAGTAGAGAAAAAAGAATTTTTGCACACATATACACAAGTATCCGTAGTTTGATTAGCATGTGGTTTTATGTGTCCCGGGTCTAGTGTGCATGTCCCAGTCACCAAAGATGTCACAGACAGAGGTATTTTTACGGTGACAATACAATGGTTAGCATACAAACACGCTCTATTGTCTAAAAACAACATTTGTTACTTGTACACACAACACCTGTCCTACCTGACGCTGTCTCTGCTCCTCCAGTATAGTATCCAATACACAGGCACAACACAAATGTCACATAAAAGAATTGTCACGATGTCACCAAAATGAACATAAACAGAAAGAAACAGAAGTGTTTTACAAAGATATTTTGTACATGTTTGTCTACAGATTTCATTCCTATACACTATTTACACATATGTGCCTATAGAGCAACTTTGCAGCTACTGTGATGATGGTGAGATGTTGTCGTCACTGTGATTGTCACCATCACTGTCAGTGTCACCAGTGTTGTCACAAGCACTGGTTGTAGCCTGTGTCGTGGTGTTTAGCGCATGGTAGTCCCAGAACAGTCCTGGGCAAGGCAAAGGGGCACCTGACAGAAAGTGCACATAAAAATGGTCTCCACTTTGCGGCCTGATGGTGTCCTGCGTCCCATGTCGTCACATTGGCGACACATCGTCTTTCGATCATCACGTTCCACCAGCTTGTGATGATCGATCGTTTGCAGGGCAATGGGTGCATCTGCCACAGACTTGCTCCGCCCAGCCTTGCGCTTTCGGCTTGTGAAACTGCATCGCAGCTGTTCAGTGACGTCAGCACGGAAGAGATGATGGTCATAACCCTTCTTTGGAGGTGGGCCACGTGCTGACTTTTGCCAGGTGATGAAAGCCTGGACAATATACAGGTTGATCAAAGAATGAAATATGTACCTCTACCACTTCTTGCTGGCATGGCCAAATGGATAATAGACCCTGTGTAGGTCCAATTAGTCAACACCACCCATGTACTTCTTGTAGGCAGCGATGATAGTCGGAATTTGTTTGTCCTTGACAGTTGTCATACCTGGTGGCTATTGTTGCTCAACAGGTAGATCTGCCTTTTACCCTTGTAGATTGTCGCCATCATCGAACCTTTCTGTAGCTGCAAGAGGTCGCCTTTCTGACTCAGCTGGGCAGATTTCATCATCTGTGGCAGCCCCTTCCTGTTTGGCATCACCGTCCTGCAGCCATGTCCCGTTCTGTGACAGGTGTGACATGATGGGGACACTGGTGAAAAACCTATCAAAATAATATGCGGGTACTGGTTGAAATAGGGAGTAACGAATTCTGTGACTACCTCCTCCCTGAGGCTGACAGCGGTGTATTGCCGGCTGTGACGGCCTGTGTAGATGTCAAAGTTGACACAGTAACCAGTCTCAGCCTCGCACATCTTCCACACCTTGATGCCCCATTTTGTGGGCTTTGCAGGCATGTTTCCTATCATGGCTTCATCGACACTCAACTCACACCCTGGATTGTAGCTGGCACCGAAACATGGTTGATGAAGGACCTGACCTTGAAGAGCAGGTCATAGTCAGGACTGTCATGTGCAGGTGTCTTTGCCGTGTCACACAGGTGAAAATACTGGTTAAGTTTTAGAAACCTGGTTTTCAGCATCACACTGCTGATCCATGAACCTGTGAAGCGAGGATCAGTTGAGCAATAGCACCATAGACGGGACTGATGTTTTAGCCCCATCATGATGAGAATAGCCAGGTGTGCCCTGATTTCTTCATCCGTCATCTCTTCCCAAAGTAGGTCAGGTTGCCCCTTTGCCGCAATCTTCTGACTAGCGTAAGTTGTCTCCTCACCAGCATTGACAAAAAAATTTCTGGCGGCAGAAACAACAAAAAATAGTATAATGGTTTCACATTTAGGCCCAACAACTTGTGAAAAACCCTTGACTTCACTGCCACATGTCAACGGTCGCCATGCCTGCAACAGTGCAGCCAGCGGAACATCGTCGTCTAGGTCACTGTCATTTCCAACTTCACCATCACCACCTACTTCAACATCTGATTCTACATCTTTCTTTTCTTCTTCTTCATTTTCAATACGATCAATTTCCCTAAAAATTTCCTGCAACTCTGCTTCAGTGTAATCCACAAATTTGTCTTGTTCACTGATACTTGCCATATTTCCCACGCTCACAGTTGTGAATAAAAGTAAAGCATCAGTACAAAGTCTCTCAGTAGTGAATAGAAAGTTTCTTGCATCCCATAATACTGCTACTATTTCTAGAACATCCCAACGCGAGACTGACCAAGATTCTGACCATAGGCAATAAGACAGGCAAGTCCGGTAGTGATGGAAATTCTCCACACATCTGCCGGCGCTCTCAGGCGCTGTGAACAGATGTTTACATTCTTCCGCAGGGCCGTTTCGGGCGGTGTGAACAGCTTAGGGTTAATGCAGTATAAGCATAGTCAAGATCATAACAGAATGAGTTCTGACAGAAATGTCGGCATAGTATCCAAATTTAGACACTCAAAGCAAAGTGTGCAATTTTATTGTCAATTCGTACTATGACTGGCAGCTAAAGCTAATGTAGTTTTCTCAAGGCAGTTTTTGCATCCCACCGTTTACTCTCCTGTGGGACAAGTCAAGCTGCACTGTTTTGGATTCATTGGATTATGCAATTTTGTAGATTTTTTTAGATGTTTTTTTTTTAAATAAGCAGACATCTGCTTCGTCTTAAACACTGGAAGGGAGTCATCAAAAAGCCCGGTTAACTCACTCCCTACTGGGGGATTTGGAATTCAACATTCCTCTATGTACTGGGCATTCATGTAGGTTTTCAAAAAACAAAACAAAAAACAATGGCCAAACACATACTCTTGAAATTTTAACACATGATTATCAATGGACTGAACAAGGATTTCACAAAGTTTCAAAGCTCTAACCCTCTTTCTGATACCATTTTTGTTGTAAAATGTAAAACAAGATACATTTTTATGGAAACAAAATTGAGGGTGACTACAACTTCATATAAGGGGAGTTCACACTATTCTTGGAAAGAGGACTGTTTTCCATAAATCTCAAGGGAAATACCAGTAGAGAGTAAACAATAGCTGCTTGGGAGTTTTACTGTTTAGAAATAAGCTAAAAACAGTAACATACTATTCATAACTTGTCAATTTGTCATTTGATCTTTTCCTGTGTACAGGATTTTATAACATTTTTTTTTTTTAAATCATAAAAAATAATGAGAAAACACACACTCTTGTTGAAATTTTGACACATCCTTCTGTTTAATCCAATAAGCACATGTGACTTTCCACCACGAAATGAGTTGCTTGTACACTTCAGGCAATTTTCACTGCTTCTAAATGTAAATTTACTGCCCTTTCAAATGGTAAAAACCATTTTAAAATCGGACAATAAATACTTGAGGTAGAGCCTTCCAAACAACAAATCAAGAAAAACGAAAGTGAAAGTTCATCAGATTTTCCTTAGCAACCAATGTCCAGTTTCCATGAAAATTAGCACACTTGTAAACTTCATTTAGTATAACTTTGACACAAAATATGGTCTAAACAGGTGCCTTTTCTTTAAATCTGTGACAGTTTAAAACTGGCATTAATTATGAAAGAAGACATTTTTGGTATCTTGCGTTACATTAAAACTACATTTTTAAACAGGAAGACATACAATTAAAAAAAGTTTAAAGCATATCTAAAAGAATGAAAAAAACATACAATATTAACTTGAAAATTTGAAAGCATTTTTACCTCACAAAACACTGTTAAAAATCCAAATTGTCTTTGAAAAAAAACAACAAAAAAGTTTCATATGTGGGAACAAAGCTGTTCCTAAGCTACTCAGGCTGTCCAGATCAGTCATGCTTTTAACACTAAAAACTATTTACAGGGTAGGAAGAAAAAGAATGACTGTCAAGGGCACACGATCTTGCACGGTTGGCCTGACAAAGGGCCTGATGTGGTGTCACAGGTACTCTTGGCATTCTGCGGACAAGCCAGGTGGAGGGATGGGTGCAGGAAGACCAACAAGTTGCTGTTGTGCAGTGCTGGAATTGGTTGTTAGCTGGATCTGTTCCTTGACATCCTGAAGCCTGTCTTTCACAAAAACTATGCCTGGAGCTGTGGCAGAAAAGCGAAAGTGATGCTTGCACTTGATGCCTTTGAGAAGTCTAAACCATCCGCTAAAGAAGCTGTGCCAGTCATACACCACACACTCACATCACCATTTCCTGAGCCAACAAGCTGAGCTTGGTTGATGCCCCTTCTGGTGCTGGACTCCACCACATGACACATATCTTCAAGACAGTGAACTTCACTGACCTTGAATCTCTGCTTCAAAAGTCCAAAACACCAGTCAGGGGCAAATTTTGTGTGCCCCGTTGGCATGAAATTGATGGAGATCTCTGTAATCAGCCCACTCAGTGTTCTCCAAGCTAGGTACCACATCACAAATTTGTTTTTATTCTGTCCACTATAGTTATCACAATGCAAATCCATGTGTGTTTCTCCTAGGCCATAATTCTCCAGAAAATGGTGGAACAGTGAAATAACCATGTTGGAACTTTTATTGCTGGTCATGCCTTCATCAATGAGATAAATAATTTGTTGTGGAAGGCCTTCTGCACACACACCAAAGAATCCGCATTTCCGTGGCACGAGTAAGTAAATGGGACCAGGCTAAAGGGGACTACTGGGGATGTGCACTTGTTGTGCGAAGTCAAAGCTGTAATGCATGGTGGCCTGCAAGGAACTGGGGGTATGCCGACTGAGGTGTGTGATGCCTGCAGCAGCTGCAGTGGCTTTGGAGGTTTCCACCATGGTCTTGTAATACTTCCTCTCACTGTCAATGATGTCAAGATGCTCCCCATGCTCCTTGCAAAACTTTGAGAGCTGTGTGCTGCATCTTTTCATTATTCTGTTTGGAACTCCAGCAGAGGTCTGTCATGGGTTTGCCATCAACAATGTTTGGGATATATTTTTTCCATTCAATGAACAATGTTGACTTTCCCACAACACAATGACCTGGAAAAAAATCCCACACAAAATGAATTTATTTCACTTTTAAAAATAGTGGACTTCTTTACAGTCCTGAGATGACCTTATACAGTTGACTGTGCTGTAAATAACAGTTAACATCAGAGACCTTTTTAACATGAGACAAAATATCATACAAAGAATCTTTATCATCGAAATAATAATGGTCAATTTGGGAACAATTTCAAAAAGAAATGGTTTTGTTGCCTTTGCTGTTAATTACAGACAGTTCTAGAAATAGATATACAGTGGCACCTCAGGATACGAACGTCTCGCCATATGAGCAATTCAGGTTACGAGCACAAAATACTTCGAAAATTCGCCTCGGTAATCGAGCATTCGCTCGAATTACGAGCGACATTGTGGTTACTTCACATGCTTTTTATGTTGCTGGCTAGACTGAACTGGAGATATCAGACTATGATCTTACGGAACTCTATGACTCTATCAATAATCAAAGCATCTTTCATTATTCTCTTCCAGTGAGATTAAAGAAAGTGTTGATAATGTGGGAAAAAGTACAAAATTTTGTTGAAAAACATCACCTTAATAAAGCAGTGTCTGGGCGGTGCATGAACTTATTTAATGACAATGCAATGTCTCATTTCAGGGGCATCCTAAAACGAAGACAGAAGCAAATGTCATTAGATAAGTTCATTGTGAAGCGACCTAAAAGACAAATCAAGTGATCCTAAACCACAACCTGGTCCCAGTGGGGTAAAATTCCCAAGAAGAGAGAGCCCTCCTGAATCAGAGGGGGATTCTCCTTCCCTACAATAACCCCTCTCCTTCTCCCCATTGTCTCTCTCAAGCCAGCCAGGACTCTTCATAAAGGTAAATCACAGGACATGTACACTGTATATTATTTATCATTGTTAAATGTTAGAAAAATTACTTTTATTCTGCATAAAATACCATGTTAATTGATTTTTATATTGATATTTTTGGGGTGTGGAACGGATTAATTGGATTTCCATTATTTTCAATGGGAAAATTTGTTTCGAGATACGAGTTTTTCAAGATACGAGCTACGTCATGGAACCAATTAAATTCGTAACCCGAGACGCGACTGTATAATTCTAAAATCATTACAAAATCTCTTTTAAAGGCTTAAAGACAACACTAAGAGAGCATAATGTTTAATCCTAACCCTTTTGATTTTCAACCAATTAGTACAATTAGGATTATCATAATTGTGATGATCAAAGAAAAGAAAACTCATTTTCAGTCACCACTTACCTGAGTGGTACTTCTTCATCGTCCGACTCGGTATCGCTGGCCTGACTAGGTTTGCCTTCGTTCTTTTCGCTTGATTGACTGACTCATCAGGTTCGCTGCTGTCGTCGCTTTCTTCATCGTCTGTTTCTTCTAAATGATCATCATCACTAGACCTTGCACCACTTGTGAAATAATCTGCAATTAAAGCTTGCAGGTTTTTGAATTATCTCTGTCAATGATAATGGCAGAATGTGCAGAATTCTGGGCACTGGTGATTAGATTAGCGTCTGCTTTGGAAGCTGCCATCTTCAATAAAGGCACACGCTGGTTGGCTGGCCTGAGCACGCGCTTTTATCAGCCAATGGGAGAAACAGAATCCCCTTCTTAGTGACCCATTGTTTACGTGTATACTTCGGTTGTAATAGTATTTTCAGCCTTCTGATTGGCTATCTGTTTCAGTCTAACATCTCTTTCTATTCAAATTAGGAAAGCTGAGACCTTGACCATTCGAATGATATCAAGTTTGACGGGTCTATTAGAAGTTTTGAAGGGGTACTAGGCTGCGGAAAATCGACATTTTCCGACAAAACTGGCCCCATTTATGCCTAAAAATGTAGGGTAGGGTAATGCAAATAGCTTTTTCACTAAGAAAGGACAACAATATGCGTAATTTATTGAAGGTAGAATGTGTAGGAAGGGTTCCGGCATCCGCTAAAATCAGCAACTCCGTAACAAGCACTGACACCCTTCTCGCTTATTTTGCCTCATTGTGCAAAACTCGGCCAGTGAAGAAGCAACTCATTCCCTGATGGAAGGTCACATATTACTGAGTTTCAAAGCTCTAACTTTTTATAGGACTCTTTTTGTAGGCAGTGGTGAGAACAAATATGTTTTTATGACAACAAAATTGAGGATGGCTGCAATTGGATACAGATAAAGTTCACACTGCACCTAAACAGAGGGTTCTTTTTTACATAAATCACATTTTGAGAATCACAGCAGAGTGAACAATGGCTACCTGAGATTTCTCTTCATACAAATCAGCTAGAATTAGCAAAATGATACTAACTACTTGGTGATCTGTAGCTAGCTTCAGTATACCCAGTGTTTGAGTAAGATTAGAAAAATCTGAAAAATATTAACAAAATACACTCTCCTGAAATACTCCATAATCAAATGAACTCATCTTTGTTGTAAAATCTGGAATACTCATCAGCGGCCAACAGATTGGAAACTTCAAGAATTTGCGATGTATCACAAGAGTGGCAATGTCAAAGATCTGACTGCCAGGCAGGCTGCAGATCCAACAGAGGCACCATTGACATACTGTTTGTGTTACAAATACTCACAGACAAAATAAAAAGCACTGGTGAAGAAGCTTTTGTCACCTTCATAGACTAAATGGTCAAAACGGGCATTCCTTAACATCTAATTTCATTAATTGCCTCATTATTTAAAGAACCAAAGGCTACAATTAGATGGAACAGTCATAAATTGAATTTTCAACATTCACAGGGGAGTTAGACAAGGTTATATCTTTTCACCATATTTGTTTAACATCTAAACGGAACAAGTCATGAGAGATGCTGATATAGAAGGTACGGGTATAAAGATAGGATGGAAAAAACTTACAAACCTGCACTATGCCGATGATACTGTGTTATTAGCTGACAATATTACTAATATGAAAAGAATTCTATACAGGGTGGACTAGAATACATTGGCCATGTGTTAAGTAGCAAGAACACAGACCTTCTGGCAACCCTTTTTCAAGAAAAATCAGAGGCAAAAAGAAAGAAAGGCAGACCTCCAATCTCACACATCAAGAACATAACCAACATCAGTGGCCTAAATATTCCAGAAGTCATCCACAAAAGTCAAAACAGAGTCATCTGAGGAGGAGAGTAGAGGTGTCAAATAGTGCAGCAGCCAACACTGAACCCGGTGACGCTGACAGATAAAACCTTTATGGTTGTTGAGTAATGGTACATCTAAAATTAGTGTAAATTTCAGGAGAAAAATATACAGCAGTGTACATATTCAGGCAGGACATCAATTTATATAGTCAATACAGTTCAACTTGTGCACATTCCAAGGACACTGCAGAAAAGCATCATGTCTACAATAAGTCCAACTCAAGAAAAAAAAATAGAAAAAAGAAAAAAGCATCAGCAGGGAATACACAAACATGGGCTTACACAAGCTCATACACAAATATAGGTATGCGCGCGCACACACACACACCCCTCCAAATTTTTTTAAAAACTGCGCGGTTTCAGTTCTCCCCTGACACACAGACTTTCTTCTGCATACTTGCTCATTTAGGTAATGATGTCCATCAATTTTGAAGTGTGCAGCTCAGAACAACAATGCCATCGAGTGTTGGCCATTTTGGGGTCAGTGGTTTACATCATGGAGCTAGGCAAGAGTGAACTATGAACTCTTTACACAAGTACAGTGTTCAGTTCTTACATGGCCAGCCCCTGGTCAACAAATAAACCAAGAATCTATTTTCGGACATTACTTTTGGATTATGAAAATGAGTTTTATTACCATTATCATGTGCCTTACCGCATGGTGTTTGTGACCATGACCCTCCATTTGAATCTATCTTTTGTCCCCGCAAGTATATCTCCTACCCATATTGTCCCCACCCACTATGCAAAACTGTCCAATATTTTCTCCCTAGGTATACCTAGGAACTGAACGTCAGGCACCAGGAACTGAATGTCAGGTGCCAACTGCTAACAGAGATCAACAAAAGAAAGCTGAAATACGTAGGCCATGCAATCACAAACACCAAAGCAAATCTGATATCAACGGTCCTGCAAGAGAAAATTGAGGTGAGGAGAAAAAAGGGACAACCGCATGCCTGTTTCAACAATATTGCTAAAGTTTGTGGTCTGGGGATCCAGGAGGTCACCCACAGATGTCTCAATCATGTGACCTGAAGACTTATGATGTTGAGCAGAGCTCCTACCGCTGATCCCAGCGACGGAGAAAGGTGAGGTGAGGTGAGGTCTATTTGATTCTCTTTTTACCTCTACCTTTCCTGTTGACTAGCTGCTAAAATTTCTCTTGCCTCATAAAATGTCCAGTAAATGTTGCTTATCTTTTCTTAATATTTCTCAATGTTGTTCTTTTTGTGTTTGTTTAGCAGCGCAAATTTTCAAAACCTCAATATCAGTTTTTCCTGATGATCATACACAACTGTTGAGTCAAAATCAGGAAATCTCAAAGCTTTTACAGAGTTAATATCAGTGATATTTTTTAAAAGAAATGAGACCACATTTCCTTTGAAATAGCACTAATTTGCTGTCAGTGCACTGAATGTTCTGTTCTCATAAAATCCAAATGCCATATGACAAATCTACACTTCTGTTCTCATATTATTAACCTTGTTCCTTTGAGAAATATGGGAGATAAAAATATGTGATCCGTTTTCACGAAATGAGTCCTAACTTGCAGGCAGCGAAAAGCATAGAGGCCCGGAAAAGGTGTGATGGGTCGATTTTGTCAATTTTTACTTTTCGTCAAAAATGGAATATTTAATCTTTAAATTACATGTACATGCACTCAGCTCTTTATAATCGGAAAATGTATTTAAAATGCATTTTAACCAGATAACGGCATGCTTTTTGTGTCAGAAAAAGGGATATATAAACTTAAACAGTAGATTTTCACACCGATTTTTGTGTGCTATTGTGGCATGATGTTTTACCATGGTACAAAATTTGGTAAAGATTGGTGAAGTACAAATACCTGTTGCTAAGGTAAAACTTCACTGAAGTGGTGAAAATTTTAAAATTTGATTTTCTCAAAATGGCTGTTTGCTGTTACACACTTCAAACACCCATAACTTCCTTATTTTTAGGAGTAGAATAATAAATTTCATATGAAAAGAAAGTTAATAATCTGGACATTTTGAAAATCAGAATATCATAAAATCTGTTATTTTCACCTTAGGACTCATTTTGTTAAAACGGGTCACATACATATATTACAGCCGCTTATGCAAATCTACAAATCCTTAAGTTTCACTCCTTAAGTTACACTGAAGAACCTACCACTTCTTCAAAATCTTTCAGTACATCCATTCTACGAGACAGATTCTTCTCCATAATCTTGCACAGTTCTGTCAGCTTGTGAGGAGTGGAGGGAATATCTCTGGAGCTGTTAAGATCAAGAAACATCACATGAAAGACATGTCAACCAATGTGATTTCGTCATATCTAAATCTTGCTAATGAAATGGAGATTGAATTCAGTTGATGAACATTCAGCAAAAAAGTTTCCAGTTTTCGACTAGAGTGAGAAACAGTAGTAACAAATGAATCAAAAGTTTTGAGCACACACACTTTTACATGCAATAAGTAATAAAAATATTATCGTATGATGCTGAAAACACAAAACAGTATAAGACAATGTTGTAAAGAGGATCTTTCTTTAGTGTCAACTATGAAGAAGTAATCACAGGTCTACTTGAAATGGACTGAAAAATCCTGCCAGTCTAGAAATCCTGGGTTTCCTGGTTAGCATTCAAACTGCAATACCATCAATCTAATTTTAGTTGGACAATTGTTTTCAGGCAGTCTGCATTATATTGGTCAATTGTTTTCAATCAGTCTGAATTATGTCTTTTAACGACATTAAAATACCTGCTGGGCAATTCTTTTGAGGTCAGAGTGAATTGTATTGTTTAACCCCCTGAGTGCCGACATTTTTTGACATAAAGTGTTTTCCATGTGCCAGGGAAAAACATTGCATCGCTACCATGTAGGCCCACATTAAAACAACTGTTGCTTCTATATTTATGGGACTCTATGCATGAAATTGTACAGAATAGTGCATTAGGCATTAGGCATGACTAAATGTAATTTCAGATGATTTATGTAGTAATTTCTTGAAATTATTACATATTTGTAATATTTTGTTGAAATTCCCATAAAAAAACTCAACCCCTCACGACAGAAACCAAAACAAAAAAACAAAGGAAAAAATAGAAGATATGACCCTTCTGATGAAATTTTAAAGTATTCAGACTTTGGCTGACCTACTGACAGATCACTGACAGCTGAGCTGCAAAGAACCACAGTGTGCTAGTGCACCGAGTGAGGGTTGCAAAGGTCAAAAAGTCATGTAAGGGAAGCTAGTCACTTTTATGAACCCTCTCTGAGACTGACAACATCAGTCAGTGCTTCTCTCCCATTTACATTAGGCTGAAACGTGCGTCAAACTACCTCCGTAAATTTCACGTATGTAGGCTCTAGAGAAGGCTCCGAGAGCTCCGTAAATTTAACGGATACGGCACTTAAGAGGTTAATGACACTGAAAAATCTCACTTAACTGCACGTTTCTAAAGAAACAGCTTGCATTTAACCATAACAAATTAAGCATAACACCAAATGCAAACGCTGACTAATACATGAGTGATATATTTGATGAACAAAGGGCACTCATCAGAACTGGCTTCAGTTTTCCCTTGGTAAATGTTTAGTCTCATATGACCTGGCTCAGATCAAATGGCTTGCTGCAAGCATGCTCCGATTTTCATTAGATGACCAATCATGATGGACACATAGTGTAAGAACTTATTGGGTTCTGCATGATTTCCAATATCTGCATTTTCCTTTGTTGATATGTGTGACAAACCCGTCTTTCGGCTTTTGGTGGATGAGACGTTTAATGTCATGTGGGATGAGGTCTACGTTATTTGTAAGCATAGTGTTGGGCAGTTGTAAACTTGCGACAGCATCCACGTAGCAACAGTCAGCAGCCAACTGATCATCCAGCAGACTGGAATCACTGGAACAAAATGTACACATTTCTGTTAACTGGATATTTTTAAGGATAAAAATGTGGCATTGTTTGAAAATTACACTTGAGCAAGAACAATGGTTCAATCCTGGAAATCTAACAAAACAAGGAAAATTCTAAATCAACAGAATGACAATATCTGACAAAACAAGGCAAATTCTAAATCAACAGAATGATGATATCTGACAAAACAAGGCAAATTCTAAATCAACAGAATGGTGATATCTGACAAAACAAGGAAAATTCTAAATCTACAAACTAACAAAGGGTGACACATTTCCATGACTGTTGTTATATGCTAGGTTTTAAAGACGTCAAAACTATATTCTATTTCTTGCAAGTATTACGATGAAGCTATGCAGCAATATAGAGTTCAACCTACCCAGCAAAATTAACAATCCCCTCCCCACCTCTTATTTAGTGGTGGTGTTGGGTGACAATTTCAAAACTTAATACCAAAGCCATTCTTATTCCATGAAATCCATTCAAGCAACAATGTGTTTCAAGGGAAAAAAATGCGGGGGGTCCAGGGGGCCACGTAGGCCCCCTGGCGGGGTGCAGGGGCAGAGCCCCTGGTGGGGGTCCCAGAAGCTGAAGCATTTTAGTCTAGTAAATGTAAATTTAACCCCCTCTGGTGAAAGATAAATAAAATATTTTAATAAAAGAACAAAAGGGCACAAGCATTGTTAACAATGAACAAAACATGCAACTTTTCCTCACTCTCTTTTGCCTCATCTGACAAACGAAAATTTTCGTATGTCCTGAGCCTGTCGTTATGCTGCTTTCCTTACAACCAGTGCTCATTTACCGCCGGACTTGTACCTGATTTCTGAACGGCAAAGTTTGCAGTATGCTTTACCGGCGATCTTCAGTTTCTCCATTGTACACTTCCTGCAGCCAGTCCCATTTCCAGCGATTTTTGAGGCCTTCATCAATGTCAGCGATGGAAGCATTTAGTGGAACAAAGTTCCTACGTATACTCATATTTCAATGCGTCGATGGAACACAGAGAGTGACGCTTGTGAAATCTCACAGACAGTTGCAAAAGTAAAACCGCGCATGCGCTTACAGCTTGTTTTGAATGTTTCGGTGATCCCAGTCCCAGTTCTCCATACTTTCAAGGAATGGTTTTTTGTCTGTTTTTTTTCTTTCCCTTTCGCGGATACCCTGCAAATTCACGGACATCTCGATTGCCTGTATTCGTACTGTTGCTGAAAGCCCAGATGACTGTGTAGAGCATATCAGGGCTATAACCATCTCAATATACACACAGTACTTCCAACAGGGGAAAAAAGGAAAAGAAAATTAAAGTACACATATCAATGCATTCATGCACACAATCTATGGAGGTACCCATGGCGTTGACCACTTCATCCAATTTATCACAAAGGGGATTTAAAAAACATACCTGAATACAAATTTAAACATAACTAAGGACACTAAAACATATATAAGAACAGGCTTAAATTACCTTGAATTGCTTTCGCATACCTCATTTCCCTAGAACCAAAAATTCATTGATCATATGTATCCAATTATCAATTGTAAGAGAAAGTATGTAAGACTTTCTTGAACACATACAGGCGAATGGAGCAGCAAGGCAGAAAATGACAGGAAGAAATGATAGAAAGCAAAGGAACAAGGCTGAAAAAGTCCCCGGCATCACCACGGGGGAGGGGGGGGGGGGGAAACCAAAGCCTTAAATTTGAAAGGAATCTGTGTCCTGTTCAACTAAGACAGCTAAAACACTCTCTGCAGAAAAAGACTTGAAAACAAACGCATCATGCCTCCAATTGGCCTGAAACTAATGACACTTCCCACTGCTCCCAACTACAAAAGAACTTATTTTTTCCCAAGCAGAGACCAGTTGTACTCAATTCATAAAGGCTTGACTATAGGAAAACAAATCCAGTAAAACAATCCCATGTCTCACCTGACAATGCCAGGACTTAGGAGGGACTTGGTCATGGGATCCTCAGCAGTGTCATGGATCAAGACGATATCCAGTATCTGGTCAATAAAAGCTACCTGCTTGCTAACAGAAGTGGAGGCTGATGTTTCCATTCCCTGCACAAACACACAACTGTAAGCCAATGTTTGGAGATCAGCTAGTCTCTTTAAAGGTAAACAATGCATTAAAATCACTGACTGGAGTACACCTACAGTCGCTGTTTGTTATCTTTTTAGTCATAAGTTGCAAACTTGGAAGCTATTTGCACTTTCTTTCACAGTTGCAATGGAAAAGCAAGATGGTTTAGATCCTGACCAGTTTTCAGGTAATGAAAATCCCCTCCAAAAGCCAAAATCCATAACCAATTGTAGGGAATGTGGAGTGTCATAACTAACAGGGCTGCTTCGAAGTGTACCACACCCACTTACCTATGTGACACAGGCCCTATGATACTTCATGTATAATATAGCGTACAGAACTGTCTGGCATTTCTGGTGAATCACAGTTTACCCCTTTTCATCAGTCAGAAAACAAACAATGACTGCAGGTGAAATGAGAATGACTGCAAGTGAGATGAGAAAGTGGTATGAAAAAGAAATGTACTCCTCACCTTAGGACTTGAATACTGTTCACATTAACACTCCTCTGATCTTCAAATGGATACAACATCACACACAAAAATAACACAAAAACAGCATGCAGACACATTTACAAGACAGGAACAAAATACATCATACAATAGGAAGTAAAGAGTGGGTGGGGGGGGGGGGGGGGGATAATGGTATAAAGAAGGGTCTCATCTGTCAGCGTCACCAGGTTCAGTGTTGGCCGCTGCACACTTTGTCACCACCATCTCCCTCTAGGCTGCTCTGTCTTTACTTTTGTGGACAATTTCCTGAATATTTTGGCCACTGATGTTGGTTATGTTCTCGATGTATGAGATTGGAGGTCTACCTTTCCTCCTTTTTGCCTATGTTTTTACTTGAAAGATGGTTCCCATGAGGTCTGTGTTCTTGCTGCATGACACATGGTCAATGTATTTTAGTCTTCTCTTGTTGATGTCTGCTAGTAGTATTCTGGTGGTATCAAGTTCTTCCAGGATACTTTCATTAATTCTTCTATCTGTCCATTTGACACATAGTAGTCTCCTATAAAACCAAATCTCCACTGCGTCTATTCTTCTGCAATCAGTTTTTTTCATTGTCCAGGCTTTGCAATCATGAATGATGACTGGTCAGATCAAACATTTTAAAAGTCTAACATTCAGTCCATTTGGTATGCCTTAATCTTTCCAGATGTTGTTGAGTTGGACTACTTTTTGCTTTGCCATTTCAATTCTTTTTTTTGTGTCTTTGGAGCAGATTCCATCACCAGTTTTTGCAGAACCAAGATATTTGAAATCTTTAACATTTTCTAAAGGAACTTTGTTAATTAAGATGTCATGATTGTTTTCAGTGTCTTTGCTTTTGATATGTAGCACTTTTGTTTTCTTGGCATTCAAGTTTAGGCCAGCCTTTTTGCCTACTCCATCTACCCTGTATAGAATTCTTTTTATGCTGGTAATGTTGCCTGTTAACAGCGCAGTATCATCAGAATAGCGCAGGTTTGGAAGTTTTTCCTCCCATCTTTATGCCCACTCCTTCTATATCAGCATCTCTCATGACTTGTTCCATGTAGATGTTAAAGAGAATGATGAGAGGACACAACCTTGGCTAACTCCCTTGTGGATATTGAAGGATTCACATTTCTGATTGTTCCATCTAACTGCAGCCTTTTGGTCTTATATAATGAAGCAATTAACGCAATGAGGTATTTGGGAAAGCCCACTTTAACCATTGTGTTTAACAGGTTGCGAAGAATGACGCTGCCAAATGCCTATGAAGGTGACAAAAGCTTCTTTTTCGGTGCTTTTTATTTTCTCTATGAATGTTTGTAGCACAAATAACATGCCAGTGGTGTCTCTGCTGGATCTGTAACCTGCCCGGCCATCAGATACTTCTATCTTGGGCTTCAATCTGTTGAGAATAATTATGAGCAGAATCTTACTGGCGTGGCCGATTAGGACAATGGTTCTGTAGTTGTTGCAATCTTTGACACTGCCACTATTGTGAAGCATCACAAATTCTTGAAGTTTTCAGTCTGTTGGCTGCTGATGAGTATTCCAGATTTTACAATAAAAATGGTGCGTTGTTTAGGACCTTCTTTTCCAGTTTGTTTTAACAATTCTCCTGGAACATGATCAATTCCTGGGGATTTTCCCGATTATATCTACATGGTGGCTGCTTCAATTTCACTTAAAAGTGGTTCTGGTTCTGATTCTGGACAGTTCAGGTCAGGAAACAGTGTCTTGAGGGCTACTGTCGCTAAAAAGGGATGGTCCATATTCATTTCATCTGTTCATAATCATTGATATGCTCTGGTTCAATGCGGTGCCTTCTTTGCTGTTGATGCACTCACTTCTGGGTTGGAAACTGGTGGACTGAACTTTCTTTATCTGTTGGAATAGATCCTGGATCTTCTGCATTCACTATGCTCATTTATTTCCGCACATTGTTCCTCCAGCCAATTTTTATTTCTTCTAATTTTGCTCTTTATTTCTCTTTACAGTTTTGTGTTTTTCTTTTCTTCCAGATTTGTGACCTTGGCTTTTCTGTTTGGCTAGATCCATAACTTCCTCACTGATGTAGGGCTTAGTTGGTTTTCTTTTTTTCCTAACTTTTCCTCTGCTGTTTCATTGTAGGTCCTCTTTGTGTCTCAATAAATTTCTTCTGGATACTGGTTGTTTAACATCCAGTCCGGGATTGAAGCCTCGAAACCATTGCTGACTTCGATCTCAAAATCATATGCAATGTCTTGATTTTTCAATTTCTCTAAATCAAACTTAAGGAATCGCTTGGCTTTGTTTCGTTTGTAAGCTTTGAGTTGAAATGTTGTTGCAACTATGTGGTGATCTTTATCATAATCAGCTCCTGGTTTTGTTTTCAAGCTTAGGACAGTAGTTCTTCATGTCCTGTCTATCATGATGTAATCTATCTGATTTTTATTTATTGTCGTCTGTTTTTTCAAGTTTCTAGGTACAGTGGAAACCATTTATAACAGGACCGGTTATAACAGGAATCTGGAATATAACAGGGCTTTTTTTCCAATCACCCATTTTTACTCTCACTCTTTGTCTCTATAAACTTATCGGCAATACAGGAACTAGTAGGGCCTGATCGGTTATAGCTGGGATGCCAAAGACGGGCTCTGCGCAGAAGCTAGGCTAGATCGCACGCCACGCGAGTAGGCCTAGATCAGATCAGGCTAGCTTGGTATACTGTTACTGTACACTGAAAGACGCTTCGCAATGCGCGATGCGTGATGCAGCGGCAAGAGTTAGTCTGAGGCATGAGTCAGTGATTCACTTGCGCATCATTCTGTTTGTAAGCTACTGCACACTTACACCAGACCGATTATGGCCTAGATCTACTGTTTATCAGAGTTGTTGATCACGTCTATATTTCCTGATATCTGATATAAAGGGTTGATATAACAGGAATTTTGATTTGGGTCCACACCTGTTATTTCAGGTTTCCACTGTATATCGTCTACGATAGTGCTGTTAAAAGAGGTTGTTTGTTATGTCTAATTCATTGGCAAGGCAGAAAGATACTAACAGACCTGTTTACCCCTAAAATTGTTTATGTGTACAATGGGGTTAAAAAATGTGTACAATCTGAAAACAATGTGTAAAATCAATACCACCATGCAGTAACTTAACTTACTGAATCATGCTGTGCAGTGTACAGTATATAACGAAAACAAAACGGAGACATGTATCATTTCTTCTTTTTATTATTTTTAAATTAGTTAACTCACTCGGTACGGAGAGTTTTTCCCCTTGCGTTTCCCAGTACGGTCCATTTGAAGGTTAGGAAAAAAATCCCCAAAACAAACATAAAGGATCAAAATGAAACTTTCAGATCTGAATATTTACATGCTGAGTTAGTTCATGCCAAAATATTGAAGTTCTTCCTTGAATATTTCTTCGTCATGTGCCATGTTGAAAATACCCCAAATTTTGTGGTCTGGATCACTGTACAGTCACTCTGATCAGCTCCATGAACACACAGTCAAAGGTGAGAAGGTCTTTGTATGCACAAAACAACATGAATAAAGTAGACTTTGCTCAGGGTAAAAAAAAAAAGATTATTAGTGATATTATATGAATAAATGTTACAAATTGTTACACAGGGGAATTATGGGGGCGTGGCACTCAAATGAGACATGCAGGCCACAAGAGCCAGAGAAGGACGCAAAATGGGAGAAAAACTAAAATCTTCGTGCCAGTCATGCATTCATAAAGTGAATGAAACCTCCATCAGACATGCGACTCGCTGTACTTGGCCTGCTGACTGCTCGGCTCTCGTGACGTGTACGCTCACCTCCCTTTCCCACTTCACTGTCGTCTGAAACTGGGTCACTGTCAGTACCTTCTTGCTGGCAGCTTCCATCACTTGATACACTTTCACCATTATCTTCAGCATACTCCTCGATGTCCAATCCTTCAGTCTGAAGCACTTCAATCACTTTAGCAGCAGTAAAACGCGGCCGTCGCGATCTAATTTGTTTGAAAACTCGTACTCGCCTGCGACGCCATTTTCGACACGAATGCAGATTAGCAAGTCATTCGGGGTGCCGAAGACAATCGCTTCCCGACGAGTGTAGTGTTACAGAATCTCACGAAGTAACTTTCCACTTGACCCTTGACATGTTTGCAGTGACCACTGTGGCTATGGTAGGCATGCAGGCTCAAAAGGGGAGCGTCGAAAAATTTTTAATTATCGAAACCGCTATAGCGTTCCGTCGTACGCAACCGTGCCTTTCATCACGACCACTATAGCGTTCCGTCGTACCGAGTGAGTTAAAACTAACATTATATAGTTTATTGTTGATCATTAAAAGATAATGCTATCGTTCTCTCTTACTTTCCTTATGCCAGCGTTTCAGAGGTCACGGTGCCCTCCTCTTTTGGTGCAAACCATACTCAGGATGCATCTCCACATCACTTTCACGATCAGTCCATTCCTTTTTGTTCTCTAACATCATAACAATGTGCAATAAAGACTTATCTCTAACATTCAAGCTCACAGCTAGATTATAAGGTACCGGTATACTTAAAACTGGGGGGAAAAACACATACAAAAAAACTACTACTACAACTGGAACTCAAATCACATAGCACTGGTACTAGCAGTAGCACTGACTGTTGTTGCTGAAAAACACATTTGTAAATACAAGAGATCTGCTACTAGAAACCAACTGTGGCTCATACAAATCAAAAAGTACATTTTCTTTCCTATGAAAATAGGAAACATCTCCTTGACTGCTGCCGTCAGCTTGTCTGTTGATGCCAAGGGCGAGTTTGATTCGATGACATAATGGCAGATCCTTGCTTCTGCCCTCGTGATTTGTAATCGTAAGCTGTCGGTGTCTTCGGACTTCGGCTTGAAAAAGGTCGAGATCGACAAGGAAGCAGCCAAGGCAGCATTAGTTTTGTGACCTTTCCCCTCCGCATGCCGTTTAATATCGAAAGTGCCACTGCGGCCAATTGAAAAATCTGATCTGCAAACAGTGCAGAAAGCGAAGTGCCTGCCTTTTGATAAAGAGGTGACAAACTGAAACTCTTTGGAATAAGTCGGTTTAAAACTCTGTAACTTTTCACATTTTTTGCCTTTGGTTCCTCATCTTCATCCCCACTTTCATGAGCGCGTTTTCCTTCACGGTTCGCCATCTTAAATTAGAACTAAGCTGATGCGTACAAAGAACCTTCTGCCCGCTTAAGTCAACAGAAAGGAACCATAGTCAAAGCATTACTGCGCATGCGCGAACATTAAGGGCGGTAAAACATCTAAACACATCCGGGTCAAGGTCAGCGAATGAAAAAGATGGACCCGCAAGTGGATTTGGCACACAGTTGAGATTTCGTATAATAAATGTGTTGAATTTCGTAGTTTACATTTTTTTTTGTGTACAATCGTACAACCACCCTAAATTTCATGAGATTGTACGAAAATTTTGTACAGTAAACAGGTCTGTGCTAACATATCACCTCTTTCACTGTTTTTTCCCAGCCCATAAGGTCCTATTCCACACTCTCTGTCATCACCTTTGCCCACTTTGGCGTTCATGCCTCCCATTATTATGCAAACTTCTCTTTTTGGTATTTTATCCTTGGCAGTTTGTAGGTCATTATAGAATTTTCTCTCTTCATCTGAGCTGGTGGATGTGGGGGCATATGCCTGGATGATGTTTAAGGCAACTGGTTTTGTGTTCAGTTTAACAGTTAACAATCGGTCATTGATTTGTTATAGCTTTTCAGTGCTACAGCATGCCGTTTATCCAGTATGATAGCAACCCCGTATAGGCCTTTTTCTCTCACTGTAAATGATAGCATGCTCTCCAATGGTGAACTTTCCTTGCCGCTCCATCTGGTCTCATATAATCCCATGATGTTCATTCCTGTTCTTCCAAGCCCCGGCAACAGGAGATGAAGCTTTTCCAGTTCTAGCAATGTTTGCACATTCCATGTTCCAATGTTGAAGAGCCCTTTCTTTTTGTCGGTTTTTATTGAAGTCTCTACAAGTATGCTTCCGACAGCTGCTGTTAGACACATACGTATCGTCATCACACCTGCCTTTCACATCCTTGCATTCTCTCTCCCCAGTAGCCAATGAGTTCTGCTCTTCCCTGGGGGTCTCAGAAGATATAGAACTGACTTTTTGTGTGTGTGTGTGTGTGCGTCATTATGTGCACTTTTTTGTACTTCAGGTGGGTTGCCATTACCTTCCTCAAGCATAGTGCAAATACTGTGCAGGTGTCCTGGCCATTGTTTCCTTGGAAATCCTCTGCCAACAACCATGAAGTAGAAGCCGATTGATAAAGGGAGGTATCATGTGGGAAGGAAGCTGTTATTGCTTTGGGAAGGAAGCTTGTTATTGCTTTAAATGGGTTGTGTGTTAGCCTACTGTATGTGTTTGTGCATGTGTGTGGCAGAAAGAAGAATGTGTTTTGGTTTGGACTAATAAAATATAATATTGAAATACAAGATAGAAAATCATAAAAAATGAAACGAATAAAAAAAAAAAAAATGAGAGAGAGAGAGAGATACAAGGAGAAAAAAAAGAGGGGATACAAACTACAAAGGGCGAGGGAAATTAAATACTACATAGACATCATGAATACCCCACTATCAAACTATCTACAGCCTGATCCTAGATTCTAAACAACAGACTTATACATGTATGACCCATAAAGATACAGGGTTGGAAAGAAACAAAGTGGGGTGAGAAAGGTGTGCATGAGAACATGGGGCGGGAACAGGACAGAACATCCCAGTCCCCAACATGATATGGTAGCTGGCAACATAAAGGAATTTTTTGTTTGTTTGTTTGCTTGCTTGTTATCGCCTGTTTCAGCCATCTGGTCTTTTATGAGAGCTGTATGGTATGCTGTGGAAGTAAGGTACAGAGACCTCACTGGAAAAATATTTCTTCAGCCTCATGTTTTATGGACCACTTTCTCTTCTATTGTCAATGACAGTGCATCTCTGTTTGGTGAAAGCTATATCATTTATTCTTGTGAGAGGGATTGCATTTGAACTTTTTTTTTGTTTTATTATAGAGTTCCTCAACTGTCAAAAACACCCCATCCAAAACCCACCCATCCATCTCCTAGATCTCTCTATTTAGCTGAGAGGAGAGAGAGAGAGAGAGAGAGAGAAGAGAGAGAGAGAGAGAGAGAGAGAGAGAAAAAAAGAACGAGTGTGGTGTGTGTGTGTGTGTGTGTGTGTGTGTGTGTGTGTGTGTGTGTGTGTGTGTGTGTGTGTGTGTGTGTGTTGGGTGTTGGTATGCGCGCGCAAGCGGCAAGGGCTTAGGTCCTTTAAGTGCTGGAGGCGAGTTTTTCATCTCTACTAGCATTACTCACTGTGGAGCTTTCCCAAGGAGACTGGGTTTCCAAGGCTGTCCAGCACTAGCTGGTTTCTGCTGCTGAGCAGCCAAAAAAGCAGCAGGTTTAACGCCCCCACTGAAGGCCTTTATGTCTTGCACTGTTTCCAAACTAAACTTGGACCATGTTAGCCTGCCTGACAGGCGATGAAAATTAACTTTCTTACGCACTGATGTGTAACTTTTTGTCATTAAGGAGCTGCTGGCTTCCACTAATCGTTTGGCCTCATGGAAGGGTATCCTTTTTTCCGTTTTCACTCAAATTGTCTCTTCTACTTGCCATATGGGGCAACTTCTGGAGGATGAAGGGTGGCTACCTCCACAATTTAGACAGACTGGTGGGACCTTCACATTTCCTTCATGTGCTTCCTGTGTCGATACATCTGTCTGATATGCCCAAATTTTTGACAACGAAAAGACATCATTGGTGATGGAACATATGATGACAACGTAACCTTCGGATACCCAATTTTTAAATCCCGATGAACCACGGGACTGCAGAACATCAGGAACAATATGTTCATTCGGGACTTTCTCCAAATCCTTCCAGAACATGGCCCAGCGTATCTCTACAATGTCCTGGCTCTTCAGTTCCATCTTGATCTCCTCCTCAGGAACTCCCCTCAGCTTGGGGCACTTGATGACACCCCTGCTGCTGTTCAGTGCCTTGTGCGGAGAAGCTCTGATTCCATGATCTACAAGCATGGACGATTTCAGCAAACGTTCTGACTGTTTGAGGTCCTTACACTCCACAAAATAATCACCATTTTGGCACTTCTTGATGGTCTTTGGGTTGCCAATGAGGGCCTGAAATCCCTTTAGTATCACAGACTGAGCGAGGACGGTGGTTTCTCGTCCTCCGCACCTGCCACAATTAACCATGCTGCCCAAAAGCCTGTCTCCTGCAAAACTCCAACAATGGAATCCGAATCAGCATTATAGTTGTCTCTTTTCCTTTTTGTTTTGTTGCGTTTTGACATAAGCGTAAGCTCAATGATGGCAGAAATTTGTCGGTTGCCCCAGGAGAGATGCTGCCTGGAACCATCTCGCATGAATCCACTGTACTTTTACAACTAACGTACAGCCACCCATCCCATGGCCAAGTCACTCGAGCTTGAGATTACGGGTTGATTACAGCAACCACTCGTGAGTATGAAGATGGAGACAATCAAAATGGAAATGAGGGCAGAACCACGCTTTGTCTCACTTGACCTGTCCGACATGGGTAACCCTATCAGGGCATTAATTTATACTGTCAAGTACAGCCCACCAAACTGCCTTGGTCATCAGGACTGTCACTAGTACAAAATTAAAGCTTTCCAACAAGTAGCCCTCATTGACATAGCTCAAGGAATCATTCGGACCTCAGCCCCCTGACCAAGACAAGGTGGTGTTCTAAAACTTACAGGACAAAGATGAAAGACCAGAAAAGTGTACAATCTTGATCACCAGGATGTCGCACTGCCATATGATTAACATAGCTGGCCTAAGTGAGACCAGATTTGCAGGTGAAACCCAGCTTGAGGAAATTGGAGGAGATTACACCTTCAATTGCACTGGATAACCCAAAGCTGATCAAAGAACACCTGGAATCATATCTGCCATATGCACCAAGCTTGCAAGAATGCTGGAAAGCTTATTCTGTGTGGTATTACTGATCGCTTAATGACCTTGCATCTTCAGTTCACAACTCTTTTGACAAGTCTGGACAATGTCAAAGAAGCCTTATATGATGTGCTTTACCATCTCATTGCTACAGTCAACCACAAAGTCGTGCTCATTGTTTTTGGAAACTTCAATGCTCATGCAGGAGTGGCCTACTCCATCTGGCCAAATATCTCTGGACGCCACAGTACTGGACAGTGCAACTCCACTGAATTGCATGGGTGTCTGGCACCGAACTTTTAAGTTGAAAAACCCCAGGGCAAGGCCACGTAAGCTGCTAACAACCACAGAGAGAAAGGAAAAGAATCCCCTTTCTATCCTAGCTCAGAGGCAATCGCGGTGTCAAAGTGCACACATGGTGAAAAGGAAAGGAAAAATGCAAAGTCTCTTTTATTCTCATTAAACTCTGCTTAACAGGTGACCAGCTGACGGACTCATGAGACGGGATATGTGGTGCTGCATTCTCTGTACATTGTTTATCTAATGAGACAAAGAGGCTTTAGGACGTATTGGACTATTCATGCTCATTTTAAAATGAAGTACAGTAGGCCTCAACTTTTTGCCAATAACAAAATACAAGTTTTAATCAAACACAAAGTACAGTCTGCCTTGAAAGTGACACAAAAAGCTACTAGATGGGCACACAAGTGCATTAACAAAATGTGAATACATTTTACTGTGAACATGTGCAAATGCAAAAAGAAATACATACACAATTACACACGTCTCTCATTACAGTTTTCACACATACACGCATGCATGCACACACCCATAAAGGGACAGAGCAAATAAAGAGAAGAAGAAAGAGTGATTGCACAAAGATAGAATGAAAAAGAAAGAGAGAGGGAGAGACAGGGAGATAGAGAGGGAAAGAAGAAAATAAGAGAGAAAAAAAGAGAAGAAGAGGAAAGAGGGAACTGGAGAGAGAGAGAGAGAGAGAGAATGAGAGAGAGAGAGAGAGAGAGAGAGAGAGAGAGAGAGAGAGAGAGAGAGCGAACACACAAACACACACACATATATCCGTCTAATATCACTCATAGTGAAAAGATGTTAAATCAAAGAACGCACGCACGCTCAATATGTCAGAAACAAAATGACAGATATGTCGACTTAACTTATAAGCTATTCGAAATGGAACAAAAAGACAGTGCGCCCAGGTTACACTCTTAACAGTATTTCACATGAAATATGCCATATATGCTAAAAACACTGTCTGACACAACCTACAAGCCACTTGTAATATATATATACACACAGCTTCATGATAAACTAAATCAAAAGTAAAAACAAAAATATGAGAGAAAAGCGTGACATGATATTAAAGACAGGTAAGATGCAATAATTACAGCCTCCAAGTTCCAACACTAACAAAGAACATGCAGGCAATGACTTGTCTGGTCGGTCAGCCAGCATCAGAGAGGGATGAGAAAGGTGAAGGTCAGCACCACTGCCTTAATGGGTAGCTAGAAAGAAGGAAGCAACCGCCATGACTCATGTTGCTGTCACTGTGTACACAACATGAGCACACCATCATTAACACCTTCTTAAAGCATGGCAAGTTCAAGAACACATAGGTACATTTACATTTAAAAGACAGAAAAGGCATGCATATCACATGTTGCACGAGAGCAGCTGGCATCCGGTCTAGTCAACTGTTAACCAGCAAGATGAATATCTTGCTATCCCGGAAAATCAAAGCAGCCAGGACAAACCTCAGCAAAAGCTGGATATCCCCCATCCATGAACAGCAACGACACCCTTCATGAGAAGTTCTATGAAAATTTATCTGACGACATAAGAGCTTGAACGTCAAGGCAGATTGGAAATCCTTTGAAATAGATATCTGCAGCACTGTGGCTGATACATTGGGTTTTGTCAATCGTAAACTCAGGGAATTGTTTGATGAAAGTGCTGAAGATATCAGCAAGCTCAATAACAAATTCCATGCAACTCACAAGGAACACCTAGCAACAAGATCTGTGAGAAAAGAATGCAAAAATATGGTAAAATGACAATTTCTTCTTAAGTCCCTTTTGGTTTTATACACTTATTGTTTCTTACATGTGTTATCCTAGCCAGTTCAGTTCTCTGTCTTGGCCAGAATTTCAGTCAAACAATGTCCCTTGGCCTTATTGTGGTTCAGCCAATCAGAGTTCCTCCCATTTAGTTTACAGATTTGTATTGTCATATTTACTAGCTTCACAAAAGAACCTTCGTGAGAACCAGAGCGATACAAGTGGGGATGGCTGGGCAGGAATTACTGTTAGAAATGTTTAGTGCATAGAGCTCAACAGGAATATAGAGAAAAAAAATTCCCATCTTAGCCTCATGCACAGTAACCTTTCCAACTTGTGTGATTTCAATAATAACAGAATGTCATGTCACCCATGTGGTTTAACTGGGGTTCAGATTCAGTTTAATACTGCTTAACACTATGGAGTCTTGACGGCAGACTAGTGCCGCCCATTTGTACCACAGTTTGAATCTTGATGGCAGGCAAGTGCCGTCGGAAAATGCCATTTTTTAATTTATAACATGAGCGGCGTTCAAGGGAGAAAACCCCTGAAAGTCAAAGTATAATCATCTATGCATCGATTGCTTCCCTTAGACTGTATCTAATCATCATACAGCCTTTGTTTTACTAAGTTTCTAGAGTCAGTAAGCGACGCTGTTTTCACCTACTTTTTCACAATGGCGGTAAGGCGAGTTTCGAACGGCGTACGTTTTCTGTGCAAGAGGTGATCTATATCATCCAAGCTGAAGGATCTGATGATGTATTAGATCTTGTTGGTGAATTACTTCCAACATTTAGAAGTAGTTTTACAGCTGTGGCCAAGTGCATTGGCTCTAAGTGACATTGCTATGTGGTGGATCATGTGGTTCAAAACTTTTGTTCAGAATGCTGTTTGGATACCTTAATTGGAGTAATTTCTACAATCAAGTGGGAAATCAGCACACAAACTGTGAGTAGAATGTAATGTAGCAAGCTTCTGCCTTTCTTTTGCACTTTGCTGTTTGTTTCTATCTTGTTTGGTTATTTTTTAATATCTTCTTAAAAATGGCATAAAACGAGCGATTTCAGGGGTCAACAAGCACTATCTGACTGCGACTCCATAAAGTTAATAGCCCAGCAGACTTCTAGAGCTGTAGCAGAGCTAACACCACGTTGAAAACAAGACCCAAGCTTAAGTAAACAGACAACAGTAAAAGAAACCAAGCTACCATTATCAAATCTAAAGGCATTTAAAAAAATCGTTCTCATTTGTAAAATCATATCAAATGAAATCTCTCTTCTAAAAACATGAAAATTGCATCCGGAGGAACATCTCTGAAGATGTTCTTTAACTCTTTCCCTATGGAGCACACCTATACGTGCGCCTTGTCTTGCACCATTGCCTACGGTGCGCACCTATACGTGCGCTGATTGCTCCGTTCTCTACGGAGCACGCCTATATGTGCGCTGTACTTTTGAAAAATTCTTGTGGTCAGACCCTCGCCCTTTAAGTACAAAACTTATTTCAGACTACAGTGGAATGATCCCACCATAGCATAATGCCGTCATTTATTAATTCAAATCTGGTTCACAGACACTTTTTGAACTTAAAACAGAGTACCCCTCGCTGGGTTATTCCGACCTGGTCTTGTCGAGCACATTTAGTATCAACACAGGCGCTTGACTCTGTACATCTCCCTGCCCCGAGTGCTGTTTACTCTACAGACATTTATAATATTTTGGAAAATGATGACGAGGACGTGATGATTATACTGCATGTGTGTGTGTGTGTGTGGTGTGTGTGTGTGTGTGTGTGTGTGTGTGGTGGATTCCTTTTTTATGCACGTGAGTTTGGTTTATATCCCTGCCTCAATGTACATATGTATATTTACAAACCTGTAATATACACATGTACCTACACACATACACATATATGTCTGCATAAAACTAGGTCTAGATTATAAATTTCACGGAGATTGCATTTCTCCCACCACCTCCCACTGCCCTCTCTGTCTCTCGCCCCCCCCCCCCCCCCCCTCTCTCTTTGTCATGTCATCCCTCCCTGTTTTATCATCGAGTGATCTGTATTAATGACGCTCCTCGACCTTTTGTTCCTCGACCTTTCATCAACATGTCTTTCCATCTCACCCCAGTACTTCAAGTAAAGTGGACAGGCATGGTGATCCATGCCAGTTTGAAGAGGCACTTCTCAGCTCTGTTAGCAGGTTGATGATTCATCATTCTAACGTGTGTTTGACTGCTCATGACATTCCTGGGACTAAAGAGATCGGTATCTAAGTCTGGCCTACTTGATTAGTTGTGTCAAAGATCAGCCCAGTCTCAATTTGCTGGGACACTTAGCTTGGAGGAAACATCTTTCCTGATTATCCCCTCTGTGGCTGTGACCAGAGAAAACACTTCAAGTATCTGTCCAGGTCTGATGTTTGTCATCTGTTGGATAACAGAAACCTGTCATCTCTATCTTGTCTGCTACAGGCATGTAAAACAATATGAGAGAGAGAGAGAAAAAGAGAGAGAGAGAGACAAGCGAGAGAGAGAGAGAGAGAGAGAGAGAAGAGAGAGAGAGAGAGAGAGAGAGAGAGAGAGAGAGAGAGAGAGAGAGAGAGAGAGAGAGAGCGAGTTGTGTGGATTACTTTTTCATGCGCTTGCTTGCTCTGTCTGTTCAGTACAACCAAAGAATTACAGTTTTCCAATTACGTGTGTTTGTCAAGATCAACATGTGGCTCGTGAAAATGAGAACCACTGCTTTTGGTTATACATACATGTACTGCATATATATATGCATAAGACCTGACTGTAGTGGAGAACTTGCTTGTGCTGAGCGATTGATCGAAAGATGCTATGTGATTCGTTTTTAATTGTAAGCCAAATTCTGTCAAATTCCGTTGAAATGGATTGCTGCTGACAGTGAAATGCACTATACATGTAACTGTATAAGGTGAATGCTGTTTAGGTGTCAATTTATTGAAATATTACGACTAAACAGTGATCATCAAACTTTGGAAAGAATATTCTTTTTTCGTTTTAGTTACCTGATGCATGTGTGTACAATGTCTCACTATGGAATCTCCGAGAGTGTTGAACGTACGTTCATTTAAAAGTCGTTAAATTTTCCTTGTCAAACATATCAAACATGATACCAACACTGGTCAAAAACAACATGTAAAATAAATTAGAAAGATGCCCAAATCGTTACGTTGGCAGGGAATCGCCGCTGTCAGCTGCTTACGGAAGGGGGGAAAAGCTGCCTAGCAGCCATACGCAGGGAAAGTGTTAAGGAGTCCACAATGCAGTGTTTATGTCTCAAATCATATATATATGTCCAAATGTTAAAGATTTTAAACATCTTGGTTCTGTAAAAACTGATGATGGAACCTGCTCTAAAGACATCAAGATAAGAACTGGAATGGCATAACAAAAAATAGTCCAACTCAACAATATGTGGAAAGACAGAGGCATACCAAATGGCCTAAAAATTAAACTTTTAAAATGTTTGATCTCGCCAATCATGATTTATGAATGCGAAGCCTGGACTCTCAGCAAAGCTGATTGCAAAAGAATTGAGGCAGCAGAGATTTGGTTTTATCAGAGACTACTACGTGTCAAATGGACAGACAGAAGAACTAATGAAAGTGTCCTGAAGAACCTGATACCACCACAAAATTACTAGCAGACATCAACAAGAGAAGACTAAAACACATAGGCCATGCGTCACGTAGCAAGAACACAGACCTCATGGCCACCATTTTTCAAAGAAAAATATGGGCAAAAAAGAAAGGCAGACCTCCAATCTCATACATCAAGAATATAGCCAACATCAGTGGCCTAAACATACAAGAAGTTGTCCACAAAAGTCAAGACAGCACCATTTGGAAGAGAGTGGTGGTGTCAAAGAGTGCAACGGCCAACACTGAACCTGGTGACGCCGGCAGGCAAAACAGGTGAGACATGTAAGTCCAAGCATTGAAAAAGGTGTCTGACACTGAGTGGCTCATCACATGGTATACACCATGGTACTTCTTAATTTTTTAAAAGATAGGAATGAGTGTAGGACGTGTGACCCGTGTGTGACGTGCATAACACTGTCTCTTTCCTACAGTTCCTAGCAGCTTTTTCCAATCCTCCTGCCCGAGATTTCTCACATAACTATGTACTTTGGCTTTCAGATCTGTGTAAGGAATGAAGGCTTTAGACATCTTTTCCCTTGTGGTGTTCTTGGCAAGGCAGAAATTTCGTCAACCTGCAGAATTTTCACTGATGGATCAAAGTCTGATGAAGAAGGTGATGCTGCTGCTGCCTTCTGTTCCGCTGTCACCAAGATATTCAGCTTCCCTACTGTGCCTTGTGCACATAAAAATTTTCTTCTCATGATATTACTGGAGGAGGTCCTCTGCTAGAATAGAGAAGGTCGCCACATGTGCACCAACCTCTCTGTTTGTTAATGTAGAAAGCTATTGTAGAGATGTCCATGAAGAGAAGACTACTCTGCATTGGATTATGGTTCGAAGGCAAGAAGGGTTCTGTGAACAGCTCCAATTGTACAATACTGATGCACCAAATGGATTCGTCTTCAGTCCATTGGTTTGCCATGCAAAGACTGTCCATGTAAGCACCTTAGCCCACTACTGAGACATCTGCCTTGATGGTAAGAGTTGAGATCAGAACCCCAGCTGTCGTTTTATGTGGTTGTGGTGGTCTGAAACCACTGGCCTAGGATTAGTCTGGTGTCCTAAGATTGGTAACCTTGGACCCAGCATTCTTTGAATGCCCTATCAAGGTGTCATTCTGCGGCGGGACCCAAACGGATGACAGAAGCCAGAGATTCCATCAAGCCACAAAGAGATGAATCTCGCCAATGCTCTCTTCGACTGTTGAAAACAAGACTGGAGGGAGGTCTAAGCATGCAGATGTAGATTAGATGAACATAGACACGAGAGTCAATTCTTATCTCCAGGAACCCGAATGACTAGCTGAGGAAGAGGTTACACTTTCTCAGGGTTTGTGATGAATTTGAGGCAGGAGCAGAAGGCCATGACCGTCTGGGTGTGAGACTGGCAGAGATTTTCTCACTTGGCCAAAATTAGCCAAACTTCCAGGTAGCAGTAAAGATGGATTGAATCTGCTCTTGCAATCATTACTAATTCTCTTAAGGTCACCAATGGAAGTGCTGGAAACTGGAACTGGAAAACACAGTTGTGCCATACAAACCTCAGTTACTGCCTGTAGTGGGTGAGAATCAGGATATGAAAATATGTTCTGTGTGAGGGAGTCTCGTATCTGGTAGATGTCTCTATCTTGACGTGGGTCTTGGGACAAGAGTTTCATTCCTGGGCGCCACCTGAAGATACAGTGAGTATGAATATGTCAAGTAAAATCCATGTCATAAGGGTATGCAGTTTCGTGATGCCTTCTTTTCCAGCAGTTCAAGCACTTCTTGTTGCATTGCCTTTTCTTGGTCCATGAAGCAGGTAGAATAAGTCATGTGGAGGATCGAAAAGGGGGTTTCGTGCCCTCCCAGGGAATTTCTATTCCATCTCCAACACCTGAACGATCCATTCGCTGAAACTCCTCTTGCGCTAAGCATGGACATGACTGGCTAGGTTCCCAGTCAATGGGCCCAGGGGGAATTGTAAGTGCTGAGATGGGGCTAAGTCACTGGGGGTGCTGTCCCTTGTGCGCCTAAATCTCTGGCATTGTTAGTGTCTACACGAGCAGATCTCTGAGGTCTCCTGAATGGGTGATCCCCATGGCTCAAATCAGGCCTTGGCTGGATGCATCCTGAAAAGGGCACTTGTGGGCACGGGCTGACCCCCTTTGGAGGGAAGGGGGTGGTTCCAGAACAGTGGAATCTCTTCTGAGGCAGCCTCCAGTTGAGGAAGTGGTAGTTGTATTGCCCGAAAAGGGAATGTGGCTGTGAAATGAACCAGAAAGCTCTACAGTCCTCAGTTTGGGAGGCCTCTCCCTGCCAGGATGGTGTTGAGGCAGAGTTTGTTTGCCAAACTCTATGGCATAGGACATTGCATCAACCATGTTTCACCCCAAAAGATGTATCTGGGCTGTTGCCTTGGCAGTCTCTGGGACTGGAGCTCCTTGGATTGAGAATTAAATTCAGGGATCATGGAACTTTGTATCCGCAGAAACACACTCGCCAATGTTCAGGCAAGTGGGGCTTGGCCAGGGAACTTTTCTCAATTCACCACTGTGGAAAAGAATAAGTGGATGGATGAAGGTTCCTCATGATATCAACAGGAGGTGTTCACCCACCAAGATGTCTGCCCAAGAGAATACTTTTTCAGGAATTGAGTTCTGAGGAATCTGGGTGAGGTTAGTTGAGGAACCTACCCATTAATTATTCACCTGGGGTTGACATGACATCTGCTCCTGGTTGAGGAATGTCATTGAACCCCTGCACTACTTGTGTGGCCCTGAGCCCCAAGCCATAGCATGGGAGGGTGTGTCAAGCGTAAGGTGGTCTGGGTGGAGGGTAGTGGAAGTAATGGTACTCGTACATTCCCTATGGGCGAGCCACTTTCAGCTGGATGTCTCTGATGAGGCTTGGGAGACATGCCTTCCAACACTCTAAGGTGCTGGATGGATCAGAGGCCATTATGATCACTATGCAGATATTGTGGTCCATGACAATCACAACAGACTGACCCCAAGTATGGGGGACTGAGATCTCCATCCTGCAGGAGGAAGGGTGGCCAGGGTGGTCCAATGAGGACGATCACAGGTAAGATAAGAGGGTCCTGGCTGCAGAATACATGTACTGGTCACTGGGTACGAGTGGTTGTACTCCCACATTGGGGTGTGTGTGCAGGACTGAGACCTGAGGTCTTCAGCCTATGGGGTTGGTACATGATGCACTGCTCTTCAGTAGGGACCCTAGGATGCATGGATCCAACACTCTATTTGCCTATTGGGTGTGTCCAGGGAACATTCCAGGAAGATCCTTCGTCTGCACATTCGTTCCTCCCTCCAACAATGCTGATCAGTTTCGACTTGGTGTACTGGCTAGGCACAACATTGCACTAGAATGACACACTCAGCACAAATCACTGACCAATTTCATGCGGCCTGCAAACACACTGGCCTTACATTTAGCCTCAGCAAAACAGAGGCTACATTTCAGCCTATATCACTCAGGCTACTGGTGTTTCATCACTTCCGACTGTCATCAAAAACCAGGACATCGAGAATGCACACAAACTCTCCTACTTGGACAGTCCAGCGATCAACAAAGGATCTCTTGATGCTAAGGTGGAGCTGTGCATCTCCAAACTCTGCTTTTGGAAGGTTGACCAAGAAGTCGTGGCAAGACCATGGTTCAGGTTCACTACAAAGATTGTAGTGTACAAAGCAGTAGTGCTGAGCACCTGTGAGACCTGGACTGCCTACCAACAGAACATTCAACAGCTACAACAGTCTCACCAAAGGTGTCTAAGCAAGACTGCAGCATCTAGCAACATGATCCAGTGTCCAACCTTCAAGCTGTGAAAAAATGTGGTTTGCCAAGTATAGTTTCTGCTCACCAAAGGCCAGCTTTGTTGGACAGGGCACTTTATTTGTTTGGAAGATAACTGCATCACAGAGATGCTCCTGTACAGAGAGATGAAGCAATGACACTGTGAAGGCCAACTTCATCAGGTATGGCATCAACACTGCCAGTTGGACAATGCCTGCAACAGAATAAGCTGGCAACAGCATGGTACAATCATATTTGAACCGTGCATAACAGCTGCTATTCAACAGAAGAGGAACTGGAGGAAACAGAACTCAAGACCACAGGACTCCTTCCCATGCAGAGCGTATGGGGAAAAACATGTGCCTCCAGAATCAGTCTTGTATCCCACATAAAGACCCATACCAGGTGATAGAGGACTAGCATGCCTACCCATCCATCAGATCCCCAAGGAGAGTCCATCCATTACACCGACCACTAAAGCATTCTTTCATATGTAACAGAACTTACAATCAAACAAGAATAAGTCAAACAAATTAACACTACACCATGTCAAAACCTTCACAATTTTAAACAGGGTGAATAAATTGCTCTTATCTCTTTAAATTCAGATATTGGAACTGGATGCTGCATTTCCATAAACACAAACGTCAAAAACAAGGAGACCAAAAGAAAACTTGTCTTCAGTCTATGCATGTTCATTGCAGTCACATTTTACAGTAATGAATCAATGAACCATAAATTTAATGAGAAAGAACCCTGTCATGGTATCCTTGCTTCACCTCTCTGAACAGGTTCAGATTCCTATTGCTTACAGACCAGAAGACTACTAGAGCCATATAACCTGCATCTCTGAGACATGTTTCTTTCATGCAGGTCAACATGGGACAGGTCAGTAAAACAATAGTCAGACGTGGCCCCAGCAAAACAGTTTCATTAGTAAGTTTGTATGTCCTAACATTTTCCTTACCTTGACAAGGTCCACATCATCATATCTGCAGAGTCCCAGGTTACTGGCAACAAACAGCAGTCCTAAATAAAAGCAAAGAAAATTGTGACAAAGCCAATAATAACAAAGCCAACAATATATGCTAGGTAGGGGAACAAAAACATGTACTGATTACCAACATAACTGGCATTTGTGACAAAAACAATAATAACAAAGCTAACAATATATGGAGGGCGGGAGGAACAAAAACAAAGATTACCAACATAACTGGCGCTGCAAGCCAACACTGAGACCACAATTGTTTTCCAGACAACAAACTGTGTGTGTGTGTCTGTTTGGTTTTTTTTCTCAGACAAAAAAAACAAAAACAAAAAAAACTAGCATCCACTTCTAAATCTATAAGCAAGGCATGTGTATGAATGATTAGACACTGGTCAAATGGGTAAATGTCAGACTTCCAATCATGTCAGGCTTCTAATCAAAAGGTCCTGGATTTGATCTACACAAACGGTGAAGATTTTTCCCATCTCCCTGGCCAAAATGTATGCAGACTTGCCAGTGCTTTAAGCCTTTCATGTGTACACGCATCAAGCAGACCAAATAAGCAATTTAAAGATTCTGTGAGTGATGTCAATAGCTGGCTTATGAAACATGAAAATATTCGGCATGCAAACCTACCAAAAATTTAAACTGTGCAACAACACAATGGAATGTGCTCAGCTTGTGTACCTGCTCAAATTCTCTATGCTCCACTTCAAAGTTTGACTATGTGTCATGCGCAGTAAGTCGAATGAAATTGGAGCATAGCACTATACAAGAACAGTTTATAATCTATAATACATATCAAGAACAATTATAATCTATAATGACATGTATTCATTTGCGCATGTTTATTAATGCACATATTCTGTGTGTGTGTGTGTGCGTATGCGTATATGTGTGTGTGTGTGGTGTGTGTGTGTGTGTGTGTGTGTGTGTGTGTGTGTGTGTGTGTGTGGTGTGTGTGGTGTGCGTGTGCGTGCGTGCGTGCGTGCATGCGCCGCGCGCCCATGTGTGTGAGTAAGAGGAGAGACAGACAGACAGAGACAGAGACAGAGACGGAAACACAGACGGAGATTAGTGGTTTTGCATAAACATATTACACTGTGTCTTGTAAAATGTGCAAGTCCAAATACAATGCGCAATGAGTCCAAGTAAGTTTGGAAAACAGTGCTCAACAAGAATTGTTAACAAGAACCACAAGAGTGCGGATGGGACCCTTTATGATCATTGTCAATATCCCCTCACAAATCATAACTAATCAACTAAATGTCTTTTTTTATCATTGATTCACTGACATTGCCACATAATGAAAATAACAATAATGATAATAATAATAATAATACTATTAATAGGTACCGGCAGGCAAAATTAGGATAAATATGAAGAGCTTAGTCTTCATACTGTTTGTATAGAACTTTTTAATAGAAACAAACATGAAAAAAAAGTAACGTTCTATCTCTTTTCTTTCCTGAAATAATGACGTTTTAAGATGACACCTTTAACGTAACAAGCAAAAACACTATGGAAAGTTGTTTTAGATTATGTGTATTAAAAAAAACAACTAGAGATTTCATTTTAAAATAATTGATTCTATGTAATATAAGGTTACATGAAAACAGTAAAGCAGGACATTTACTCAGCTACAAAGAGAGTCATAAGGGAGCAAAAACAGCAAAATCCGTATTTTACCTAAGTTCAAATTTGCATGGCAGGGTATGTTTATAGGTACATATCTTGGAGAAGATGTGCTTTAATTGAAACTTGTTTTGTACTTTAGTACAATTGTCTATGTAGACTTAGTCTAATTTTTTTAAGCTGAACAATAGCCAAGTTTGTTTGTTATAGAGATCAAAACTTCATGCAATTGCCAAAATCACCTGTGACGGAGGCACCAAGCTGACATAGGAGTACAAACGATCATAACTTTTGAACCAGTTGTTGGATTGACTTCATATTTGGACACAATGCACAGAATGCTGTCCTCTTTTACACTATTTACTTGTATTCAAATTAGAATAAGGTATGAGGTCAATCCCTCACTAAAATACCCAAATTTCATGAGCCCAATGTGAAGTAATGCTAGTAACATCATGACAGATGGCCAATATAAAAGCAAGAACCTGAATTTTAAGCCTGCCTACTTTCTAGCAATATAAACTTATGTCCACTCTGTATTGATGAAGTGTGTCAGTGTTTATGCTATACTTATAAATTATTTCATAAACAAATGTCAGGGTTCCAAAGGGACCAATGTTGAAAAAGGACTGTACGATTTGTGTTGACACAACAGGCATAGAGTTGTACTATTACTAGACTAGAGTAATAGTAATACATGTGGTACTAGTTTTCTTTCTTATTTAACAAAACAGTCATGTAAAGCCTGAATATGGGTTTAATTTCATCCAAGTTGGCCTAACTCCAGGTTCCTCTGCTGGTTGATGGAGGGACCAACTCTATGTCTGACAAAATGATGTAATTTCTGTGGACTACATCATGTTCTCACCTAAAAAGGCTTATCTTTCTTCTTTCTTAGAGAATTTATGTCTTTGAGAAGAACAAAAGACTGAGGCACAAAAGACAACACCGGATTTCCTGAAAGAAGCTGTGAACGTGAAAATCCAGTCTCTTCAAGGAAAGGGCTAACATAGTTATCTCCACAGTCTGAGAAAGAAAAGCTGTTCTCTGAGATGGGTGTGTAGTCTTCAACTTTGTCTCAGTTTTGATGGAGATAGCGTAGTCTGGAAATTTCAGCAGATGGAAACAGTTGCTGGAGGAACTGTGCTACCTCATCAAATGGCTTGTTGCCCTGCTCCATCAGCAGCATCACCTGGTGACATAGAGGAAGACAGTCTCAGTGATTTTTATTGTATGTGTATAGATGGAGATAGATCAGATTTGTACTGCATGTGTGTCTTCACAAGTATTGGAAAGAAATGACTGAATACAAGACTGACAGTCTTTTGTGTTCATGAGCTGCAAGTCCCACATGTGTTTTCATTAATGGCTTGTAACAGCCAAGTAGGAAGTCATATCCATTTTTGGATTTTGGGATCAGTAATATGTAGGGCCTATATATCTTCTACATGATTTCATCTCCTGCATGCCTACACATGAAGGTGGTCAGACACTAACAGGTCTGCAGTTAAGTTCACCTTGGAGATGGGAAATATCTCCACCTTTCAGTATTTATCCATCAGACCCAGACAGGATCCAAACCGTAGATACTCCTGTAAAGTTTTGATGCTCTGACTACCTGGTAGCCTACTTGATTATCATACCCATCATATGCAATCAATGCTTAAATAAATAAATGTTTCAGTAAATGTAATAGAAGGACAGAAAGGGGAGATGAGATACCTGAATGTTTTTAACCTATTGATACTACAGATAAAAATAATTTGATGAAAATCAACCCATAAACAGCCGAGATCTCTCTCCTGACGGTAAAACATTGTCTTTACCTGCACATACTTCTGCTCAGTCTTCTTGATATGATACACTGTCCCATTTTGAATGATGATACATTGTCCCATTTTGAATAAAAAAAAAATGAGATGTTTGCAAATTCATGTATGTGCACTTGTCATAATTTTACTTTTTGCAATCCACACTATATTTCCCCATTTCCTCATTTTATTTAATGCCCTGCCTCGCGCTCTGCCCTTCTGGAAACATCATAATACATTTATTTAGTTTACAAACCTACAGAAGCAAAGTGTTGTCCAGTGTCACCTGTGGGAGATTCAGATGACAGCCTTTTCCACTTGCCAAAAGAAAACTGACTTCAGTTTGAGGAACTGATCATTTTCTACAATAAACGAGACAAAAACTACTCTGCTTTATACTTCAGTCTGATGCAAACACAAACACCAACACCCACGCCTCTCAAATTATGTACAAGTCACAATCTATGTCAGAGTGGCACAGTTCAATAAAATACCAACACTCTTGATCTACAGAAATAGTAGTCATATATAATCATGTTTACTTTGTAAACAATCATTCATAAAAAAATTCAGATTCTAAGATATCTTATATATTATCATGTTTACTTTGTAAACAACCATTCATAAAAAAAAAATCAGATTCTAAGACTTTTTATATAACTTTTTAAAGAAATTATTCATCACTGATCTTATGTAGATCTATATAATCATGTTTGATCTGTAAACATTCATTAAAAAAAATTCAGATTCTAAGACTTTTTGTAAAACTTTTTAAAGAAATTGTTCATCACTGATCTTATATAGATCTATGTAATCATGTTTGATCTGTAAACATTCATAAAAATAATTCAGATCATAAGACTTTTTTTTATAACTTTTAAAGGAAATTATTCATCGCTGACAGTCAATATTTATGGAAAAGACTAACTTAAGTTGCCTGGCTTTCTCTCTTCTGTGAAAACATGTGTTGGTTTGTGATTGAAATGATTGTTGCCAGTTCTGATCAAATAGCTTAAAATCTATTCATCTAATCCCACAGCAGAGTAAAACTTACTAATAAGATGAAAAAATGTGATTTAATTCATCCATACTTACCGATATGTACTCGAATTTCATCAAAAACTGAGGGCACAGAATCGAAAGTACTCGACATCATCTTGGTTTGAGATCGGCAGACGATGAAAGTCGGTACTCATTCAAATTAACAAATGTCCATTTGCGACAGCGTATGAATGTGACTGTAACTATGTGCACATGAAAGAGTATTCATTCTTTTATGTTTTCACCTGAAGAAGGCATATTTTCAAGATTCATGTTCATCAGAATTCAAACTTTTGAACATCGTGCGTACAAAAGGGTTAATATCTTGCAAATTGTTAAACAAATCAGACTGGCTGTTAGGTATTCGATTTCCTCATGGCCTGACCAACATTTTGATACTACATATAGCTATGCAGTGCGATGTCGCGCGTGGACTTTCAGTTGAAAAAGCGAGTGTCAGTTTGGGGCTTCACTCGGCCTCTACCAAAAAGCGGCACAACACGCGGAAAGCGATCACACACATGGCTCGTATTTTGTCATCGTCCATTCACCACACACACTCAGTAATAACAAGAACACACTCAATTGAAAGAAGAGAAATCAATCTTTATTTTTCTCATAATAGTTTAAAGAAGTAGCGATGTGGCAGCTGAATATACATTTGATAAAAAACACTAAAATTGTCAATTTTTCACAATGATGTCAGCAAAATGACATGCCTGCCGGTACCTACTATTAGGCATAGCCTTGCTCCACACACACAGACACACATATATATAAAACCTCTAGATTATAAAACAAAGATCTCAGTTCAACGCTCACACAATCCGTCTACAGTATCAGTTATCTGATCAAATCTTAAGGGCAAAAAAGCATGCAGTGCAAATCAAACAAAATAAGCACTTATTATGCACAAATACAATCTGAATAAATGATGAGCATATTTTACTGGACACTATGTAATGTAAAATGTTTTGAAACAACCAATGGCAGTTTAATAATGTATGATAATTCTAAGTGGCCCATGAGCTCAGTTATTAAGGTGCCATGCTCATAACACATGAGTTGTGGGTTCAACCCACACACAGGCCACCGTTCATCCACACACTGGTTGTTCTTTTACCCTGGTTATTATTCATACTAATGTAAACACTGTGTTTGGTCATATAACGGACAGAAAAAAACAAAAAAACGGTAGTAACTTTAAATGAGCTATATCTCAAAAACTATTTGTTTTTGAACAATAAATGTTATATAAAATATGTTCAGAAATGAATGAGGAATACTGCTCATCAATTCATTATCAAATATAATTCAACATGACGGTAAATACCTCTGCCAAACAGGTAAAATGTCAGGTGAGGACAGGTGTGTTGATGAGACTGTCAGTGGTTCCCAGAAGGACCAGGGGCAGGCTCATCAGGCTGCAGTAAAACCCTCTTGTAATCCACTCTGGTGTGGTATATGTTGAAACATTCTGGCACACACAAGGTCACATCACACTGCTCATACATGAAGGCCGACTGTTTGCGCTTGAACCAGCACGATCTTTCTGGGGTCTGTTGCATGCAACACAGTCACGCATGGGGCGTCTCCGCTTGGCTCCTTCTTTGGCAATGTGATGTGCATGCCAGTCAATCTCTGTTGGGGGGGGGGGGGGGGGGGGTTCAGGCTCTTCTTCCCTCTGCCAATTGGCTTTGGTGCATCAGGAGACTGGAGAACCAGCTGACACACAATCTCTCTCTGGAACTGGTAGTGTGTCAACGTTGTCCAAGATGTTGTCCAAGATGGAAGTTACTGAGGATGGCTTCAAAACGCAGAGACGTCATGTTTTTGCAGAAAAATGGCATCTCTGTGATTTCATCCGCTGACCAGTACTCCGGGATGGTAGGCTTGATGACGAGGCCTGTTGCAATGCAGAATGCCAGAAACACCCTCATCTCTGCCCTGGTCAGAGGTTCCCAGCGATGCAACCTGGAAATAAACCCACTTTGTTACACACAGAGAAAGAAAAAAAATCATAAAAGCATAACATGTAACCACACACATACACTGGCATACACACACACACATATGCTCGCATAAACACATTTGCTAGCATACACATGTACACTCCGATACACAATGCTTTACTAAAACAATCAAAGAACATGCAATTATTTACCTAGAACAGCACACACAAACACACTCATACAAACACACCCCCACATTTTCTCATTCAAGACAAAAAGAGAAAACCAATGATAGAGAGGGATTGTAACAAGTTCATTTACAGTGAGGAGAAAAACAAAATCTGCCATTGATGCAGAAAATCATCACAGAGAAAAGCTCACACACCTAAGTCTCCTTTCTAAATTACTCAAAAGAAACACATGAATTGCACAGAGAGGGAGCTAGGAGGAGCAGAGACAGAAAACTAAAGAGAAGAGTGGGCAAATCGATGGAGGAAATAACTATTTCAGCAAAAAATATTTTTTTAAAAACGAGTAAACGAGAGGAAAAAAGAGAGAGGAGAGAGTGTAGAAAGAAAGAGAAAGGGAACGAGATGTAAAAAGTGAGAGAGAGAGAGAGAAAGAGGTAAATAGAGAGAGAGGAAGACGCGAAGGGGGGCATGTACGAAACACAAAATGCAAACAAACTTACCTAGAGTGTGATTTCAGGTTGCCAGCATCGATCTTTCTTTGGGCGTAGAGGTTAGTCTGCTCGACAAAAAGATTGATGATTCTCTCATCAATAAAGAGGGGGAAAAAATCAAGAGGTTGGGGATTATCGGGGAAGTTGTCATCGACGAGCAGTCGCGACTTTCTCAAATGGCATGTTGACAAGTTCCCCTTCCTCACTCACCCACTCCTCCGCGACATCATCGTCAAAATTTCGGTTGGATAGGGCCTGATCGATCTGCCTGGCATTCCAGGAAGCATAAGATTCTCCAAGATATCTTTCAGGGCGCGTATGCACGTCAGAGGCGGTTAGCTTAAACGCGTTTAGAGCTTAAACGCGGTTAGCTATACGGGCCCTAACCGCGTATAAACCCTAACCGGATTTGGTATGCATGACGCGCTAAACGGAAACGTATAGCTAAACGCCAAGTGAAAGGTGAGATATTTATAGATCACTGGGAAAACCGGCTCCGCTGTGTGCTTTCGGTTTAATCCAACTACACGTGGAAGCTTCTGAAATTTGCAGCATGACGGAGAAAGTGGGAAAAAGGGCCAGAAAAGCTAACTTCAGTGCTGAGGAAGTTAGAATACTACTTGAAGAGCTGCAAGTAGAACATGTGACCCTTTTCAGCAGCCTGACACACACACACACACACACACACACACAGAGTGTGTTTGGGGGGGGGGGGGGGGCAAAGAGTCCTACCTGAACGTTGATTGAATGGTATCCTTTTCTGTTGACGAATTCATGTTCCTGCTCGTGTGGCCGCTGGATGCGCACCTGTGTTCCATCGATGCACCCCACCGCGTTGGGGAATCCGTAAGACTGGTAGAGCGCTCGTTTGGTTCTGTTCGCACTGGCTTGATCAGGAAAGAAGATATGATGCCGGGCTTGTCTGAACATAGCGTCAGTCACTCTGCTGACAGTTCGGCTCACTGTCGACTGGTCCACGCCGACCAATTCTCCACAGACGTCTTGAAATGTTGACGTGGCCAAGTAGCGCAAAGTGACGAGCACTTGCTGCAGGGGAGTGAGGGTGAATCCGCGATTCGCGAGAGTGATGTCAGCTGACACCTGACGTGTCAGTTCCAGGATGTGCTGCCGACGAAATCGGAACTTACGAAACACTTCTCTGTCGTCATACGTGTCGAAGGGATTAGTACGGTCCCGGAAAATCGGTTTCTTCGCAGAAGAAGCCCCTGTCGTGCTTGGAAAAACAAAAGTGCCGCCATATTTACACGCGTTTAGGCCCGCTATCGGACCCCCAGAGTGCGATAACTTTAAACGCGAAAATCCGTATAGGATAGGCTAGTCAGATTGACGTGCATACCGATTTTTCCCGCCTATCCGCCCGTATAGGGGATAAACGCGGTTAGTCCACTAAACGGACCGACGTGCATACGGGCCCAGGTCTTCACCTTCCCCGTCATCGGCAATTTCTTCCGCAAAAAATTCGTTGACAAAATCTCTAAACTGGTCGCATTGTCGTCTGCCAGCCATTTCGAGTGTCGCCCCGCCCCCTGGAAAAAATGACTCCAGAAACTCAAACTCTCAGTCAAACTGCTGATTATACATGTTACAGGGCGTTTCAGTCAAGCAACTATGCACTTGACGTGGACAGTGGAATTTTCCACTGAGGGGACGCGTCCTTGACCTCGCGAAAGTCGGTCACTGGCCAGCGCGACCTTTGTCGCGACAACCGTTTAGCAGTAGTGAAAAGAGGGCGCGACTATTGTTGCGACAACCGCGCAGAGGGTTTTAACAGAAGCATAGACTCAAGATCTGATATCATGAGTTCAATCACAGCCCACAACCTTAAAACCTGTTCTGTTCGCTGGCCATCTCAATGTTTCCATCATTATGGTGGCGTCAGTTTAGTGTTTCAAAGGTCCCCCTTTCCCAGTCCTCCCTATTCAAGACCTTGACATCATATAGGGTTTCACACAGGTTTAGGTGAAGCACATGTAGAATTATCTGAACATGGTGAATCCCTCTTGTGAACAGAACAAACTTCAAACTTACAGAAAACTGTGATCAGTATACAGAACACATACTCTGAATTCTGGAATCCATTCTGGAACCCACTACTGCTGTCTGTGGGTTGTCCACCATCTCACCAAGCATCAGGTCATATCTGTAAACAACACAGCACAGCACAGTAATATCTATCTATCTGAACTCCAAGCATCAGGTCATATCTGTGAACAAGACAGCAATATCTATCTATTACTGCGAACAAGACAGTAATATCTACCTACCTACCTGCCTGTTATCTATGTCTATGAACAAGACAGCACTCTCTCTCTCTCTGTTAAAAATAATCTGGGTTTCCCAGGCTGTCCAGCACTAGCTGGTTTCGACTGCTGAGCAGCCTGAGAAACAGCAGGTTTAACACCCTCGCTGAGGGCCTTTATGTGTTGCAATGTTTCAAAATTTGTTTTAGACCAAGTTACATCCAATTTCCTAACTGCTGATGCATAACTTTTCATTGTAGATGAGCTGCTGGCTTCCACTAATTGTTTGGCCTCATGGAAGGTATCCTTTTTTCCATTTTCACTCGTATTGTCTGTTCTACTTGCCATATGGGGCAGCTTTTGAGGATGAAAGGTGGCTACCTCCACAGTTTAGACAAATTGGTGGTCCTTCACGTACGCCTTCGTGTGCTTCCTTGGTGCACATGGCACGCTTGTCTGTATCGGTACATCTGTCTCTGATAAACCCAAATTCTTTGCTGCGAAAACACTGCATCAGTGATGGAACATACAACGACACTTTAACACTGAGATACCCTATTTTTAAACCCTTGGAACCACAGGACAAAAGAACATCATGAACAACGTTCGTTGCGACTTTCTCCGAATCCTTTCAGGAATATGGCCTGGTGTACCTCTACAATACCCTAGCTCTTCAGTTCCGTCCTGATCTCCTCCTCAGGAACTCCCCTCAGCTGGGGGCACTTGATAACCCCCCTGATACTATTTAATCCCTTGTGCGGAGAAACTTTTATTCTGCGATACACCAGCATTGATGATTTCTGCAGATGTTCAGATTGTTTTTGGTCTTTGCACTCCCTGAGATTATCTCCATTTCGGCACTTCTTCATTGTCTTCGGGTTCCCAATGAGGGCCTGAAATCCCTTTTGTACCATAAAGGGACTCGGCGATGACAGCGGTTTCTCGTCATCTGTACCTGCCATGATCAGCCATGCAGCCCAGAAGCCTGTTTCTTGCCAAACTTCCTCTTCAGAATCTGAGCCACCATAGAAGTCTCTTTTCCTTTTGTTTTCTTGGATTTTATCATGAGTGTACGCTCAATGACGGCAGATATTTCTCAGTCACCCCAGAAGAGCTGCCGTGCTGGGGAAGGGACAATGGATGACCAATCTCTTGATGTCCACCCGCCTGGAACTGTCCCGCATGACTCCAGACAGTGTACTTTCATGACTAACGTACAGCCACCCATCCCCTGGCCAAGTTAGTCAAGCTCAGGATAACAGGTTATTTACAGCAACCACTCATGAATATGAAGATGGAGACAATCAAAATGAAAATGAAGGTGAGACCTTCGTCTCATCCCTCCCCCTTGACCTGTTCGACATGGGTAACCCTGCCAGGCAATTCACACTGTCAAGTTTAGTCCATTTAACTACCTTGGTAATCAGGACTGTCACTAGTGAAAAATGAAAGCTTTCCAACATGTATCCTCTGTCAGCATAGCTCAAGGGATCATTGGGACAGCAAGCCCCCCGACCACAGCAAGCTGGGTGTCCCGTTCGGCAGATGTATGTATGTGTGTTTATGCATGTATGTATGTATGTATGTATGTGTATCAGGCTGGGGAACAGATGATCCCAAAAATCTCTGAAAAATAGGCCGGGGTCCAGGGGCCGCCTAGGCCCCGGTGGGGTCCAGGGCAATGGCTCTGGTGGGGGGCCAAGGGGGGCAAAGCCCCATGGCCGAAATTGAATTCGAGCATTTTTGAAAACCCTTTCATGGCCTCTCGTAATAGGCAAATTACCATGTGGCATGCAAACAAACCAAACTAAAAACATCGTATTTACCATGCAGCATGCAAAGAAATCATACCCCCGCAAAAACAACAACTTCCTTTTCTCTATTTTCTTGATGTACTAGTAGTGCCTTGCTTCAAAAGTTCAATGATTCAGTCTTCACGAACAGAGTCCCCATAATGTTCTACTAAATGATGCATCACCCATAGATTTATTCAAAGTCAAATACTGGCATCAGTCTACTGAGTCTAGTATTGTATATAGTCAACACTCACTCCACTTTCTTGTATGTGTACTGCAGAGCCTTGGTCAACTGTTCAGTCTTCACAAACTGAGCCCCATAAACAGGTAGTTCCTGATTAGAAGAAGGGAACTGAGGGCGAACAGAACATAGTAATCAGGAATGGATAGATTGTGACTGTGAGTTCCAGGCCAAGTGGAGCAGAGGGTGGGAAAGGGCCAACAGGAAGTGGGAGGGAGAAAGCTACATATTGAACCGACAAAGGAGATCATGTACATAATGTAAATAGAAGTGAACATGTAACTCAGGAAGAGTGCATTGTTGTATACTCAAATGTTGATAGTTTGTAAAAACAAAAAAGATGAGTTTTTGGCCCTCATAGATGATTTAAAACCAAGTGTGATTGGGCTGACAGAAATCAAGCCGAAGAATGTGAGAGATTTTATTGAGAATCAATATTCTTTTCCTAATTTTGATATGTTTGTGTCAAAAAATCCCCAAAGGGGAGTTGTATTATATACTGAAAAAAGGTTGAATGCAAGAGTGTGAAGAGTTAAATAGTGAAGACCTTGAAGAAAGTGTGTGGTGCTCTTTTAGTGGTGCTAATGGTAAAGAAGTATTGTTAGGATGTATATATCGAAGTCCTAATACAAGCACAGTAGAAAATGACAAAAAGCTGTTTGATGTTTTAAAATCTGATAAACTTAATAAGTATGATAAGATTTGTATTGTTGGTGACTTTAACTTTCCAAATGTTGGTTGGGATGGAGAGTGGAGAGGTGATAAAAGTGACAAAATAATTGAGAATTTACGTGATGCATTTTTAATTCAAAAGGTATCAGAACCTACTCGAAGAAGGAAAGGACAAATTCCTTCTCTGGATGACTGGGTACTAGTAAATGAAAAAAACTTAATCTCAGATATAGAGCACTTACAACCGGTTGGTAAAAGTGACCACGAAGTATTGAAATTCAAATTGTATGTCTCAATCTATAATGCACCTATAGTAGACAAATACAAGTATGATTTTAATAAGGGTGATTACAGAAAACTTAATAATATTGTGAAGGATGAAGATTGGGGTGACTTGGTCAATATGGATGTTGAGAGTGCTTGGGGTATGATAAAAAAAAAAAGTGTTAAATGATGGTGTTGAGGAATGTGTCCCAAAAGTTAAAGTTAGTAATCATAAACATTTCAGACCTATATGGTTAGATAAAAAGGCTCTGAGGAAAATTAAAAAGAAGTATAATATATATAAAAGATATTTGAGAACCAAAAAAGGTAGTGATTATGATAGATATATAACAATAAGAAATGAATGTGCCAAATTGTTGAAGAAAACCAGAAAAGAGTATGAGAAAAATATTGCTAAGGAAAGTAAAAGTAACCCGAAAATTTTTGGAAATATGTACAAGAAAGGACAAAAGTTAATACAGGTATTAGCCCCTTAAAAACCAATGATGGAAAACTGGTTGTTACAGATAAAGACAAAGCTGAAATTTTAAATAATTTTTTTGCAAGCGTTTTTACAACAGAAGATATCAGTACATTACCAGATTTAATAGAAAATTCAAAGTCAAATGGTATATCATTATGTGATATCAGAGTTACTCCAACTGCGGTAGAAAAAAAGTTACAGGAACTAAACCCGAATAAAGCTAAAGGACCAGATTTGATATCCCCTAGGATACTAAAGGAAGTAAGTAAAGAACTTGCAAAGCCACTTTGTATATTATTTAATAAGTCCTTAGAATCAGGTGAGTTACCAAAGGATTGGAAAACAGCCGATGTTAAAGCCTTGTTTAAGAAAGGAAATAGGAGTGACGCTGGGAACTATAGACCTGTAAGTTTAACTTGTATTGTTTGTAAAGTACTGGAATCACTAGTAAGAGATTGTATCATTTCTCACTTTGAAAGTAATAAAATTTATGCAAAATGTCAACATGGATTTAGAGGGAAAAGATCCTGTGTAACCCAATTATTATAAGTTATGGAGGATTTCACCAAATGATGGACAATGGGGACCCCTTTGATATCGTGTATCTTGATTTTAGAAAAGCTTTTGATTCTGTACCTCACGAAAGACTGCTCATAAAATTAGCATCTTATGGTATTACAGGAAATACACTCAAATGGATCCAAAATTTTTTGTATGATCGAAAGCAGAGGGTAAAGGTAGGAAATGCTGAATCAGAAGAAACAAAAGTAAAAAGCGGGATCCCTCAGGGCAGTGTTCTGGGTCCAATCTTGTTTACAGTATTTATAAATGACTTACCTGATTCACTGCACTGTACTTGCAAAATTTTTGCTGACGATACAAAACTATATGACAAGGTTGCCAATGTTAATTTAATTCAACAGGACTTGCTAATACTACAAAACTGGTCAGATACTTGGAATTTATATTTTAATGTTTCAAAATGCCATGTAATGCATGTTGGTAAGAAGAATATTAGACGAGAGTATTTCATGAAAATTGGAAATGATGTACAGAAAATTAGTGTGTGTGAAATGGAGAAAGACTTGGGAGTTACATTTGATAGTGAATTATCCTTTGACCTGCACATTAAAAGAGTAGCAAATAGGGCAGGAATTATCAAAAGAACATTTTTGTACATGAATAAACATACATTTTTAATGTTGTATAAGGCTTTTGTTAGACCACATTTAGAATACGCAAGTGTTGTTTGGAATCCGTATTTGATAAGACAGTCAAAAATGATTGAAAATGTACAAAGAAGGGCAACTAGGTTGCTTATAGAGTGTAAAAATATGAGTTATGAAGAAAGGCTTAAGTTTTTAAAACTTCATTCACTGAAAGGTAGGAGGGTTAGGGGGGATTTAATACAGGTATACAAAATAATGAATGGGATGGATAAGCTATCAGTTGAAACATTTTTTTCCTTTCCACAAGCTAGTATAACAAGGAATGCTGAAGGTAAAATATTTGTTAAACACAGAAATACTAACACAAGAGCGTTTTGTTTTTCTAACAGAATTGTTAAATTGTGGAATAAAATTCCTTTTGAAATTAAATTTACTAACAGCATTAACAAATTCAAAAATTTCCTGGACGTTGACGCAGAATTCAAAATTTTATTTAAAAAAATAGACTGAAGCAGATTTGCTCAAGTATGAATATTAAGGCATGCTTTTCAGACCCCGAAGAAGAAAGCGTAAAACAAAAGAGAAAGGGCGTTAAAAGGCCAGAAGGCCTAGGCTACGAGCCAGCCCTCAGCTACTACTACTACTACTTTCTACTACTACAAGCTGGAACGGTGGCTCACGTCAGCGGACTTTCACGACTCTAGAGGCTGTTCAAATGATTTTACAGCATGATGATGATGGAGAGGATTTGTTATCTGATGATTCGCTTCAACATGAGGGTGTAGAAAGTAACAATGACAACGCCGACATTCAATGCTTGCTGGCTGAATCGATACAAGCAGACAATAACAAGTACGAGTCAGACCGCAACCACCGTGGTCAGTGCGGAGTGGTGAGCGTGCAGGCCGTCTCACTTTCGGACTTTGGACCCAATAGCAGTGAACGTGATGGTGAAAGGGTTACACACGTATTCGTGGTGTGGAAAGGGGGGAAGATGAGAAGGGGGTGAGGGAGAGCTGTGCCCCAGTTAGAAAGCATGGCAGGGGGTGTGGCAATCAGCGAAGTGTTGCGTTCACTGAAAATCTGTTGGCCTCCAAATGGACATTCCTCAATTTTTAGGAAATCCAGGATTGAAAGTGGGAAGTGGGGACACGTCCTACGCTTTTTTCAAGCTGTTTCTCACTGATGAGCATGAACTGATTGACTTATTTGAATGAGGATTCTGATTCTGGGCTTATTTTCTCTTGTTTTGATTGCAGAACCTGAAGAACAGACAGAAACAATTCATGAGTGTCATGTAGTTTGACTGTTCAGTGTCTGAGTACAATGACTGTCATGTAGTTTGACTGTTCAGTGTCTGGTACAATCACTTTTATGTTTACTGAAACCAGGTCTATCATTGTTGGGACGGTTACTCACATGTCTGCATGAGTTAAGTATCATTTCATGAACTTTTTTTTTTTTTTAAACAGTTTTTATTCAGGCAAAGAACATGCATGTTTACAGGAAAGTGCAATCAAAATCACATTCACTGTAGAAAACTCACTTGAATATTGCATCTTTTGTTGTTCTATTATTAATCCAACAATCCTTTATATGGCAACCACTTACTATCAAAACCACCAGATGACATTTCTAAGTAATGGACATGTTTGTCAATCTTGTATACTTGTTTGAGATCGTTAACAAAAAAATCTAATCTTGGTTTAATTTTGTTCAGTCTACATTTGTATATGAAAAATTTTGTATGGAGTAAGATAAAATCAAAGCCGTTATCTGTCTTTACATTTTTGTCTTTACCAAAAAGAACCAGCGATGAGTTCAATTCTAATCTGTCAAGTGTGTACATTTGTCCTTAAGCATCAATACAAAATCTTTCCAAAATTGTTGCACATATGGACAATCCCACAAATAATGTAATATTGTATCTTTTTCTGATAAACAAAAATTACAGTTGTTTGTTTGGACAATACTCATGCTCAATAAAATAGAGTTAGTAACTAAAATTCTGTGACAAATTTTCAATTGAAACCATGAGTTTTGTTTCTTTTATACGGTTTACCATGGGAAATATTTTATCCCATTCTATTTCTTTCCCTAGTACCTTTTCCCACTTTTTACATGCATTTGGCTTTTCTATTTTGTCAATGAAGGCATCATAAATATATTTTGCACCTTTAGGACCATGTACTAATAAAGCTATCACCTTTGGTACCAATTGTGCTTTATCAGATTTAATTTCTATGTTCTTTGTTCTTATATATTTTCTAACAGTACTTATACATCCAAAATAATTCAAAGGCTGGGGGTTAAAGTTATATTTTTGTTGAAACTCCTGTAAGGACATAAAGGATCCATTTTCTTTTATTATTGACTGTATAGTAAATATGTTCTGTGCAGTCCAGTCTGAAAAAAGAAATGTTTTACCCCAATCTTAAAATTTTCATTCAAAAACAATGGTTCAGCAAGCAACTCTTCTGCTGTGTTTGGATTGAATTTTGTATGTAAGTTATAGTATGCTTTGAAAACATCTTTCCAGAAAGGGTTTAAATTTTTTTTCTATTAAAAGTTTTGCCCCAAATAATTCGTAGTTATCAATCTCTGGAGTTTGACTCCTTATATTGATTTCCATTTATCAGAAGGGTTGTTTGATATTTTTTTCATCCATGTTAACTTAAGTGCTTGCATATATGATCTAATATCTGGTATATTAATTCCACCTTCTTTAATATGGCGCATGGCTATTCTTTTGATTTTGTCTCTTTTTTCATCCCATACCCAACTCAAAACATTTTTTTTGTAGGTCATTAATAAGGTCATCCAGTGGGTTTGGAAGCATGATCCATAAGTAAATTAACTTTGACAGAATAAGTGTTTTAAGTATTACAACTCTTCCAACTGGAGTGTTGGATCTTCTCGCCCAGGTGTTAAAAAGAGTTCTTGTTTCATAAAACTTTTCTCGAGTGTTCAATTGTTCTACATTCTGTAAGTTGTATGTAAGCCAAAGGCCGAGAATTTTAAACTTTGGGGGGTTCCAGCATATCTTTAAATGTGGTAGCCACTTTATTTTTGAGTTACCTTCACTTCCTAGCCAGACATTGTTCGTTTTATCGTGATTTAATTTTAATCCCGAAATTTCCAAATAACTCTAATTGATTAAACAGTTCCTCGAATGATTCTCTATCGCCTTCGAGTAAAAATGTAGTATCATCAGCAAATTGGTTTATCTTAAACTCTGTGTCGTTGATTTTTATTGCTTTAATCTTTTCATCCTCACGAATTCTGCATGCTAAGATTTCCGCACACAAAATGAAAAGATATGGTGATATTGGATCGCCTTGTCTGCAACCACATTCTATCTTTATACTTGATGAAACTTTACCATTGACAAGAACTGAGGATTTAATGTCATTATAAAAGGATGAGACCCATTGTATTATGTCGGTACCAAAACCGAAACTTGTTAATACTTTTCGCATGAATTCCCAATCAACCGAATCAAATGCTTTTTCAAAGTCAACTGACACAAGAAGCCCAGGCAAATTTTCACTATTTAAATAATGTATCATGTCATATAGGAGGCGAAGATTATCGTCAATATATCTACCTGGGACAAATCCTGTTTGATCCTCATGTATCAGCTTCGGAAGTATTCCTTTAATTCTGTTCGCTATGGTTGATGAGCCAATTTTATATACAACGTTAAGCAAAGAGATGGGTCTCCAATTCTTGAGGAATTCTCTAGGTCTATCTCCTTTTGGAATACAAATAATAATGCCTTCTCTTTGCGTTACAGACATTTTATTAGTAGCAAAGCCCTCGTTCAAGGATCTAACTACAAAGTATCCCATTTGCTTCCAGAAAAATTTGAAAAAATCTACCGTCATTCCATCTGTACCAGGACTTTTTCCATTTTTCATATTTTTTAGGGCAGCAGATGCTTCTTCCAAAGTTATTAGTCCTTCCAGCGTATGTGCTTCTTCTTCTTCTAGTTTGGGTAGTGTTGTCACTAAGTCTTCTATTTCCATATCAATTAATTCTCTTTTTTTTTATAAAGTTGTTCGTAAAAATGCCTAGTTTCTTCAACCATTTTCTGTGTCTCATTAATTTCCTTTCCATCTTTATCAGTTAGCTTAAACATTTGCTTGCTAACAAAATGTCTTTTTTCAAGATTGCAAAAATACTTTGTGACTTTTTCCCCCTGTGCTGCCCATCGAGCTTTTGATCTGATCATTATTCCCTCTATTTTATCTTTCCTTAGACCTTGTAAGTTGTTTTTCTTAATTACAATAGATTGCAAATCCTCCTCTGTTTTGTTATTTTTTGCTTCAAGTTCTTGGATTTCTTTTTCAAGATTTTTTTCCTTTTCAATATTAGTTTTTTTCCTCTTTACTGAGTACCCAATAACTGTGTTTCGTATTTCCATTAATAAGACATCTAGAAAGAGCTGATCTGATATTGTGAATTGTAATTCTTCATGGGGAATATCATTTAATTTCTCAGGGTTGTAAATTGGAACAGCATATTGCTCTTTAACTTTCTTAATGGTTTCGTGTATTTCTTTTACACAGTTTTGGTCCTTCAAAAGAGAGGAGTTAAATTTCCAAAAATTCTTGTTCTTTTGTTCTTTCTTAAATTCTAATTCTACTGATACAAACGAATGGTCATTTCAGTACCCAATTAAAATTTCGCTTTCTTTAATGAATGGTAGCAATGTTTCTGAAATCAAAAAGAAGTCTAGTCTACTCTGTTGTAGAGGTCTATTCCTTCTCCATGTGTAACGCAATATCTCTGGATTCATTTCTCTCCAAACATCTACAAGTTCTAAAGAACTCATTATCTCAATAACTTTTTCTTGTGCCTTTGGATTGTTTACATGTTTGTAATTTGCATAGTCAAGGTTAGGATTAAGAACCAGATTCCAATCTCCAGCCCATATTACATTATTCCAACTTTCTTCCTTGATAATTTCCTCGATTAATGCATAAAAATCAGGACTATCCCTATTTGGGCCATACACATTTACAAGTGTTATGTCTTTTTCCATGGTCTTTAGATTCACAATTAGAAAATTACCACTTTCATCAATAATAACTGTGTTTAGTTTAAAGTCAAAAGTATTATTAAATAATATAGCCACTCCTCTAGATTGAGAGTTTAATGAAGCAAAATAGCACTCATATCCCCACTCTGCTCGAATTTGTTTTTCTAATTTTTTATCAAAGTGAGTATCTTGTAAAAAGTAAACATATTTCTTTTCCCTTAAATATTGAAAAACATCCCTTCTTTTTTGAAAGTCCCCCAGGCCTTGGCAATTACATGAGACTATTGATAAATTAGCCATTTGGAGGTTCTACCAGTATATCTGTTATATGCATGTGTCTTATTGACTGCTTTACAAAATACATCAGAATACATGCTCATTGCCTGTTTTCTATACAAAACAACACTTTTATGTACATATACATAAAAACAAAACAGCACATTTTTTGTAACATAAACTAATTCAAAATTCTTCCAGCTGTGAATGGTGCCGAGAGAACCCCGAACCACTCATAGGATATTTTGACTAGAGCTGGAGCTTTCTGAGAACAATTTTCAAGGCTTATGCTTATTTATGTCAACTATTAAAAATGAACAATATCAATCATAATGAAAATCTTAGTTTGCTTTCTTACATCCAAATGTTACATATTTTTTCAAGATATTCAATGTCTCAGTAAAGTTACCTGTGCAAAGCAAGACAAAAAGGGTATACTTATGAACCAGTAAAAACAGTCTATAGGTTTTCAAATCCCAATATATAGAGTTGAAGTTAAAAATAAAACTCTTCAAACAATATCAATCATTCTGAAAAGCTTAGTTTGCTTTCATACACCTGAATATTACATATTTTTGCATGATATTCAAAGTCTCAGTAAAGTTACATGTGGCTTTGTGCAAAACAATACAAAAAGGATATGATTATAATTATAATAAACCAGTAAAAAAATCTACAGGTTGTCAAAGTCCAATTTTGAGAATCGAAATTAACGATAAAACTTATCATGTTAAACCTTCATTATAGCATAAACTGGAGTTAAATAATTTCAAAGAAAGGACAAAACATAAGCAAAAGGATTTTTGAAATAATGATTGAATATTGTGAGTCAAAGTTTGATCTAAATATCTGTGAAATGTATCTTATTGTCAGGTTTCTATCATCAATATTTTATAACAAGCAAATCCTGCTATTTTCATTATAAAACATAAGTAAGTGCAGTCGGCATTCTAACATCATTCTAAACTGAAACTACTAATAGACTTGAAAAAATAATCCATACGTTTTCAAATTCCAACATTGATAAACAAAATCTTCAGGCAAAACTGCTATATTCAAGATTCAAAAACAAAACTCCTCAAACAAAACCTGCTATTTTCATTACAAAACATCAGTGATTGGAATCTGAATTCAAGCAACATCATCAAATAAAACTATTAATTGACTAGAGAAAATAATCCATCAATTATTAAATTCCAACTTAGAGAAACAAAATTTAAAATTAAAACTCTTCAATCAAAACATGCTAACAGAATCAGAGGTTTACTAAAGATAAATAAAATTAATCATTTTAAGAACTCTGCTTCAAACTGAGCGGCAACTGCACAGTTAATCAACATAATCCAAGTCGAAGTCCAACCTGCTGACAAATGCACACTCTTGGCATCTCTCACCTGTCTCACCTGTCGGCGTCACCGGGAACAGTGTTGGCCGCTGCACATGATGTCCTCACAAGTTGCCTCCAGCACTCTCGATCTTGGCTAAGTCTGACCACCTCCTGGAGTTTCTTGCCACTGATGTTTGTGATGTTTCTAGCAAGTGATGCAGGTGGCCGTCCTCTGTTTCTCTTTCCTTCCACTTTACCTTGGAGGACAGTGGACATCAAGTCTGTTCTCTCATTACGGATTGCGTGTCCAACATATTTCAGTTTCCTCCGTTGTATGAGTACTAGAAGCTTGCGTGTAGTACCCAACTCATTCAGTATGCTTTCATTTGAGCGCCTATCCGTCCATTTGACCCTCAGCAGTCTTCGGTAAAACCACAGCTCTGCTGCTTCCACTCGTCTTTCATCCTCTTTCTTCATTGTCCATGCCTCGCAGCCGTCCATTTTGTAAGTTCATCATATGCAATGATTAGCAAAAGTACAAGCAAGTAGTTTGCGGGTGCCTTCTTGCCGCGCAGTGCACTTACAGTGCTGAGATCCTGACCATTGTTCCTTCGAAGAAATCATCTGCTCACGACATTGAAAAAGAAGCCATATATGAAAAGTGTATCTTCTTTACCCTCTTTTTCACCCATCCCCTGCTGCCAGGACTTGTTTGTATGCACCCCTTAGTCTGGCCCCTCCCCCAGCGACCTGTCCGGCTTGCTTGAAGCTGCCAGGGCCCACGAAGTCCCCGCCGGCATAGCTCCTGGGATCGTAAGGACACACAAGCTCCCCCGCCACAACAATAATAGATACTGCAATGTCCACTTGTGTCAGGGTCTAATCTCAACTGTCATCTTCAACTTGTCCGATTTTTAAGAATTCCAATCCATACTTGGCAAGCTCCCACAATGACCAACAGTCGGCACAATTCACCGTCTCTTTCAAGTGTGACAACTTCATTCAGAAGATTGCAATGTTAATAGTCACAAGCCTGGTATACTTTAAACAGGCTGAAGTCCAACAAGCCCTCAAACCGTTCAAGGAAATTCTGTATTGTTCACATTTCATAGGTCAGTCTTTTCCCATTTATCTTCTGGTTTGTTCCTGGTTTGCAGAATCACATCCACACCTCTTTCGACAACTCTGGCTTGTCTCCCTTGGGCTCTGATGTCCCTACACTTTTTTAACAGTTCCCCTCTCCTCTTTCTCAATCTCCCCGGCAAGTCTGTCTGTATGCTGATCGATTTTCCTTTCAGTGATTTTGCCTTTGCCAGTATTTGCTCTCTATTTTTCTACAATACGAATCTGGCGATGATCATATCTTGTCCAATGGAATGCGTGTTGGCGATTAGCATGGTCGAGGCTTCTTCTATTTTTAGACCACCCAGAAATCTTCTCTGTTCTGCCTCCTCCTCTCCTGCTTTTGCCTTGAGGCCTTTGAAGACCAAATTGTACTTTCTCTGGTGATATTCCAGCCTTTCAATTTCCTTCTTCAGCTCTTCCTTGTTTTTTCTCCCCTCCTCTCTTATCTCATTCAATTCTTCTTCGACATTTGCCGCGATTTTTTGTAGGTCGCGTGTGAATTCCCTCCTCATCTCTTCGATCTCTGTCCTCACCTCCTTTGCTGAGTCTCTTATTACTTTTGTGAGTCTTTCTTCCATGCTATCCGTTTCACCATACTCTTTCATGGTTCTCTGGTTATTCTATGGTGGCCTCGGCATTTTTTTGCTTGGTTTTTGGCTTTAGGGTTCGGAGCTCCCTCGAAGCACGCTCTCACACCGCCACTGTCCAACTGGAAGTCCATTTCATGAACATTTTATAATGTCATATGTTTTGTTTTCATTTATGCATATAAACTGACAACAAACAAGTCATTTTCAGCTGTTTTTTTGTTTGTGAGTGTGTTGGGTATCAATGTGTAGAGATGGAAACTTACTTTTTAGACAACACAAAAAATTTATTTCCACTTTGGAATGCCAGGACAGGTCTTTGCAATCAAACTAAGAGAAAAAAATAAGCCCAGATTCAGAATCCTCGTTCATTTTCCTTCAAAAAACATGTTTCTTTGTTGTATCTCTTATAGTTTTTGCATTGGAATTTTTTGTTAATTATTACCCTCGAATCCTCAAAATTCCCCGGCAATGGGGAAGCACACATTTACATTTTTCTCTGGCACTGAAAGGGTTAACCAAGTCATCATACAGCTGACTCAGGAGTGTCAGTCAAACTATTGTTTGCCTTGAGTAAACAAGTCACTAATCATTAGAGACCTTTAGATTACGTGTCACGTAACCAATATGGGCCAGATTTGCAATGTACAGACTACGTATCACATTTTCTTGCGCGATTTTATTGATACCTACTGCTTCGATAGGGACGTAACTACGTATGAAAGTCCGCTTATACGTGCTCTCGCCGTATCTAGTTTGGGACTGCATATCTCAAGTTTCAAGATAAGTAATATTTTGGTTGTGTTTTGAAACCCTTTCTCTACCTTGTTATGTATGTCTTATGGCACTGAGTTTTAAACAATTCATGTACAAGTCAACCAAATGCACCAAGTGTCAGCAAGCAAAAGCATGCTGCTGGGAAGTATGTATTGCCAGCTGACCTAATTAAATTTCAAAGGTGGATTCAGCTCGCAGGCCCAGATCAACTGCAATTTAGCTATGAAATGCTATTTTGTGGATGCGAAACATACATGTCATGACTGACATAATTTTTTTCTTTATTGTTTTTGATTAGTTGCTGATAAATTTTCCAATGAAAAATGTATACTGGATGGGGTGTTTAACCTCTTAAGTGCGTATCCGTAAAATTTACGGAGCTCTCGGAGCCTTCTCTGGTGCCCACATATGTAATGATGTTGTCAGTCTCAGAGAGGGTTCATAAAAGTGACTGGTTTCCATTACATGACTTCTGGACCTATGCAACCCTCACCAGATTGGTTTTTTGTTTATCTCAAAAGAGAAACTGGTTTTCAGCAAAATGCTGACACCAGGACTGTCTTACAATGCTGCATGTTTTCAGCCTTTGAAAGCATGTGAGTTGAGTCAAGAACTTATAAATGACTGTAGGATGATTCAGAAGACAATTCTGACACAAGAAAAAGTTGAAAACAGCAGTACTTACTCGCTGTTAGAATGAAATGTGAAGCAGACAGACCCAACACGAAAAGTATTGATTTTCCGAGCACATGACACAATGGGTTTGTCATCATCATCATGTCGAGCTTGCTCGGTTATCCACGACATGTTTCTTCCATCCTTCTCTGTCAGACATTGCAGCAGGTAGTTCATCATACTGACAGCCTGTATCATCGATCAGTTGGTTATGAAGGTCTTCTTTGGATGTCCTGGTCTTTGTTTGCCATGACTGGGTCTCCATAGTAGAACATCCCCCCAGTTCTTCTTTACTACACCAGCAGTGTCCCGCGAAGCGCAGTCTTTGTTGACGTATTGATTTACTGATTGGTGGGATCTTGCCATATAACTCTTTGTAGTTGGATGTTCTCTCCAGGATTTGTTCAGGGCTGCAAGCAGCATTCATGTGTATGCTCCATCAATCTTCCTCTCCAATGTCATTGTTAGGATCCAAGAGATTGAGCCATATGTAAAAACAGACTCCACTGCTGCTCGGAAGAAGTTCCTTTTAGGTTGTCTGGTAGGCTGGATTTCCAGATTTTGTCCAGGTGATTTAGTGCACCCTAGGCATTTCCGAGTCTGGTGTTGACGTCTTGTTCTGTGGAGTCAATGTAGCTGCCAAGGTATCTAAAGTCTTTAACTTGTTTGATCGTGTCTCCATTGAGACTTCTCATACCTTTTAATGCGTCTTGGTTCAGACAGATGAACTCGTTTTGTTCGCATTGAGGTGGAGCCCGATCTCCATTGCTGTTTTTTCGACATTGTGAAGGAGAGATGTTGCATTCTTTAGGAAGTCTGCGAGAACAGCCAGGTCATCAGCGTAATCCGCATCTGTTATCTTTACCGCAGGGTAGCGTCTGCTCTTCTGTTCTGTGAGGGTAAAGCCGAGTTTTTTGTTCTTATCCACTGCTTTCCTCAGCACATAATTGAGACAGATGATGAAAATGTAGGGGCCAAGTGTATCTCCTTGAAGGACTCCAGCAGTGATGTCGAAGAAGTCTGTGTCTCCATCGGGGGAGCAAACCATACAGCGGGTATTCTGATACAGCATCTACTGTTTCCTGGAGTTATTTCTTCTTCAGAGATGTCTGGAGGTTTCCCGAGTAGGTTCTGAAAGTGTTGTTGCCACAGTTTTACTCGCTCTTCTTGGTTAGATGTTTTAGCTTAGCTCTGTTACAGCTTTTTCTACCACTTATTTCGTTCACGGTCTTCCAGGCAACAGTAGACTTTTTGTTGCTGACAGCATTTGTGATCTGGTCGATCTTGCTTTGTATATAGTTCGTTTTGCTCTGCTTCACAGGCTTCTATGAGAGCAGCACGAGCATTATTGAGGTAAAAGATGTTCTCAGGGGATGGTTGGAGTCTTTTAGTTGTGCAGCTTCTTGTAGTTGCTTGCATTTTTGAGAGATTTCCTCATTCACCCATGGAGTTTGTTTTTTTACTTTGGGTTTCAGCGGGATAGTGTCTGCAGCTGTTTCTTTACAAGCCATTTCAAAGTGGTTGTACGTCATGTTAGCAGTCTTTGCTGAGACTGTATCTTGTTGGGCAGCAAATCTATTTCTCACCCTTGTAATGAAGATGTTACAAATTTCAGGGTTGTCGTTTAGATTTGACCAGTCATATGGGGTAGTATTGCAAGATTTCTTTTCATTTGCTCGAAGGCTCAATCGAAGTCGAGCAGAAACGATGCGGTGGCCTGACGCAACACTGACAAACGAGTTGAATGCTCTGCAATTTTTTGCACTATTTTTCCATTTCTTATTGATGATAATACAGTCGAGTTGTGCTTTGCTCCCATTTGGAGATTTGTGTGTCCATAGCTGACCTGGTCTTTTCTGGTATAGTGTTGAGGCATAAGAGATTGTTTTCATTGGGATAGTCTTATAGCATAGAGCCATTTCTGTTAGTTTGAGAGTGATATGCATATCTGAAGCCATCAAGGTTTCCAAGTTGTGCACTGAAGTCGCCACCAATAATGAAGATGTTGTGCTTCGGGACTTGTCTGGTGACTGATGTTAAGTCTTGATAGAATCTTTCGACTTCCACTGCATCACTTACATTAGTGGGACTGTAACAGGAGACTATCGAGGTTCGAAGATTTCCATTGAAGGTAGCTATCATTATTCTTGGAGATATCATTTCGACATTGCTAAGTGCATTGTAAGCCTGCTGGCTGAGAAGCATTCCAATTCCGCCAGTTGCAGCATTCACAGTTTTTCCAGGCTGAACATGTAATCAGCTTCCAGCTTCCAAAATTGTGTTCTTTTGTTGCAATGTCTTCATGTAAGAATCTATGTTCTTGCAGGCAAATGATGTCTTGGTTTGTAGATTCAGCTGATGCAATTACTTCAGGTATCTGTCCCTTCTGAAGTGTACGGGCATTAAGAGTCCCTATGAAGATGTCTTTCTTTCCTTTCATCAGTCCTGTATTGAAGCTTCGAGTTTTTGTTATTTTGATTACTTTGGTCTCAGGAGCTGATTTTTCGACTGCAGCCTGAGACACCATTGCAGGACGCGCTCCAATGGAAACATTGTCAATTCTAGGATAGGCTGTCAAGCACCAGGAGAAGTCAAACGCTCCAACCCAGCAGGTCAACAGGGGGTGGATAGGGGAATGCCCTGTTATGGGGTAGCTGTGAATAATCAATAAACAGTCCAGGACCAAATCATGGAGGCCCTTTGGCAAGGAGGCCCCTTTTTACAAGGAAACCATGGAGAGCAGCAAGGCGGATGTGCACATCAGCGGAGGAACTTTGCACAGTCAACGGTAAAGTACACAAGACGCTGGACAGAGACGCCCAGGGTCACATAGTTCAGTCAGAGAACTGCTGCTCACACTTGCATGGAGTGGCAACCGCAAGTGATTATCTAGCTAAAGAAAGCAATGAAATGACACAGATTCAAAGAAGTTCATTCCCATCGCTTCTCACGCGGGTCACCCAAAGGGTTTGTGGCCACAGGCAATACTGGCAGCTAGCCAACACTTTACACTGTACTGACAGGCAGGACCACATTGTAGAATTATATAAGCCACACTGTCAGTGAGTAGTATTAGAAGTGGCAAAGGGAAGACTAGGGTGATGGAGTCGGGTGGGGGTGGGGGGGGACAGGCAGCAGGCAGCCCATGACTTGATGGGTCAAGCCACTCAGTGCACTAGCACACTAGCTATTTGTAGCTCATCAGCAGTCAATGATCTGTCAGTAGGAGGTCAGCCAAAGTCTGAATACTTTTAGATTTCATCAGGAGGGTCATATCTTCTATTTTTTCCTTTGTTTTTTGTTTGTTTGTTTTGTTTTTTGTTTTTTTGTTTTGTTTCTATCGCAAGTGGTTATGAGTTTTTTTTAATGGGAATTTCCACAAAATATTACAAATATGTAGTAATTTCAAGAAATTACTACATGAATCATCTGAAAATACATTTAGTCATGCCTAATGCACCATTCTGTGTAATTTCATGCATAGATTCCCATAAATATGGAAGCAACAGTTGTTTTAATGTACATGGTAGCGATGCAACGTTTTTTTCCCTGGCACATGCAATACACTGTATGTCAAAAAATGTTGGCACTCAAGGAATTAAAGAAATCTAATGTCAAGCACTGACTTAGATCTATTCTTGCAGTTCACTGATTTCTCATCAAGGCCACACAGACCTACCCCGGTAAGAGAAGCTGGTGGGGAGCCAGAGCGGACTGTGTTTGCACAGGCAGCAGAAACTGATAGTGGTGATGATGATTACATTATTTACTTATTATTATCATTATCATTGTTATTATTATTGTTATTATCATTACCAGTATCATCATCATCATCATGAATAAACATGCAAACAAATAAAAAGACAAATGAAATAAGTTTCTTCCTGTTTTTCAGATCTCAGTGTTCCCCACACCAAATCAAGAAATCACACAGCCCAGCTGCACAGTGGTCCACAACCATGGAGTACCGGCAAAATTAAATACAAACAGAAGAAGAAAGCAAACGGACTGATTCTGACATTCAGAAAGATTGATGTGAAGAGAGAAAACATAAAAGTCCAGAAGCTGGAGGATGCAAACAATTGCCTGAGGATTGAAGTACAGCAAAGAGATGAGCAAGCAACACAGCTGATACAGAAGAATTGGAAGAAAGGAAGAACAAAAAGAGAGGAAACATGATGATGGCATGACAGATTGAAGAGAGAAAATGCGATGAATGGGGAAAACAAATAATGGATGCCATGCTGCAATACAATAAAATACAATATAATACTATACTCCTTTATGATATAATAAATACTCCTTTATACATCCACAGAGGAAAATTAAAATGTACATACACTGGACTCACACCACACGTAGATTATTCTCACAGCTACTCAAAACCACAATCACAACTCAATGACAGAACATAATAAAATAAACACGCCTCAACAGTTCAAAGCAAACCAAAAATAAAGCAGCCAATAATCCTGGCATATGCTATAACTCTGCACATGATATGCTCCCAACCCCCACATGATACGTTCCCAAACCCCATTTTCCATGCACACACACACACACGTACAGAGGAAATACACCATTACGAAGTCACAAAATGGCAGGTGCAATAATAAAGCAGGTAAATGTCAGACTTGTAATAAGAATGTCTGGGTTTGGTCCCTTCTGGGTACCTCCTGCTTGGTGAAAAAGGGTGGAGAATTTGTTAAGTTCTCTGGTCAGCATGTGTGCAGACCTACCAATGTCTGAAACCCCTTTGTGTGCATGCTCATGCAGAAAATCAAATATGCACTATAAAGATCTTGTAAGTCATGTCTTGTGTGTTTGGTGGCTTATGAAAGCATGGAATCTTGGCCCAGCAAACACATCCACCAAATCAGAGTATGCAGACTGCACCAGTATACTGCCTGCACAGTGTGGACAAAATTGCACATATGCACATGTGAAAATCTGAATGCTATAGAAATAGAAAGTCTTTCTAAAAAATAACAAACTGAACAAATCTGTGCCACTAAAAGAAAAATAAGCAAAGATCAGGGAAAGGGAAATTCCTCATGATTGTTTTGTACACGTTACCTTTTTTCGTTTTTTTAAATAATAGGTCATCTTTATTTTTATGGTAGAAAAACGAAAACAAAACCTTACATGTCTCAGAATAATGTATAATCTTTCAGAATAGTATTCAGAATTCATTTTGTCACAATAAAGGATTCATATGCCCATATAGTGAATATTTTCATCACCTGGAAAGCGTGTTGCAAGTGCATGGTTTGTGCCTGGGGGCAGGAACATATGTGTGTGTGTGTGTACACAAAGACTGAGTTAAACTATTAAGTATAGTGCAAAAAGTGTACTTAATCAATTTAATTACAATCTGAATGTATAAACAATTCCTGTTCTTCCTTGCTACATTACATAAAAGTACAGGAAGTATATATACCTATAGAAAAAGAATTGAGTCATGATTTGACACAGATGAAGCACGGGGCACACACACACACAAAACATCATTGCCTATGATGTCATTATATTGAATGATGTCATAATATTGCAGCAACCAAGCTGCTAGGAAAGATAAAAAGTAAATGCTACTGCTAGATCTATTTTCCTTTAAAAATCCAAGTATAACAATTTAGTTCGTGGTCACATTGGTAGTATCAATCAAAACAAATGGCTACCTATGTTTATAATGTCACACCTGGTAAAGTACAGGAAAAGCTGTGGTTATGTCCCTTGCTTTGGTGTGGGGGAAGGGGGGGGATGTCGGGGTACGTAGATCCGTTTTATGCGCAATCAAAACCCAAATCGCTTTCATGTACGGGACAGGTAGGTATCGCGATACGTATACACGCTGGGAGATGATACCTTAAGGTCTCTAATATCAATAAATCAGCAGTGGACTTACTTTGACAGGAGCCACTGCAGGAGGCGGATTCTAAGTTCCCCCGGCTTAAACATCAATTCCATGATCCAGGCGTTCTCTGCTCCTTCTGTGTAGGGGCAACCAAGAGCCTGTCCAAGTACAGTATAAATACATACGTTGATAAACTGTTTTGGTATTTTAAATTGTTACCTAACTCAGCCATGTCCTACAGAATGAAACACTCTAATGACAGTTACTCACTACACAAAATTGAAAACATCACCTTACACCTTAATTCCATGGATTTAAATATTCAGGTCCAAATAAAAGCAATGGAGAATGAGCACCTTGCTTTCTTGGACACAATGGTCCATGTTGTTGAAGATGGTACTAGCAAATTAACTATCTACAAAAACCAACCTACAAAGGATTAGTATCTGAGTTCTGACTCCCACCCCCAAATACACTAAGTTCAGTGACCAGAACACTTTTCCACAGAGTTCATGCAATGAAAAGAGGACAAAGATGCTGAAATATAACCACAGAAACAAACATTAAACGGTTATGGATACAAGGAACAGATTTTCAATCTCCCTCTCAAAAAACTACACCTGCAGCTCAGTGAAGAAAATAACCAAACTTCACTCACAGCTCATTCTTACTATCGTACTTAAGGCCTGTCAGAAAGATTGGAGAGTTTTCCACAAGATCCACACTAGAGTATACAAGTCTTGCAAATTCTCAGATCACACTGATAC
>CM060312.1:41583626-41831126 GCA_030674185.1 Monoplex corrugatus | reverse complement strand
CATCTTGTTCTGTGGAGTCAATGTAGCTGCCGAGGTATTTAAAGTCTTGAACTTAATACATGTACCCAATTATCAAGTTCAAGTTCATATTGCTTATAGCCGACTACTAGAACTATATTAGGACTAACACCATGTCAAAAATGACAGCTCAGTTAAGATAAAAGACAACAGTTAAAAACCATGCTCACTGTTAACCTTGCAAGTCTAAAATGCAATTAATGAAAAACAGCTGTAAAATAATATCAGATGAAATCTATAAATCTCTTGTAAAAACTGCATCAGGAGGGCTGTCTTGGAAAAGGTTCCTCAAGGAGTCCGCCGTGTAGTGCATTTCTCTCACATTGTACAAATCCCAGCAATCAAGGAGGAGATGATGCTCAATGGTTCATCACATGTTATAGACCACAGTGCTTCTTCATTTCTTAAAAGGCACAAATAAGTGTAGCATGTGTGACCCGTGTGTAACCTACATAACAGATTTCTCACATAACTGTGTACTTTCAATTCTGCATCTGTGCAAGGAATGAAGGATTTAGACATCTTTTACCTTGTGGCATTCTTCGCCAGGCAGTCAGCCTTTTCATTGCCTCCAATACCAACACAGCCAGGAATCCAGGCAAAAACAATCCAGTAACCTTCATTATTTTGTAAGAGTACAAAACAGTTCGAAGGACTTCAGAAGCTCTGGGTGATTAATGTTTCAGCCAGCAATTGCCTGCAAAGCAGAAAAGGAGTCCGAAAAAATGAGAAAATCTTCATGCTTGAATTTGGTGGCCTTCATTCGTAAGAGTAGGAAACAGTTCAAAGGACTTCAGAAGCTCTGTGTGATTAATGTTTCAGTCAGCAATTGCCTGCAAAGCGGAAAAGGAGTCTGAAAAAATGAGAAAATCTTCATGCTTGAATTTGGACACCATTTTTAGTGCCAAAACTGGGGCAGTCACTTCAGCTGTATAAACAGAACTGGCAGATGGAATGTTTTGAAAAAGCTTGATTGGGAATCACGGAACAGAAGGCAGCAGCAGCAACACCTTCATCAGACTTTGATCCATCAGTGAAGACTCTGTGGGATGATGGAAATTTCTGGCACAATTCTGTATAAAATGACGTACTCCAGTGAACTGGTATTGTCTTTTTATGGAAGAGCAAGATCAAAACAAATCCTCGGTGTTTTCAAGATCCATAGTGGGCTGTCTGGAAATTTTGAGAAGTCAGAAACCACTGCTAAATTTATATCTGCCTTTTCCATACGAGGACAGATATGGATTCCTAATGGAGGAGTGACTTTCAGATGTTTTTCAAATTCACTCTGAAACCTGGGGTTGAAGACACAGTTGTGGGCTGGGTTTTCTGATCCAGATAAGTTTCAAATACAAATTTAAGGTTGATTTCAGTCTACAGTTGGTCAGGGAGGGCTCCCCTACCTCCACATATAAACTGTAAACAGGAGTTGTTTTGAATGCACCAAAACAGAGGCGCAGCCCTTGATGGTGAATGGGATCCAGTAGTTTTAGGTAGGAGGGTCTCGCAGAGCCCCATACATTGCGCAGCATATTAAAGCTCTGTACAGGTGAAGTAGCTTTTTCTTGTCAGCACCCCCAGTCTGTATGAGCTCAGAGCCTTGTAAAATAAACCTTAGCTTGAAGGTCTTTCATAATCTTTAGCAGACAAAAGAGTGGGAGCCTGTAGGCTTACCATCATTCAAAGAGAGCAGAGACAGCACTCCTGGTTATATTCAAGAAATTACAACCTTTGCTTTCTTGGAAGACAACAGTGAGGAAATAAATAATGCTGATGAAGATGGAGAAAGGGGATTTTAACCTATTCATAACAGAAATTTCATCATCCTTAAAACAAGTGTTGTGACTCTTCTTTGCCCCTGGTCTCCAACTTGATATGATAAATGTTGTGGTCTCTTTTGGAAGTCCCTGTGCCCACAAACCCTCCTTGATAATTTATAGGTTATTACCTAATTTTATTCCAAGATGGATAAAATTCATCTGTTCATGGTTTTATCAACTGACTGGGTTTTTGAGGAAGAAGCATTGGGTATTCTGTCAGAAGGTGAAGGATCTTGGTGTGTCAAGGTTGGGTTGGTTGCATTGGAGCAATGAGAATACATTTGGTTTTCTATAGTAACAGTTATTGAAGAGTGTTTGGGATAAGGTTTAAAAAAAAGAAAGCAAAAGCCAAAGAAATGTCCTCAACTGAGGCTGATTGCACCAGCAATCCATGTTTCAGGTTCAGTTTTCAGGACATATATTTTAGCATCTTATTATTTAACCCAGATGTGAACATTGTGTCTGGGGCAACCGACCCCACCCAATGTGTCCCCAGGTGGTAGATTGGGGAATGACCCTCAGATATGGGGGTTAGCTGTGAATAACCAATAAGCAGTCGAAGACCAAATGGTGATGGACCCAGAGGAGAGGCTGGGATATAGGGTGGTGCCTATACTCTCTCAAAAGGTCTCATAACCCAATGACAGGTCTGTTTAATGTAAATCAAAAGAAGTTACAGTCATAATGGGAGATTTTAATGCTAAAGTGGGACAGGATAGGGTAGAGGATATAGTTGGACCTCATGGCCTTGGTACACAAAATGAAAGGGGAGGGAAACTTGTAAAATGGGCACAGATGAATGAGTTCATAGTCGGAAACACCTGGTTTGAGCAGCCTAATAGAAGAAAATGGACTTGGATGAGTCCAGGAGATAATACCAAAATTCAGATTGACTACATCCTGATCAACAAAAGGTTTAGAAATTCTTTACTGTCAGCAAAAACAATACCAGGCGCAGACTGCAACAGTGACCACAATCCTGTAGTGGGAAGGTTGAGGCTGAAATTGAGGAAAAGAAACAGACCAAAAGCAACATCAAACTAAACCTTGGAATCTTAAAGACAAATGAAGTGATACGTGAAAAATTTAATGTGCATGTTCAAAACAAATTCAGTGCTCTGGAAGACGTTGGTGACAGTGAGGAACAATGGACAAAGTTGAGAAATTCGATAAATGAAGCTTGTGAAGAAATCCCTAAGGCTGATAAAAAAGCAAAAAAGAGCTGGATGACTAATGAAATTTTGGGCTTGATGGAGGAAAGGAGGAGGGCAAAGAGAAATGAGGAGATATACAGGAAGATAAACAAAGAAATCAGGAATAGGTGCAATGAAGCTAAGGAAGCTCCGCTGAGCACAAAATGCAAAGAAATAGAAGACCGACACAAAATGGATCCTCAGGATATGTACAGATGAATTGATGAAACTGTCTGCGGGAAAAATATATGCACATCAACTGGTTGCTTAAAATCAAAAGATGGCACGCTTATCATGGAAAAAGACAAAATATTAGACACATGGGGAGAGTACATCAAAGACCTTTTTGAGGATGACAGAAACGAAGAACACATTATAAAAAAGAACTTTGAAGGACCACCCATAATGAAAGATGAAGTTAGAACAGCACTGAAAAAGATAAAACCAGGAAAAGCCCCAGGACCAGACAACATTACTACAGAGATGATTGAAGCCCTGGAGGAATCTGGCATAGAAAAAATAACAGTCCTCTGAAATGAAATTTACGACACTGGAACAATCCCCAAAGATATATCAAAATCAATTTTCATTGCACTTCCAAAGAAGACAGGGGCTATAGAATGCGAACTCCATTGCACAATCAGTTTGATGAGTCATGTAACAAAAATCCTGTTAAGAATAATCATGATGAGAACAAGGAATAGAATCAAAACAGAAATAGCAGAAGAACAGTGTGGATTTGTGGAAGGGAAAGGAACTATTATATTAATGCCATATACATCCTAAGAACTATCATAGAGAGGTCAATTGAGATGAATAAGGATTTGTATTTATGCTCTGTTGACTATACCAAGGCTTTCAATCAGGTAAGATATGAAGAACTGATCAACCAACTGGAGAGACTCAATGTTGATGGAAAAGATCTACGAATAATCAGAAATATGAACAAACAGCTGCAATGAGAATATAAAACAATATAAGCTCTTTCCGAAACATCAAAAGAGGAGTCAGACAGGATTGTGTTTTGTCACCAGATCTGTTTTCACTTTACAGAGAAAACATCATGAGAAACCTAGAAGACCCTGGATTAAAAGTTGGAGGGAAAATGATAACATTCGATACGCAGATGACACTGTGCTAACTACAGAAAATGAAAGGGACCTACAAAACCTTGTGAGTATACTAGAAATAGAAAGCAAAGGTAAGCAGGAAGACTGAAGTCATGGTGATCAGTAAAAAACATGAAATCCCCTCATGCAAAATAACAGCAAATGGCACAACCTTGACACAGGTTAATAAGTTCAAATACCTGGGAACGGTCATTTCATCAGACAGCAGATGCACATTGGAAATAACCAGCAGAATCAGCCAAGCCAAAACAGCATTCAAGGAGATGAAAAGCATTCTTACCAACAAATGCCTATCAATTAACATCAGGAAGAGAGTTCTTGAATGTTATATAAAACCAATACTGTTGTACAGTTGTGAGGCGTGGACGGTCAACAAGCAAAGCCAGAACAAGATTGAGGCAGCCGAGATGTGGTTTATAAGAAGAATGTTGAGAGTTCCATGGACAGCAAAGAAAACAAATGAGACAGTCTTGATGGAGGCAGACACAAGTAGATCACTCATAAGGAAGATTAGGAAAAGACAGGCAACATTTATAGGCCATTTTATGAGGAAGGGGGATTTGGAGCACCTGGTCACAACGGGAAAGCTGGAGGGAAAGAGAGCACCAGGTAGACCCAGGGAGGAAATGCTTGACAGACTTGCGGAGTGGCTGAAGATTAGGAGGGTGGAGGAGATGCTTGGGCAACAAGAGTTAGCGACAGATGGAAGCCCATGATCGCCAATGCCATGCCACCTGATGATGATGATGAGGTCCGTCTAGGTGAGACAGGGGGGGGGGGGGGGGGGCTACAAATAATTCCTACCATCACATCAAAGTCCTGGTAAGCAGGGGACACCCATCATCATTGTCAGGTGACCACCACAGATCTGCAACAGCAACAGCTTCTGTCACCAATCGGCACATGATTCCAAAAAGAACAATGGCCGGAGCCTCCACACAGTATATGCACTGCCACTCCAGAAGGCAATGACAAACCACTGGTTGTATTTCTGTCAAAGACCATGTGAGATGACACAAAAGAAACAAAAAGGCTATAGGAAGAGGATTGGACTTTCTGAGACCCCCAGAAATGGATAGGCCTCAAAAGCTGCTGGGAGAGAGTGTCCATGACCATGAAACACTGCTATGATGAAGGTACATATGTACTGATTGCAGCAGCGCAAAGCAGTCTCAACACACCTAAAACATAGAAAAATCTAATATCAGGCAAAAAGCCAAAGCAAGAACTGAAGAAGAAAAGACAAGTCGAATGTGGAACATCAGAACAATGGGAGAGTTAGGCAAGTTGGAGTTACTGCTGAAGGAACTAGATGAACATAAGATCAACGTAATACTTAATAGGCTAGAGTGAGACCAGATGGAAGGAAGGCATCTTCAGTAAAGATCATACAACAGTTTTCAGCAGAAATGAAAAAGGAGGCTCAAATGGAAAAACTATCATTTTAGACAAACATCGCACAGCATGCTTAAAGAGCCACAAAGCCATCAGCTACCAAACAGTCATGGCAAAGCTAAATACCAAGCCAACTCCATTAAATATCATCCAAGCATATGCCCCCACATCAAAAATCATAGAAGAAGAAATCGAAAAGTTCTACAATGACCTATAAACAACAAAGAACAAGATCCCCAGCAGGGAAAGCAGGGAAATCTGCATAATAACAAGGGATCTAAATGCTACAGTAGGTGAAAATGAAGACAGGGAATGTGACATAGGGTGACATAGACTGGGAAGTAGAAACAAACAGGGCAGTATGCCAGCAACTTTCTGTCAAGTCAATAATCTCGCAATCACAAACACCTTCTTCAAATATCCAAATAGAAGGAAATATATATTGGACATCATCAACTAACAGAAGCAAACATAAAATAGATTACATCATGACTGATTAGAAATGCAGAATGTCAGTGATGAATGCAAAATCTACATCAGGAGTGGATTGTGAGACAGACCACGTGACTGTAACTGCAACTATCAGAAAGGAAGCATACAAACAACACAAAACAAAGAAGCGAATCACATACAATCTAGATAAACTAAAGGATTCAGAAACCAAAGCTGAGTACCAAGTTGAAACAACCAACCACTTTTCTGCTCTATTAGAAGAATGGACAGCAAATGAAACTTTGTCAAACGGTATATGGGAGGACATGAAAAAAGTGCATGCCAAAACTGCAGAATCAAAACTAAGAAGACAGACAAACCACCAAAGCCATACATAAGCGATGAAGTTTTCAAACTAGCCAAAGAGAAAAGCCAAGCACGAAGGAACAAGATAAAAGATTACAACAAAAGGCTGAAAAAAGACAAGAACCAAAACTGATTTCTGAGTGGCAAAGTTTGCAGTATGCTTTACCGGCGATCTTCAGTTTCTCGAAGAAACGAGTGAACTGCCATCGGCTCATTGTACACTTCCTGCAGCCAGTCCCATTTCCAGCGATTTTTTAGGCCTTCATCGATGTCAGTGATGGAAGCATTTAGTGGAACAAAGTCCCTATTTATACTCATATTTCAATGCATCGATGGAACACAGAGAGTGACACTTATGAAAAAGGATGTGCAAATCTCGCGGTCAGTTGCAAAAGTAAAACCGCGCATGCGCTTACGGCTTGTTTTGAATAGTTTCGGTGATCCCAGTCCCTGTTCTCCATACTTTCAAGGAATTTTTTTTCCCTTTCGCGGATATCCGCGAATTTGCGGACATTTGGATTGCCTGGAATAACTAAATAGACATGTTGCACACAAAAACAGGTTATGAAAATGAAAATATTACATGAACACATACCAGAACAGCACCCAAACAGTCATCTGTACATAACTTCACAACAGTCACAACAAAATATTGTACTGCAGCATCCCATAAAACACAAACCTTGGCTTCAAACTATCTTTCACTTGAAATAAGAAGAACCAAAATGCCGCACATGACAGTTTCTTTTAAAGTGAATTGTGGCTTGCCGAATTCAGTAAAGATCTCTTTAGTACATAACTTCACATCATTCTTGGAGAGAATCTCCCTTTTCTTCAGGAAAACAGTACTTGTATTGATTCATTTCTATAAAAACAGGGGTACAACTGTACTACAAGAGCTCAGGGGATTGTATCAGCATGTTTTGAATACATTTGGGGTTAATAATGAGGGGGGAGGGGGGGGACTGGCTATTCTTTAAAATGTTCATAACAGCATACCAGTTCATAACTTCACCAGTCACAACTTAATATTGTACTAAACGTTCCTCTAAAAAGCAAAACATGGCATCAAACCACCTGTCATTTGAAATAATAAGAATCAAACATCACATATGATAATTGCTTTCTTTTTAAATGAATTGTGATTTCCTAAACTCAGTAAAGATCTCTTCAGTACATAATTTCACATTCTGAGAGAGGCTGTATCTTTTCTTCAGAAAAACTGGAAATATATTGATGAATTTTTGTATAAAAACAGATAAAAAGAAGCTACAGGGATTGTATCTGCATGTTTTGAATACTTGTAGGATTGATAAAAATTTATTTGAGGAAAAAAGCATAGTTTTCAATAAAATGTTCATAACTACACATACAGAAAAGGAAATTTTCCTTCTAAAATTACGTTTAATCTAACATACTTACTGTGGCTCACTGATGCAATTCCTGCCTCATAAACAATAAAGTCCGAAGGGACCATAACTCTGAGAGTATCCATGTCTTGAGCATGCACATGTGCTCTTCCTCTTTTCGAGGAAACCAAGACCCTGACTGTGAATGGAAGGAACCAGGAAGGCGGAGAGGACGGGAGGGACTCTGCGTGAGCCACGGTAAGTATGTTAGATTAAATGTAATTTTAGAAGGAAAATTTCCTTTTAATTACACATACTGTACCGTGACTCACTGATGCAGAATAGCACTACCCGGACTGGTTAACGCCTGGAGGAATGAGACGAGTCAGGGCGTGCGGTAGACATGGGGTGTTGAGCCACCACAGCGGAAGCGATACCCCTGGGCTCAATGTCTCTCCGCCTACTCCCGCCAAGAGACATTGAGCCCTCAGGTTCGAAAGCGACATCCCCGGGGAGTCCGCTAAGAGCGTGCACCTCGCTACAATGCCTCCCCGACGCTAGAGGGAGTAGAAAGGCCGTCCGGAATGAGAGGAACTTGAGAGAACACTCCCTGATGGGCTCATAAGGGGAAAGTCCCAGGGAGGAGAGGACAAGAAGGAGATCCCCAGCCGGGTGCGGCGGGGGGTCAGGCTTCCCAAAGGGAAGCCCCTCGGACAATATCCCGCAGGAGAGGGTCGTCCACAAAGGAAGGACCACCCAACTAGCTGATGGTGGTGCAGATGGCTGCCCTGCATCCCTTCACTGAGGAGGACAAAAGGTTTTTCTCCGACAATGAAAGCCGCGGTAGTTGTCCAACTGCAAGCGAGAGGGTGAGTGGAAAGTTGAGGAGCAACCAGAAGGCCAACCGTGCCAGTGGGCACTATACATTCCCTGAGTGCCCGGTCTGTGCGCTTGCTCCACAGGGCCGATCACTGCTGGGGACAAGCCTAATGAAGACATTGAGTCCTGCACAGAAGCCAAGCAGGAAGGTTTAGAGCCTCTGGATTGCTGTGCAGAATCCCTGACCTTGGTTGAAGCAAGGACCGGCCTGTCACAGTGCGTTTTATTGGAGGCACATGGAACAGGTGCAGAAGTTCCGGAAACCATGTTTGGGCGGGCCATCGAGGCGCCACGAGAACCATCGTGGCTGAGTCTGCCCTCGCCTTCCGCAGAACTTTCCCAGTTAGGGAAGGCATAGCCCGACAGGACTGACCATGGGATGGACGGAGCATCCACAGGCCAAGCCGAAGGATCCGGGACTGGAAAAACATACAGATGAAGGCGGCGGTGGAACCTGGTGGCAAACAGGTCCATTTGTGGTTTGAGCCACGCTGCCCACACTGGCTCCAGAACTGCACGGACCAGTGCCCGTTCTGAGGGAAGAATCCTGTGGGAGCTGCTGAGGGAGGCCGCAAGTATGTTCATCTTTCCTGGGACATGCATCGCTGAGATCCGAAAGGACTGTTCTTCACACCAGAGGGGAAGCAGTTCAGCTCTCCGAGACAAGGAGTGGGAGCGGGCGCCCCTTTGCTTGTTGATGTAACAAGCCACGGTAGTGTTGTCCGTGTTGATGCGAACATGTTTTCCCTTCAGAAAGGGGAGAAAGTCTCTGGGGGCTTGAAAAACTGCCTCCAGTTCCAGCATGTTGATGTGACAGGAAAGGAGATCTTGTGACCACTGACCCGCCGCTGTCAGTGGGCCCACGTGGGCCCCCCATCTGGAGTAGGACGCATCCGTGAACAAGTCCTGCTGAGGAGGGGTGTGTGTGATAGGGACTCCCTGGGCTAGCCAGGACCGGGAGTGCCATTTGGTCACTGATGATTGGACCCAAGCGACCCTGGGGAAGAGCCCTGAACTGGAAGAATCGGTTCCTCCAAACGAATTGGAGGTACGTCCTGTCCCTTGGGTGAATAAGGAGATGGGAATACGCATCTCTGAGATCAATGGACATCCCCCAGTCGTCCGGGTGCAAGGCATCACAGATGGACCTGGGGGTTTCCATCTGAAAGTGTCTATGTGTCGCGACAGACTGCCCACAGGATCACGTGTGGGGGTTGCTTGCCCTAGCCCCTTTCGGGCTGAAGGAGGCGCGAAATGTCTTCTGTGGAGGCCCCTGAGAAGGGGGGGGGGGGGGGACCGCCGGAGCAGGGCGCTTCGCCGCGGGGTGAGCGGGACCAGAGTGAAGGGCGAGGTCCCTCCTCATTTCGGCCCAACTCTTGATAGTGGCCTGCACGTGGGTCCCAAAGAGGGAACCAGACCTAAGTGGCACAGCTCTTGAGGAAGCTCTGGTGGATGAAGAGCAGGTGACTGAAGATGGTAAGAGTACAGCATTTCGCCTTGCCAGGACTGAATTGAGGTGCAGTCTGGCGAAGGCATCGGCTGAGTACTTGAGGCCTTTCCGCTATGGATTGTATGGAAGCAACCATTGCGGGAGAGACAGGTGACTGACGGAGAGAAACGGGCTCGTAGTCTGGGTCCTGAAGAGCGGACACCAGACCACCCAAGAAAGAATCCACCACTAGATCCACTTCCAGACCCCTCCTGGCAGTCTCCTCCTAGTCTGCCAGGCAGCGCTGAGAGAGGGAGATATGCCGCTGCTGGGCCCGAGACCTCTCTTGTGCTAAGAGGAGGTCTCCTGTGTGAGGGAGAGCGGCGACTCTGGAATGGCCTCAAGGGCCGTAAGGACCATTATGTGGAAAGGGAGTTTCTCTGGCCTCAGGAATTTCCCGTAAGCCAGAGCTCCAGGGAAGTCAGGCACGGAGCCTGGAAGGATGTCCTGTGCCTCCGTGCCCCTCACCTTGTTTTGGGCCCTCCTCACAGAGTCAGCCACCAAGCCCGACTCTTTTAGGAAAAGGGAGGCTGAGGGCCGAGAGAGGAAGGGCACCAAGGCGAGCTCTGCCGTGGCAGGGCAGGGAGCCTTGGCCTCCTGTGCAGTGGACACGGCTCCAGACAGGTGTGAGGCGACCCACTGCACTGCTTCGGAAAAGGAAAAGGAAGCGGAGTAGAGCCCTCATCATCCGATTTCGAGTCAGTGTCCCCCGGCCCGCCTACAGAGGAAGCGATGGACCGTGGAGTGCCCGAGCGTGGGCAAACTCCAAACAGACCGGAGTCAGAAGCCCCGGGGGGAGCACCCCTGGGGAGGAATCCGACCCTGGGGGGGGTCCAGTGGTGGGCAAGGCAGACGCCTGCGCGGGTGGGGCGCCGGGCATAAAGCGGGGCCACCAAATATACCCTGCGGACGAGGGAAGGGGAAATCCCATAGATGGGAAGTGCTGCCATGGCGCCATGTACGGTGCCATGGGAAGCGTCATGGGCTGAGCCCATGGAGTACCCGGATCCCCAGTGCCCAAAGGGCCAGCCTGCTGGGGGTCGGTTGGCATTTGCCAAGACGACTAAGCGCTCTGTCCAGAATGGGGCAGAGATGTGCCAGCCCGCAGTGGGTCACTTGCATTTGTCCGGAATGGGACAGAGAGATTGGAGCGGGGGCACAAGCAGGCTGTGGGGGAGGAAGGGAGACAACCTGGGCGGATCTACGATCTGACGCCCGTAATAGGGGGGTTGTCTCCCATGGCCCACCTGGTGAACCAGGGGGTGATCCATTCTCTGCCAAAGTTCTGGCCTTCCTGCCTCCCGAAGGAGATCCATACCCGTGTCGCCCTTCAGCCATAGGGGCTGAAGCAGTAGCAGCTGAACCGGGGTTGAGCTGTATGGAGGGGGCGTGTACGGAATCGACAGAACCGCAGCTGAGTCGATTACCGTGAGGGGCAGTGTGAAGGCCCAAAATGGTGAAAAGTCAACAGAGCCGCAGCTGAGTTGAGGGCACAAGCAGGCTGCGGGGAGGAAGGGAGACAACCTGGGCGGATCTATGATCTGATGCCCGTAATAAGGGGGTTGTCTCCCTTGGCCCGCCTGTCGAACCAAGGGGTGTCCCGCCTGGCGAACCAGGGGGTGAACCATTTTCTGCCAAAGTGCTGGCCTTCCTGCCTCTCGAAGGAGACCCATACACTTGTCGCCCTTCAGCCATAGGGGCTGAAACAGTAGCAGCAGAACCGGGGTTGAGCTGCACGGAGGGGGCAAGTACGGAATCGACAGAACCGCAGCTGAGTCGATTACCGTGAGGGGCAGTGTGAAGGCCGCAAAATGACAAAAAGTCAACAGAGCCGCAGCTGAGTTGAGGGCTCGTGGTCACCGCAACAGAACCGTAGCTGAGTTGCGATGACACAACCCGGGGTGGACCTACAGCCTGACGCCCGCGACAGGGATGTTGTCACCCATGACCCACCTGGCTAAGCAGGGGGTGAGCCTTTTTCAACAAATTGCTTGCCTTCCTGCCTCCCAAAGGAGATCCGTGCCCAGGTCGCCCTTCAGCCAGTGTGGCTGAAATGCGTGCAGCTGAGCTGCACACAGGGGGCGAGCAGGTCACCCTTCAGCCAGTGTGGCTGAAATGCGTGCAGCTGAGCCGTATGCAGGGGGTGAGTACAGAATCGACAAAACCAAGCTGAGTCGATTACCGTGGGGGGCTACAAGAAGGCCGCAAGATGATGAAAAGTCAACCCGCTGGTAATGGAGGAAGGGAGGCAATCAGGGCGGACCTATGGTATAACCCCGTCACATCGGGGTTGCCTCCCTTGACTCGCCTGGCGAGCCATTTTTTCCGACAAAATGCTGGCCTTCCTGCCTCCTGAAGGAGACCCATACCCGTGTCGCCCTTCAGCCATAGGGGCTGAAACGGTAGCAGCAGAACCGCAGTTGAGCTGTACACAGGGGGCGAGTACGAAATTGACAGAACCGCAGTTGAGTCGATTACCGTGAGGGGCAGTGTGAAGGCCGCAAATGACGAGAACTCAACATTACCGCAGCTGAGTTGAGGGCTCGTGGTCACCGCAACAGAACCGCAGTTGAGTTGCGATGACTTCGAGAGAGTGAGAGAGAGTAGACGAAGGAGACAGAGGAGGGAGAGACAAAGTGAAGAGAGAGCGGGTTTTGGCGCACCGTGCAAACCTCCGGTCTGTGGGTTGGAGAATTCCGTGGACGAAATCTTCTTAACCCTCGCTTTGCCACCCAAACGCTTCACGTAAGTTTCTCCCTTACACAAAAACATAGGCAAGACAACACAAAACAGCAATAACAATCGATCGATTGCAAGCAAAATAGCAAAATACTAAGCTGCTCCGAGCATACGAGGCAAGCTGGAAGATGGCTGCCGAGAAAAGAGGAAGAGCACATGCGCATGCGCAAGACATGGATACTCTCAGAGTTATGGTCCCTTCGGACTTTATTGTTTATGAGGCAGGAATGGCAAATCGCTGCCGCTTATTGCATCAGTGAGCCACGGTACAGTATGTGTAATTAAAACATCTTTTGCAACACTGCAGACTTAAAAGCATAAGCCACTGTGTGTAGATAGATAAGATTTACTTAAAACTGTACCAATAGGCTATAAACAAACTATAGAGTCAATAGCACTAGCAGGTATGTATTTGTGATAAAACTTTAGCATCCACTAAAATTTCTTTCTTTGTTCATAACATCACAACAGATGATTAGACTGCATTTTTGTGTGAGATTATGTACATCATGCCTGTTGCTGGCAAATTTTAAGACATAAATTATTTCAATTCAAAATTCTCAAAAATAACAGTATTGACCTGCACAAGGCATTTTAACAGATTTAACATTAGTATTATAAAACTGAACATCAGTATCATATGTTCATAACGTCACAAAATCCAGACCATGCAGATGCTGAGTGATGTTATGAACATCATGAAAAGTACACAACATTGTCCAAAATCCATGAAAAAGCCTAAAATGATTATTGAAATCATCCAAAAGCAGCAGCATGTCAACAAATTCTTTTTTCAACATTTTTCTTAAATCAAATTGCTTTTGTAAACAGTGGTTTGGTTTGGTACGATTTTTGTTGCTGTGAAGTTATGCACTGACCCATGAACAATAAGGCCAACACATGCAGGGACCAAGTATCACTAATCAGTGCTTTTTATAAACTTCATGTATGTAAAAATGATGACTATACATTGTCTGCCTTAGTAAACAATAAATCAAGAAGTCACAGGTATACATCACCATCACGACAATCAGACTGATGGGTCCCTACAAATACAAGGCAAAACCAACACTAAACTGAAGAACTAAGTCAGCAAGTTCAAAGAGTAAGGCAAAAGGGATGTTAATTATCGGTTATAACAACTGTAATAGGACAGCTACGGACATATCAATATATTAACAGAAAAAAACAAGCGATCCTAGCCAGATTCTGTTGTACATAACATGGGAAAATGATTCACAACAAAAACTTATCAGCTTTTTTTCCTTCCTGCCATTCCACAGAGTGATTTTTGCTTTACATGGCGAAAGACACAAAGCGCATGTACGGAAAGTATTAGTAGGTACCGGCAGCCTCTCTTTAGCAATGCGGGAATTGTGTCAGTCAGTGGAAAAATTGCACATGTTTATCAGTCAAATATTCTTACAGATGAACATGAATGACAAAGTTGTTATGATGAAGATAAAGATTGTTCTTTCCTCTATCAATCTGAGCTGTTTGTTTTTGTTATAAATGCACCCATACGAAAATCTGCGCAAAAAAAAACCCCACGCCAACCGACGAAGTTTCACTGCGTGTCACGTAATGGCGACTGGTTCACTGCAGTGCTTGGGTGACCGGTTAATGGCAACTTAAATTATACGGGTCACACAGGACTACCTTCATGCAAATTAGTACAGTTGACAGGTCGAAACCTGTCCTTCATTCCCGTATAATATTTATTTCATAAGATTACTACTTTGTTAGTCTTCTAAAGGTCGAAATGGCAAACTTTGAAGAAGAATATCTGAGGACCTCCTTAATAAATTAGATCGTTCCTGCGGATACGCAAATAGCTTATTTTTTGCTGAATCCAACGGTATATGGAACTGTGAGATGTGACGTTTACGGGGTGTGCGCCAGGATGTCTGCGGCGAGTAACCGCGATCTGCCAGTTTAGCGTACGGGAACCTCGAATCATGGCGGCCTTCGAAGCAATCGCTGAAAGTCCAGTCAACGGATTTCTACTTGTGATCGTCAAGCTGAAGAACAAACGTTGTAAACATCGACTGATTTTTCATGAAAATTGACTAAGAAGTTTGATTCAGTGAATTATTTTTGATGTTTCTCTTTATTTAGAAAGATTTTAAAAGAAATCCGCGGGAGGTATAGCCTGCATAAGCAAAGAATAGAAAGTACGATCTCCGGTTTGATGTTTTATTGCCAAGGGATTTTTTTTAAGCGACCTGGAACTAGTAGAAGTAAAACTGTGTGAAGCGACTGCTTTCCAAATGTGTTTATACTGCTAGTATTTAATGAATACGATGGAATTTTGTTTTAATACATCGAAATCATCATATTTGTGCTAGTACTTGGCCAGAAATTCAAACCGGAAGTTGGTCGGCGAGTGCATGTCGTCTATTGGATCAGATTCGACAATGTTTATCATCGCAAAGAAACAGCAAATGGCCGTTTTGCACAGTCACACATGCGTGCACGCATACATTATCAGAACACTATATAGCATCAAGCAAACACGGACACATAGCTCCACAAAGTCCAATGAGCCTTTCTAATGCTGTAATGGCACAATATAAGTTACTTTACTCTCAAAAGTAATACCTGGCACAAATTAAAGAAAATACTTCAGAAAAAATTTGGATTTTATTTCTATTTGTTTTCAAGGCAATGATGATTTTTTTGTGGATGAAATTAACCATCACTGCCACCAAAACTTCAACAGCAGACACTCACTAATAAACTACCACAACAGTTAAAACTGTTGAGAACTGACTGTGATAAGTCGAGGGACGAGAACATGGCTTTTGTTTTAAAAATTAGTAACACTGATTAATCATCACCTCAGGGGCTAAATCTGAAGACAAAAATTGAGACAGTTTTAAAAGAAGCGGAGAGATTTACAATAGATAGACCAGACATTGAAATTTTCTTTGTATGTGGATATGGGAAGATGCATGTTACTGCGAAATAACTGATGAAAATAACTTATTGATAAACATTAGGAATGAGTATAGAAATGGCTATAAGTCATATACTGCATTGACAGGCATGTATCTTCTGCTGTTACACATTTTAGTTTCAGTATGTTATTGAGAAGGATGTCTTTCTGTGCTAGTATGATACAAAGTCATCTGTGGATCACATTGTTTCAGACTAAATCAGTATATGCACACAAAATCTTAAAATCTCATATTAGCAACATTTGCTTGTAAAGAGTGAAGCTGTAGCTTTGTATTTGATTCACATGCAAAATTTCAGGAGATTCCATCAAGACATAATGTGAGTTGTCTGTTTAAGTTGGCCCGACACATGGGCACTCACATTATTTGGGTGCAAATGCATACAAAATATCTTACATCTTGAATATAACTAAGCTTGTAAATAATTTACTGGTAGCTTTCTGTCTATTTGATTCACATGCAAAATGTCAAGGAAATCCATCAAAAAATAAGCGAAATATGTGCGTTTTAATTTGGTCTGGTACATGAACCATGCTTTTTCCATCGTTCAAATGAGATATTTTGCCATTTTTGGAGTCGTATAACTCATGACTTTGTCACTTTACGCTGCCCCAAAAAATTCAAGATTCATACAATAACATTGTTTCTGAGGAAAAGTAAACTCTAGCTAATTCTGTCTTCTTATTTTTTGTGTAATGAGGGTGCAAAAATGGCTTGTCGTGCAATTTCGAACATTGACAAAATGGCATATTTATGAAGTTTGCAGCACTGCTGTGTAAATGTATGAACAGATCTGCTTGTATGCCCGCTTTTTTTTATGTAGTTTATATTGTTAAGAATTAAAATCAGGAATGACATTCTCTGTCTGAGGACTTCTGGAAAATTTAGGTTCCTGAAGATTTGCTACATTTTACAATTGGCGAAAACGTACGTAAACTGCCGTTTTCAAAGTGTGTTATATCTGGACCTAATACAGCTAGAGACTTACTTTTTTTTGCATTCTGCTTATTTTTTCTTGTACTTTTCAGAAATATAAGTGTTAATAACCTTTTCAGAAGTTTAATTTTTGGCTGCCGATACCTAGTATTAGGTCGAAAAATTGTGTAGCCACATAAACTTCAAATTTTGCTAAACTTACTGATTCTGTGACACAATCCGATTTGCTAGAAGCTGATTGAAGACACCATGGATCGTTTAGAAACTGTGCATATTGACACAGGGAAGGTTTGAAGGTTTATATTGAACACTGAAAATTTCACCAGGCCCGCTCTGATAATCCAATATGGCGGCAGCTGTGAAGAAAACATTCATTCGTGTACATTGATTGTTTTATACCAACTTACCCTGCATAAACGATAATATCATGTTGAAAATGTCTTGCCTTTACATACAATTTGTGTTATCCTGTCTGGCGAACTTGCATCCCACTGAATCTCCCGAATTTACTTGTAGTTGTACACAAAGACTTATTTAGACCTCAGTGAAAGATCGCGTTCATCGCCAGTGGCAGCGAACTTGCACTTGCAAACTTTTAATCATGCTTTACTGAAGGAAGTGATAAAAAGGAAATTTTCCTTCTAAAATTACGTTTAATCTAACATACTTACCGTGGCTCACTGATGCAATAAGCGGCAGCGATTTGCCATTCCTGCCTCATAAACAATAAAGTCCGAAGGGACCATAACTCTGAGAGTATCCATGTCTTGTGCATGCGCATGTGCTCTTCCTCTTTTCGAGGAAACCAAGACCCTGACTGTGAACGGAAGGAACCAGGAGGGCGGGGAGGACGGGAGGGACTCTGCGTGAGCCACGGTAAGTATGTTAGATTAAACGTAATTTTAGAAGGAAAATTTCTTTTTAATTACACATACTGTACCGTGGCTCACTGATGCAGAATAGCGCTACCCAGAAGGAGGGCTTACCTGGTTAACGCCTGGAGGAATGAGACGAGTCAGGGCGTGCAGCAGAGATGGGGTGTTGAGCTACCACAGTGGAAGCGATACCCCTAGATCCATCGTCGCGCAGACGGTATACATCGCGCCGGTAGGATGGAATGAACATGCCCAGAGAACGCCAATGGGTGGCGTCCAGGACACTCAGGGGGCTGGCCCTGAGTGAACGCCAGTGACAAGGCCCATGCTCTAATCTCATGGGGCCTCAGGGAGAAGACAGCCGAATCTGAGCCCAGCCTGGCATATGCATCCTTGATGACTGTTCACAGCCATCGAGAGGGGGATGCGTGGCTAATGGCCTTCTTATAACTTTCGTTGTAAGAGAGAAACAGGTGGTGCTGCTTCTGGCGAGAAGATTTCGTCATCCGGAGCAAGGATAGACGTCAAGGGATGGAGATAGACAGAGTAGAAGAACCTGGCGACTGGTTCTTGGCCAAGAAGTCCGGGAGTAGGCGGAGAGACATTGAGCCCTCCGGTTCAAAAGCAACATCCCCGGGGAGTCCGCCAAGAGCGTGCACTTCGCTACAGTGCCTCCCCGACGCTAGAGTGAGTAGAAAGGCCGTCCGAAATGAGAGGAAGTTGGGAGAACACTCCCTGATGGGCTCGTTAAGGCGAAAGTCCCAGGGAGGAGAGGACGAGGACATCCCCGGCCGGGTGCCGCGGGGGGTCAGGCTTCCCGAAGGTAAGCCCTACGGACAATATCCAGCAGGAGAGGGTTGTCCACGAATGAAGGACTACCCGACTGGCTGATGGTATTGCAGATGGCTACCCTGCGTCCCTTCACTGAGGAGGACAAAAGGTTTTTCCCCGACGAAGAAGACCGTGGTAGTTGGCCCACTGCGAGCGCGGGGGTGACTGGAAAGTTGAGGAGCACCCAGAAGGCCAACTGTGTCAGTGGGCACTATATGTTCCCTGAGTGTCCGGTCTGTGTGCTTGCACCACAGGGCCAATCATGCCAGGGACAAGCCTAATGGAGACATTGAGCCTGCACAGCAGTCAAGCAGGAAGGTTAAGAGCCTCCGGGTTGCTGTGCAGAATGCGTGACCTTGGTTAAAGCAAGGACCGGCCTGTGACAGTGTGTTTTATTGGAGGCACATGGAACAGGTGCAGAAGTTCCGGAAACCATGTTTGGGCAAGCCATCGAGGCGCCACGAGAACCATCGTGGCAGAGTCTGCCCGCACCTTCCACAGAACTTTCCCAGTTAGGGGAACGGAGGGAAGGCATAGCCCGACAGGACTGACCGTCGGATGGACGGAGCATCCACGGGCCAAGCCAAAGGATCCGGGACTGGAAAGACATACAGATGAAGGCGGTGGTGGAATCTGGTGGCAAACAGGTCCACTTGTGATTTGGACCACGCTGCCCACACTGGCTGCAGAACTGCACAGACCAGTGCCTGTTCTGAGGGAAGAATCCTGTGGGAGCTGCGGACGGAGGCCGCAAGTATGTTCATCTTTTCCGGGACATGCATCGCTGAGATCTGAAAGGATTGTTCTACACACCAGAGTAGAAACTGTTCCGCTCTCCGAGACAAGGAGTGGGAGCGGGCGGCCGTTTGATTGTTGATGTAACAAGCCATAGTAGTGTTGTCCGTGTCGACGCGAACATGTTTTCCCTTAAGAAAGGGGAGAAAGTCTCTGGGGGCTTGAAAAAACTGCCTCCAGTTCCAGAATGTTGATGTGACAGGAAAGGTCGTCTTGTGACCATTGACCTGCTGGTATTAGCAGGCCCACGTAGGCCCCCCACCCGGATTAGGACGCATCCGTGAACAAGTCCGCTGAGGGGGTGGGGGTGTGATATGGACTCCCTGGGCTAACCGGGACCGGGAGTGCCATTTGCTCGCTGATGATTGGTCCCAAGCAACCCTGGGGAAAAGCCCTGAACTGGAAGAATCGGTTCCTCCAAACGAATTGGAGGTACGTCCTGTCCCTTGGGTGAATAAAGAGATGGGAATACGCATCTCTGAGATCAATGGAAATCCCCCAGTCATCCAGGAGCAAGGCATCACAGATGGACCTAGGGGTTTCCATCTGAAAGTGTCTATGTGTCGGGACAGACTGCCCACAGGATCGCCTGTGGGGGGGTGCTTGCCCTAGCCCCTTTGGGGCTGAAGGAGGCGCAAAACGTCTCCTGTGGAGGCCCCTGGAAGGTGGGGGAGCCGCCGGAGCAGGGCGCATTGCCGCGGGGCAAGCGGGACCAGAGTGAAGGGCGAGGTCCCTCCTGATTTCGGCCTGACTCTTGATAGTGGCCTGCACGTGGGTCCCGAAGAGGGAACCAGACCTAAGTGGCACAGCTCTCGAGGAAGCTCTGGCAGATGAAGAGCGGGTGACCAAAGATGGTAAGAGTACTGCATTTGGCCTTGACAGGACTGAATTGAGGTACAATCTGGCGAAGGGCATTGGCCGAATGCTTGAGGTCTTTCCGCCATGGAGTGAATGGAAGCAACCATTGCGGGAGAGACAGGTGACTGACGGAGAGAAGCGGGCTCGTAGTCTGGGTCCTGAAGAGCGGACACCAGACCACGCCCAAGAAGGAATCCACCACTGGATCCACTTCCAGACCCCTCCTGGCAGTCTCCTCCCAGTTTGCCAGGCAGCGCTGCGAGAGGGAGATATGCCGCTGCTGGGCCTGAGACCTCTCTTGCGCTAAGAGGAGGTTATCCTGTGTGAGGGAGAGTGGCGACTCTGGAATGGCCTCATGGACCGTGAGGACCACTCTGTGGAAAGGGAGTTTCTCTGGCCTCAGGAATTTCCCATAAGCCAGAGCTCCAAGGAAGTCGGGCACAGAGCCTGGAAGGATGTCCTGTGCCTCAGTGCCCCTCACCTTGCTATGGGCCCTCCTCACCGAGTCAGCCACCAAGCCTGACTCTTTTAGGAAAAGGGAGGCTGGGGCTGTGGAGTCAGTGTACCCCCGACCCGCCTACAGAGGAGGCGATGGACAGTGGAGTGCCCAAGTGTGGGCAAACTCCAAACGGACTGGGGTCAGAAGCCCCGGGGAGGCCCCCTTGGGGAGGAATCCGACCTGGGGGGGGGGGATCCAGAGGGGTGGTCAAGGCAGACGCCTGCGTGGGTGGGGCGCTGGGCATAAAGCAGGGCCACCAAGTATACCCTCCGAACAAGGCAAGGGGAAATCCCATAGATGGGAAGTGCTGCCATGGCGCCATGTACGGTGCCATGAGAGGCGTCATGGGCTGAGCCGATGGAGTCCCCGGATCCCCAGTGCCCAAGGGGCCAGCCTGCTGGGGTTCGGTTGTCATTTGCCAAGACGACTAAGCGCTCTGTCCACAATAGGACAGAGATGTGCCAGCCCGCAGTGGGTCGCTTGGCATTTGCCAAGGCGACCAAGCACTCTGTCCGGATGGGACAAAGAGGTTGGAGCGGGGGCACAAGCAGGCTGCAGGGGAGGAAAGGAGACAACCTGGGCGGATCTACGATCTGATGCCCGTAATAGGGGGGTTGTCTCCCTTGGCCCGCCAGGGGGTGAGCCATTTTCTGCCCAAGTGCTGGCCTTCCTGCCTCCCGAAGAAGACCCATACCCGTGTCGCCCTTCAGCCATAGGGGCTGAAACAGTAGCAGCTGAACCGGGGTTGAGCTGTACGGAGGGGCGAGTACGGAATCGACAGAACCGCAGCTGAGTCGATTACCGTGAGAGGCAGTGTGAAGGCCGCAAAATAACAAAAAGTCAACAGAGCCGAAGCTGAGTTGAGGGCTCGTGGTCATGGCAACAGAACCGTAGTTGAGTTGTGATGACCAAACCGGGGCGGACCTCGGTCTGACGCCCGCGGCAGGGGTGTTGTCACCCATGACCCACCTGGCTAAGCAGATGATGAGCCTTTTTCAGAGCCGCAGCTGCGTTGAGGGCACAAACAGGGTGAATGGAGGGAGACAACCTGGGCGGATCTATGATCTGACGCCCGTAGTAGGGGAGTTGTCTCCCTTGGCCCGCCTGGCGAACCAGGGGGCGTCCCTCCTGGCGAACCAGGGGGTGAGCCATTTTCTGTCAAGGTGCTGGCCTTCCTGCCTCCCAAAGGAGACCCATACCCGTGTCGCCCTTCAGCCATAGGGGCTGAAACAGTAGCAGCTGAACCGGGGTTGAGCTGTACTGAGAGGGAGAGTACGGAATCGACAGAGCCGCAGCCGAGTCGATTACTGTGAGGAGCAGTGTGAAGGCCGCAAAATGACAAGAAGTCAACAGAGCCGCAGCTGAGTTGAGGGCTCGTGGTCATGGCAACAGAACCTTAGTTGAGTTGTGATGACCAGCCGGGGCGGACCTACGGTCTGACGCCCGCAGGTAATGGTCCCCGTGGGTCGGGGGTTCCCCAGTGCCCAAAGGGCCAGCCTGCTGGGGGCCGCTTGGCATTTGCCAAGGCCGCCAAGTGCTCTGTCCGGAATGGGACAGAGAGGTGCCAGCCCGCCGTGGGTCGCTTGGTATTTGCCAAGGCGCCCAAGTGATCTGTCCGGAATGGGACAGAGGTTGGCGCGGGGGCAGCAGCAGGCTGCGGGGGAGGAAGGGAGGCAACCTGGGCGGATCGACGATCTGACGCTCGTAAAGGGGGGTTGTCTCCCTTGGCCCACCTGGCGAACCAGGGGGTGTCCCGCCTTGCGAACCAGGGGGTGAGCCAGTTTCAGTCAAAGTGCTGGCCTTCCTGCCTCCCGAAGGAGACCCATACCCAAGTCGCCCTTCAGCCATAGGGGCTGAAACAGTATCAGCAGAACCGGAGTTGAGCTGTACGAAGGGGGCGAGCACAGAATCGACAGAACCGCAGTTAAGTCGATAACTGTGATGGGCAGTGTGAAGGCCGCAAAATGATGAAAAGTCAACTGAGCCGCAGCTGAGTTGAGAGCTCGTGGTCACCGCAACAGAACCGTAGCTGAGTTGCGATGACTTGTCGAGAGAGTGAGAGAGAGAAGACGTAGAAGGGAGAGACAAAGATGAAGAGAGAGCGGGTTTTGGTGCGACGGTCGAACCACCGGTCTGTGGGTTGGAGAATTCGGCGGACGAAATCTTCTTAACCCTCGCTTTGCCACCCAATCGTTTCACATAAGTTTCTCCCTTAAATGAAAACATAGGCAAGACACAAAAACAGCAATAACAATCGATCGATCGCGTAGCGAAATCGAAAAATACTTAGCTGCTCAGAGAGTACGAGGCGAGCTGGAAGATGGCTGCCGAGAAAAGAGGAAGAGCACATGCGCATGCGCAAGACATGGATACTCTCAGAGTTATGGTCCCTTCGGACTTTATTGTTTATGAGGCAGGAATGGCAAATCGCTGCCGCTTATTGCATCAGTGAGCCACGGTACAGTATGTGTAATTAAAGCTAGTGTTCTGAAAGACCATGTAAATTCTAGAAACAAGACCATGTTACTTTACCTAGTAAACTTACTCATAACTACAGCAAATGATGTCTCCAATCCAACCCGGGACCAAACGACACCATCTATCCGTGTGGTACATGTGACTTGCCAGTAATGTGGAATGATAGGGGAATCATGTGCGGCACATGCAATCAATGGTACCATGCGAACTGTCAGTCCGTCCATAGTGGTACATACAACGAGCTTGTCAACGAAAACGCCATAGCATGGGACTGCATAGTGTGATTGCCCAAATTACAGTTCAGTCTGCTTCGAACAGATCATATCTACTTCGAACCATTTTAGCATCTTGTCCGACACGTCCATCGCTAGTCCAACTTCCAGTGACTGTATGAGGCCAGTACATACCTCCATTCCAGAAAGACAGCGGCATAGCAAATCGAAAACCGCTCCACTAAAGCTCCTTAATGTGAACTGTCAGTCGATTAAATCGAAACAGTATAAGCTACGCACAAAAAGTTAAGGATCACTATGAGAAAACAGGTGCGTAATAAACTCAGTTCGCTACTGTTATTTATTTCTCAGTCCAGCCAAATTGTTATGAATTCTTGTTCAGCTGTAAGTGGGCGATGTTGTGTTAGTGCGAAAATTGCACGGGATTCTCTACTACTGAGCTTGGCCGCAAACGGAAAAGCGGAAATTTGCGAAAAAGGATCTTGTTTTGGACCGTTCTGCCTGAACACATTGCACAAGCCAGATGGAAAAACCATTATGCACGTGCAAGCACTGCTGTTTATGTGTGAGATGCTGTCTCTTGCTTGGCTTTATAAGAAGACATTCCACCAGTAGTAGGCCTGATCTGACAATGCCACCACGACGAAAATTGAGCGAGTTTGAGAGGGGACGAGCTGTTGCATGGTTCCAAGATGGTGTTCCCAAGCGAGAAGTGGCCAGGCGACTTCAGGTGTCCATCTTGGTCATTGTCAGACTGATTCAACGCTTCACAGCCACTGGGAGGGTCCATGAAAGACGCAGATCTGGTCGACCGAAGAAGACAAACCCACGTGAAGATCGTCTCATTGAACGACAAGCCCTGCAGACAAGAACAGCCTCTTCCAGCATCATTTGAAGGCAGCTGAGGGTGGCTACTAACATCAACATCAGCCAGCAGACCATACGGAACCACCTTCATGGGTTTAACCTCCGTTCTCGTCGCCCAGCTGTACAGCCACGCTTAACTCCAGCCCATAGGGCAGCACGCCGCGCCTTCTGCAGACGTCATGTGAGGTGGACACGTCAGCAATGGTCCAAGGTCCTGTTCAGTGATGAATCACCTTCACCATGAACCACAACGACGGCCGACTGAGGGTCTGGAGGCCCCAGGGCAACGCTTTATTGACACCACTGTCCAAGAAAAGGTGGCCTTTGGTGGAGGTTCTGTAATGGTCTGGGGGGCCTTCAGCCTTCACCACAGAACACCCTTATATCATGTACAGGGTAACCTGACTGGCCTCCGATACTGGGATGAGATCCTTCGACCGCTGGCTGTGCCTACACTGCAGCAGATGGGACCAGACGGCTGTCTACCAGGATGACAACGCTCGCCCCCACAGGGCAAGGGTGGTCAACGACTTCCTGCAGCAGTCTGGAGTCAACAGAATGGAGTGGCCAGCATGCAGTCCCGATCTCAACCCGATTGAGAACCTCTGGGATGAGCTGGATCGCAAAGTGAGGAGCAACCACCCCCCTCCCAGGGATGCCCAACACCTCTACCAGATGCTGCAGGCTGAGTGGCAGGCGCTTCCACAGAGGATCTTCACCAACCTGGTCAACTCGATGAGGACTCGCTGCGTCGAGTGCCAGAACAGCCATGGCGGTTACACGCATTACTGAACTTTTGGGAGCATCAGAATGCCCTGTCTTGTGATTTCAATGACTTTGGGAAATCAAATTTCGATACGTACCCACTTTGATCAAATGTACACACCAAACGATTGCTCGAAATTGAAGGCAATTGTGTATCGTTATCACTAAAGCATGGACTTAAATGTTTGCCAAACTTCAACGCATTGGCTTTCTTACTTTGAAAGTTATGAATTTTTGTGCAAGTGATCCTTAACTTTTTGTGCGTAGTTTAGAATAAAGAACCTCATAGACAGTACTGATCCCGATATAGTCATCTGCACAGAGACATGGGTGGATCCTACCATTACAGATTTTTTCCGACGCAGTATAATCTGTACCGTAAAGACCGAGCAGCAGTTGGAGGCGGAGTGCTTGTAGCCGTAAAGAAGACCATCTGAGCTCTCCGGTACCTGAATTACAATCAGACTGTGAGAAGACAGGGGCTATAGAATGCGAACTCCATCGCACAATCAGTTTGATGAGTCATGTAACAAAAATCCTGTTAAGAATAATCATGATGAGAACAAGGAATAGAATCAAAACAGAAATAGCAGAAGAACAGTGTGGATTTGTGGAAGGGAAAGGAACTATTAATGCCATATACATCCTAAGAACTATCACAGAGAGGTCAAATGAGATGAATAAGGATTTGTATTTATGCTTTGTTGACTACACCAAGGCTTTCGATCGGGTAAGACATGATGAATTGATCAACCAACTGGAGAAACTCAATGTTGATGGAAAAGATCTACGAATAATCAGAAATATGTAGTGGGAACAAACAGCTGCAATGAGAATAGAAAACAATGTAAGCTCTATCCAAAATGTCAAAAGAGGAGTCAAACAGGTTTATGTATTGTCACCAGATCTGTTTTCACTTTACAGAGAAAACATCATGAGAAACCTAGAAGACCCTGGATTAAAGGTTGGAGGGAAAATGATAAACAACATTCGATATGCAGATGACACCGTGCTAATTGCATAAAGTGAAAGAGACCTACAAAACCTTGTGAATATACTAGAAATAGAAGCAAAGGTAAGGGGCTGGAACTAAACAGCAGGAAGGCTGAAGTCACGGTGATCAGTAAAAAACATGAAATCTCCTCATGCAAAATAACAGCAAATGGCACAACCTTGACACAGGTTGATAAATTCAAATACCTGGAACGATCATTTCATCAGACGGCAAATGCACATCAGAAATAGCCAGCAGAATCGGCCAAGCAAAAACAGCATTCAAGAAGATGACAAGCATTCTTACCAACAAATGCCTATCAATTAACATCAGGAAGAGAGTTCTTGAATGTTATATAGAACCAATACTGTTGTACGGATGCGAGGCGTGGACAGTCAACAAAGAAAGCCAGAACAAGATTGAGGCAGCCAAGATGTGGTTTCTAAGAAGAATGTTGAGAGTTCCATGGACAGCAAAGAAAACAAACGAGACAGTCTTGATGGAGGCAGACACAAGTAGATCACTAATAAGGAAGATTAGGAAAAGACAGGCAACATTTATAGGCCATTTTATGAGGAAGGGGGATTTGGAGCACCTGGTCTCAACGGGAAAGCTGGAGGGAAAGAGAGCACCAGGTAGACCCAGGGAGAAAATGCTGGACGGACTTGCAGAGTGGCTGGGGACGAGGAGGGTGGGGGAGATGCTAGGGGCAACGAGAGATAGAGGCAGATGGAAGTCCATGATCGCCAACGCCATGTGGCAGGGCACCTGATGATGATGATGTGAGATTGTGTGGACTAAGATAAGCCTCGTAGGACGTCGAGATCTGTATATAGCTGCTTATTACAACCCTAAGACAGCTAACGAGGAGTCACTTGATGAACTAGGTAAAAGTGTTAGTCGTGTGTCAAATCCGAAATGCTAGTATCGTAATTGCGAGAGACTTCAACCTACCAGGTTGGAACTGGAAAACAAAGACAATTAAACTTAACACATCGTACATCGGTAATCATTACAAATTTACAGACTTGCTAGATGACAACGGTTTAGTGCAGATAGTGGAGGAACCAACAAGAGAAGGTAACACTTGGACTTGATTGTTACAAACAACCCATCAAAGTTTAACAGAGTGGAAACTATACCGGGAATATCTGATCACGGTATTGTGTTTGCGGAATTAGTGCCGCACTCAAGAACACCCAGAAACCCCGAACTATTCCCCTTTACAAGAAGGCCAATTGGGATACGTTAAAAGAGGAAATGGAAACTGTTCATGACAATATCAGAGAAATGGAGAAAACGGAAAAGGATGTAAACGATATGTGGAATTATTTCAAATCTAGCCTGGAGACCGGTATTAAGAACTATATACTGCATAAAGTGTGTAAGATTAGGGATAATCTACCATGGATATCACCAGGTTTGAAAAAGCTCATCCGGAAAAGAGACAGGCTATACAAGCGTCAGAAGAAGTCGGGTAATACACAGGATAACGTACGCTTTAAGGAAATAAAAGCACTTGTTCAGAAAGAGCTCAGGAGGGCATACTGGAAATACATAGACAGTACAGTGTCACCACAGGAGGAAGATAATCAGTTTAGTGAACTTTAAAGATTCTGGATGTACATAAAACGCAAGAGAACAGATTCCAATGGAATATCGCCATTGAGAAGTAATGGCTTGTTGCATGCGAATCCCATTGATCAAGCAACTATTCTGAATAAACAGTTTCAGTCCACATTCTCACAGAAGTCAAGTCTCAGTGCTGAAGAATTCAAGGAGCAGTGCAGCATGAGTGGCATGTACCCATCAGCTGTTGACCTTAACATAACATGTAATGGTGTCCATAAACTTCTGCAAAAACTTAATCTGCACAAAGCAGCAGGACCGGATGGCATAAAGCCAAGTGTTTTGGAGTTAGCTGATGTCATCGCTCCGATTCTTACTATCATATTCAGAAAATCTCTTGATACCGGTGTCTTCCCAGCCCAATGGAGGAGTGCCGACATAAGTCCAGTGTATAAGAAAGGTGACTGATATAAAGCAGAGAACTATCACCCTATCTCGCTTACCTGCATTTGCTGCAAAGTGATGGAACATATCGTCACAAGCCACGTTATGAAACATGCAGATGAGAACAACATTCTGTACCCTCTCCAACATGGTTTTCGCAGTAAACGCTCTTGTGAATCTCAACTTATTGAATTTATTGATGATGTCACAAATAACATGGCGGCAGGGAAGCAGACAGATGTTTTAATCACGGACTTTTCCAAAGCCTTTGACAAGGTCAGTCATAGCCTACTCGTGCATAAACTGGAACACTATGGTATCCAAGGTAAAGTCAACAACTGGATCCATAGCTTCCTCACAGACAGAACGCAGGCAGTTGTAGTGGGCAGGGAAACATCTCGTCATGTGAGTGTGGAAACTGGAGTGCCCCAGGGGTCAGTCCTCGGGCCCTGTCTATTCTTATTTTACATTTAAACTACATGCTGGAAGGACTCACCGCAACTGTAAGACTATTCGCGGACGACACCATAATTCATCTTACAGTTACATCAGATGCAGACGCCCGTACACTCCAGGCAGACTTAGACAAGCTCGGGATGTGGAAGAAGGTATGGAAGATGGAGCTTTACCCCGGCAAATAATAATAATAATAAGTTATTTGTTCGATATTCCATATAAACATACAGCGCTTTACATTTCGCAAGAAAGGCAAAAGGTGATAAAAAATGTTCACAATTACATACACAATAAGATAACAACAAACATTAAAGCTATACAAGTAAGAAGACACATAAGAAACCACAGAATATTAAAATTTAAACACTGACTTATGTAATGAAGAAAGATTAACAGAGGCATACTGTGTTTACATATTGCTGCGTGTGTGTGCTTGCGTACGTGTGTGTGTACATGTGTGTGTGGTGCGTGTGCGTGTGCGTTGCTGTGCGCGTGTGTTTGTAAGAATGTGTGTGTGTGTGTGTGTGTGTGTGTGTGTGTGTGTGAGAGAGAGAGAGAGAGAGAGTGTGTGTGTGTGTGTGCGTGTGCTATGTTTGCATGCGTGTGTGTGTGTTTATGCATGCAATAGTTGTACATAAAATTATAATCAATATTTTGAATGAAGATAAAAACAGAAAAATTCTAATCCATATACAGGAAAAACATTACAACTTCAGTATTACAGCATTAATACCTTGACAATCAAAATTCCTCACAAATTATGAACTATTCGCATATCATACATCACAATTTACATACAAACAAAGATTTGAAAAAGTTTCTTAAAGTATTTCAGTCTCTTTCCCACTCAATTTCTCCCCTATCCCTTCCTCAGCTGTACACATACAGTGATACACACACATGCTCACTCAAGCACAAACACACACACACACACACACACACACACACACACACACACACACACCAGACACACAACACACTACATACACACATGCACGCACACACACACCTTGCTCTATAGGCCCTTATACAAAATACTGTTATACACGCAGGAGAGATTAGTCTGATGACAGACTTGCAAACTAAGGCTCTTCAGGTTAGATGAGTTTGAAAGAGGTGGGTTTTCAGGTGCCGTTTGAAGGTTGAGAAACACTTAGTTTTTCTGAGAGACAGTGGTAGAGAGTTCCATACATTTGGGCCAAAGACAGAGAAAGATTTTTTACCAAAGGTGTCTAGAGAGAAGCGAGGAACAGTCAACAGTGAGGTGTCAGAAGAGCGGAGCGTTCGAGAAGGTTTGTAACCCTGCAGGAGGTTGGCAAGATAGGATGGCATGTTCTCGTGATAGATACACTGAAAGCAGAGACAGGCAACTTTATATTGAATCCTAGCCTTTACCGGGAGCCAATGAAGTGTTCTAAGCAGAGATTTTGCACTCTCACGCCTGGGCTTGCGGAGAACAAGGCGAGCCGCGTAACGTGCTTACCATCAGCAGACGGACTAAGATCATACGTCATCAATACACACTACATGGACACATATTAGAGTCAGTTCAGAGTGCAAAGTACCTTGGCTGCCTTATTACATCTGACTTGAAGTGGAGCGACCATATTACTAGTACCATCTGTGGAAAAGCAAACAAGACCATAGGCTTCCTCCATCGCAACCTCAACGTTAAGTTCAACATCTGTCAAAGAGAATGCTTATAAATCATTAGTGAGACCCTAATAGAGTACGCTTTGACAGTCTGGGACCTGTACCATCAAAAGGACATCCACAGACTCGACATAACGAGCGGCTCGTTATGTTAGTAACAGACACGGCAATAGATCTAGTGTGGATAGCATGTTAGAACATCTTGAGTGGAGACCATTAGACCAACGTCGCAGAGATGCCAGACTCACCATGTTATACCAGATCGTGAACAACGAAGTAGCTGTATGTAAGAGCGGTAGACTTATTCCACCACTACGCAGGACGAGGCATTCTAACCATCTTGCCTTCCAACTACATCGTACACTAGTGACTATCGGAAATTTTCATTCTTCCTGTGTACCATCAGGGAATGGAATGCATTACCGCCAGGAATTGTGTCACTGAAAACACCTGAGGCCTTCAAGGCGCAGGTGTCCCAACACCAGTTTTGAAGGACTTGCAGATTTTAACTTTTTACCGGTTTTAAAATTTTACATGCGCTCTCAATGGCAGAATAATCAACCAGTTGATTGTGGCCATTACCAGGCAGAACCAGAACCAGAAGAAGCCGTATCAATGAAACGACTAAGTCAGTGCGGTCAGCGTGCGAAAGCTGAAGTGTCAGTCCGCATAAAAAGAATAATACATAACACAGCGTTCACAACAGAAAGCAGAAGCTGAATTTCATGGCAGACTACGCATATAATAAATGTCACATCGCTCTTTTGTAGTAGTAGTAATAGTAGTAATAGTAATAGGGACTGGCTTTCAATGGCCCAGACCTTACAGCCTATTTACATCCCCTCTTTCTCAACTATTTCTAATACAGGTGTTAAAATGCACATTTTCTTTTTGTTTGCATAAGCCTAATCAGGCCTTTAATCATCATAATCGATGAAAAGTTCTTTGAATTTTGGAATTTCGTCCAAAAAATTCTTGAATTTGTTAGTATCTTGTGCAAATTTTATGTTAGTTGGGAGTTTATTCCACGAAGGGGCTACTCGATGTGAAAAAAAATTTATGTTAGTACGACAGTGCTGAATAAATATCTTTCCTTCCTTGTTTCTTGTGATATTACATTGTAAAACAGAAAAGAGTGAGTCAACACAAATATTATCAACTCCATTAAATATCTTATATGTTTGAATAAGGTCACCTCTTGTCCTTCTGCCTTTAAGTGAGTGTAATTTCAAATACTTCAATCGTTCTGCATAAGATTTATCTTTGCATTCTTTTAATAGCATTGTTGCACGTCTTTGTACTCTTTCTATTTGCGCTGTCTTTTCAAGGATGGACACCATATTGCATTTGCATATTCCAAATGTGGTCTAACAAAAGATTTATATAATTTTAGAAATATATCCTTACCTAAGTAAGAAAAGCTTCTCCTAATAACTCCCAACATTTGATTTGCTTTATTAACTATTTTACCAATATGTAAATCGAAGGACAACATCGAACATGCTGTCAAAAGTTACTCCCAAGTCCTTTTCTCTTTTAGGATTTTTATCTGCTTTATGCTGTCATTTTGTCTCATATGTGTGTTCTTGGTTGGTTTTACCAATATGCAGAACACCACATTTAGAAATATTGAAATATAGATTCCATACATCTGACCAATCTTGTTCACCCTCTCCTCAAGAAACACAATTTAGACCCAAATGAACTGAAAAATTACAGGCCTATCTCTAATCTCTCTTTCTTGTCAAAACTCCTTGAAAAGGTCGTCCTCAACCAGCTGAACTCTCACCTGTCTGCCAACAATCTCCTCAATCCTTTCCAGTCAGCCTACCGCCAGTGCCATAGCACTGAAACTGCCCTACTACACATTCTCAACAATCTCCTCCTTGCAACTGATACTGGCAAAGTCTCTCTCCTCACACTCCTTGATCTGTCTGCAGCCTTCGATACCATTGACCATGGTATTCTCCTTTCTAGACTTCATCATACTTTTGGCATCTCTGACATTGCTCTCTCCTTTTTCACTTCGTATTTATCAAACAGAAAACAAACTGTTCTCATCAATGGCACTTACTCTCAACCTGCATACCTGACCTGTGGTGTTCCACAAGGATCTGTCCTTGGCCCTGTTCTTTTCACTCTTTATACCTCCCCCATGTCCACCATCATCAACTCCCACTCTATAAAACACCACTTCTATGCTGATGACACCCAACTTCAAGACAGTGACTCACCTGATAATATACAGCGCCTGTTGACTCGCACCACTGAGTGTTACTTGGACATTAAGAACTGGATGACACACAATAGACTTCAGCTTAATGACGACAAGACAGAAGCTATCCTCATTGGCACCCGTCAGAAACTTTCCCAGCTGCCTCCTCTTTCTCTCCCATTATGTAACACATCAGTCCCAATTTCTGATTCAGCTAAAAACCTTGGTGTCTGCATTGACTCTACCCTGTCCATGAACAACTTTGTTTCTCAAACTGCCAGATCTTGCTACTATCATCTCCATCATATAAGCCTGATCAGGAAGTATCTCTCTGTGGAAACAACTGCAAAACTCGTTCTCTCCTTCATAATGTCTCGCATTGACTATTGCAATTCACTCCTGTCTGGTCTTCCTGCCTCCACCATTCACATCCTACAGCGCATTCAAAACAATGCTGCACGCCTTGTACTCAAAAAGAAAAAAGCTGACCACATATCTCCTCTCCTGGCACAACTTCACTGGCTCCCTGTATCAAAGCGCATACAGTACAAACTAGACACCATGTGCTACAAAAGCCTCAATAACGCAGCCCCCGATTATCTGTCAAGCCTACTTGAGATCTATGTTCCCTCACGTACCCTCCGCTCTGCCTCCGATCCTCTGACTTTTCGCTTTCCACGCACTAAGCTCAATACCTATGGTCCACGAGCCTTCTCTGTTTCTGGTCCACTCTCCTGGAACAAACTTCCTCTCTCAGTCCGTCAGCAACCTACTTTTGCCTCCTTCAAGTCCGCTCTCAAAACTCACCTTTTCTCCTCTGCATAAAATCCTAACCTCACTCAACCCCCCTCTGCAGCCTGTCTCCGCTCGGAGGGGAATCACTTTGTTTTAATATATAATTGTATATGATGTGCTCTCTGTGGTTTTCCATTGGTTTTATTCTTGCTTTTATTGCTTTTATTCTTTTCTCCCCATTTGTGGCCATGCATGTGTGTGTGTGTGTGTGTGTGTGTGTGTGTGTGTGTGTGTGTGTGTGTGTGTGTGTGTGTGTGTGCGTGCGTGCGTGTGTGTCTTTTCGGCGCTTGGATTTGATTTTGTCGAGATTTGCTCTATATAAATATTGTAATTATTATGTATGCATGTGCGTACGTATGTATGTATGTATGTATGTATGTATGTATACGCTTAGATTTATGTATGTATGTATGTATGCATGTATACGCTCAGCTTAGATTTATGTATGTAAGTATGTATGCATGTATGTATGCATGTATACGCTCATATGTATGTAGGTATGTATGCATGTATACGCTCAGCGCTTAGATTTGATTTTATCAAGATTTTGCGCTATATAAATAAAATATATTATTATTATTATATCATTTTGTAAACCCGCGAATTGAGATGTGTTGTCATATAGTTTTGTATCATCTGCAAATATTTTACAGGTGCTATATAGTGATATTGGCAAGTCATTTATAAACACTGTGAATAGTATTGGGCCCAGGATACTACCCTGAGGTATTCCACTTAAAACCTTAGCTTTATTAGATCTTTCACCACCTACTCTCACATGCTGTACTCGATCTTTCAAAAAAAACTTTGAATAAGACAAACGAAAATACATCCATTTTTGAAAAATCAGTTATTTTTCCTTCGTGGGTTTTACCCAAGTTAGTGCTAAATCGACGATTCTTACACACAAAGGTCAAGGAAATTTCACAACGAACAGCGATGTACTCTAAGCAGATTTTGCTTGGCAATTTTCTACTTCCTGCGCCCACAATTTGCCGATGTAGAAGTATGAGGACTTTATGCATTCAATTTAATGTTTATCAAGTCCCAGACATTAAAGTTTCTTGTACTCGTTGCGGCGTATCGCTCAATCGATTGCGCACACTCTTTGAAGTGTCACAGAAATTATCTCCGACGATAGTGTAAACAAACGACAAAATTATTGATTTTTCGAACTGTTATCAGTTGCTATGGGGGGAAATGCACCCAAGCGCAAAGGTCATTATTTCACTTTCACGTTACATTAAATTTGTGGCTATATTTGAGGTATAGAGTATGTAAATTTAGCTCCGAAGTTCGGTAGTAGCGCGCGCGGCCCGTTCGACGCCATTTCGTGGCCGTGACCATATGCTGAATGTCTCGCTATAGAATCTCCGAGTGTTGAAAGTACATGTACGTTCATTTAAAAGTCGTTAAAATTTCCTTTTCAAACATATCAAACATGATACCAACACTGGTCAAAAACAACATTTTCTAAAATACATTAGAAAGATGCCAAAATCGTTACGTTGGCAGGGAATCGGTGCGGCCAGCTGCTTACGGAAGGGGGGGGAAAGCTGCCTAGCAGTAGCAGCCATACGTAGGGATAGAGTTACCGGCACAAGAGAACAGAAAAAGTACTCTACCCACACCTGGCAAATGTCGCATACACTAGCAGAACAAAATACGGAGCTGAGGTTGTGATTTTGTAAAGCAAGACTACTGATACTAGTGATAGTGATACAGGTGGCTGGCCAAGAAACTTCGCTTTTTTTTTTTTTTTAAGTGGAGGAGGTGGCGGGTTTCTCTGTTTTGCTTCGTTTGTTTGTTAAATGCTTTCGACTCGCAAATTTAGTCTGATCTACATAAAACATTTACTAACGTATAATCATAATGATTCAACGTAATTCGGTCAAACATTTAGTCCAAGCCAACTGCCAAGCAAAGCCGGCCAAGGTCTGAGGGTGGCTGGCCGATCGTTGTTTTTACCTTTTAAGCGGACCTTAAAGTTTTGGTTGGCATTCTTTCACATCAGATAGCTAATGTGTTTAAGAAAGTATTCAAGAACGTGAAATGAAGGGAGAAAAAAGTTTCGGTTACGAACATTAAGACGGCTTTTCAAGCTTCCGCCAAATCTCTCCTTTGAAGCAGCCGCCATCTTGACATAGGAACTCCAAGTGGTTAGCGCGCAGATGACGTCACTCCTGGCCGGGAGGAGTTAGTTTAGTTTAGTTTAGCAATAGGGACATAACACATTAGCCGTTTGGCTATTTCAAGTCCCATAATTTTTATTTTTATTTTCCAACACAAATAGCCCAGGTTTGTCCTACGCCCAGTTCTTTTGATGATTCATTCATCATATTCGTATTTAAGTTCAATGTAATGCTTCAAATGGTCAAGCTGGTTTTTAAACGAGTTTGTGTTTTGTGCTCTTTTAATTTCGATTAGTAATTTATTCCATACACGTGCAATTTTATTTGTAAAATAAAACTTTCTAATGTTAGTCTTGCAATATTCTATAAATATTTTATCAGTACTACTTCTTGTTTTGTCATAGTTTGTCAGTTTAAAAAAAAAAAGTGTTCTATGTACGTCATCTATATTGTGAAACGTAGGATCAGATCTCCCCTCGTTCTTCTTGCTTTTAAACAAGGTAAATTGAGTAATTCTAATCTGTCTCTATATGAATAATTTTGCAAACCATGAATTAATTTAGTAGCTCTTCTTTGTATTTTCTTTATCAATGCTGCCTGTCTTTTAAGACGTGGAAACCAAATAGTATTACCATATTCCAAATGAGGCCTCATTAAGCCTTTGTACAAATATAAAAATGTCTCCCTGTTTATGTATGAGAATGTTCTTTTTATGACTCCAAGCAACTTGTTTGATTTATTAACAACATTTTGAATGTGATTATCAAATTTGAGACTTTTATCAAATATTACTCTAAATCTTTTCCTTCTAAACATTCTATTATTTCATAGGTAATACCATCGTTTATCATAGAATATTTGTTACATGGGTTACTTTTTCCTAAATACAAGACTTTACATTTTGAAGCATTAAAGAAAAGATTCCAAGTTTCTGACTAATGTATCTAAATCCTTCTGCAATATACTATGGTTAGGAGATGTATTGTATATTTTAGTGTCATCTGCAAAGATCTTACAAAAACTGTTAATTTTCTGAGGTAAATCATTTATGAAAATAGTAAAAAGAACAGGAGCAAGTATACTCCCTTGAGGTATACCACTCAGAACATCTGTATATTTAGAGTAATCATTTCCAACTCTAACTAAATGTTTTCTGTATTTTAAAAAGTCTCTAATCTGAGCTAGTAAGTTACCCGTAATTCCATAATACTGCAGTTTGATAAGAAATCTTTCATGCAGAACAGAATCAAACACTTTTCTAAAATCCAATCTATATTCTCTCCTTTATCCAATAGATTAGTAAAATAATTCATTACTTGTAATAACTGGATGATGCACGATCTATGTTGTCGGAAACCATGCTGACATTCTTTGTAAAGTTTACTTAAAGTCATGTGATCAACTGTAACATCCCTTATTATAGATTCCAATACTTTGCATGGTACTGAAGTTAGGCTAACTGGTCTATAATTACCAGGATCACTTTTTGTACCCTTTTTGAACAAAGCTGTGACGTATGCATTCTTCCACTCTGTAGATACTATTTCCCTTTCCAGTGATTTATTAAACAATATGCTAAGTGGAACAGATAGTTCTTTACTCAATTCTTTTAAAATCCTCGGATGAATATCATCAGGTCCTTGAGCCTTATTTACATTTAACTTCTTTAACTTATTTTCAACTGCCTCAGGTGTAACTACCAAATCTGTTATTGTTTTGCCATCTGACCAGTTTGCCATATTTATAGATGAAGTTAGTTTTCCTTTTCTCTGTAAGGTCACGTAGACTGCTGAGTCCGCGAAAAGAGTCCGAGCCTGGCATTCGGAACACAGGTCTGGATCTGGATTTGGCTGTATACGTCGCTGAAACCAACTTGATTATGTTGCGATGGAAAACAGGGGGAGTGCAAAAGGCTAGCTAGGTGTGGAGCTGCCGGATCGCTACTACTTTTCGCTTTGCACATACAGGTGAGCCTGTACATTACTGGCCCTGACACTACAAGAGGTAGTGCCAAGCCCACAAAAACAAACAACAAAAAACAAAAGGACCCCACCCCCACCCTTTCCCCACCTACCTAACCTAACTAATATGCAACGTGAATTTAGTGGAGGGCTGCAGAACTGCCCACCGTTGTTGAGAATGCAGCGACAGTAGGCTACTGGCCTGGACTGTTTTTTTCTTCCAGGTGATTCCATTCCTCAATGGTCTTCACAAAGAAGGAGCTTCTGTACTGCTCTGAAGTGCCATCTGGAATCTTGTAGCCCTTGGTGTTGTTGACAGCATGGCGAGCAACGATGTTTGTAGTCTCGCAGTCCTTTAGTGTTGTGGGGCGGATTTTCTGTCTAGTTTTGTTTGCAGGGGTCAGGAACTTCTCTGGTGGCATTGCCTTGATGAGCCCATGGCTGATTTTGTATAGTGTGATGAGGCGTTGTTGTTTCCTGCGTTCTTGTAGGGGAGGAAGGCTCAGTTCATAGAGCATCTCGTTGACACAGCCCTCTTCTCTAGACCTATAGTTCTTTTTTGATGAAGCGTGCTGCTTGTCATTGCACTCGCTCCAGCCGATCAATGTCCTTCTTCAGGTACAAATCCCAAACTATTGCGCTGTACTCCAGTGTTGATCATACAAGAGCAATGTAGGCCAGTCAGCAACACTCCTGGGGGCAGTTCCCTATGTTGCTCTCAGGAATCCAAGCTACGACCCAGCTCTTTTGCAGATGTTGGTGATGTGAGATGACCATTTCTGGTCCGAGGAGATGAGGTTTGCCAAGGTATGGGTTGTGGTCCACATGCTTCAGTACCTCTCCACAGAGCGTGTAGAAGGAGGAGGATATGGCCTTGATTGAGAGGATGTAGCACTTCTGTGCGTTGAACCTCATGCCCCAATCATTGGTCCATACTTCTAGTCTATGGAGGTCTGCTTGGAGGGTGAGGTGGTCCTGGAAGGAGCGTATTTTCCGGTAGAGCAGGCAGTCGTCTGCAAACAGGCGTACTTTTGACGTCACAGTAGCAGGGAGGTCGTTTATGTGGCACAGGAACAGCAATGGGCCTAAGACTGTACCTTGGGGCACTCCCAACTCGACTGCAGCCTCTTAAGAGAATTCCCCCTCTAGGACCACCCTCATAGTCCTTTTGGTTAGGGAGCTTGTTATTCACTGGTGAACAGGCCCTTGGACGTCGTAGTGCTGCAACTTGTGGAGGAGTTTGGTATGGAGCACTGTATCAAAGGCCTTACTAAAGTCCAAAATTATGACGTCAGTCTGTATCCATGCTTAGGTGGACTCAAACAGGTCTTGCATTGTAGTGAGCAGTTGGGTCTCGCAGGAATAACCAGACCTGAAGCCATGGTTTTTGTTAGTGAGGATGTTGTACTTCTCCATGTGTTCATGCAGGTGGTGACAGATAATATGGTCCAGCAGTTTGCAGGCTACAGACGTTAGGGAAATGGGTCTATAGTTCTCCGCTTTATTTCTGTCTCCTTTTTTGTAAACACTAGATACATTTGAAGTTAACCAATCATCAGGAAGACATCCAGTGGATAGGGAGTAGTTGAAGATGCAGGTTAGGGCTGGAGCCAATGTCTGCCAACAAGTCTTCAGGACCTTACTGGGGATTCTATCTGGTCCACGGGCCTTCGAGGGGTTGAGATTTCGCAGCAAGTTGGTGACTCCTTCTGTGTTGATGGTCAGGTTGTCAGTAGTTGGAGATCTTGGCCCTTGCATCTGGGGGAGCGGTGAGCCATCTTCCTTCGTAAAGACAAACCTGAACTGATTTAGAAGTGTCTGGCCTTGGAGGGGCTGTCACTGCGGATGTTGCACCATCCTTCAGGGGAGCTGCCCCAGTGTTATCTCAGCACCACATTTTGACATACCTCCAAAAAGGCTTGCTCTTGTTCTCTCTCATGCCTTCCTCAATGGAGTTGGTGACATACAGCTGTTCTGCCTTCCTCCTGGCCCTCCTACATTCCTTCTTGCAGAATGTGTAGTTGGTCCAGTTCTGTGTCTTCTTGGCTCGTTTATACAGCCTCTTCTTCTTTTTCAGGAGTTTACGGATGTCCTTATTGATCCATGGGAGATCACTCCTATTCTTCCGTAGCGCAGATGGGACATGCTTCTCTACAGTAGTCAGGATAGTTTTTTTTTAAATCCTCCCAAAGACTATTGACATCGACCCCTTCTTTTTTCTTGGTTTCCAGTCTCTCTGATAGGGGCTGTAAATCTCTGTTGATGTCCTCCCACTTTGCTTTTGAGAAGAAGTACATCATTTCTTCCTCATTCTCTCTGGGCAGGTGTCAAAGTCAGCAACCACTGCCTCATGGTCGGAGAGTCCAGGGACGGTTGTTGAGGATTTAACTAGGGAGGGGTTGGAAGCAAAGACTATATCAAACATGTTTTCCCTCCAGGTGGGCTGGTCATGGATTTGGGTTAGGTACGCTACTGAGGTAATGTCTAGGAGCTCTTCCTGTACAGCATTTGGCAGGACTGTGTGTGCATCCCAGTCGATATCCGGGCAATTGAAGTCCCCAGCCAGGATGACTTGCTTCTGGTTTCTCCCTGCTGTGATCTTCTTCAGGGTCTTGTTCAGCTCACTGAGATCATGAAGGTTTCGATGGGGCATATAAAAACATCCAAGGAGATGATCTCCACCTGCCTGGAGACGTGCTTCTGCCCATACCGCCTTGCAGTCCGCCTTGAGGTTTTTACACTCTGAAGATACAAGGCTCTTGTGGACTAGAATGAAGACTCCTCCACCACATCGATTCCGGTCGTTTCGGTAGGGCTCATAGTTCTCTGGAAGATCTAAGCATAGAGGATGTTTTTCTCCAGATGCGATTCTGTTCCAAACACACGTCTGGTTTAATGTAGTTTACCATTGCAGCTAGCTCTGCCCCCTTTTTAGTCACACTCTGACAGTTCAGATTTAAGATCCTGAGGTTTTGTTTCCTCGGCAGGTCATAAACATGGCTGCTATGGTTAATTGGTCTATCTTGGCCAACTGAAGAGAGGCTAGGTAGTTGAGTGAGCATTCGCTGAATGAAGTGGCAGGTATTCTTTTCGCGAAGACCATGGTCCGATTCCAGTTCCACACTGTGGCACTGTTTACATATTGATGCCAGAGGGTAAAAAGAAATGAGGAAATTAAAAAATAATAGAGATGGTGGACAATTGTTGCGTTGAAGAATGTCATACAAAGTCGAAAATATGTATGTGTTCACATTTGTCTGGAAAAAGAAAAACACAGTTTTGCGACAATGTAAGAAACAGGATGAGGAGTGGCTGGCACTGCAGAGATGGAGAGAATGGCTGCCACAGTTTTGACTGTATCATGCATGCTGTTCAGAATCACTCAGCAATACACTTTTCCTGGTATTGATCAAAATGCCACCTCTCTGTCACACTCTGCATTTTGTTGGGGATTCAAACAACTCCTCTGTTTACTCAGTCTTCTGCTGGTGCTTCCCCTGAATCCACACTAGGTTACTGAGTTATGTTTGTTTTTCGAGGTTGAGTTTCAGTCATTTCCACAGAGTGAGATGAAGTAGGGTTGTTTTTTGTTACCTGGTTTTGTTTTTCTTAACTTGTTTTTAAATATTTTCAGGGCTAAATCTTGAAATGCATACAACACATAATCTATAGATACATTAAGATTTCACTGCACACACACACATATACTACACGTCATTATTGAAGGGCCAGGAACGTTTTTGAGTCAATTTTTGAAAGGAGAAATAACCTATTTTCTCTTACTCTTTTCTCCAATTCGTTGCCATAACTGAATGGATAAGAGCTCAGACAACATTGCAGTTTCCTTTTGGCACGTGTTTGGGGATTTGCCGATTTGCAATGGGCGGCCCAAGGAAGACAATTTCCACACGAAATTGTCGAATCTTCAGCAGGGTCTCTCTGACGACGCAGGCAAGGTAGCGACAAAATTCGCTTTGCACGTGCAAGGCAAGCCCTTTTTGAACACTACTCCAGCCAAAGTTGCCCGCAGACGAGGATAAAAAGGACCCGTTCTTGGTTCGTTTTAACCATGCTTGCAAGACGACGGATGACGGATGAGCAGCGGGGGAGAGCCCTCGCTCTGCTTGATGAAGGCCTAGCGCAGCAGGAAGTTGCTAGACGACTTGAAGTGTCGCATTCCACAATCCAGAGACTGCTGGAGCGCTTCAATGAGACTGGAGCAGTCCAGGAAAGGCGTCACACGGGTCGACCCAGAGTAACGACAAGACAGCAAGACCGCTACCTTGCCCTCTCCGTCCTGAGGGAAAGGGCATCCACTGCGGTGACCTTGAGGGGTCAGCTGAGGGACGCAACAGGTGCTAACATCAGCTGCAGCACGGTGAGAAGACGGCTACATGAGGCAAACTTGAGGTCACGGAGACCCGCCGTCCGACCCGTGCTGTCACCGGTCAACAGAGTGCGCCGCATGACCTGGGCCAGGGAGCACGTGACCTGGACAAGGCAACAGTGGGCCCGGGTCTTGTTTTCGGATGAGTCCAGGTTCACCCTGACCTTTAACGATGGCCGGGCTCGGGTGTGGCGACGTCAAGGGGAGAGGTTCGCTGACGCCACTGTCCAAGAGCATAACCGGTACGGCGGCGGGTCGGTGATGGTGTGGGGTGGCATGAGCCGTGGTACCCGGACCCCCCTGCTCCCCATTGACGGCATCCTGAACGGGGTCCGGTACCGGGACGAGGTTCTGGCGGCCGTGGCACTGCCTGCGCTTGTGGACCTTGGTCAAGGCGCCATCTTCCAGGACGACAATGCACCTGCGCATCGAGCACGACTTGTGACCGACTTCCTGGAGCAGCATGAAGTCGTCCGTATGGCCTGGCCAGCGTGCTCACCTGACCTGAACCCAATTGAACACCTCTGGGATGTGCTCGGGAGGCGCATCAGGGACAACCACCCCCCACCGGGCACCCTGGCCAGGCTGGTCGACATCCTGCAGATCGAGTGGGCGGCCATCCCTCAGGACACACTCCGTACCCTTGTGGGGTCGATGCATCGGCGCTGTGAAGCATGCATCCAGGCTCGGGGCGGACACACGCGATATTGAAAACAGATTGGCCAAATCTGACACTTTCTGTTTTTTGAAAAGGGGGGGGTGTTCCTTTAAATGCATGTGCTGTTCACTAATGGGTCATTGTGCTAATTTCTTTTTCCAAAACAGGTGTGGAAATGATGAAATAAAACATAGAATCAATTCTAAACATTGTCAATTATTTCAACTTAAAATTAGAGAGGAAGGAAGAAGTGGCCCTTAAATTATGATTAGGAGTATATATATATACACATAAATATGGTCGACAAAGTCCAACCTAGCACTTTATTTGTGTACCCTCATGTGGGATCTCAGGCCAAAGTCTGATACACATAGACAGCCGCATACTGGACACTCAGTGGAACACTCTTGGTTCTGGCCTTTATTGCTGCACGCTTTTCCGCTTGGCTGCTTTGTTTTTCATTTTCATAAGCTTCTGTTCCCTTGCGAATGGCTTGCCTCCATTCAGACCTGTTTGTGGCCATGAGTTCCAATTGTTTTTCATGAATGGCACATTTCTCGAGGGATTTTTCTGGGTGTCTTTGTAGTCAAGCTTTGGCCATCCCCTTGGTAGATGGCCTTTATCAGTTCACCGCAGAAGAGCTGCTTTAGAAGCCTGTTATCCTACATGTGCACGAGATGTTCAGACCATCTTAGCTGAGACTGTGTTAGCAGTGCATCTGTGCTTGGCATCCGTGCTTGCAAAAATACATTCGCGTTCGAGACTCTGTTGTACCATTTGATGTTTAAGATATGTCGGAAGCAGCGCTGGTCAAACTGATCTAGTGGCTCGACATGCCTATGGTAGAGAGTCCAGGACTCGCATTCATACAGCAATGCAGTCAGGACTACACTGCAGACTTTGTCTCCAGTTTCAAGTCCCTTTCGTCCCATCCTCGCTTGTGGAAACGCTTGCCTTAGCGATGCAGTTGAATACCTCCTTATCGAAACTGTTGGAAGAGGAGAGACTGCCACCAAGATAGGTGAAGGATTCAACATTGTTAAGGACCTTGCCATCAATCTCTATTTCAGGCATGTTTGCTGATGATCCTTTTGCAGTTTGAAACATAACTTCAGTCTTCTTGATGCTTATTGTGAGTCCAAAGCGCTAAGTTGTCACAGACACGAGAATCTAGTCTTTGAAGGTCATCCTCTGAGTGGGCAATGATAGCAGTCATCAGCATACAGGAGGTCACGGACAAGTGATTTAGTGACTTTCGTCTTTGTCTTCAGGTGCTGAATATTGAAGATACCTCCATCTGTCCTATATGTGATTTGGATGCCTGGATCTGAATCTTTAAAGGCAGAGAGAAGCATCATACTGAAAAAAGGACGCTGAAGAGTGTTGGAGCAAGAATGCATCCTTGCTTGTCTTCGTTTGTGATGGGGAACTCATCATCTTCACTGCCATTGACTAATCTTATGAAACGATATGATTATTTTTACCATCTTGGGAGGGATTCCAATTCGGGGAAGTATGTTCCACAGTCCTGGGCATGACACTGTGTCGAACGCCTTGGTGAAGTCAACAAGAAGATGTAAAGATCCACATTTTGTTCCTTAAATTTCTCTTGGATCTGTCTTGCAGCAAATATCATGTCAATTGTCCCTCTGTTCTGGTGAAAACCACACTGGCTTTCTAGTACTGTCTCATCAAGCAAATGGGTATTCAACCTGTTTAAGATGACCTTGGAGAGGACCTTGCCTGCAATGCTCAAAAGGGAGATCCCACATTAGTTGTCACAGCTGGACTTGTCACCATTGTCTTTGTACATCATCAAATTGTTGAATCCTTTGTTTCTAAGGGAGAGTTCGTTGTTATCACAACGATATTTACCAATACACATCTTTCCTAAGGTCATCAGGTGGTTAATAATTTTCTGTTTTCATCTGGAAAATGTATTTTCGTGAGCACAATGGTATTTTTAAGTGTTTTTTTGTATGATAATTGATATCGGTAAAGCATAGACTTTTTTTTTGCCGTGTAAAATTTAATTTAGACAGAAGTCAGACCGCGAGATGGTTTCCAGTCAGTGGTGGCGGTCCGTCAGTTCTGTGTGTGTCTTTGACATGCACTGCAGTATGTTTGTTGTGAGTGATTCCGGCTGCACGTTTAGCAACTGCTAATAAGTGTGCATTTGTCTGTGATGATGTTAAGGAATGAGTGGTGCTGAAAACATTACAGATTACAGATAACGGAATGTCACATGTAAGGATGTTGGTGACTGGCAGTGTCTTGCAGTTTATGCAGGTTCGTGAAGATCTAGCAGTTGAGCGTTCTTCTCACAGGCAAAATACACCAGTCCATGTTAAATGAAAATGATCCTTTATTTGAAGAACGAAGAAAACACAACAGGATCTGGGTAAAACTTCACACATCTAGTGCACCACTCCTAGTTTGCAAAATTATTCTTCTTCAGCCCTCAAATCTACATGCAGCAACTTCACAAATCTAGAGCAACTTCTCTATCTCTGACAGCAGACTTACACTTCAACTCTTCTAATCGCTCTCTCTCTCTCTACCCACAGTCACGCTTTATTTATAACGTCATGGAAAGTTCCACAATATTCTCAGCTTTTCCCTAGATTTTCAGCCAATCATAGCCACATTCTCGAACCTTCCCTCATAACTGAGTCGAAACAAAACCCACAAATATACAGAAGAAGCTGATGGATAAGGTAGAATTGTGCTTACATTTGCAGGCATCAATACTCCGTCTTGACCCTAACTGCGTGCAAAGTCCACCCTTACACTGACTGAATGGTGACAACAGAATATTAACTGTCAGCACCACAAAGTAACAAAAAATGATAAAAAAAAATCAAAGTCATCCTTTTTTTTTTAATGCTGAAACAAAATTTCTTCAAACTAAAACAAAACAAAAGAAAAATATTTTATCTCCTTTTCTTCAATGAAAATGTCAACAACAAAAATCTCAATGAATATTTTGTTATAGTTTTGTTTGTTGTGTCAGGAAGAAAGCACAACCAATTGTTTAAAAATCTTTACTGACAAGCACTAATCAAACCAACTAAAATGCAAATGTCCTTTGCATATTTTCTCTTTCACACACACACACACACACACACACACACACACACACACACACACACACACACACACACACACTCTAAAATGCAAAGTTCACTTGCATTTTCATACATTCACATGCACACCCCATGTACACAAACACAGAGTCTGAATATTTTTTACCAGTGAATTATTATCTTTTTTTTTTTCATGCTCATTCTTCAACATTTTATCTGTGTGCTTTCTGTGACTGACAGTCTTGTTCATTTTCCTGCTGATCACCACAGAATGGATCAATCACAGATGATTCACTATCAAAAGAACTGTTATGAGCATCAACTTCTCAAATTCTGTGTTTTTGCTTGTGCTTTTTGAGTACAGACAGAAGTTGAAGAGTAGTCAAACCATTCATCATATCAGTGCCCTCTACATCTCCATCTGCAAGCTTGGTTTCTTCAAACTGTGGTTTTTCCTCTTCTTTTTCTGAGGAGAGGGGTTGTTACAAGAATCTGGCATTGACTCTCGTTTTCTTTTCTTGCTGCTTTTAGTAACAAAACGCGAGACATCCTCCGTAACAGACTCTTCATCAGCAGTCGGCTCTAGCAATTCAAGTGTACTGTTGTCACTGGCGGCACTACCTTTTTTATGCTTCTTTTTCTCAGATTTCCATTTGTCTGTAACAAAACAAATGGCAATATGCCCTGAAACACATGGATATACAAAAAGTTTTTCAGCGAATTCTTAACAGGCTGAATGTAATGTTACTCATGGCAACAGTACCTTTAGATTTATTGTTATTTCTGTTGAAAGCCCAGCTGACTGCGTAGAGTAATATCAGGGCTATAACCATTTCAAAACATACACAATACTTAAACAGGAAAATAAAATTAAGTATATGTTTCAAAGCATTCGTGCATATAATCTACGGAGATACCCCTGGGGTTGACCATGCCATCCAATTTATACACAGAGAATTTAAAAACACATACCTGAATACAAATTGACACTAAAACATACATAAAAACGGGCTTAAATTACCTAAAATCGCTTCCGTATATCTCGCTTCCCTAGAGCCAAAAATGCACTTTATACATGTACCCAATTATCAATCCTAAGAGAAAGTATGTAAGACTTTATCAAATATATACAGGTGAATGGACCAGCATGGCAGAAAATGTCAGGAAGAAATGACAGAAAGCAGAGGAGGAAGAAAGAAACAAAGAGAGTGATAGAAAGTGGGGATACTATTTATACTGGAAGAGCCTCTGGCATCCCCATGGGAGTAAACCTTTTTTTTACAGTAAGACTGTTCCGTTCAAGTTCATTCATTTGATTTCACTTACTTACAGTAGGGAAAAGAGTAAGAATACAAAACGGTAGATAAGAAAATCAAAAACAAATGTAATGAAGCAAAGGAAGCTTGGCTAGAAACAAAGTGCAAAGAAATAAAAGACTGAAACAAAAGAGACCCTAAATTAATGTACAAAAACACTGAAGAAATTGCCCACAGAAAACAAGACATGCACATCAACTGGTTGCTTAAAAATTTACAGATGGTATAATAATTATGGAAAAAGACAAAATATTAGATTGGTGGGGAAGAGTAGGCTACATTTTTGACAATTACAGAACGGAGGAAAACATCATAAGATAAAACATTCAAGGACCACCTACAATGAAAGATGAAACCAAAGCAACACTGAAAAAGATGAAAGCGGGAAAAGCCTCAGGACCAGACAATATTAATACAGAAATGATTGAGGCTCTAGATGAATTTGGAATAAAAAAAAAAGTAACAGTTCTCCTAAATGAAATTTATGACACCAGAAAAATCCCTAAAGATATGTCAAAATCAATTTTCAGTGCACTTCAAAAGTAAGCAGGGATATAGAATGTGAACTCCATTGTACAACCAGCTTGATGAGTGAAATGGCAATGATTCTATTAAGAATAATCATGATGAGGACAAGAAACAGAACCAAAACCGATGGACTTGTTGAAGGGAAAGGAACTATTAATGCCACATACATCCAAAGAACTCTCACAGAAAGATCAACTGAGATAATAAAAATATATGTTCTGTTTTCTGGTTATACCAAGGTTTTTATCGTGTAAGACATGAAGAACTGATCAACCAACTGGAAAAGCTCAAAACTGATGGAAAAGATCTCAGAATAATAAGGAATGTGTACTGGGAACAAACAGTAGCCATGAGAGCAGAAAATGATATCAGCTTTTTCCAAAGTATCAAAAGAGAGGTTAGGGAGGGATGTATTCTGTCACCAGATCTGTTTTCAATTTACAGCTTAACCATCATGGGAAATCTACAACAATGCCCTGGGATGAAGGTTGGAGGAAAAATGATAAACAATCTTTGTTATGCAGATGACATCATTCTTTCTGCAGAAAATGAAAAAGACCTACAAAATCTTGTAAAATACAAAAGAAATAAAAAGCAGAAATAAAGGGTTGGAACTAAATAGCAAGATGACTGAAGTAATGGTAATAAAGCCCCACATGTAAAATAATAGCAAATGATACAACACTGAGACAAGTTGATAAGTTTTAAGTATCTGGGAACTTACTAATAAATGGCTACTAATTAACATCATGAAAATAGTTCTTCAGTGTAATATAGAACCAATACTGTTGTATGGATGTGAAGCATGGACAGTCAAGTCAGAATGAGACTGAGGCAGCTGAAATGTGTTTCTAAGAAGAATGATAAACGAGTTCCATAGACAGCAAAGAAAACAAAAGAGGCAGTTCTAAAAGAAGTAAAAACAAAAAGAACATTAATGAATATAAGGGAAAAAAACAAGCAAAATTCAAGACATTTTATGAGGCAAGAGACATCTGAGCACCTAGTTACAACAGGAAAGCTGGAGGGAAAAAGAGCACAAGGTAGACCTTGGACGAAAATAGTCCACAGATTTGCAGAATGGATAAAAAAAAAAAAAAGGGTGGGAGATGTACTTGCAGCGAAAAAGAATAGATTCGTTTGAAGAGCCATGATCATCAACGCTATGCAGCAGGCACATGATGATGATGACAGTATGGATTTTTTTTCATACACAATATCAATCATTTGAGAGTAAAAGACCACTGGTTATAAAAAGAAAATTATCAAACAAAAGAAAAACATGCTCTTTGAATGTCTACGGTTCAATTTCAGTCACCCAGTTAATATAGCAATGGAAAGATTTCCCGTCTTGTTTTAAAAGGCCATTGAGGTCAAATTCTCACTTTTCAACCTGACTGTATGGACACCACCAAGTTATGAATGGGTATCTGATCCGGATCAGGGTTGTGTAAGGTAAAGGAGCACAGGAGAGGCAATGGGCTACCTTCATAATACTGGGCCAGAAAGAAATTATGGTTTCTATGATGTTGGACTTACACGACAACCTTTAAGATCTGTTTAATGTATAAATCGGCACCAAATTTGACTTAAAGTACAACATGACAACTAACAAAGAAGACAGCTTCGTGTGTTTAAAATGGGACTCAGTCAGTTCCTGGGGTCATAATCATCAAACATGAAAAATGATGGGCACACTTTTTTGAGTTTTATTTGCATTTTCTATGTCAACAGCATTAGCTCATGTTTTGAAAAAGGAGGTTTAACCCGCTCAGTGCCAGCGACCGAATATTCGGTCGGCTCTTTGTGTCATCCTCCTTGCCAGCGACCGAATATTCTGAGCCTATTTTTAGCATTTTTCATGGGGAATTACGGCAAGCAGTAGTGATGCAGAACACAGATACACAATTTACAATCCTTCCCCGATAATGAGATACTACGCAGTTTCCGTGACGTTCCTCGCAAAGTTTGCAAACAAAGCAATTAGCAGGGGAACCCGCTTACGTAAACACTCCGACAGCGAAAATGGCCGTCAGCGCCGAGCCTGGTCCGAACATTTCAAGCAGACGACGCGCTTCCATTCCACTTTCCCTTGCCGTTCAACTTGTGCTCCAAAGTTATTCTGACATCGAATCAGTTGATTCTCTGGATGATTTTACCCAGGACAGTGAAGTTATGTTCATGGCGATGATGTGGCCAGAACAAAAGCACCGCGTGCCCTGACCGACTTCAACAACAGCGATACGTCAGTTAGTCACGACTCGACTGTTGATCCTGCATTCACGGCGGAGACAGAGGTCAGTGGTGCTGAGAGTGAAAGCGATAGTGATGGGGAGGGTGGGAGGGTGCCAGTACTTAGCAGGAAAAGTTCTAGAGTTTCTGAAAGCAGGGATGCAGGTCGAAGAAGAGGGACAGCAGGAAGGGGGGTGGGGCAGGGGAGGGGGCAGGTCTGGGGTGTGAGAAGAGGACGGACAGTGACTGGGACTGCACGTTTCGATGGTCAGTTCGTTGACGTGACAAACACAAGACCTGTGTCGTTTGAGTTTACAGGGGAAGGGGGCATCAAAGTATCAACAGAGGCTTGTGACTGAGACGAATAGGTACGCGCAGTAGATTATCACGGCTGCCAGTCAGAAGGAGGGGGGAATTTCTAAACATAGCTGACTGAGACAGTGGACAGACTGTTACCAACTCTGTGTGTGTGTGTGTGTGTGTGTGTGTGTGTGTGTGTGTGTGTGTGTGTGTGTGTGTGTGTGTGTGTGTGTGTGTGTGTGTGTGTGTGTGTGTGTGTGTGATTGTGATAGTGGTGGTGATGTAAGGGTGGGATGGTGGTGGGTGGTGGTGATTATGTGTGTGTGTGTTTGTGTGTGTGCATGTGTGCGTGGTGTGTGTGTGTGTGTGTGTGTGTGTGTGATGTGTTTATGTTACTTATTTTGCTTGTTCATCCTGCTTATGGTGCAGTTACATATTTTGTCACATGTTACTTATTGCTGTGTGTGTTTGTGTGTATGATTTCAGATACCTCTTCAGGCAGAACACCAGCTGTTGTGATACCATCAAAGCCAACAGACTGGTGAAGGAGGTGACTGACCTTGAGGTCACCAAAAAAGGGGACATGAAGGTGCTTCTCCTTGTTTCATGGAGTACCACACAAAACACAAATACTGGCTTGAAGATTAGTTTGTGGAGATGCCGACAGTAGTTGAGTCGGACATCCGTAATCTGTAAATAGTTTGGTTTTTTGTGCCTTTTTTTATTTCTTTATTTCTTCAGTGATGGGAACTCTTCTCTTTGAATTGGTGTGCTTCAAAATAACATGGATCTAGGATTGCTTTTTGTTTCACTTTGGAATGTATCATGCCACTTAGTGCAAAATTTCTGCAAAGTTGGTGAGTACAAATAAAATATTTCACCAAAAATTCAAATGTTCATATTATGTCTTTCTGTGAGTGTCATTTTGAAGAGAATTCATTTTGCTACAAACTTTATTCAACATATTATTATTATTATTATTATTATGAACATTTAGTACGCCTAATCAAATTAATGCCCTAGGCGTTAACAATGGCAAAACATATAACCGAAATCACAAGCACGCACACACACGCCCACAAACACACACACGCACACACACACACACCACACACACGCACACGCACACACACACACACACACACACAGCACGACATGCAAATGCAATGACACATTGACACTAAGACATTATAAAGCCAACATTACGTTACATGGGGGGAGGGGGCAGAAATTACCAGTTATTTGGGAAACAGATGAGTTTTGAGGGAGCGTTTGAATGTGGACAGAGAGGGTGAGTATCTGAGTGAGCGAGGTAGCTGATTCCAGATAGTTGGAGCTTGATAGGAAAAAGAACGCTGCCCAAACCTTTTAGTGCGGACTATGGGGATACTATAGAGACGGGTGTCGGATGAGGACCGCAAAGCTCGAGATGGCGTGTAGAGATGTAACAGATGGGCGAGATACTCAGGACAGGAAGACTCAATAGATTTGAAGCAGAGACAGGCAATCTTGTAGGATATTCTTTGCTGAACCGGGAGCCAGTGAAGAGAACAGAGCAATGGCGTAACATGGTTAAATTTTGAAGAGCGGAAGATGAGACGGGCAGCATGATTTTGAACTTTCTGAAGTTTGTTAATGAGGTGAGAGGGGGAACCAGACAAAAGAGCATTACAGTAATCAAGACGAGATAGAACAAGTGCACAGACAAGAGTCTTTGTCGTGTCTTCTGAGAGGAGATGGCGGATAGAAGCAATTCGGCGGAGTTCAAGAAAACAAGTCCGACAAACGTTGCTAACATGCAGATGGAAGGACAGGGTTTGGTCAAGAGTTACACCAAGGTTACGGGCAGAATAGGAGTGATAGATAGACGAGTCAACAAGTGTGATGGAGGTTGGAAGAGAGGGGTGATTTTGGAGTTTGGGTGGGGTGATCAAGATCAATTCGGATTTCTCTTCATTCAATTTCAATATTATTGTCTATTTTGTCTCCTTTAGCTTCAGGAATTTTTTATGAATTATTACCCTAATTCGGAAAATGCGCCCTGGCAATGGCGATGCACACTTTAATTACATCATCTGGCACTGTAAGGGTTAAACATTCAAAGTGTAATACTTTTATTTTGATGCAGTCCCCGAAGCCAACATTACCTTTTGATGATACTTTCCTTCCTTTTCTGGATTTTCCAGCAACACCTGGGCATGGAGTATCTGTAAATGAATTTTTGTCATAAATATTTTTTTTTTCGTAAAACACAACAACAACAACAACAAAATCTTGTTAGATGAAATGAACATAAACAAGACATGGATTCTCATCTTGACATGTTTTTCTTTTCTTGTACATGATCAACATCTGAAACACTGTAGTTGTGAATGGAGATGAAGAAAAATGCCTGGGCATTCATGACATTCATTCAAATGGAATTCTTTCGAACTTTTCATTTTCCTGCAAAAGATGTTATGCTTATATCAGCCCACCCACAAGGTTTTTTATTACGAAATGATCTGCTTTTTCATTTCAATCTAAAATGCAAGATTAAACAAGTAATTATATCCCAATTAACAAATGAACCAACAAAATTCTGTCTTGCGCTTATCAAACAAACTAATCAATCAACTGATTTCTCTCTTGCACACATAACTGTACCACTACCAGCCAACCAGCCAAATAACTTTTCTAGATTGATTTCTACTCTTGCACATGTAACTGTGCCATACCTGCCAAACAACCAAATACATTTCTATCATGCACTTGTGTACTTCTTTGCACATGCTAACTTTGTAAGTGTATCAGCATTCAGCAAATTCAGGCAACATATCTATCCCCTTTCTCTTCATTCTTTTATACCACATGGCTGTCTTGTGTTTGACTTATGAATGAAATGTGTAAACGATGTGCTGTGATGAACATACCTGCACCAAATACTGAAAATCGCACTCTGATACCAGTGGGCATAGGCACACCTTTCTTTGGCTCTAGGACACGGCTATCAGCAAGCTTCTCACAGCTTTGTGCTTTCTCTGTGACCACCACCATGTTCTGTACGCTTCCACCTAAAGGCAACACCATTACACTTTCACCATTTAAGATATGATCCTGAATATAAAATTAAAATCAACTAGAACATAGTTAAGTATAATTAGATACAAGATTTCCCATTCTCTCTGAATCCCTCTGCCCAGCAACTATAAGCTGACGGAGTCAATGGATTAACTTAACAAGTGAAGAGTAAAACAGGGCTGGGTACAAACCAAACATAGCGAAGAGTAAAACAGGGCTGGATACAAAGTATTTGCCTGTTGTAGATCCCAGATTACAAACATGAGAAGGCTACACTGACTTGGCCACCTTAAGTGCCTACCAGCTTCGTGAATAGTGCACTAAATAGTTGCAGGGAGAGTCAAAGGTCAACGACCAAAGATGAAATGGGCGCAGAGAACCCTCAACAATCTGAAGCTAGTTGATGAGGAACAGAGTGAAGTTCCCCATCTGCCTGTGGACAAAAATAAATGGTCATCTGCGGTTGCTTCATGCGTCTTATGACACAGGAGCACCTAAGTCTAAGCAAATAAGATTCCCGACAGCTTGATGCATACACAGTCACTTGACGTGAGTGGGATGAAGGCAGAAAAGTTTTCTAAAAATCAGCCATCGCAAAATTTACCTGCCATGTCACAATACAAGTGCACCAGTCCTTGTAAAAGCAGGTAGATAGTCCTCATTCCCAAGAGAGGAAAAGCTGGATTATCTATCTTGCAATGGTTCAGATTCAGATTCATAGTCAGCTGACTACTAGAGCCATATCAGGGACAACATCACAATAAAAACTACAACCAAGTTTAAGGAAAAAGACAACAGTTAAAAACAAGCTCACCATTAACTTTTCAAGTCTCAAATGCATTTAAAAGTCTTTCCCATGCGAAAAATTGTATCAGATGAAATCTACTGACCTCTTGTAAAAACCTGAAAACTGCATCTGGAGGAACATCTCTGAAGACGTTCTTTTAAGGAGTCTGCTGTATAGTGCTTGTATCTCACATGTGCCTGATGTTTAGTGACACCATGGTGCTTCTTCATGTTTTAAAAGGTACGAATGGCTGTAGGATGTGTGACCTGTGTGTAATGTACGTAATATGTCTCTTTCCTACGGTTACCAACAGATGGGGGAATCTCTTAAGGTCGAGGCAGATTTGGAAAAGTTTGTTGTCTGTCTGCTTTTTCCAATCCTATTACCAGAGATTTCTCACATAACCGAGTACTCTGGTTTTCAGACCTGTGTAAGGAATGAAAGATTTAGACATCCCTTCCCTTGTGGCATTCTTGGTGAGAAAGTCAGCCATTCCTCTGTTCCTATAACAATGTTCATGTTCATATTGCTTATAACCCAGCTGACTACTACAGCCATGTCAGGGCTAACACCACGTCAAAAATGAACTGTCAGAAGGAATATGTTTTGAAAATGCTCGATTGGAGATCTCGGAGCAGAAGGAAGCAGCAGCAACACCTTTATCAGACTTGGATCCATCAGTGAAGATTCTGTGGGATGATGGAAATTGCTCACACAGTTCTGCATAAAACAATTTGTATGCCAGTGAACTGGTATTGTCTTTACGGAAGGAAGCAAGATCAAAACAAACCTTCACTGTTTTCAAGGTCCATGGTGGGCTATCTGGAAACTTCGAGAAGTTGTTAACAACTGCTAAATTTATATCTGCCTTTTCCATATGGGGACAGATACGGAGTCATACAGGAGGACTGACTTTTGGATGTTTTCCAAATTCACTTTGAAATTTGGGGTTGAAAACAGTCGTAGGCTGGGTTTTCCAGTTCAGAGAACAGTTTCAAACAGAAATTTAAGGTTAGTTTCAGTCTACATTTGGTCAGGGAGGGCTCCCCTGCCTCCGCATACAAACTATACACAGGAGTTGTTCTGAATGCACCAAGACAGAGGCGCAGCCCTTGATGGTGAATGAGTTCCAGTGCCTTTAGGTATGATGGTCTCGCAGAGCCATATACTAAGCAGCCACAGTCCAGCTTAGAGCGAATTAAAGCTCTGTACAAGTGAAGTAGCGTTTTCTTTTCGGCACCCCAGTCTGTATGAGCTACAACTTGAAGAATAGTCAGAGCTTTCTGGCACAAGGTTTTAACATGTTGGATATGACAGAAAATTCAACTTTTCATAAAAGATCAATCCCACAAATTTAGCTTTTGTTACAGATGAATGATGGACTTTCCCAGATGAATTTCTGGAGCGGCAAAGAACTGTCGCTGGTTATGAAAATGGATATACTGTGTTTTGGTTGTGGAAAAAGTAAATGCGTTTGTCTCTGCCCACTGCTGGATCCTATCTACGAACAGCTGCAGCTGCCACTGCCGCTGTACGCCTACATAGAAGCTTCCACTTGCAAAATTATCCACAAACAGGTAACAGTCAGAGCCCCATTGTACTGATCTGACTATATTATTGATCTTAATAATGAACACTGCAAGAAAGAGAATGCTCCCTTGTGGTACACCCAGCTCATGCTCATGGATGTCAGAGAGAGTTGTTCCAACCTGGACTTGAAACTGTTGCTCAGTCTAAATATTTTAGATAAACACAGATAGGTGACCCCGAAAACCTAGTTCAAGCAGATCCATAAGTAGTTCTGATTTCCAGGTAGTATCATATACCTTCTTTAGATCAAAGAAGATAACCGCTACATGTTGTTTGTTCAGAAATGCATTATGGACTGTTGGTTGTTTCAAGGTAGATTAAATGCTTAACTGTGGAGTGGTGCTTGCGGAAACCACACTGTTCCTTAGCCATGATGCTGTCTTTCTCCAGTTTCTACATCAGTCGGCTGTTGAAAATTTTTCCCATCACTTTGCAAAGACAACTGGTTAGGGCTAAATTGGGTGACAGATCTTTTCCAGGTTTAGGTAAAGGGATGATCAGGGCTTCCCACCATGGTGATGGAAAGAGTCCTGTTGTCCATATGTAATTGTAGATTTTTAAGAGGATTTCTTAATAGTTTTCAGGCAGATGCCTCAGAAGTTTCTGTCTGTAATAATTTGTCCAGGCCAGGAAAAGAGTCAGAGCGGGTTAGAAGAGCAGCTTTTAATTCAGTCAAGTGAAGATTGTACTCTTCAGTGTTATCATATGAGAAGTTACATGCTGTCTTTTCTTTGAGGGATTTGTGTTTAAGGAAGAGCACTGATTTATTGGTTGAGGAAGAGTTGGTTTCAACGGTGAAAACTAACAAGTTAGAAACTGGTTTCTTGTCAGCTTCAGATGCAAAACAAGTGTGACTGCCCGCGCCCAAGCAAACAGGAACCAGAAGAACAAGAAAACCAATATAAGCGCGTTTCCAACAAAACAAAACAAAACAAGCGCAAATTTTCGGCCAACTAGCCTTTGTCAAGCGCGAACGCACGGTCACAAACAGATCACAAACACCAAACAATGGATAATAAAAACGGGACTAAAAACTTCCCTGCCGCCTCGTCCAGTGGGTAAGAATGGGACCAAATGGAATGCCCATGTCTTCATGAATGTCTTCAGATGGTTGATAGAGGGACAGGTATTTTATTACCATTCCCCTTTAATATTTTTAATGATTTTCCACACTTTTTTCTTTGGAGTTTGGGACGTTAGTTTCAAACAGCAGTCTCTCCAAACTGTTGTTTACTTGTTTTAAAAACATATCTAGATTCTGCCCCGAGTTTCTGATGAGCTCAAATGCTGTCTGCTGATGACCGTTGGAAGATGTGATTTTGAGCTCTCTTATGCACTTGTTTTATTTGATCACATTCAGAGTTAAACCTGGATGTTTTAGGCATTTGAGGTTTCTATGACAATATGGGAAGTGCTTTGTTGACATAATGGTAAGGACAGACATTAAACAACCAACCAAAAACAGTGCCAACAGGACAAATGACTGTTTGCATAATTGAGTCGATCATTATGAAAATCACTCAATCCATCAATCAAGCAAACGGCCTGTAAATCAACAGACTGACTGATCAAGCCATCGCACGGCTGTTCCAGCCCTTCTTTCCCTCTATCTACTGAGTTCGCCACTGCCCGCTAGCCAACTTATGTTTACACACGTGGGCCCCTCCCGCATTCCTGATGCTGCCCTTATCTAGGTCAGTGCCAGGAAATCTGTGCCTTCTTTGTCTCTACTGTTCAGTGCTAGCACGATGCCGATTTTTGTGTGACTTTAGAATCAAGCTGTGCTCGCATAATAATATTGGATTACCAGTGGGTGAAAAGATCACTGTGTGTATGTGCTACTTGTACCTATGATTGGTTTACCAGATCCGTTAGTTTTTTTTTTATAGTGTTTTTACAGTGTTTAAAGTGTCATGGTATTTGAGTGATCGTGACAAACACTTATGATGTAGTGTACAGTGGAACATTCCTACTCCTTGCATGTTGAAAGAGTGAACTCTATGTGTAGAATATGTGGGGAACGTTTGAAGAGATAGTTAAAAGATAAACACATGCAGATCAAATCATGTGTAAGTTATACGGAACTTTCTGTGTTTCATTATATTGATGTGCTGCAAGACAAAGATGGTCAACATCCGAAAACAATGTGCAGACGGTGTTATCTGAGACTGATGACTTGTAAGAGAGCCAATTTCAGTCAGCACTCAACAACAATCACTTGGGCCATTGCTGACATTGAACAAACAATGACACTGTGAAGTGAATATAATGCATCTCTTCCCCTTGTTCAGTGCCCTTCATGCCATCATTTTGACACTCATATTAAAGCTGGTCAACCAAAAAAGTCTCAGGTGGGTGCCCCCAAAAGAAAAAGACAAAGTGATGTAGACATGAATGTGGTCGATCCTGATGTGACCTTTGACTGCACTGTAATCGGCCCATCAACTTCAACACAAGTGAAAAAAGTGAAAGCTATAAGCACACAGACTTCTCCATGGGCACTCAAAACACCTCCACAAATAGCCAGATAACCTCCACAGACAACTAGATCACCTCCACAGACAAACAGAATGCCTCCACAGACAGCCCAAACACTTCTACAAACACCACCACCACCTCCACAGACAAACAGAAGGCCTCCACAGACAGCCCAAACACTTCTACATACAACACCACCACCTCCACGGACAACCAGAACACCTCTGCGGACACCCACATAACCTTGCATAGCCTGTGGCAAAGCTAGATCTCCAAACACTGCATCAAAATCACAGAACAGGATCAGACAATTAAAAGACACAGAGGGACCTCTCACTAAGACAGAAGAAGCACTTGTTACTAAACTGGCCGAAGCAAAGACACAACAGTCATCTGACAAAACCACCCAGGTATGTAAGACAGGGGGTCTATCTGTTGTTTTCAAAAACGTCCCACAGCCTCGAAAAGCATCGGCTCTAGCAGACTCTCCCCTCAGAAAAAAAACGTTCAAAAGTAATACAGAAGTTAAGAATGGATATTTCTGGAAGCAGCACAAACTATTCAGAAATTAAAAGAAAAGGAAAAGAAGCAGAAGAAAAGATTCTGTCAGCAACAGGTTTTGAACAAGCAGCTGTATCTAGCAAACAGGGCTCTGCCATGCGAACGCAGCTAGGACTGACCTGGTCTCAGTACAGAGTCCAGAAAAAAGTACTTACAAAAGCTGGAATAAAGTTCGAGAGCGAAAAGAAAGAAAGGAAAGAGCAGAAAGAAGCGCTGTTTGGAGACATCTGCACAGAAACATCAAAACTGGTTTTCGTCAATGAACACGACAAAACCACAGAAGGAAAGATGGCTCACGTTGGAAAAGTTACAGATGTTCTAAAACTGGTAGAGAAACTGACCAATATAACAGAGAAGGAAAATTAACCTGTTTGGGTTTGGGTGAAAGTTTGGGTGAAAGTTGAGGGTGACCATGGGGGAGGATCTTTCAAACTAACAATACAGACAACAAATATTAGCAACCCCAATTCCAAGCTGAACACCTGTCTTCTCATGATCTGCAATTGCAAAGACATCCCATCGATACAGCAATGCAAAGAAGAAAATTGCAAAACTGTACTATAACGCCATTCGTCGCCCCATTCTATGCATAGAACTCGATCAGGTTGCACCACCATATCTACACATAGTGCTAGGGATAACAAAAAAACACCATGACTTGCTGGAGGACGAATGTTGAAAACAGAATTTCAGGCACTCAGGGCACACATCCATGCCTTTTCTAAAAAGCATCAAATGCAACATCACAAAACGCTGTCTCACAAACATCAGTTCAGACAACCATCGATACAGCCATGCAAAGAAGAAAATTGCAAAATGTACTATAACGCCATTCGTCACCCCATTCTACACATAAAACTCGATCAGGTTGCATCACCATATCTACACATACTGCTAGGGATCACAAAAAAACACTATGACTTGCTGGAGGACGAATGTCATTCTTTAGATGAACTTATTGCGGAATCAGTAGCTAAAAGTAGGTACCGGCAGCCAAAAAATAAACTTCTGAAAAAGGTATTAACACTATATTTCTGAAAGGTACAAGAAAAAAATATGCACAATGCAAAAAAAAGTAAGTCTCTAGCTGTATTAGGTCCAGAGATAACAAATTGAAAACGGCAGTTTATATATGTTTTCGCCAATTGTGAAATGTAGCAAGTTTGCAGGAACCTAAATTTTCCAGAAGTCCTCAGACAGATAATGTCATTCCTGATTTTAATTCTTAACAACATAAACTACATAAAAAAGCAAGCATACATGCAGATCTGTTCATACATTTACACTGCAGTGCTGCAAACTTCATAAATATACCATTTTGTCATTGTTCGAAATTGCATGACAAGCCATTATTGCACCCCCATTACACAAAAATAAGAAGACAGAATTGGCTTGAGTTTACTTTTTCTCAAAAACAATGTCATTGTATGAAACTTAAATTTTGGGGGGCAGCGTAAAGTGACAAAGTCATGAGATATAAGGCTCCAAAATTGGCAAAATATCTCATTTGAACGATGGAAAAAGCACAGTTCATGTACCAGACCAAATTAAAACACACATATTTCGCTTATTTTTTAATGGATTTCCTTGAAATTTTGCATGTGAATCAAATAAACAGAAAGCTACAAGTAAATTATTTACAAGCTTAGTTATATTCAAGATGTAAGATATTTTGTATGCATTTGCACCCAAATAATGTGAGTGCCCATGTGTTGGGCCAACTTAAAACAGACGTAACTCACATTATCTCTTGATGGAATCTCCTGAATTTTGCATGTGAATCAAATACAAAGCTACAGCTTCCTTCTTTACAAGCAAATGTTGCTAATATACGAGATTTTAAGATTTTGTATGCATGTACTGATTTAGTCTGAAACAATGTGATCCACAGATGACTTTTGTATCATACTAGCACAGAAAGACATCCTTCTGAATAACATCCATCATCATCAGGTGCCTTGCCGCATGGCGTTGGCGATTATGGACTTCCATCGTCTCTATCTCTTGTTGCCTCAAGCATCTCTTCCACCCTCCCTGTCTTCAGCCACTCTGCAAGTCCGTCTAGTATCTTCTCTCTGGGTCTACCCGGTGCTCTCTTTCCCTCCAGCTTTCCCGTTGTGACCAGGTGTTCCAATTCCCCTTTCCTCATAAAATGGCCTATGAATGTTGCCTGCCTTTTCCTTATCTTCCTTATGAATGATCTACTTGTCTCTGCCTCCATCAAGACTGTCTTGTTTTCTTTGCTGTCCATGGAACTCTCAACATCCTTCTTAGAAACCACATCTCGGCTGCCTCAATCTTGTTCTGGCTTTGCTTGTTGACTGTCCACGCCTTGCAACCGTACAACAGTATTGGCTCTATCAATCTATGTAACATTCAAGAACTCTCTTCCTGATGTTAATTGAAAGGCATTTGTTGGTAAGAATGCTTTTCATCTTCTTGAATGTTGTTTTTGCTTGTCTGATTCTGCTGGCTATTTCTGATGTGCATATGCCATCTGGTGAAATGATCGTTCCCAAGTATTTAAATTTATCAACCTGTTTGAAGGTTGTGCCGTTTGCTGTTATTTTGCATGAGGGGATTTCATGTTTTTTACTGATCACCATGACTTCAGTCTTCCTGCTGTTTAGTTCCAACCCCTTACCTTTGCTTTCTATTTCAAGTATATTCACAAGGTTTTGTAGGTCCCTTTCATTTTCTGCAATTAGCACAGTGTCATCAGCGTATCGAATGTTGTTTATCATTTTTCCTCCAACTTTTAATCCAGGGTCTTCCTCTAGGTTTCTCATGATGTTTCCACTGTAAAATGAAAACAGATCTGGTGACAAAACACAACCCTGTCTGACTCCTCTTTATGATGTTTTGGAAAGAGCTTATATCGTTTTTTATTCTCATTGCAGCTGTATGTTCCCAATACATATTTCTGATTATTCGTTGATCTTTTCCATCAATATTGAGTCTTCCTAGTTGGTTGATCAATTCTTCATGTCTTACTTGATCGAAAGCTTTGGTATAGTCAACAATGTATAAATATAAATCCTTGTTCACCTCGATTGACCTCTCTATGATAGTTCTTAGGATGTATATGGCATTAATAGTTCCTTTCCCTTCCACAAATCCACACTGTTCATCTGCTATTTCTCTTTTGATTCGATTCCTTGTCCTCATCATGATTATTCTTAATAGGATCTTGGTTACATGACTCATCAAACTGATAACATAATGAAACTAAAATGTGTAATAGCAGAAGATATGTGCCTGGCAATGCAGTACATGACTTACAGCCACTTCTATACTCATTCTTAATGTTTATCAATTAGTTGTTTTCATCAGTTATTTCGCAGTAACATGCTTCTTCCCATATCCACAGACAAAGAAATTTTCAATGTCTGGTCTATCTACTGAAAATCTCTCCGCTTCTTTTAAAATATCTCAAGTTTTGTCTTCAGATTTAGCCCCTGGGGTGATGATTAATCAGTGTTACTAATTTTTGAAACAAAAGCCGTGTTCTTGTCCCGCGACTTATCACACTCAGTTCTCGTTTTAACTGTAGAAGTAGTTTATTAGTGAGTGTCTGCTGTTGAAGTTTTGGTGGCAGTGATGGTTAATTTCATCCACAAAAAAATCATCATTGCCTTGAAAACAAATTGAAATGAAATCCGAATTTTTTCTCAAGTGTTTTCTTTAATTTGTGCCAGCTATTACTTTTGAAAGTAAAGTATTCTTATATAACATTGTGCCATTAGAAAGGTTGTGCCATTAGAAAGGCTCATTGGACTTTGTGGAGCTATGTGTCTGTGTTTGCCTGATGCTATACAGTGTTCTGATAACGTGTGCATGCATGCGTGCATGTGTGTGACTGTGCAAAACTGCTATTTGCTGTTTTTTTGCGATGATAAACACTGTCGAATCTGATCCAATAGACGACATGCACTCGCCGACCAACTACTGGTTTGAATTTCTGGCCGAGTAGGGCCTACTAGCACAAATATTATGATTTCGATGTATTAAAAACAAAATTCATTGTATTCATGAAATACTAGAAATATAAACACCTTTGGAAAGCAGTGGCTTCACACAGTTTTACTTCTAGTAGTTCAAGGTCGCTTAGAAAAAATCCCTTGGCGATAAAACATCAAACTGGAGATCGTACTTTCTATTCTTTGCTTATGCAGGCTATACCTGCAGTGGATTTCTTTTAAAATCTTTCTAAATAAAGAGAAACATCAAAAACAATTCATTGAATCAAACTTCTATGTCAATTTTCATGAAAAATCAGTCGATGTTTACATTTGTACTTCAGCTTGACGATCACAGGTACAAATTCATTGACGGGACTTTCAGCGATTGCTTCGAAGGCCGCCATGATTTGAAGTTCCCATATGCTAAAATGGCAGATCACGGACACTTGCCCTTCGGAAGTTCGTGCACATCCAGTACACGTCACATCTCATAGTTCCATATATGGTTAAATTCAGCAAAAACTAAGCTGTTTAAGCATCCATGGAAACGATCTGATATATCTAGGAGGTCCTCAGATATTCTTCTTCAAAGTTTGCCAATATTCCCACCTTTAGAAGACTAACAAACTAATAATCTTATAAAATACATATTATACAGGAATGAAGGACAGGTTTTCGACCTGTCAACTGTACTAATTTGCATGAAGGTAGTCCTGTGTGACCGGTATAATTTAAGTTGCCGTCAACCAGTCACCCCAAGCATTGCCGTGGGCCAGTCGCCATTATGTCACACGCAGTGAAACTTCGTTGGTCAGTGTGGGTTTTTTTTTCTTACGCAGATTTTCGTATGGGTGCATTTATAACAAAACCAAACAGCACAGATCGATAGAGGAAAGAACAATCTTTATCTTCATGATAACAACTTTGTCATTCATGTTCATCTGCAAGAATATTTGACTGATAAATTATGTGCAATTTTTCCACTGACTGACACAATTCCCGCATTGCTGAAGAGAGGCTGCCAGTACTTACTAAAAGTGGCAAACGTTCAACAGAAACAAGCTTACTTTTTTCTGAGCATGTAAAGAAATTTGAAGAAATAGAAGAAAAAAAAAGAGGAAATGTGATACCTTGAGACAGAACTAGTGTGGAATGAACCAAACGGTGATGATGAAACATCTCCAGTGAACCCGGGAAGACAAAATTAGTGATATGAGATCAAGTCACTTTGCCACGTCTCTCAGGCCCCGTGACCAAACACTCAGACGTGATTCTTGGTGAGCAGAATATCAAAAAACAAACATACCATGGCAGAAGTTTCATTGGCAATCATTGCCACATTTATATGCAAGAAGAAACAATCAATAGACTGTGTGATGGTATTGTCAACAAAACAGCTGAGTTAGCAGAAGAACACCACATTAAAGCTAGAGCTAATGACATCAGCCAAAAATTCAAAACACTGAACACACTGTTTTCAAACATTCATGCCAAAAGTTCACATTCACGCCCACTGACAGAAGCTGATATCAACACTCTTGAAAGAACATAAGTCAGTACATGTCATTCTACCGTAGAGAATTTCTCCACACAAGAATCACACCAAAACAGCATTTGCTGGAATGCCATTGTGTTCCCTTTATTCATAGGTATGGTTTTGGGCTTGCACTTCATGTTGAGCAAGATGGTAAAGAGATTCATGCTATTGTAAACAGACTAATGATAAGGGTTTGGGGAATGCACAGTGAAGCAGAAAAACTTCAAGTCATCATGCAAGAGCAGATGGCAACGGTGTCACCTGTGCTTTGAGATGTGTTGCCAGAGCTGTCAAAGCCATCAACATCCAAAACTGTCAGCTAACAACCTGGAGCACTTCCAACACCACCATCCCTCCCTTCTACCTTTCCATCCCATCCAGTCATTCCCCCCCCCCCCCCCACACACACAAAACTACTGCCCATGTCTATGCAGAACTGTGGATATAACTTCTTTATGTACAGTATCATTATTTTATCTTCACACATTCCTCAATCTTTGTGACATGAAACTGTATGCTTACTTCATGGGTGCTGCTGCTGACAATGGACTGGGAAGTAGTATTTTCACTGCACCAAAGATAGTATCAGCTGTGGCGCTCAGGTAAATGGATCCACTGTTCTGAGTATTGTAATGTGCTGTGTAAGCATCTATCTCTCTGCTCAAGTGAAATGAATATGATAAATATAATGTTCTAGTTGTAGTGGTCAATTACAATTGCACAATTTTCATGGATAAGCACAGCTTCGTAAAATAGAGTTGACCATTCTTGCCTGTTCTAAACGGCTGTGTGGTGTGTGTGTGATGTATGCTTGTTTCATGGAAAGCGTAATCTCTCAGCTTCTACGTGACTGATGTGATGTCAGATTAAATCGCTTTAAATTTTAGTACTACAACATTTTTGAACAAGAGTGTAGATTTCCGTTTTGCTCTCTGGGTGCGACAGCAGCGCTATCGCATTGCAGAGGGGTTGGGCAGAAGCCGTGTTCGGTTAAGCGCGACGGTGTAGGCAGAAAAATGGTGGCAGCGCTAGCCTCTGCTCTCACTACAGAGACTCGACACACTCAAGATAAACACGACAGTGACGACGCATCGCGCGCCTTTCCACTATGGCGTCCTGTAACTGAAAGTCAGCATGGAACAGCCGTGGTCGATTAAGCATAAAATCAGTACACCAACATCATTCAAACCTGTCAACTACTTTACTATATCAATCCAACCAACCAGCCATCAATCCACAAATGAACTAACAAACAGATGAACAAACCACATAAACAATTATACAAAAGAACAAACAAACAGACAAGACAATCACCGAAATCAAGAACAAATCAATCTGCTGGTTAATATTATTTTCAGTCGACCACCTGACCGACAAACCCTTTCCAGAGTAAATCAATGAATCATTCCATCCATCCATCGACTCAACTTATGATGGACAAATCTGTAACTGCTGGATCAAAAGAACGAAGGAACGTATGAGCTTATAATTAACAGAGACTATAAAAGGTCAATGAACAGATATGCAACATAGCGTGAATAAGTCCATAGATTTATATACAAATAAACAGAGGATCTGTATGAACACATCTCACCAATTATGGCAAAAAAGATGCCCAAATGTCACCCAACATTCTACTGTGCTCTTTTGTTCTTTTCTTCTTCTCCCTTACCTTCTTGAAGAGTTATTGGGATGCTGCACTTAAGAGCTATTCATCTGATTCCTCTAACTCTATTGGTTGTGTGTCAATCCACAACTTTTTGTCTTCCCCTCTGTCTCACTTCCTTAACAGTTCACTGGAGGATTGATTAAGCAAGGTCAATGGATCTTGTTACAGGGCCATACCAATGTAGTTTATTTTCTCAACCAATGTAAGTAGATCTTCGTATGATCCAGTATGCTGCCTGATAGTTAGGTGAACTTACTCAATGGTGATGTGATTAGAGTATCTGATGTTTAGTATCTTGTGATAACATCTCATTTCTACTGCATGGATGATTTCCAAATCATTGCGAGGGTCTATGTTTCACATGTATACAGGAAGATGGAAGAATACACCTGCACACACAAGAGCCTAATCTTGTGTTTCGTAAAAGATGTTCTTGTCGTCTTTGTTGCCGTAAAGAGGGTTCTGGTTTGGATCCCTTACTGATAATGATGGATCCCAGATAAGTGAACTGTTGAACAGTTCCTATCTTCAGTCCATGCAGTAATTGATAGATAGTTGTGGTATGGCTGACCATCAATTCTATCTTCTCGGTGCCAATTTCCATGCCATATCTTGCCCATGTTTCATCCACTTGTTTAACAAACTTGGCAAGTTCTTGCTCACTGCCTGCCAGGCCATCACTGTCATCTGCAAAGCAAAGGTTCGAGACAGTTCTTCACCTAATGCTGACTGTGCCGACATGATCTTCATGTGTGTCAGTCATGATGTGTTCCAGAGATATGTTGAAAAGCATGGGGACAGAATGCAGCCCTAATGAACTGAATCCAAAGTATGGAACCACTCCACACCAGCACTCTGTGTAAGTACTGCACTGGCTGCTTTGGTGTATGGTTGCTAAATGGTGTTGATCAGCTTCTGCCTAATGTCCAATTTTTTCACTGTGGCCCATTGTGCCAGACTCTGTCTAACAACTTCCTGAAGTCTATGACTACATTATATGACAATACTATACTTGTAAAATACCCCAATTTACTGAAGTGGGGTTTTGCAGCAAATACTACCTGAGGCCACTGCACAACCCTCTGCACCATGATAAAGCAGTTAGGGGCCCTGATTTTTCAGAGTCCCAAGAACCTAATCAGGCCCAGCCTGGAACCTATTCCTCTCCGTAACAATTTGAGGAAATCCTCTCATACGTTGATTTCAAGCCTTTGTTCTTTTTCCAACAGCTAAAATGGATTTTCTATCTGTTCTAGCCACAAGCAGATGCATAAGTTGTTTGCATGGCCTCAGTTCTGTACAGGAGGTCACTGCGATCTACCATGATTGCTCCATGTTCCTTCCCAGAGGCAGCATGAGAACTGCTTTCTTGCTTTCTTTGTCCAGTGTGTTATTTCAAGTTCCTTTTGGCTCACACCTAGGGCAAGCATACCTCACACAAATGTCTCTCCATTTCTGTTAAGGAAACTATTTTAGGACATCATCACTGGCCGGATTCCCGATGAATCTCTCTGACGATCCATCAAACTGTCAAGCAGCTGTTATGGCCACGGATGCGCTGTTCAATCCATAAGGTCCAGGCTCTTGCCACTTGTCTGGCTTTCTTCCACTCTGCTCTCAGAGAATATCTTGGAACAACATACTGGCACCAAGAGAATCCTTTATGATCTCCACTTGACCTGCCCTCACGGATCCCTCCATTATGTGAATTCTGCACCTGGTTAGATGCAGTGTAATCTATGACACAAAATGAGGACTTTTCCCTAAATCCTGATTTAGCTGAACATACTAATCATGTCGGATCCCAATTCCCATCATCCTCACCCCACTTGTATAACTTTTGTCATCCTCATGAGTGAATATTTTCTATAGGCTATCATGACATGGCTTTGGTCCAGGCTACCTGAGTGCAAGGAATGCTGAGTGAATGATTGAGGACGTGGAGCCTCTATACATCATCACATGAATCTAGCCAGACAGAAGGATCCTGCATGCTAGGGTAGCACTTAATCTGATCCTAAACAGAGATTTTCAAGGGAAAAAAATCCTCATCTTAGTTGCAAAAAGTGATGAAAAGAATGAAAGAAAATTCTTGCAGATCTCACCAAGAAAATATCTTTCCTGATTATCCCACAAACTACCAAATTATTAATAACAAAAATCTAAACAAAAAGGAAAGAAATATGTGAAGGGATTGTCTATTTTAAAACACCACAATTTGTGTTCTTACCCAATGAAATCTGGCCACTGCCGTCTCTGACCACCATGCACGCATTCTTGTACTGAAGAAAATTGAACAGTCAATAAGCAAAGTCAGAACAAAATTGAGGCAACTGAAATGTGGTTTCTAAGAAAAATGTTGAGAGTTCCAAGGGCAGCAAAGGAAACAAATGAGACAATCTTGAAGGAAGAGGACACAAGAAGATCATTAAGAAAGTAGATTAGGAAAAGACAAGCAACATTTATAGGGCATTTTATGAGGAAAGAGAAATAAGAGCACCTGGTCACAACAGGAAAGCTGGCGGGAAAGAGAACACCAGGTAGACCCAGGGAGAAAATATTGACGGACTTGCAGGGTGGCTGAGGACACAGAGGGTGGGAGATGAACTTGCAGCAGCAAGAGACAAGATTCGTATGGAGGGCCATGATCACCAATGCCATGGTGCAGGGCAAATGATGATGATGATGAACAGATCTGAACTCAATTCCAGCTTCAAATGTTGTTTTCAAACAGATAAATACATTGAACACAAGCTTCCTCAATATTTTAAAGAATTCTATGTATGGCGCAGATCAGATACATCTAAAATTAAAACTTGCAGGGTCCACTATAATCGTGATGTGCTGTTGAAAAGGAAATTTTCCTTCTAAAATTACATTTAATCTAACATACTTACCATGGTTCACTGATGCAATAAGCGGCAGCGATTTGCCATTCCTGCCTCATAAACAATAAAGTCCGAAAGGACCATAACTCTGAGAGTATCCATGTCTTGCACATGCGCATGTGCTCTTCCTCTTTTTGAGGAAACCAAGACCCTGACTGTGAATGGAAGGAACCAGGAAGGCGGGAAGGACAGGAGGGACTCTGCGTGAGCCACGGTAAGTATGTTAGATTAAACGTAATTTTAGAAGGAAAATTCCCTTTTAATTACACATACTGTACCGTGGCTCACTGATGCAGAATAGCACTACCCGGAAGGAGGGCTTACCTGGTTAACGCCTGGAGGAATGAGACGAGTCAGGGTGTGCGGCAGAGATGGGGTGTTGAGCCACTACAGCGGAAGCGATACCCCTGGATCCATCGTCGTGCAGACGGGAGACGTCGCGCAGTTAGGATGGAATGAACGTGCCCGGAGAACGCCAATGCGCGGTGTCCAGGACACTCTAGAGGCTGGCATTGAGTGAACGCCAGCGACAAGGCCCATGCTCTAATCTCATGGGGCCTCGGGGAGAAGACAGCCAAATCTGAGCCCGGCCTTCCATACGCATCCTTGATGACTGTCCACAGCCATCGAGAGATGGATGCGCAGCTAATGGCCTTCTTATAACTTTTGTTGTAAGAGAGAAACAGGTGGCGCTGCTTCTGGCGAGAAGATTTCGTCATCCGGAGCAAGGATAGACGTCAGGGGATGAATAGAGATAGACGGAGGAGAAACTGGCGACTGGTTCTTGGCCAAGAAGTCTGGGAGTAGGCGGAGAGACATTGAGCCCTCAGGTTCGAAAGCGACATCCCCGGGAGTCCGCTAAGAGCATGCACTTCGCTACAGTGCCTCCCCGACGCTAGAGGGAGTAGAAAGGCCGTCCGGAACGAGAAGAACTTGAGAGAACACTCCCTGATGGCTCGTAAGGGGAGTCCGGAAGGAGAGGACGAATGGAGACCCCAGCCGTGCGGCGGGGGTCAGGCTTCCCAAAGAGAAGCCCCTTGGACAATGTCCCGCAGAAGATGGTCGTCCACAAAGGAAGGACCACCCTACTGGCTGATGGTGGCGCAGATGGCTGCCCTGCGTCCCTTCACTGAGGAGGAAAAAGGTTTTTCTCTGACGAAGAAAGCCGCGGTAGTTGGCCAACAGCAAGCGAGAGGGTGAGTGGAAAGTTGAGGAGCACCCAGAAGGCCAACCGTGCCAGTGGGCACTATACATTCCCTGAGTGCCCGGTCTGTGCGCTTGCTCCACAGGGCCGATCACTGCCGGGGACAAGCCTAATGAAGACACTGAGTCCTGCACAGAAGCCAAGCAGGAAATTTTAGAGCCTCTGGATTGCTGTGCAGAATCCCTGACCTTGGTTGAAGCAAGGACCGGCCTGTCACAGTGCGTTTTATTGGAGGCACATGGAACAGGTGCAGAAGTTCTGGAAACCATGTTTGGGCGGGCCATCGAGGCGCCACAAGAACCATCGTGGCTGAGTCTGCCCTCACCTTCCGCAGAACTTTTCCAGTTAGGGGAACAGAGGGAAGGCATAGCCCGACAGGACTGACCATGGGATGGACGGAGCATCCACAGGCCAAGCCGAAGGATCCAGGACTGGCGGTGGAACCTGGTGGCAAACAGGTCCACTTGTGGTTTGAACCATGCTGCCCACACTGGCTCCAGAACTGCACAGACCAGTGCCCGTTCTGAGGGAAGAATCCTGTGGAGCTGCTGAGGGAGGCCGCAAGTATGTTCATCTTTCCCGGGACATGCATCGCTGAGATCCAAAAGGACTGTTCTTCACACCAGAGGGGAAGCTGTTCCGCTCTCCGAGACAAAGAGTGGGAGCGGGCGCCCCTTGGCTTGTTGACGTAACAAGCCATGGTAGTGTTGTCCGTGTTGATGCGAACATGTCTCCCCTTCAGAAAGGGGAGAAAGTCTCTGGGGGCTTGAAAAACTGCCTCCAGTTCCAGCATGTTGATGTGACAGGAAAGGAGATCTTGTGACCATTGACCTGCCGCGTGCCCACGTGGGCCCCCCACCCGGAGTAGGACACATCCGTGAACAAGTCCTGCTGAGGAGGGGTGTGTGTGATAGGGACTCCCTGGGCTAGCCAGGACTGGGAGTGCCATTTGGTCACTGATGATTGGACCCAAGCGACCCTGGGGAAGAGCCCTGAACTGGAAGAATCGGTTCCTCCAAACGAATTGGAGGTACGTCCTGTCCCTTGGGTGAATAAGGTGGTGGGAATACGCATCTCTGAGATCAATGGACATCCCCCAGTCGTCCGGGTGCAAGGCATCACAGATGGACCTAGGGGTTTCCATCTGAAAGTGTCTATGTGTCGGGACAGACTGCCCACAGGATCACGTGTGGGGGGTGCTTGCCCTAGCCCCTTTGGGGCTGAAGGAGGCGCGAAACGTCTCCTGTGGAGGCCCCTAGGCGCCACGGGGCGAGCGGGACCAGAGTGAAGGGCGAGGTCCCTCCTGATTTCGGCCCAACTCTTGATAGTGGCCTGCACATGGGTCCCAAAGATGGAACCAGACCAAAGTGGCACAGCTCTCGAGGAAGCTCTGGCGGATGAAGAGCGGGTGACTGAAGATGGTAAGAGTACAGCATTTCGCCTTGCCAGGACTGAATTGAGGTGCAGTCTGGCGAAGGGCATCGGCCGTGTACTTGAGGCCTTTCCGCCATGGATTGTATGGAAGCAACCATTGCGGGAGAGACAAGTAATTGACGGAGAGAAACGGGCTCGTAGTCTGGGTCCTGAAGAGCGGACACCAGACCACCCAAGAAGGAATCCACCACTGGATCCACTTCCAGACCCCTCCTGGCAGTCTTCTCCCAGTCTGCCAGGCAGCACTGCGAGAGGGAGATATGCCGCTGCTGGGCCCGAGACCTCTCTTGCGCTAAGAGGAGGTCCTCCTGTGTGAGGGAGAGCGGCAACTCTGGAATGGCCTCATGGGCCGTAAGGACCATTCTGTGGAAAGGGAGTTCCTCTGGCCTCATGAATTTCCCACGGAGCCTGGAAGGATGTCCTGTGCCTCCGTGCCCCTCACCTTGCTTTGGGCCCTCCTCACAGAGTCAGCCACCAAGCCCGACTCTTTTAGGAAAAGGGAGGCTGGGGCTGAGAAAGGAAGGGCACCAAGGTGAGCTTTGCCACGGCAGGGCAGGGAGCCTTGGCCTCTTGTGCAGTGGACATGGCTCCAGGCAGGTATGAGGCGAGCCAATGCACTGCTTCGGAAAAGGAAAAGGAAGCGGGGTAAAAGCCCTCATCATCCGATTTCGAGTCAGTGTCCCCCGGCCCGCCTACAGAGGAGGCGATGGACCGTGGAGTGCCCGAGCGTGGGCAAACTCCAAATGGACCAGGGTCAGAAGCCCCGGGGAGCACCCCTGGGGAGGAATCCGACCCGGGGGGGGGGGTCCAGAGGGGTGGGCAAGGCAGACGCCCTGCGTGGGTGGGGCGTTGGGCATAAAGCGGGGCCACCAAGTATACCCTGCAGACGAGGCAAGGGGAAATCCCATAGATGGGAAGTGCTGCCATGGCGCCATGTACGGTGCAATGGGAAGCGTCATGGGCTGAGCCCATGGAGTCCCCGGATCCCCAGTGCCCAAGGGGCCAGCCTGCTGGGGGTCAGTTGGCATTTGCCAAGACGACTAAGCGCTCTGTCCACAATGGGACAGAGATGTGCCAGCCCGCAGTGGGTCGCTTGGCATTTGCCAAAGCGACCAAGCACTCTGTCCGGAATGGGACAGAGAGGTTGGAGCAGGGGCACAAGCAGGCTGCGGGAGAGGGAGGGAGACAACCTGGGCGGATCTACGATCTGACGCCCGTGATAGGGGGGTTGTCTCCCTTAGCCTGCCTGGCGAACCAGAGGATGAGCCATTTTCTGCCCAAGTGCTGGCCTTCCTGCCTCCCGAAGGAGACCCATACCCGTGTCGCCCTTCAGCCATAGGAGCTGAAACAGTAGCAGCTGAACCGGGGTTGAGCTGTACGGAGGGGACGAGTACGGAATTGACAGAACCGCAGCTGAGTCGATTACCGTAAGGGGCAGTGTGAAGGCCTCAAAATGATGAAAAGTCAACAGAGCCGCAGCTGAGTTGAGGGCACAAGCAGGCTGCGGGAGCAGGCATGGTACTGGAAGAAAAGCATTTTTCCCTGAAAAGTTTGGGGGTCCAGGGGGCGTTGCCCCCTGAAGCTGAAGGTTTTTCAGCAAATCTAGCCAGTAAAAAAGCCTTTCCTTGCTTCATATTAAGCAATTTCTGCCACAAAAAGGGCTCTCCTAGAAAATCTTACCTGGCAGAACGGTGTTACTTGCAGCAGTTTTCACTTTTTCTTTGTGTCGTTTTCCTTTGATGTGATCGTTGAGGCTTCTCGCACCACCAGACCCATAAGAAACTTCAACTTGACATACTATACAGTATGCTTTGCCACAGATTCCAGCTTTTCAAAGCACGACGAAAACGTTTCAGTTTCGTGACTCCTGTTCAGCCAGTCCCATCTCCATTTGTTTGCCACACCAGCATCAATGTCTTCTGTCGGTGAATTTCGCGGAACTATATCGGTTTGCTTTGGCATGTTTTCTTTTTCCAAGTTCTTGTTCAAATTCGATCACGTCGATCCAGACCGGAAAGCAATGGTGATTGTCTCGAAATGCGCATGCGCGGAAGTAGTCCTACTCATCCTACTCAATGTGAGCTGCTTTTGGCGGGACAAAGGCCTGAAGTGAACGACCTGAGGGCCGGTTTCGTCGGGCTCGCAGTCTTTTTTTTTTTTTTTTTTTCCCTCCCCAGTTTTCGCGGATTTCCGCGAATTCGCGGACATGTACCATGCCTGGGGAGGAAGGGAGACAACCTGGGGGATCTATGATCTGACGCCCGTAATAGGGGGGTTGTCTCCCTTGGTCCGCCTGGCAAACCAGGGGGTGTCCGACCTGGCGAACCAGGGGGTGAGCCATTTTCTGCCAAAGTGCTGGCCTTCTTGCCTCCCAAAGGAGACCCATACCCGTGTCACCCTTCATCCATAGGGACTGAAAAAGTAGCAGCTGAACCGGGGTTGAGCTGTACGGAGGGGGCGAGTACAGAATCGACAGAACCGCAGCTGAGTCGATTACCGTGAGAGGCAGTGTGAAGGCCGCAAAATGACGAAAAGTCAACAGAGCCACAGCTGAGTTGAGAGCTCATGGTCACCACAACAGAACCGTAGCTGAGTTGCGATGACACAAGCCGGGGCAGACCTACGGTGCTCCCCGGGCTGAAATGTGTGCAGCTGAGCTGTATGCAGGGGGCGAGTACGGAATCCACAGAACCACAGCTGAGTCGATTACCGTGGGGGGCTACGAGAAGGCCGCAAGATGACGAAAAATCAACCCGCTGGTAATGGAGGAAGGGAGGCAATCAGGGCGGACCTATGGTCTGACGCCTGTCACATCGGGGTTGCCTCCCTTGACTTGCCTGGCGAGCCGTTTTTTCCGACAAAATGCTGGCCTTCCTGCCTCCCGAAGGAGACCCATACCCAGGGGCTGAAACGTAGCAGCAGAACCGCAGTTGAGTTGTACACAGGGGGCGAGTACGGAATCGACAGCACCGCAGTTGAGTCGATTACCGTGAGGGGCAGTGTGAAGGCCGCAAAATGACGAAAAGTCAACATTACCGCAGCTGAGTTGAGGGCTCGTGGTCACCGCAACAGAACCGCAGTTGAGTTGCGATGACTTCGAGAGAGTGAGAGAGAGTAGACGAAGGAGACAGAGGAGGGAGAGACAAAGGTGAAGGGAGAGCAGGTTTTGGCGCACCAGGTAAACCTCCGGTCTGTGGGTTGGAGAATTCCGTGGACGAAATCTTCTTAACCCTTGCTTTGCCACCCAAACGCTTCACGTAAGTTTCTCCCTTACACGAAAACATAGGCAAGACAACACAAAACAGCAATGACAATTCGATCAATTGCAAGCAAAGTAACAAAATACTTAGCTGCTCAGAGCATACAAGGCAAGCTGGAAGATGGCTGCCGAGAAAAGAGGAAGAGCACATGCGCATGCGCAAGACATGGATACTCTCAGAGTTATGGTCCTTTCGGACTTTATTGTTTATGAGGCAGGAATGGCAAATCGCTGCCGCTTATTGCATCAGTGAGCCACGGTACAGTATGTGTAATTAAACAGCTTTTATGCCCAACAATATATAAGTAAGAAGAAGAAAAGAGTTATGGAAGGAAACAAAAAGCAAGCAGCACTTCAAATAGCAAAACTCATGTACTGAGCTTTTGAAAAAAAGCCAGGCAGTGTTTGATGAGATAAGCACTCCATAGATTGGAAGCAGGAATTGAGCTCAGAACATACATCCTCTGAAAGTATGTAGTTCATATTATTAAGTTTTCCTTACTATTAAGAAAAGGATATCCCAAAATAAAATTTAAAAATCTGTTTTGTACATTCCTCTCCCTCACTCTCTCTCCTTCTCTCTCACTCTGTATTATACACATTTTCTCCATCTTCTCTCATTCACATGCACACATACATAACAATAACTATTTTCTGTCTCTCCTTCTGTCACTCTCAAACAAAAACAAATGTTATTATTCTATTATCTCCTTATGCAGTATATTTTACATCACTGATTGATTGGTGTATATCTTTTCCAGACCTGCCAACCCCTCTAAGCCTGCAATAGTACCTTTATAAATTTTTTATAGTATTTTTTCAAAAACAGTAGTATTCCAAGTATACAAAGAATTATATACCTCATTATAAAGTAGATTCGTCTCGTCATTTGTGGCTCCAGGAACATATATTTTCACATGTATCACTTCTAATGTCTTTTTTCACATGCATCACAAATTCTGAGTTCAAGTGTCTGTTTTCCACATATATTGATCACTATGAGTTCCAGTGTCTGTCTCCACTGAGGCACAATCACATATGATTCACTCAAAAAACATAAATTCTAATGTCTGCTTCGCTACAAACTGCATTGTCAAAATGACAATTTGAAGCCAACAAGGCACACTTTGAAAGTTACTGAGTTGTGTCGGTAGAGCTTGTTGCACTGTGCTCAGTGTGCTGCCTTTTGGTAGCTGACTTGCACTTTTTCAAGAGCTCATCAGAGAACACTGCTTTGTAGCATGGGCCCCCTTTCTTGGACTTCAGAACCATGAGAGCATCCAATGTCTTTGCCCTATGGATCCCCGAAAGTCAGTGCTTGTTTCTTCGCACTTGACTGAAGATTCTCTCACACCCACAGTTGACACAGGGATGAGGAGAATTGACAGCATGAACTGGACAGATGTTTCAGTCTAGTGGCACCATTGTGATCTTTCATGGCACCAATCTCCTTCCACTGCAGTTCTGCTGATGGCTGGTTCAACACAAGTGGAAGTTCTGCGCCTGGTATCCAGAAACTCTCCTCCAGCTCATCAGGGGTTGTGTTGGGTGGCGAGTGCATGGGAACTTCTTCAGAAGTATTTCAAAGAAATGCTTGACTGACTTCTGCAGTTCACATCCGCAAGCTGCTGTTTCCATAGAGTTTCCTCGGCCGGGTTCAGCTTCTCTTTCATGTGCTTGCATGCCTCCTTGTAGAATGTCTTCACATTCTCCATGAAGATCTGCTGCTGCTTACTTTCCACACAGTCCAGGTGTTCTCGGGTGTGCTACCAATGAAGATGTCTTCATCACGCTTCATGTTGTATGAGGATTTGAAGTCCACATCCATCAGGGCCCCATTGTTCAGAGCAGCTGGCTTCAGATAACTGACAAGCAGGCGTCTGTACAGTCGTTCCATGTCTCTCTTGATCAGATGGATTCTGGCGCTGTCGGTCTGTTCAAGTTTGTTGACTTGGTTGAACACCTCCAAGACTGTTGCATAGAACAAGACATACAATTTGGTGGTCTTGCGCCGGAAGAAATCCCCGAGTTTTTGCCTCATAGGTGGGTCAGAACTAGATGTACTTGAAGCATGTGATGTCTTCACACTGCATTCTTCCTTGAAGAATTTGTCCAAAGCGTTCCACTGCTCAACTGCTCTGTCCAAGGCAGCCCCAAGAGAGAGCCATCGGGTGGGAACATGCTCAACAACCTTGTGCTCTGGCAAGCCTAGTTCCTTCTGGATCTGCTTCAGGCGTTGCTGTCTGCCAGTGCTCTTGGAGAAATACCAGGCCAGTTGACGCATTGTGTCATCAAGGTCAAACTTGCTAGACTCCTTCATGGCTTTCTTCACAGTCAGACTAAGGAGATGGCATACACATCTGGCCAAGAAGGTCTCTGGATGCTTGTCTCTGATGAACGAGATGACACCTTTGTTGACCCCAATCATGACATTGGCATTGTCGGTTACAAATGCCAGGCAGTTCCTCCAGTCTATCTGGTAAGCCCTTAGCTCAGAGTCCAACAACTGAAAGATGTGTTCTCCAGTGGCTGACGTCTCACATGAGGGGACACTGAGCAGTTCAGTTTTGATAGTTCCATGGGGATCCACAGCTCTCACAACAATGGGAAAGAACTTGTCTTCCCCCTCCTGACTACCATCAGTACCTAACACAAAGGGTCCCTTCATGCACTGCACAAGTTCAGCCTTACTATCTTCAGCACATTCCTTCACAATGGATGTGGTTTTTGTTCTTGCAGAACTGTAGGTATCTGCTATGTTGCTGTCAGGAAACATCTTCTTAAACAACTGTCCAGCATGGTCAGAGGCTGAAAGTGGCACATTGTGTTCCACCAAAAACGCCGTGAAATATGCCTCTGCACGAATGGGCTGGAGATCAGTATCTTCAGTTTTTTAATATAATCAACAAGAGAAGAGGTGTTTCTTAAGGCTGATGCCTTTGCAATGTGCCTCAACGAAGTCACGTGCTTTTTTACATCGTCGATCCCGCCATGCGAAACTAGAAAATCGAACTCACAAGCACTGCACCTTGCATATGTGCTTCCCACTTTCGATGCAGTGATGCATGGGTACTCTTGTGAGTACGACTGGATGAACTTTTGTTCTCTTTTTGCCTTTTTCTGTACACTTTCACTGCCGGTGCCCAAAGCAGCTTCACCACCACGTTTTCCTTTGCCACTACCACGCGGTCTACCTCGTGTCGCCATTTTCTTTTTGCAAAAACGGAAGTCTCACAGTCGGTACGAGACTTTCGTTTGACCCAGTACGAGACTCTCGTTTGACGAGATTCTCATTTATAATAACAAACATGGCTGCGCCCATAGTCCACTTGTTTACCGATCGTGATTGTCTTCTCAGTGGCGCTCTCGGCTCAAAGTCACTACTAACCTATAATCGTTTTTTTTTTTGTTTTTGTTTTTTTGCATCGTATCATTTTTTACTCGATCGTAATTTAGTATTATTTAATTATGATCGTAAAATAATACGCCAAAATCGTACTGGTTGGCAGGTCTGCTTTTCCAACACTTTTAGTTCTAGACAGAGATATAGATTAGTACATCAATTTTCAAAGAAGACTTTTGGCTAATAATTTCTTATCATTGAAAAATAAACTACTCCTCTCTCTCTCTCTCTCTTGCGTTCTTTTTCAATGGGTTCCATTATTTCCTTTAAACTTCATTTATTTCTTTCATTTTTTCCTGGCTTAACTTCATTTGCATGTTAAAATATCAAAATAGACGTTATAAATGTCACATGAGTTCAATAATGCACTTGACATATTTCATATACATAGAATCTCACATGGACAGACATAGTATTTACTACCTTGATAACTGTAATTGCTGGTCAAAGATTTTATAGCGATAAGGTGTCAGACACTCAACAATCACATTTTTTAAAACTTATGTTAACAAATGTCCAGTAAAATATAAAGACAAAAATTGCCAAGCAAGATCAACTTCAAAAAAAGTTTTAAAAATCAATGTATTTGAACGACATCTACATCTTCATCAAAAGATCTACACATGGGCATGAAATGTCATCATTATCAACAGCGTAAAACATTCATAATATGTCATAAATAAATAAGTGATTATATCACACTTATCTGAGACAAGCAGTCCATATGGCAAACTTTTTTTCTATTTTTTGGAAAGCTACATTGTAAAAAGTGATACTTGGGAAAGTTTCATCGAGTTGGCATTTAAATGTATACTTTTCCCAGAGGAATTATTAAATCAAATATTGAATCTGTGGGCTGTCAACAGGTAAACTTTAGTACATACATTAGATGTGATGATGATGAGTCCACTGTTAAAATACACTTTATTTTGACTCTGACTTCTAAGCAAATGCTAGTCAATCTGTACATACACACATACACACACATTATGTATACATGCACACATACCCCTTCCCCCCATATTTTATATTCACAGCACCACAAACCATTTACATCCCCTACATTTTACATTCACAGCACCACAAACCACTTACATCACTGGAGTCTCTGAAGCTTGCAACTGTATATTTTTTCTTTTCCTGAAACAGAAATTGGAATCAATGGCGGCAATGGCAGGTACCTTTTTTTCCTTTTATTTGATGTGCTCATCCCTTTTCATGCTCTCATTTATATTCCCTGTTTACTTCATCTGTGCACTGCAAACAAGTTGCAAGCCATGTCAAATCTGTTAATCACCTAAATACCACTGCAGGCACAGATACAATAAAGTCAGCTTATAGCAACAGATTACACTGTTCACTCTTTGTTTACAAATGTACAAACACAGCACAAGTAATAAATGACATCTATCACATATCAGTCACGTACATACACATATGCAGGTTCCACTCGTAAACTTCTCATCCTTCTCAGTCAATCTTGACTGGGAGGGAGGGGACGATTTTGAGCTGTTCGTCTGTTAACACATAGGTAATCTGCACTGAGAGGATAAGCCAACCCTCTTTTTTCATGTGCTGTCTTGGTTTTACCTGTTATTGTTAGTTATTGTCATGTATGCCACATGCCCCAAGTGTTGTATTTGGATAATCAAAGTTCAGCTCTAGAGGCCTACAAATTCGATAACGATATTGTATCATCACTTGTTGTGCAGTTGGGCCCCAAATGGGGTAGTAAGGTAAGGCTAACATTAGATTACAATTTCTGATAGAATTAGGTCCTAGATGAACTCGTCTAAGAGCTAGAACAAGTCCTTATTTTGCTGTTACCATGTTTTCATGGGTGTGAGGCTGTCTGCTTTGTTGCTGTGGTGTCTTGGTGTCATCTGAAATCTGACTTCTGCAAGGGTGTGGTTGCCAACAAAGTCTGCTGCCTGAAGCGCTGGTGTCTGTTGTCTGTCAGGGTGCAAGGGTTAGCACAATGGACCACTGACTGAAAAGAAGCAGATCTGGATCCTATGGGTCCTGGTGAATCACTGAAGGATCTTTCAGCCCTTATCAATTTCTACTCAGAATTGCATATGCATCTGGTGGAACAGTGTTCTGACTGATGTATAAAACTGTGAAGTATAAAAATGAGAATTTATAAAATGTGATTCATAAAAGTGTGATGTATAAAACTGTAAATCATTAAAACATGAATTAGGAAACTCTAAAAACTAGTCCCAGCCTGCTGTTACTGCATAAAAAAAATTGCAAGACGTAAAACAGACCTGATGCTGTAGTTTGCGCATAATAACTAAAATGGTAGACGGTAGACACCAAATAATGTTCCTCTCTTTTTCCCCATATAAGAGATATCAGGGTTATTAACTTGTGATTACACTGCTATAGAGGATAATATCAAATAATTCATACATTATTTCATACAACAGTATACCAGAATACACCACTGTCACAACCTTATTTTGGCAAAGGTAATTCCAGATATAGCTATCAGGAAGTAGAGCCTAAATTATGTTGTTTGTCTTGAGGCATGGAAATGAAAATTGATGGCTGCAACTTAGCATCATATCGTCTATTATTGTTTTATGTTGTCTATGTGTGTGTCTGAAGAGGGGAAAAAGATGTGAATAAAACTGTCATGTTTTGTCAACTGTCATATCACGTATCAACTTGGAGTTCTCTGTGGTTGTGAAATAAGCTGGGTGGGGGTAGCTCCTGGGAAGGTTTCACTGTTTCTGTCATTTGTTTGTTTATTTTTATTTGCTTGTTGTTGTTGTTTGTTCAGACCGTAGCATAGTCTGACAATATTACTATAAATCTTGACTTATGTGTAGCTTTAACCCGTTCAGTGCTGGCGACCGAATATTTGGTTGGCTCTCCGTGTCATCCTCTTTGCCAGCGACCGAATATACTGACAGTCTATTTTTAGCATTTTTCATGGGGAATTACAGCAAGCAGAAGTGACGCAGAACACAGACACACAATCTACAATCCTTCCCCGATAATGAGATACTACGCAGTTTCTGTGATGTTCCTCCCAAAGTTTGCAAACAAAGCAATTAATAGGGGACCCCGTTTACGTAAACGCTCCGACAGCGAAAATGGCTGACATCGCCGAGCCGAGCACTTCAAGCAGACGACGCGCTTCCATTCCACTCTCCCTTGCCGTTTAACTTTTGCTCCAAAATTATTCTGACATCGAATCAGTTGATTCTTTGGTTGATTTTAGCGAGGACAGTGATGTTCATGGCGATGATGTGGCCAGAACAAGTGCACCGTGTGCCCTGACCGACTTCGACGACAGTGATAGTCTGTCAATCACGACTCGACTGTTGATCCTGCTTTCACGGCAGAGAAGAGGTGAGTGGTGCTGAGACTGAAAGCGGTAGTGATGGGGAGGGTGGGAGGGTGCCAGTAGTTAGCGGAAAAAGGCCTAGAGTTTCGAGAAGCAGGGGTGCAGGACGAAGAAGAGGGACAGCAGGAAGGGGGGTGGGGCAGGGGAGGGGGCGGGGTCCGGGGTGTGAGAAGAGGACGGACAGTGACTGATACTGCACGTTTCGACGGTCAGTTCATCGATGGGACAAACACAAGACCTGTGTCGTTTGAGTTTACAGGGGATGCGGGCATCAAAGTATCAACTGAGGGCTTTGGAGCTGTAGATTATTTCAAGTTGTTTCTCACACAAGATCTCCTTCAGAGGCTTGTGACTGAGACGAATAGGTACGCGCAGCAGATGATCATGGCTGCCAGTCAGAAGGAGGGGGGAATTTCTAAACATAGCTCACTGAGACAGTGGACAGACTGTTACCAACTCTGTGTGTGTGTGTGTGTGTGTATGTGTGTGTGTGTGTGTGTGTGTGTGTGTGTGTGTGTGTGTGTGTGTGTGTGTGTGTGTGTGTGTGTGTGTGTGTGTGTGATTGTGATAGTGGTGGTGATGTGGGAGTGGGGTGGTGGTGGTGGGTGGTGGTAATTATGTGTGTGTGTGTGTGTGTGTGTGTGTGTGTGTGTGTGTGTGTGTGTGTGTGTGTGTGTGTGTGTGTGTGGATGTGTTTGTGTTACTTATTTTGCTTGTTCATCCTGCTTATGGTGCAGTTATATATTTTGTCACATGTTACTTATTGCTGTGTATGTCTGTGTGTATGATTTCAGATACCTCTTCAGGCAGAACACCAGCTGTTCTGGTACCATCAAAGCCAACAGACTGGTGAAGGAGATGACTGACTTTGAGGTCACCAAAAAAGGGGACATGAAGGTGCTTCTCCTTGTTTCATGGAGTACCACACAAAACACAAATACTGACAGTAGTTGAGTCGGACATCCATAATCTATAAATAGTTTTATTTGTGCCTTTTTTTTTATTTCTTCATTTCTTCAGTGATGGGAACTCTTCTCTTTGAATTGGTGTGCCTTCAAAATAACATGGATTTAGGATTGCTTTTTGTTTCAGTTTGGAATGCATCATGCCACTTAGTGCAAAATTTCTGCAAATTTGGTGAGTACAAATAAAATATTTCACCAAAAATTCAAATGTTCATTTTTTATCTTTCTGTGAGTGTCATTTTGAAGAGAAATCATTTTGCTACAAACTTTATTCAACATGTTATTGTCTATTTTGTCTCCTTTAGCTTCAGGAATTTTTTATGAATTATTACCCTAATTCGCAAAATGCGCCCTGGCAATGGCGATGCACACTTTAATTACATCATCTGGCACTGTAAGGGTTAAAATCTAATAAGATTTTTTTGTTAATTTTAGACTGCTTTATCCAAATTAGAATTTAGTATAGAAACAAGTAATCGTTTCTTAAAGTTACTTGAAGTTTGGGATGAAAATGACTCATATCCTGATGAAATCTGGACAGACATAAAAAACACACTGACCAAAATCTCTGAAGAAAAACTAGGAAAAGAAGAGAAAAGGAAAAAAGCTAAGCCCTACATAAGTCAGGAAGTGATAGATCTGGCAGAAAAGAAAAGTCAAGCTCGAAAGCAGGGAGAGCGGGAAAAATACTCAGCACTGAAAAGGGAAATAAAAAGTAAAGTCAGAAGAGACAAAGCAAATTGGCTGGCACAAGAATGCAGTAAAATCAATGAACACAACGAAAACAGGAAGTCGAGGGAGCTCTTCAAACAAATAAAAAAAGTGAAAAAAACAAATTTCAAAGCAACAAACCAATGCATCAACAACAAGGATGGTCACACTCTGACTGAACCAGATGATGTCTTGGATAGGTGGAACGAATATGGCACATCACTTTTTGGCAAACCTGACAGCCATGAAAATAATTTAGAGCCAAATTTGGAATTGACCCCTGGAGATACGGAACCTGAACCTCTGCTCAGCGAAGTTGAATCTGCCATTAAAGATCTAAAATGCAGAAAGTCTCCTGGTCTTGACAATATTCCTGGAGAGTTGTTGAAACACTCAGGTGATGGTGGACTCAAAGTAATGCATCACTTATGCTGCAAGATATGGAAGACTTGTCAGTGGCCTACAGACTGGAAGCTCCAAGAATTTGTCATGTTACATAAGAGTGGAAATGTCAAAGACTGCAACAATTATAGAACAATTGCACTGATCAGTCATGCCAGTAAAATACTGCTGATAATAATTTTAAACAGGTTAAAGCCAAAAGTAGAGGAAGAGCTATCCGACTGTCAGGCAGGCTATAGGAAAAACAGGGGAACAATAGATATGCTGTTTGTACTCCAGATATTGATAGAAAAGATTAGAAACACAGACCAAGAGATGTTCATCGTTTTCATTGACTACAGCAAAGCGTTTGATAGCGTGATTCACCAAAGTCTTTTCCACTTCATGATCAAAATGGGTTTTCCAAGACATCTGGTTTCCCTCAGCTTCATTATATAATGATCAAAAAGCAACAATCAGATGGAATAATCAAAACTGCAAATTTTTTAACATCACTAAAGGGGTAAGGCAAGGTTGCATCCTGTCTCCACATCTCTTCAGCATATACACTGAACATATCATGAGAGAAGCAGACATAGAAGACATGGGAGTAAATATTGGTGGTAGAAACCTGTCAAATTTACGCTACGCAGATGACACAGGATTACTGGCAGACAACATTACAGGCTCTAGGAGGATCCTGTACAGGGTAGACCGGGTTGGAAAGGCAGCTGGGCTGGACTTAAATTCAAAGAAGACAAAGGTTATGCATGTTGCAGGCAAATATAACACTAGACAGGACCAGATCATGCTAAACCAAGTCCCTCTAGAAAATGTCAAGGACTTTAGATATTTAGGTTCAGTCAAGACACACGATGGAACATGCTCAAAAGACATAAAGATGAGAATTGGAATGGCCAAGAACAGTATGGTTCAATTGAACAATATTTGGAAAGACCACAGCATAACAGCAGACCTTAAGATAAAACTCTTAAAATGTCTTGTCTGGCCAGTGATGTTATACGGCTGCGAGGCATGGACAATGAAGAAAGAGGATGAAAGACGAGTGGAAGCAGCAGAGCTGTGGTTTTACCGAAGACTGCTGAGGGTCAAATGGACGGATAGGCGCTCAAATGAAAGCATACTGAATGAGTTGGGTACTACACGCAAGCTTCTAGTACTCATACAACGGAGGAAACTGAAATATGTTGGACACGCAATCCGTAATGAGAGAACAGACTTGATGTCCACTGTCCTCCAAGGTAAAGTGGAAGGAAAGAGAAACAGAGGACGGCCACCTGCATCACTTGCTAGAAACATCACAAACATCAGTGGCAAGAAACTCCAGGAGGTGGTCAGACTTAGCCAAGATCGAGAGTGCTGGAGGCAACTTGTGAGGACATCATGTGCAGCGGCCAACACTGTTCCCGGTGACGCCGACAGGTGAGACAGGTGAGATCCAAATTCACTACCAGGGACAATGAAATGGTTCTGGACTATAGATAATTGAGCAACAATTTACAAGTAGACAATTACATAAAAATGTAAACATACAAGCAAATAAATAAATGACAATTTTAAAGTACTAGTGTAATGAATAAGTACAAGTGTAATGAGTACTAATTATACCTGTTCCGTTTTGACCTTCAATGTCTGTGATGCACCTGACACCAATAGCGTATCTTTGTGAAGCTTCTTCAGTGAAGACACATCAAACTGAAACATCAACCATGGAATCAATTAAAGTTATTTATTCACTGTTTGGTCATGAAGCAGTAACATAATATTTAGATTCATTGAAACAGCCCCAGTTTATACCCTGAATCTGTCTTAACAATCTATAATAACTAAATAAGACAAATTCAAAATATACAGATTCACTTTACAATTAAACACCTATCTGATCATCCTGTCATAGCAGAAAGTTAGTTTGCTCCTGACATTTGAAAAGCCAAGTTGATAAAAGGCTAATAATTTTAACTAATTCCTGACAATTGCTCACTTTTAACATTTCCTTCAAAATGAGATGACACAATTTTCAGGAAGAGAGTTGTTCATCAAAAAAACAACAAAAAACAAAAAATTTCTAACAGATGTGTTTTCCTCAAGTTCTAAAAAATAATCAACCATATATATAGATAGATAGATAGATAGATAGAGAGAAAGATAGATAGATATTGCCAAAGTGCTAAGATCAAGAGAAAAGAGATTGACAAAGTGCATCTCATCTGAAATCATACCTGTTAAAAACAAAACAAGAAGGCCACAGGCTTTCTACAATTTCCCCTTTTTTTAAACGACAAAACAAATATGTTTTTAATACACACATTTCTAACTGCAAATCTCATGCAGCTGAGAAACTAAAACAGTATAGTTACTGAAAACTACATGTCACACACTACTTAGGGGACACATTATCTGACGTTCTTTGTTAAAGAATTTGCCTACATCATGTTTTTCCAAACCTGTTTGTAGTTTAAAGTTTATCACTTGCAGTTTAAAGTTAATCTTAAACATAGAATCAGTTCACTAGAAATTTGAGGAAGACTTTTTTTATATATACATGTAAGAAACAAAAATTGTTTGGGACAATATTATCTAACTTCTTCAATGTATATGCATCAGTATCAGCAGACCCATATTTTTTGCATGGACTTTGATGAATTTCTCCTCCCTGCTGAGATCAAATCGTAAATCCTCATAAGATATACTCTGAAAAACATAGATAAATGAAGTTATGTTTCACGCTTTTGTTCTTTATCTTATGCATGAAGTTCACTCCTTGAATTTTTAACAATTTTAATTGCATACTGTGTAATCATGAACATACACATGATCTTGAGTATCAATCACCGTAATCTTGAAGAAAGCCCAGATGCAATTATATGCTGCATGGAATGATAGACTGCTCCAACAGTAAAAAAGAATAGAGTTTCTTCAAAAAGTGCTGATTTTAGGCACTTTTTCTGATCAGTGTGATCCTGATCTTGGGATCTTGCTTTTCACAAATATCCTTTCATGACTGCTTAATAGTCCGTATTTTGGTAAAGATCCATCCATGATATACAGCTCAACAAAAGACAGATAGACATACACACCTCTCAATAAATAGGGAGATTAAAAAATGTGAAAATGAGAAGAGGGGGAGGCAAAGCAGGGACACATTATGTCAAGAAAAACGTAATTATCATATCCAACGATTTTGACCAAACTTGAGCTGACGTGGTTGAATCGATTCCTTGAAAAAAAAAAAATCTCAATAAGATCTGAGCAAATTTATGTGGACTTATTTATGGCAGCATAAGGTAATGATCCAAACAAACAAACAAACAAACCGCTTTCACAAAGTCTCAACTCACCGATCACAAAAAGGTAGAAAGAAACTCTAGGGAGAGCTAGACAACAGAAGGTCTTCAGAGAAGTAACCCCCTTTAGACAAGTGTTTCGGCCCTGAATTCCTTACACTCTCGGGGGGCCGGGCCACATCCAGGTCATGACTCCTGGATGCCCTTCTGCTGTTGTCTATTTTTATTTTTATTTTTCCCACGCCGGGGAGCGAACCTGGGCGATTCTGCGCTTCAGAACTGCGGTACGCGGTTTTACCAATGTGCTAACGGGGCACACATCATCTGTAGGGAATTTAATCCTTATGAAGTTCACTTTTGGTTCCTCCTTGCCCAGATCCAGCTTGAGCTCCTTTCTGCTGCCTCTGCCATCGCTTTAAGGGCTCTAGTCCTCTTCTTCCCAGAAATGGCGAGTTGTTTCATGAGATCATAAGCGGAGGTGCCCACAAACCCTCTTGCCCCGACCTCTATGGCGAAGATTTTGACCCGCAGACCTGCTTTCTTCAGGGTGCTGGCAAGACCGGCGTATTTTTCGGTCTTGTAGATATGTGCTTCTTCCATTCTGCTTTCGTATGGCACAGTGAGTTCTATCAGAATCACTTGTTTCGAGGAGTCAGAGTGGAGAGCGATGTCTGGTCTCATGCCTGTCTTGCTGATAACATCTGGGTAATTTCTCCACTCTGGGAGGTCTGCTGTACACTCCCAGTCGACTGCTCCATCCAGAAGACCCTTTGGCAATGTGCTGGTTGTCATAGCACTTTCGGGCCAGACCTGTTTCCCTCCTGCTTTGTAGAACGTTGTCATAGCAATTGGTGCGTTTGGGGTCATGGTTTTTTCGCTAACCACGTCTGTGATCACTTTCAGAACTTGGTTGTGCCTCCATGTATACCTTCCTTGGGCTAGCGCTACTTTGCAAGAGCTTAGGACATGTTCCACTGTTTGTTTCTTCTGACAGAGCGGACATGCTGGGTCGTCTGATTTCCCCCATTTCACTAAGTTTGCATTCGAGGGGAGCAGGTCATATACAGATCTGAGGAGGAAGCTTATCCTTAGAGGAGCCATGTGCCACATATCGTTCCAGCTGAGACTTCTTTGGAGTGCACTGTCCCATGTTGTCCATTGCCCCTGTTGACCTTGCTGGACTGCCTTCTGCACTCTTTTGACATCTTCTTCTTCCTTCAACTCCTGTATGATCATGTCTCTTTTTTCCTTCCCTTTGGCTTTGGACCACCACTGCATTTTTGTTGCTCCCAGTCCCTGTCTGTTGGTTTGCGTGTGCCCAATTATTTCTTTGATGCTGAGGTTTCTCTTGGCATTGTTTACAGCCTCTTGGACTTTCCACTTTCTGCCAGTTCTCAGCTTTGGATGAACTGATCTCACGATATTGTCTTCCGATTCCTCCAGCATGCTCAACAGTCTTGCTTTTCCAACTTTGTATTCCTCCACTATGGATTTGAGAGGTAGCTTCAGCATTGCTTGACGACAGTAGAATGCAACATCAGTGAGACCAGGTGGGACACCGAGCCATTTTCTTGTGTATTTGTTGATTTTGGCTTCCATTGCTTCGACTGTGCTGGTGCAAATGTCATAGATTAGCAGTGGCCACAGCAGCTTTGGTATCAGCATGAACTGTAGACACCAGACTTTGTATTTGCCTGGCAGTCCGCAGTTATCTATTTTCTTCAGTAATATATTATTTGAAAGGCTAAACCTTCAATCTTTATTTCTTTCAGAGAAGACATCATTAACTCTTACCAGTCCGCACAAAATTGCATGTTTTTAAGACTGTACTATGTACACTTATTATTTTTCCTTCTGTGAACCACAGATTATACATCAAATTAAAGCAAACTGAATGAAAATTCACACCATGCAACTTTTTTCCTTCATATAAACAAGAGTAAATACAATATTGCAGTTTGAACATAGTTTATTGCATACTGTTGTGGTGCTATTTTCAGCATACATAAAAGTCACTAAGATTAGTAAGAAGGGAAAAAAATGTGTTCAGTCTTTTTAACTGAAATTTGGCATTTTCTTGTAGAGCAATCAATTCTACACACACTCAACATGATTTTTCAGTATTCACATTCATGATCTTATTTCTTTGACATTAAATAAAAAATTGGCCATATGTGAAAAAAATTCAAAATGGCGACCATGAACAATAATGATCTGCCCATGAGATCACAATATTTTGTTCAATATATGCATATTATATACCAAAATAAAGGTATTTGAATGAATCTGTAAACTACATAATTTATTTGATATTAATGCAAAAAGGAAAAATCATACTGATTTCATATTAGATAGATATCATCTCGGCATAATTTCAGAAATATATATGTATGCATGAAAACAAAAATAAAAATCAAACAAGGAATTAATCCCTTTCATTTTGACTCATATCAGACTTTGTCTGAAAAGACCAATCCTTTTTACAACTTTCATTATGTTTAACAGTATGCACAGTTTGTTTTCTTTTCAATCAAATTAATATGCATCGGATGTGGGGAAACGCAGAACAGGAAGCGCTGACCATTTCCATACCAACCCAACAACAGCAATTTGACATCATGGACATCTAATTTGCAAACATATTTTTGTAAATGTCCTGCTGTTAGTGTTACAAAACTAAGTGTTTCTTTCAAAATTCAAGGTCATTCACAATATCAGTTTAGTTGGCATACATAATATGTTCACCATGGGTGAAAATAAACTGAAGACAAAAAAGTGGTTATCACTGATCTTACTGACCAGTCACTATTCCAGTCTTCCACCTTGCAGGCCCACACACACACACACAAATGCACGCAAGCATATACAAAAAGAATGGCAAATTTTAAAAAAACTGAACATACATACACCAACATTTCAACCACAAGCTCTCATGTACATGGCAATTTGCAAGACACACCATGTGTTGGAATATGATTGAAAAAGGTAAGTTCAAGTTCATGAATCAAGAACATTTCAAGTTTCAAATTCAATATTGTTGTCCTGTGTAAGGCTGACTTATCAATTTAAATTTGGGAAACAACCATTCTCATTTAACAGGATCTAGCTGAGTTGGAATGAACAAGGGTGACTAACTGACAGGATACTGATCTTAACAGTAATATCACAGGGGCCCCCCCTCTAGTTGGGAAAAGGTGGTTGGACCATATTGTTAGACTGGTAAGTAGGGTTTGCGTAATGAAGATCACACCATCCATGATTGGACTGGTTACTCAACATTTTCCACCGACCTCTAGGGGGGAGGGAGTGGTCGAGTGGTATTGTTACACCGGTAAGTAAGGTTTGCGTAATGAAGATCAGGCCATCCCATGATTAAACTGGTTACTCAACATTACGCTCACATTGTTCTTATCCAACTATAGAGGGTACAGAGGGTAGGTTATCTAGTACACAAAAGGTTTCAGCAAATACCAACATCCAAGCGAAAAGTCCAGAAAGTTGAAAAACAACCAGGGCCACTAGGCCAAAGACTGCTTAGTATTCAAATTTCGATGTCCAATGAAAGACAGGTGGGAAGGTTTGTGACAAAAACAATAGAAACGCACTGTATAAAAGCCATTAAGTCAATCACTATAGGAGAGAACCTTGAGTCAGCCATTGAGTCAGTGAGCGAGAGACATTTCAGCTTCCAACCTATCTTAGAGGTATGTAACCCACGTCTCATTTTATACTTTCGTTAGGGTAGGGATAGGAATAGGTAGTATGTTTGATTTTCCATGAAGCAAAGAGAGAGGGAATAGAGTAGGACATAAGAAAGTGTTCAGCATTCTAGTGATATGCAAGTTCTGATGATTCGTAGTGCATCTTAGGATTTTAGGAATATTAGGACCCAGGACAGTAGGAATGGTGAATCACGTTTATGCTGAAGTTGACTGATTAAATAAATACGTCGTAGTTATTAATTTATGTGTGGACTGCTTATGAGAATCATGTCTAGTGTGGTTAGTGCATTTCTTCTCGTCACTCTCCTTCCTTGTTGTGTGTGTGACTTCTAAGTAGAGAAACAATTCTTCATATACATCCCCAATTCATCTTCCTGTTATAGACGACACAACCCAAATACCCTTCCCACGATACATGGTGGTGATGCGATTCGAACCCCTCACCTAGGCTCTACTGTTTGTACTTAGAAAAGACAAAGCGTTTATATTGTAGGAAAGATAGGTTACGCATAAGACTCTAGGATAATTTCTTTACCCACTTCCTCTTTTCACTTGGTGTTACCATACTTAGTTCAGACGATGTCTCAACTTAACGAAGAGTCACAAACGCGTCCAATCACTCGTCTTTTTGCACAGACCCAAGAAAACAGTCAGGTACAAAGTACTAACAGTGATAGTGATCAAACCCGTGACAGTGTATTGCTCCATCCTCAACTAGCCAGTACAGCTGTTACTAGTACCAAACCTGTGACTCACTTGGATTTACCTGATTGTGACCACTCCCACTCAGATACCAAGGATGAAAACTTTGCCTTTACCCCAAGCCAAAATCCTTCCCATTTCTCTCGTTCTTCTAGTTGCACTGAAAGTAGTGTTCCAGAACCCACCTCTACCTATCCCTTATCCCCATCTATTGTTGTCAACTCTACTATCTCTACACACACTGCTGTTACTTCTTCTTCTGTCTCTGCTAACACGTACATTTCTTCTATGCATTCTCCCTCCACACCACACACCAGTCCTCAGCACCCTCCTGTATCCTCTCACTCATTCACCATGTCACAGAGTGCGGTAGAGTTTGTTGCTCGTCTTCAATACAATGTCTGTGATTCTATCAGCGAGCCTATCTTCAACTTAGGGCCTACCTTCACCGTAGCGTGTTACGCCTACTGCCCCCCTCCATCCCTCCATCCCCACCCTCCCACCCTCTGCGAGTCATTCATTCTCTGTTGTCCATTGTGGTCACTCGTGTGTGTGGTTTGTAAACACGGCTTTTGACGACTCAGTCTTCGCATAGTCAACATCTTATTTGTTCATTGACTAACGCCTTTATGCTTGGATACAGTGTTGAGACAAGTTACAGATGACTGTTGGGCAAGAACGTTCTATTATTGGCTATGATGCTACTAGTCTCATCAGATGATTGTTGGGCAAGGATGTTCTATTATTAGATATGATGCTACTAGTCTCATTCTTTCTTCGATATTGTGCAGTTTAGACGACGAATTCTCGTTCAACTTGTTTTTCAACTGGTTGCTGCCTTACACGCGTATCTAGTAACAGAGGATAGTCACAGACCTTGAGGCCTGTGTATCTATTCATTCAGTCACAAGGGTTCAATAATGGATACAGACAGCAATTTTGTCGTAGGGCCACATATGTTTAAGGCCACAACCGTCCACATTCCTGATCAGTTTATTTCTGAACCATTCACAGGCCAACCTTCTGAAGATATCGATCTATGGATCAAAACGTTCGAGTCTTACACCCTTGTCCATGGGTTGACAGATGATCAGAAAGCCCATCTCCTACCTCTTTTCCTTAAGGATCAAGCCCAAATCTGGTTCTATAGTTTAAGTTCAGAGCAGATTTCTTCTTACCACACTATTACTGATACTCTTTCAAAGAGATACAGGCCTCATGACTCCACAATATATCGCCAAGCAGTTTCGGGAGAGAAAGCAACTCCTACAAGAGTCAGTCGAAGAATATTTTGATTCTATGCGCTACCAGGGCCAACGACTAGGTAAAGACTCAAAAGATATAATGGAAACAATTGTCAATGGTCTCCGACCCTCGTTATCTAAATTTGTTATGTCACACAATCCTCACACCTTTGAAGATGCGTTCGACCTCGCCCGTACCGCATCTACCTTCACAGATAATGTTGATGACCGGGTAGAGATAGCTGTTGCCACCCTGGAGATTCAGCTGGATAAACTGCAAGATGACATTACTAGTACATGTATGTCACGCGGACAGACACAGCCCTACCGCCAACTTCAGTCACAAGACTGTCCTTCAGGTACGCAAAGGTGGCACCGCCCACCTGCAGGAAAACCGAGCAAACATGGTTCGCTCTTCAGGCGGCAGCTGTTACGGACAAATAACACCGGTCAAGTTCATATCCTCCAGATCGTTACTTCACGTGTAAATCATGTGGGGGTGATCGTCCCCTTACACATGTAGGTTTTGTCATGCATGATGTCAGTACTGCCATAAAGAAGGACACTTAGCACGTCATTGTTTCCGTCGTGCTAAACAGGGGATTCCCCATACTTTTACATTTCGTAAGATTGACAGGACAAGGAAAGGAAACTGACCAAAGTCACACACACACAACAAGGAAGGACAGTGACGAGAAGAAATGCATTAACCACCCCTTGAGTGCCGTGTCCATAAAATTTACGGAGCTCTCTGAGCCTTCTCTGGTGCCTACATACGTGAAATTCACCGAGGTAGTTTGAGGCATGTTTCAGCCTAATGTAAATGGGAGAGAAGCTCTGACTGATGTTGTCAGTCTCAGAGAGGATTCAGAAAAGTGACTGGCTTCCTTTACACGGCTTTTTGACCTATGCAACCCTCACCAGATTGGTTTTATTTATCTGAAAAGAGAAACTGGTTTTCAGCAAAAATGTTGACACCAGGACTGTCTTGCAATGCTGCATGTTTTCAGCCTTTGAAAGCATGTGAGTTGAGTCAAGAACTTACAAATGACTGTAGGATGATTCAGAAGACAAATCTAACACAAGAAGATGTTGAAAACAGCAGTAGTTAATGGCTGTTGATATGAAACTGTGCAGTAGACAGGCTCAACAGGAAGAAAAGTATTGATTTTTCGAGCCCCTGACATGAAGGTTCTCCCCCACCCCCACCCCAAGGATCCTGTTACAGGCAATACTGGCAGCTAGCCAACACTTTTCAGGGACATTGTAGAATTATATAAGCCACACTCTCAGTGAGTAGTGTTAATGGCAAGGGAAAGACTAGGGACAGGGTGATGGAGTCTGGTGGGGTGGGGGTGGGGGGGGAGCGTGCCTCAGGGGACCACTTGACCAGAGTCAAGCCACTCAGTGTACTAGCACACTGTGGCTCTTTGTAACTCATCAGCTGTCAGTGATCTCTTAGTAGGAAGTCTGACGAAGTCTGAATACTTTTAGATTTCATCAGGAGGGTCATATCTTCTATTTTTTCCTTTGTTTTTCTGCCTTCTATCGTGAGTGGGTATGAGTTTATTACGGGAATTTCCAAGAAATATTACAAATATGAAGCAATTTCAAGAAATTACTACATAAATCATCTGAAAATACATTTAGTCATGCCTAACGCACCATTCTGTGTAATTTCATGCATAGATTCCCATAAATATGGAAGCAACAGTTGTTTTAATGTACATGGTAGTGATGCAACATATTTTCCCTGGCACATGGAAAACACTGTGTGTCAAAAAACGTCGGCACTCAAGGGGTTAATCTTCTGTGTTGATCATAAAAAATAATTCAGCAGTTCTAAAATTAGCGCAGCGGAAATTTCCACTGCCGACAGCATCATAGGATTTCCATCGATGCTCTGAGGCGTGGATGTTTGGGGGGTAAGTCTGTTAATTCATAAAATGACAAGAGGAAATTTTCCTTCTAAAATCACGTTTAATCTAACATACTTACCGTGGCTCACAAATGCAACTAGCAGCAGCGGTTTGCCATTTCTGCCTCGTAACAATAAAGTCAGAAGGGACCGTAACTCTGAGAGTATCCATGTCTTGCACATGCACATGTGCTCTTCCTCTTTTCGAGGAAACCAAGACCCTGACTGTAAATGGAAGGAAACAGGAAGGCGGGGAGGATGGGAGGGACTCTGCGTGAGCCACGGTAAGTATGTTAGATTAAATGTAATTTTAGAAGCAAAGGGCGACACCTGTGAAAATTGAAAAACAGGAAAGGCTTGGGTCCAGGGGCCGCTGAGGCCCTGGTGGGGTGCAGGGGCAAAGCCCCGCTCGGGGGGTCTGGGGGGGCGAAGCCCCCCAGACGCTGACGCTTTAAATGCATTACAAAAGGAAAAATCCCCGTCTCCTGAAACTATTTTGAATGCAAGTTCCAATAATAAAATATTTATAAATTAAGGTATATATGTTTATTCTGAGGAAACCAACAATAAGTTAGATCTAAAGATCTCATAAAAAACAAAGTACAATGTTGTTCTCAAACTGAAAAAGCATTGATGGTTGTTAAGAGAAACTTATTATATCACTTACTTTCATTAGGTTACACAGAAGATCAATTGCAGGCAAGCACTTTCTGTAGAATTTTCAGCCCACATGAATACATGCAGTACTGAGCCAAAGTTAATGTGTCCAACTATCTTCAAAATCCAATTCAAAGTAATGGCCAAAGAAAATAGGTCCAGTTCATTAATAAATCAAAGTATGGCAATGTCCGGCAAAACAGCATCTATCATATAAATACTGATGGAATTTGATGAATAAATATCCAATAGGCATAAGCAACTGGTTTTACTTTTTTTCATTTCAAAAGCAAAGTTACACTAACAGCACAACTTGTTAGTTACTTGTCCAGCCTTGGAACTTTCTGAAATAGGCTATCAAGTTTCATTTGCCTTTTTTTGCCAGATTGAACTTTTTGTTGCTCAGGAAAGATACTTGGCTGCTCCTTTTCTGACTGCACAGTTTCCTGACAACTTTGAGGTGGGTCTGGATGCACTGCTTCTTGACACAGAGCAGACAATGGGGTGGCTGTGTCCCTCCTTGGTCAGAGTTAGTTGTAGTGGTGTGATGATCTGAAGGTGGCTGTGCTGCATCAAGGGTAGCCGTGCTGCTTCTAGAAGGACTACATGAATCTGTTGCTACTCTTTGCTTCTTGCTTTTTATGTATTCTCTGCAGGCAATACCTTTCTTATTCCTCAATGCTTTTGTCTTTTGAATTTGCTCTAGAGCATTAGCAAATTTTCTTTTCTTTTCAGAAAGTTGTCTCTCCTTTACTTTTTCCAGATGGGCTGTGTAGTTCGACTTGGCCTTCAGGATTTCTTTCCTAACTGTTGGTGAAATGCTCATGTTTGTGGATGATACCTGTTTTGATCTCAAACTTGATTTCACTATGGCTGTGGCCTCATAGTTTGACACAGTCAATTTTGCCCTATCTGTTCTAATTACATCATCCATGAGATTAAACGAGGCTTCAACCACAGGACCAGTTTCTTACACCACGTACCGAACGGGATGTCCGAGTCGTCCTTTTCGGTAAGCCATTCAAACCGCCACTTGTTTTAGGTCGCTTTTTCGACCTCAGTGACTTTAAGAACGTCGCATTTTTCCAGAAACGGCATCTCGAATTTTCACAGCTACAACAGTGCATTCAAAATGGCGGCAAGGCGGAAGTCGTCAAAACGTGGATCAGACATGGAAAAAACATGGATCGGAATCCATCCCGACTCGACCTCGTCGTTCTTTTTTACTATTTCATTTTTTTTTCTCTCTCGATATTTTAAAAAGCCTGAAACCTCCGGTTCGGAAATTTTAAAAAGCCGGAATTCCGGCTCCCAGCCGGAAAGGTGTCACCCTTGTAGAAGGAAAATTTCCTTTTAATTACACATACTATACCATGGCTCACAAATGCAGAATAGCACTACCCGGATGGAGGGCTTACCTGGTTAACGCCTGGAGGAATGGGACGAGTCAGGGCATGTGGCGGAGATGGGGTGTTGGGCCACCACAGCGGAAGCGATACCCCTGGATCCATCTTCGCGCAGACGGGAGACGCCACGCAGGTAAATTTAATGAACGTGCCCGGGGAATGCCAATACGCGGCGTCCAGGACACTCTGGATGCTGGCACTGTGGGTGACTGCCAGCGAAGAAGCCCATATTGCCAGCGAAGAAGCCCATGCTCTGATCTCATGGGGCCTCGGGGAAAAGACAGCCAGCTCTGAGCTCGACCTTGCATACGCAGCCTTGATGACTTCCCTCAGCCATCGTGAGATGGACGTGCGTCTAATGTCCTTCCTATAGCTTTCGTTGTAAGAGAGAAACAGGTGGCGCTGCTTCTGGCGAGAAGATTTCGTCCGCTTTCTATACACCCGCAGGGCACGAACAGGGCAGAGCATGCGGTCCGCGTTGTCCGGAGCAAGGGTAGATGTCGGGGGATGAATGGAGATGGTCGGAGAGGGAGAACCTGGCAACTGGTTCTTGGCCAAGAATTCCGGGAGTAGGCGGAGAGACATCGAGCCATCAGGTTCAAAAGCGACATCCCTGGGGAGTCCACTAAGGGCGTGCACTTCGCTGCAGCGCCTCCCTGACGCGAGAGAGACGAGAAAGGCCGTCTTGAAGGAGAGGAACTTGAGAGAACACTCCCTGATGGGCTCGTAAGGAGGGAGTCTCAGGGATGAGAGAACGAGAAAGAGATCCCACGCCGGGGGGTTCTGGCTTCCTGGAGAGAAGCCCCTCTGACAAGATCCCGCAGTAGAGGGTCGTCCGCAAAGGATGGACCATCCAACTGACTGATGGTGGTGCAGATGGCCACCCTATGTACCTTCACTGAGGAGGCCGAAAGCTTTTTCTCGGACGACAGAAAGTCGAGCTAGTTGGCCAACTGCAAGCGAGAGGGTGAATGGGGTGACACCGCATTTGAGGAGCACCAAGAGAGCCAGCCGTTCCAGTGGGCATTATACATCCCCTGTGTACCCGGTCTGTGGGCTTGCTCCATCGAGTCCCGCACAGCAGCCAGGCGTGAAGGTTTAGAACCTCTGGATTGCCGTGCGGAATGCCTGACCTGGGTTGAAGGAGGGACCGACCCGACACCGTGAGTTTTAGTGGCGGCACATGGGACAGGTGCAGAAGTTCCAGGTACCATGCTTGGGCTGGCCATCGAGGCGCCACAAGGATCAACGTGGCTGAGTCTTCCCTCGCCTTCCGCAGTACTTTCCCCAGAATGGGGAATGGGGGGAAGGCATAGCCCGCTAGGTTTGACCATGGGATGGACAGAGCATCTACAGCCCAGGCCGCCGGGTCCGGAACTGGAGAAACGTACAGAGGGAGGTGGTGATTGAACCTGGTGGCAAACAGGTCCACTTGTGGTTCGAACCATGCTGCCCACACTGGCTCCAGAACTGCATGGACCAGTGTCCATTCCGAGGGAAGAACCATGTGGGATCTGTTGAGAGAGTCCGCAAGTATGTTGATCTTCCCCGGGACATGCTTTGCTGAGAGCCGAATCGACTGTTCCTCGCACCAGAGGAGCTGTTCCGCTCTCCGAGATAGGGAGTGGGAGCGGGCACCCCCTTGCTTGTTGACGTAACAAGCTACTGTAGTGTTGTCCGTGTTGATCAATACGAACATGTTTTCCCTTAAGGGGAGAAACTCTCTGAGGGCCTGAAAAACTAGCCATGACTGGGAGCGCCATTTGGTCATCGATGATTGGAACCAAGGACCCAGGGGGACCGGAAGGTCCCACGGCTGCAGAGACTGTGACCAACATCTCCGGAATCCGCATTGGAATTGCTGCTTGAGGAGTCGACCCAGTGGCACCAGAGGTGCCAGCAACTCCATAAGACCCAGCAGGGAGGCCAGCTTTCTGGCCGGGGCGTGAGACTGAGAGAGCAGTTGGGCTAAGAGGCCCTGAAGGCGCAGTAAGCGCTGGGGAGTCGGGGACACCACCCACTTGGATGTGTCGAAGGACATGCCCAGGAACTAGAACTGTTTTGAAGGAGTGAGGTCCGACTTCTCCTCATTGTAAACAAAGCCCAGGTCGTGACAGAGTTGCAGGACCTGGGAAGCTTGTTATGCACACTGTTCCTTGGAGGAGTCGAGTAGAAGCCAATCGTCGAGATAGGCCTTGAGGCAGATACCCTTCCCCCGAACGTGCATGCACAGCTCCATCGCCACCTTCGTGAACAGCCAAGGGGCTGGTGCCAGACCGAAGGGCAGGGCCCTGAACTGGAAGATCCGGTTCCTCCAGACGAATCTGAGGTACTTCCTGTCCCTTGGGTGAATAAGGAGGTGGAAGTACGCATCCCTGAGGTCGATGGATATCCCCCAGTCGTCCGGGTGCAAGGCATCTCGGATCGACGTATGGGTTTCCATACGGAAGTGGAGGAAGTGGAGGAACCGGTTCAGGGGAGAGAGGTCCAGGACGGCCCTCCAGCCCCCCGAAGATTTGGGGACCACAAAGATGCAGCCATAAAATCCCAGGGACAAACGGGAGGAAACCTCCTCTGTGGCCCCCTTGGCTAGCATCGAAAGAACCTCCTGATCCAGGGCCTGCAAGGCCAAGTGATCTCAAGGAAGTGTGAAAGCAGGGAGAGAGGGCGTGAGAGGGGCCTTCCCTGGGCCCCAAGGAAGGTGGAACCCCGACCTGATCACCCGCAAGGCCCACGGGCTGGCGGGCAGCCTCTCCCAAGTGTCGATGTGTCAGGACAGACTGCCCACAGGATCTCCCGTGGGGGGTGATGGCCTCAGGCCGGGGGTGAGTCATTGGGGGTGAGCCGGCTGAGTAGAAGCCGGCTTTCGGGCCTTAGGTCGGGGAACCGACCGGCCCGTGTGCTGTTGCCTCTTCCTACGCCCTTGTGACCTGGAAGAGCCGTGAAACTTCGCCTGCGGGGGCCCGTGGGAAGAGTAGGCTGCTAGAGCCGGGCGCTTTGCCGCAGGGCGACAGGGTCCCAAATAGAGGGTGAGGTCCCTCCTGATGTCGGCCTGGTGTTTGAGTGTAGCCTGCATGTGGCTCCCGAAGAGGGAACCAGGCCGAAGGGGCACAACTCGCAAGGAGGCCTTGGCTGATGCAGAGCTGGTGACCGAGGATGCCGCAAGAACAGCATCCCGTCTCGCCATGACCGAGTTGAAATACATCCTGGCTAAGGCCTCAGTCGAACATTTAAGCCCTTCTGCCATGGCCTGGATAAAGGCCACGAAGGCGGAAGAGTCAGGCGACTGGCGTAGGGAGGACTCGTGGTCTGGGTCCTTAAGGGCGGACGCCAGGCCACCCAAGAAGGAGTCCATGGTGGAGGCTGCCATCAGCCCCCGCCTTGCATTCTCTTCCCATTCGGCCAGGCAGCGCTCCGGGAGGGAGATGTGCTGCTGCTGGGCCCAAGACCTCTCGTTCACTAACAGGAGGTCCTCCTGTGTGAGGGAGAGGGGTGACTCGGGGATGGCCTCATGGGCCATGAATGGCTTCCGTTGGAATGGGAGCGGCACTGGCTTCAGGAATTTCCTGAAGGGCAGGGCTCCCGGGAAGTCAGGCACGGATCCTGGGAGGAAGTCGTGTGCCGCTTCCCCCCTTGCGTTGTCTTGGACCCTCCATAGGCAATCGGCCACCATGTCCGACTCTTTGAGGAAAGAGGAGCGTGTGGCAGAGGTAGGAGGTGCACGGACGACGAGTTTGGCCAAGCTAGGGCAGGGAGCCTTGGCCTCTGGCACCGTGGACACGGCTGCAGGCGCGTGGGATGCCAGCCGGTCCATCGCCTCGGGGAAACAGAAGGATGTGGGGGCAGAGGCCTCATCCTCTGTGGCGGAGTCCGTGTCCTCTGGCCCGCCTATAGAGGAGGCAAGGGACCGCAGAGTGTCCGAATGGGATACCCCCGGGGGGGAATCCGACACCAGGGGCACCGGAGGGGCTGGCGAAGCTGAAGCCTGCGCCGGTGGGGCACCGGGCATAAAGCCGGGCCACCAAGTGCATCCCGCAGCCGAGGCTGGGGGGAATCCCATTGTTGGGAAGTGCTGGGGGAAGTGCTGCCATGGCGCCATGGGAGGCGCCATGGGCTGAGCCCAAGGGGTCCCAGGACCCTGACCCCAGGAAGGGGAGGGCCCAGCCCGCTGGTAATGGCCCCCGCGGGTCGGGGTTCTCCAGTGCCCAAGGGGCCAGCCTGCTGGGGGCCGCTTGGCATTTGCCAAGGCGACCAAGCACTCTGTCCGGAATGGAACAGAGACTTGCCAGCCTGCAGTGGGTCACTTGGCATTTGCCAAGGCGCCCAAGTGCTCTGTCTGGAATGGGACAGAGAGGTTGGAGCGGGGGCAGCAGCAGGCTGTCGGGGAGGAAGGGAGACAACCGGGGCGGACTGATGATCTGAAGCCCGTAATAGGGGCCATTTTCTGCCAAAGTGCTGGCCTTCCTGCCTCCCGAAGGAGACTCATACCCAGTTCTCCCTTCAGCCATAGGGGCTGAAACGGTATCAGCAGAACCGGAGTTGAGCTGTATGAAGGGGGTGAGCACAGAATCGACAGAACTGCAGTTGAGTCGCTAACCGTGATGGGCAGTGTTAAGGCTGCAAAATGATGAAAAGTCAACAGAGCCGCAGCTGAGTTGAGGGCTCGTGGTCACCGCAACGGAACCGTAGCTGAGTTGCGATGACTTGACGAGAGAATGAGAGAGAGAAGACGAAGAAGACGGAGGAGGGAGAGACAAAGATGAAGAGAGAGCGGGTTTTGGTGCATCGGTCGAACCACTGGTCTGTGGGTTGGAGAATTCGGTGGACGAAATCTTCTTAACCCTCGCTTTGCCACCCAAACGCTTCACATAAGTTTCTCCCTTAAACGAAAACATAGGCAAGACAACAGAAAACAGCAACGACAATCGATCGATTGCGAGCAAAATCGATAAATACTTATCTGCTCAGAGCGTACGAGACGAGCTGGAAGATGGCTGCCGAGAAAAGAGGAAGAGCACATGCACATGTGCAAGACATGGATACTCTCAGAGTTACGGTCCCTTCTGACTTTATTGTTACGAGGCAGAAATGGCAAACCGCTGCCGCTAGTTGCATTTGAGAGTCACGGTATAGTAGGCCTATGTGTAATTAAACTGTCATTTAGTGTCAAAATCTGTTATATTTGCTGTCAAAATATGTTACATTTCCACATGCTCCAGATTGGAATCTTTTACAATCACTCTGAAAACTCCATGTCTTTGAGAGACTGCAGATGAATGATGATGTAATGAAACTTGCTTCAGATATGAAGAAAGTTGAAGGGACCAAAACTGCTTCATATTCTACAATCCAATGATGGAAGCAGGAATTTAAAACTGGAAACAAGGGAATTCAAAAGTGTGAAAAAGGCGAACAATTCTGACAAGCCATAGCGACATGTAAAGAGAGCTTCAAATAAGTAATGTGGCAATGGGACTTCAGAGCACAAAAAGGCTGTTCATTGTATTATTCTAACCACTGTTGTCAATATTCTTCCTGCTAATACCGTTGTCACTTGCACATACTAATCAGAAATCACATTACCCAAAGTCACTCAAAAACAAACAGCCAGCACCCAAATACCGGAATCCAGAATGTCCTTCTCCTCCATGTCAACACCAGTCTTCACAAAACAAGGGTCGTAACTTTGTTTCTAGACGACCAAAAGACTTAGGTTTTGCTCGCCCTACAACCCTGTCCCTGCTTCCCTGTGACTTCTGTTTGTTTCTTTGCTTGAAGATAAGGCTCATGCAAGGGAGTTTTACCGCATCCAGAACCGTGCAAAAGCTGTAACATTAGAACTCAAGTTCAAGTTCATATTGCTTATAGCCCAGCTGACTACTAGAGCCATATCAGGGCTAACACCATGTCAAAAACGACAACCTGGTAAAGATAAAAGACAACAGTTAAAAACCATGCTCACCGTTAACCTTGCAAGTCTAAAATGCAATTAAAGAAAAACAGCCATAAAATCATATCAGGTGAAATCTATTGATCTCTTGTAAAAACTGGAATGTTGCATCAGGAGGGACATCTTCTCAGTATTTGAAGTTTCTCTGACAATATGGGAATTGCTTTTTTGGCACAGTTCAAGTTGATGTGTTAGAGTGTCTGCCAGACCATCACTTTGCAGAGTCTTGTCTTCCTCCAATTCAATTCATATTGCTTATAGCCCAGCCGACCACTAGAGCCATATCAGAGCTAACACCATATCAAAAAGAGTCTCTCCAGTTGGTTGATCAATTCTTCATGTCTTACCCGATCGAAAGCTTTGGTATAGTCAACAAAGCATAAATTTTATACAAATCCTTATTCATCTCAATTGACCTCTCTATGATAGTTCTTAGGATGTATATGGCACTAATAGTTCCTTTCCCTTCCACAAATCCACACTGTTCTTCTGCTATTTCTCTTTTGATTCTGTTCCTTGTCCTCATCATGATTATTCTTAACAGGATTTTTGTTACATGACTCAGCAAACTGACTGTGCGATGGAGTTCGCATTCTATAACCCCTGTCTTCTTTGGAAGTGCAACGAAAATTGATTTTAACATATCTTTGGGGATTTTTCCAGTGTCGTAAATTTCATTTAGGAGGATTGTTATTTTTTCTATGCCAAATTCCCCCAGGGCTTCAATCATCTCTGTAGTAATGTTGTCTGGTCCTGGGGCTTTTTCTGGTTTCATCTTTTTCAGTGCTGCTCTAACTTCATCTTTCATTATGGGTGGTCCTTCAAAGTTCTTTTTTATAATGTGTTCTTTGTTTCTGTCATCCTCAAAAAGGTCTTTGATGTACTCTCCCCATCTGTCTAATATTTTGTCTTTTTCCATGATAAGCGGTTAGGGCTATTGGCCGGTAATTGGATGGGTTGGATACATCTTTTCCAGGTTTAGGTATAGGGACATTCAGGGCTTTCCGCCATGAGAGAGGAAAGAATCCTGTCGTCCATATGTAATTGTACACTTTCAACAGAATTTCCAAACCCTTTTCCAGGAGATGCTTCACCAGTTGATAATGAACTTCATCCAAGCCAGGAGAAGAGTCCAGAGCAAGTCACAAGAGCGTCTTTTAATTCTCCTAATGTCAGTGGAAGATTGTACTCTTCCGTGTTATCAGAGACAAAGTTATAAGCTCTCTTTTCTTTCACCGATTTGTGTTTCCGAAAGACCGCCAATTTGTCTTCCTCCAATTTTGGATGGTCTTCGCAAGTAAATCCCAGTTAGCCTTGTGGAAATTCAGACGTTCCCGTAAGGATTCATGTTTTATGTTTGCATTTGTTAAGACGACTGAAAAACGGTCACTTCCAAGGAGATCATCGTGACGGATGAGCCATTATTTTCACACTGCTGTTTGCACATTTTCACACTGTTGTGTAAGGGTTTTGGCTCATTTTGCTTTTGTGGATTGGAGCATCCAGTGTTGTTTTCAGTATCTTTGTTTTTATTGGCTTAAATGAGAAATGTTTTGGGATTGGTTGTGAAGTTAAATCGTGGGGTGCGTGTTGAAAAATCTGTGAACTCAAATTCAGTTCTACAGAGATTGCCAGGTTGAGCAGTCGCGTTTCCTTGCTGATTGAAGAGAACAAAACGTCTGTTTTTGTCATAAGCTGCTAATGTGTTAGCAGGTAGGTGAATCTTTTATATTTTTGGAGATTACTAATTTTTGAACAAAAGTTTCCTTCTTGCAGCATTAATTTACCTTTGGATTTGTTGAGTGTTAGCACAAGAAATTTACTTTGCCAAAAATTGAGACTTGTAAAGATTATGAAGGAGCTAGTTGAATTGGCCTATTGTGAAACAAGTTATAGGAAAATCAGGATTCATGGATGAATGATAGATAAGGGAAACAGTTTGTTGTAAGCTTTTGAGGTGAAGAAACATAGTTGTGTAAAAGTGAAGTGAATAAAGTATCTTGGCAGTTAAGAGTTGTATTGAGTTGTAGTTCTTGATTTAATGTTTTATGAATTACTGTTTTGGGGTTTTGATCTTCGAATGATGTACAGTCAGTATGAATTTTTATGGACAATCTCTTTTGAAATATGAATGGCGAATTTTGTGTTAAATTCTTTATTGTAAGATATTTTTTTGTTTAACGGATATGAAGTCAAGTTAGTGGTTATCTTTTGGAAACTGATAGTCAGTGTAGAATATTTGCTGCAGCACTGTGAATGCAATTTGCCTGTGAGCTTTCAAAGGGCAAACAGTAATACTTTGGGATAAATGTTTTGGGATAAATGTCTGTCCACCATATATTTGGATATGGTGCGGCCATTGACCCCATACATTTTATTGGCATTTTTGTGGATGGAAGTACTTAGCGAATTCTTTACTATCTACAGCTTCTGATGTGGGGAGTTGTCTGGTCTGATTGGTTCATGACGGAGCCACATCGATACGAAAGAATAGTTTGAGGGGTGGATGCCTGATCCAGTCCCTGGTCCAAAGTTGTTAGGACTTTGCTGTATACCTGGGCGTGTCTGTTTAATGACGCCTCTGTGATTCGAAAACATATTTATATACAGTCATGAACTGAGAGCTGAACAATATTGATGGTGTGAAACTTGAATTGTGAGAACTGTCCAGGAAGTATTGGCGCAGTGAAAGATTCCTTGTGAAGGAAAAATAACTGAACTGAGTAAACGATTAACTGCCTTCTATTGCACAGTGGGCGTTGAACATTTATTTCTGGTTTTATGTGTTTGCTAATCCGTTCCTGTTTGGTTACAAAATATTGATCTGCTGTCTTGTTTACAGAGGTGGATGAGGTGACTGAATGGATAGTTGTGTGTGATTGGGGAAAACATAAAGAACACGCACCTACACACACAGAGTTTACTTCATACCTCTAGTCTTCTGTCTTTCATTCTCTTTCTGTCAGTCACTCATACACCGACTTCTGTAACGAGAGCTCTCTAATTATAATCCAAGATCAAAGAAGCATCAAACATCAATAAATCCAAACAGGAAAGCATAGGAGATCAATTATTTGGACAGGTCAAGTCTAATTCTGAGAAGCTATTTTCCTGCAGGAGACATCCAGCTTTAGTATACACACTACCCTAAAATCGCCCAACAGCAGAAAATGTCTTGAAAGTTCCTCAATCAGATCAACCAGTTCTTCTTTTGTGACAGGAGCAGACGGAGGTATACACAGAGAACAGATGGTTATAGTTTTGTGTAGAGATACCTTTGAACATTTCTCTTTCTAGTTTACTACTTTACTTTTCTTAAATGGAGATACTGATGAAACTGTGTTCCATTGTCCTAATAGTGTAACCCTGTGGTTTTAACACTTGTTCAGATTTTTGCAATGAGAACAATGTAGAATGTAAATGCATCCTTTTGTCTTATTCTTTTTCCATAAAAATGGAGGAAAGATTGTTAGAATGTCTTCCTGTATATTTTGTTTACCTATAACAGTGGATTTTTCTATTTCGATATGGACAGTATTTTGTTTTGTTTTTTGCCAATGGATCTTTTACATGTCCAAAGTGCATGCTACACAAAGGACCTATGGCATGCTTATAGTGAAAAAATTGCTCCCAGACATAGACAATTACTCATGTCTAGTGGAGTGGGGAGAAACATCTCTGTCTGACCCATAAAAAAAAACCGAGTTTCATGTGTCCTATGAAGGTGCTTTATCCACAGGGCACACACTCCAATAAATTTGTTCTTTTTGCTGCTGCAGTCCATGGCCCGTGTGTAGGTCTATCAATCATTAGGATTGAAACAGTACACATTACACATTTACATAGCACAGAAACCAATAAAACATTTGTGTTTGTAGTGATAAAGCTAGACTAAGATCATCAGTGACAGTGTACAGTATCCAGTCTCCATATTCATGACTGATGATAGTACTTACACCCTTTGGCACCTGAAGCAGCCACAATTCCTTGGACTGGCCACTTTCTGTTACATCATCAACTTGGTGCAAATCCTCTGCCATGGAGATGAAATTGTTGGGTTCTTTTGATTTCGTTTTCATTAGAACAACTGTCAGGCCCTCTCTGTTTAAAAGCACCTGCAAAAATTAAGTAACAAATAACAGCAGGGAGGTCAGAATATCAAATAAGCACTTAAAAATCCCTTCTGACATGTCAGTGTTCAGTGGTTCATGGAAACATAAAAACATCTTGCATTTACACAAACTGATGACAAAAGTATGCAGACTGTGCAGCAATATAACAACTGAACAGTGTACCCAAATAATGTGCATATGTGCATCCAAAGAACATAACTTGAAACACAAATAAAAACAAGACAAAAACCAACCAACCAACAAACAAAAAGACCAACAAACTAACCAAAACCACAACACGTTTCCCAGGTAATATGAAATATCTCCCTTCGAAAAAAAAAAAAAAAAAAGATTTAAAGAACATAGCTGTGATAAGATTAAATATTTTCCTTTAACCCATTCAGTGCCGGTGACCGAATATATGGTTGGCTCTCTATGTCATCATCCTTGCCAGCGACCGAATATTCTGACAGTCTATTTTTAGCATTTTTCACGGGGAATTACGGCAAGTGGTAGTGATGCAGAACACAAGTACACAAGCTAGAATCCCTCCTTCCATGACGATCCTCCCAAAGTTTGTAAACAAAGCAATTACATTTCCTGTCTTTCCGGAGTGTTGTCATCTACAGCCTGCTTGCCACAGGTCTGGGCGGTTCTCCTGATGCACAGCCAGAGCGCGATCCTAGCCACGCAGAAGACTTGGTGCGCCTCCAGGAGTGGCATTTTCCATTGCAAGTGCCCCAGACAGAAAGAAAAGGAGCCAAAACCTCCAAGCGTTGCAAAGTTTGCAGCAGCAGGGAGATAAAAAAGGTCTCCACCAACTGTTGCCTCTCCTGCCCCAGCAAACCTGGACTGTGTGCTTCTCCTTGCTTCATGGAGTACCACACAAAGCTCAAGCACTGGCTTGAAGATTAGTTTGTGGAGATGCTGACAGTAGCTGAGTCGGACATCTGTACACTGTAAATAGTTTTTCTTTTTATATCTTTTTTTATTTCTTCATTTCTTCAGTGATAGGAACTTTTCTCTTTGAATTGGTGTGCCTTCAAAATAACATGGATTTAGGATTGCTTTCTGTTTCACTTTGGAATGTATCATGCCACTGAGTGAGTGCAAATACAATATTTCACCAAAAATTCAAATGTTCATTTTTTTGTCTTTCTGTGAGCATCATTTTGAAGAAAAATCATTTTGCTACAAATTTTATTCAACATGTTATTGTCTATTTTGTCTCCTTTAGCTTCACGAATTTTTTATGAATTATTACCCTAATTCGCAAAATGCGCCCTGACCATGGCGATGCACACTTTAATTACATCATCTGGCACTGGAAGGGTTAAACAAATGATTAAAAAGGACCATTAAGAAGCATAGATCTATATGATAATGCTTTTGAAACGGCCTTCATTCTACTATATCAAAATCCAACTAGTCTGGATTAGAAAGAAAAACACTGAATACTAACAAAACAAAGTTATGCACATGGTCAGAAAAGAAGGCCAGGAACATCCAAACATTCAAATAAAAAAACAGAAAATGTCCAACATTTCAAGTGTCTAAGACCTGTAAAAACAAAGACCTGTAAAAACAAAGGACGGCTCCTGCTCCAAAGATGTCAAAACCAGAATTGGCATGGCAAAACAAAAAATGGTCCACTTAAACAACATATGAAAAGACAGAGGCCTTCCAAAAATTTAAAACTAAGAATCCTGAAAATTTTGATTTGGCCTGTTCGGGGGCGCATGCGTGGAAAATGGCGGCGTTTTTCAGTTCAGCGTTAGGGAATTAGGGAAATTGAAGTCATATTATATATATTATTTAACTTTGTGAAAGATTGTGCATATTTACTTGTATTAGTGAAGGCTGTCAGTGCTGCTGATAGCTAGAACGTGCTTCCAGGACATTATTAGATAGCAACAGTGTTGTGTTGTTGGAGCACGCACAGTACTCAGTATTCACTCTTACTTACGTTCACAGTTTCATTTTTCGTTTTTTCATTACTAACCAAAGTTTTTGTCAGACTGTAAGTATACTGCTCAATAGTTAGTACAATTGTAGTTTTATTACTTAGAAAGGGTAAACTAAAATGTCCTGCAAGGGTCGTGGAGGTAGAGTGGAAATCAGGGTCGCGTGGGGAAAGGGCAAAGAGGAAGGAGCAAAATAGAGGAATTAGGTACATGGCAATGTACGGTGTGCGACACCCCTAGCGAGGGACCTAGAGACCTTGAGTGTTTTGTCTTAAACAGTGGACACACCAGAAGTGCGCCCAAATGAAGGACGAAATGTATGATACACTGAACTGCCCGAATGTGCAGTATGTTTGTTTAAATGCATGGACAGTCAGGACATACAATCGCGTTCAGATGTCCGCCTAGACAAACTGTTGCAAATGGTTTATGATCTGACCAAACAGGTGAAGGATCTAGAGCAAGGGCTAGGAGGAGAAAGCTTGGACAAGAAAATTGATGAGGCAGTGAGTAAGAAAGTTGAGGAGGCGATGGAGGAGAGAGAAGAGAAAGAAAAAAGAAAGATGAATGTGATCATAGTGGGTGTTAGAGAGAGCTCTGAAGATAGTGCAGAGGATAGGAAGAAAGACAACTTGAAGGCTGCCAAAACGATTCTGGGAAAAAAAACAAAGATAGAAGACAATGATGTGAAAGAGCCTGTCAGACTGGGAAAGGTGGGAGGAAATAGGCCCAGGATGTTGAAGGTAACCATGACAAATGAGGAAAAGAAGAAAGAAGTAGTGAGAAAGTCTCCTGAGCTGAATGCCGGAGTGACAGATCTGACAAAAAAAATCAACCATGACTACACTCCCAAACAAAGACAAAAGTACAAAGAGCTGAGAGAAGAACTGATTAGAAGAAGGGATGAGGGCGAACAGAACATAGTAATCAGGAATGGACAGATTGTGACTGTGAGTTCCAGGCCAAGAGGAGCAGAGGGTGGGAAAGGGCCAACAGGAAGTGGGAGGGAGAAAGCTACATATTGAACCGACAAAGGAGATCATGTACATAATGTAAATAGAAGTGAACATGTAACTCAGGAAGAGTGCATTGTTGTATACTCAAATGTTGACAGTTTGTTAAACAAAAAAGATGAGTTTTTGGCCCTCATAGATGATTTAAAACCAAGTGTGATTGGGCTGACAGAAATCAAGCCGAAGAATGTGAGAGATTTTATTGAGAATCAATATTCTTTTCCTAATTTTGATATGTTTGTGTCAAAAAATCCCCAAAGGGGAGTTGTATTATATACTGAAAAAAGGTTAAATGCAAGAGAGTGTGAAGAGTTAAATAATGAAGACCTTGAAGAAAGTGTGTGGTGCTCTTTTAGTGGTGCTAATGGTGAAGAAGTATTGTTAGGATGTATATATCGAAGTCCTAATACAAGCACAGTAGAAAATGACAAAAAGCTGTTTGATGTTTTAAAATCTGATAAACTTAATAAGTATGATAAGATTTGTATTGTTGGTGACTTTAACTTTCCAAATGTTGGTTGGGATGGAGAGTGGAGAGGTGATAAAAGTGACAAAGTAATTGAGAATTTACATGATGCATTTTTAATTCAAAAGGTATCAGAACCTACTCGCAGAAGGAAAGGACAAATTCCTTCTCTGGATGACGGTACTAGTAAATGAAGAAAACTTAATCTCAGATATAGAGCACTTACAACCGGTTGGTAAAAGTGACCACGACGTATTGAAATTCAAATTGTATGTCTCAATCTATAATGCACCTATAGTAGACAAATACAAGTATGATTTTAATAAGGGTGATTACAGAAAACTTAATAATATTGTAAAGGATGAAGATTGGAGTGACTTGGTCAATATGGATGTTGAGAGTGCTTGGGGTATGATAAAAAAAAAGTGTTAAATGATGGTGTTGAGGAATATGTCCCAAAAGTTAAAGTTAGTAATCATAAACATTTCAGACCTATATGGTTAGATAAAAAAGCTCTGAGGAAAATTAAAAAGAAGTATAATACATATAAAAGATATTTGAGAACCAAAAAAGGTAGTGATTATGATAGATATATAACAGTAAGAAACGAATGTGCCAAATTGTTGAAGAAAACCAGAAAAGAGTATGAGAAAAATATTGCTAAGGAAAGTAAAAGTAACCCGAAAAAATTTTGGAAATATACTGTACAAGAAAGGACAAAAGTTAATACAGGTATTAGCCCCTTAAAAACCAATGATGGAAAACTGGTTGTTACAGATAAAGACAAAGCTGAAGTTTTAAATAAATTTTTTGCAAGCGTTTTTACAACAGAAGATATCAGTACATTACCAGATTTAATAGAAAATTCAAAGTCAAATGGTATATCATTATGTGATATCAGAGTTACTCCAACTGCGGTAGAAAAAAAGTTACAGGAACTAAACCCGAATAAAGCTAAAGGACCAGATTTGATATCCCCTAGGATACTAAAGGAAGTAAGTAAAGAACTTGCAAAGCCACTTTGTATATTATTTAATAAGTCCTTAGAATCAGGTGAGTTACCAAAGGATTGGAAAACAGCCGATGTTAAAGCCTTGTTTAAGAAAGGAAATAGGAGTGACGCTGGGAACTATAGACCTGTAAGTTTAACTTGTATTGTTTGTAAAGTACTGGAATCACTAGTAAGAGATTGTATCATTTCTCACTTTGAAAGTAATAAATTTTATGCAAAATGTCAACATGGATTTAGAGGGAAAAGATCCTGTGTAACCCAATTATTATAAGTTATGGAGGATTTCACCAATATAATGGACAATGGGGACCCCTTTGATATCGTGTATCTTGATTTTAGAAAAGCTTTTGATTCTGTACCTCACGAAAGACTGCTCATAAAATTAGCATCTTATGGTATTACAGGAAATACACTCAAATGGATCCAAAAATTTTTGTATGATCGAAAGCAGAGGGTAAAGGTAGGAAATGCTGAATCAGAAGAAACAAAAGTAAAAAGCGGGATCCCTCAGGGCAGTGTTCTGGGTCCAATCTTGTTTACAGTATTTATAAATAACTTACCTGATTCACTGCACTGTACTTGCAAAATTTTTGCTGACGATACAAAACTATATGACAAGGTTGCCAATGTTAATTTAATTCAACAGGACTTGCTAATACTACAAAACTGGTCAGATACTTGGAATTTATATTTTAATGTTTCAAAATGCCATGTAATGCATGTTGGTAAGAAGAATATTAGACGAGAGTATTTCATGAAAATTGGAAATGATGTACAGAAAATTAGTGTGTGTGAAACGGAGAAAGACTTGGGAGTTACATTTGATAGTGAATTATCCTTTGACCTGCACATTAAAAGAGTAGCAAATAGGGCTAACCAAATGATAGGAATTATCAAAAGAACATTTTTGTACATGAATAAACATACATTTTTAATGTTGTATAAGGCTTTTGTTAGACCACATTTAGAATACGCAAGTGTTGTTTGGAATCCGTATTTGATAAGACAGTCAAAAATGATTGAAAATGTACAAAGAAGGGCAACTAGGTTGCTTATTGAGTGTAAAAATATGAGTTATGAAGAAAGGCTTAAGTTTTTAAAACTTCATTCACTGAAAGGTAGGAGGGTTAGGGGGGGATTTAATACAGGTATACAAAATAATGAATGGAATGGATAAGCTATCAGTTGAAACATTTTTTTCCTTTCCACAAGCTAGTATAACAAGGAATGCTGAAGGTAAAATATTTGTTAAACACAGAAATACTAACACAAGAGCGTTTTGTTTTTCTAACAGAATTGTTAAATTGTGGAATAAAATTCCTTTTGAAATTAAATTTACTAAGTAACAGCATTAACAAATTCAAAAATTTCCTGGACGATGACACAGAATTCAAAATTTTATTTAAAAAAATAGACTGAAGCAGATTTGCTCAAGTATGAATATTAAGGCATGCTTTTCAGACCCCGAAGAAGAAAGCGTAAAACAAAAAAGATAGGGCGTTAAAAGGCCAGAAGGCCTAGGCTACGAGCCAGCCCTCAGCTACTACTACTACTACTACTACTAATGTATGCTTGCAAAGCCTGGACACTAAGGAAACATGAAGAAAATAAAACCGATGCAGCAGAAATGTGGCTCTTTAGACCACTTCTCAGAGTCAAATGGACAGACAAAAGAACAAACAATAGCATGTTGAAGGAACTGAATGTCAGGTGCCAGCTGCTGACATGAAAGAGATCAACAAAAGAATGCTGAAATACGCTGAAATACGTAGGTCTTGCTATCAGAAACAGCAAAACAGATCTGATGTCAACGGTCTTGCAGGGGAAAGTTGAGACGAGGAGAACAAAGAGACCACTGCACACCTCTTATTTCAACAACATCTCTAAGGAGGTCACCCACAGATGTCTCAATCATGTTACCTGGAGAAAACTTGCTGCGTCAAGCGTGGCTCCTACAGCCGATGCCGGCGAGGGAGATAGATGAAGATGATGTGTGGTGATGACACAGTATATTCCATCACCATCATCATCATGTGACTTTCCATGTGGCACAGGCAACCATAATCCTCCATACAAATCTTATCTTTTGTAGAACTTTGCAAGTATGTCTTCTATCCTTCCTGTCCTCATCAGCTCTGCAAAACTAATATTTTCTCCATGGGTCTACGGGTGCTCTTTTTCTCTCTAGCTTTCCTGTTCTGATTGGGTGCTGAAATTTCTCTTGCATCATAAACTGTCCCATACATGTATATATGCTGCTTGTCTTTTCTTTATCTTCTTCATAACTGTTCTTTTTCAATTTTCTGTTTGCTGCTTTCAAGATTGTATGTACTTTGTTTTCATTGCTGTCCATAGAACTCTTAACATTCTCCTTAGAAACCACACTGCAGCTGCCTCAATCTTGTTCTGACCTTGCATGCTGATTGTCCAGGCTTTACATCCACACAACATACTGAATAATTTTCTTCCTGATGTTAACTGATGGGCATTTGTTAGTAAGAATGCTTTTCATTTTCTTGAATGCTGGTTTAGCTTGGCCATTTCTGCTGGACATTTCTAAAGTGCATCTGCCGTCTGATAAAATGACAATTCCCAGATTCTTAAACTTATCAGTTTGTGTTAGTGTTCTGCCATTTGCTAATATTTTACATGGGAGGATTTTTTCCTTTTTTTACTGATTACCATGACATCAGTTTTTTTGTTTTTTTAATTTATAATTATTTAGCTCTTGCCCTTTATTTCTGCTTTCTATTTCTATTATATTCACAAGATTTTGTAGGGCTTTTTCATTTTCTGCAGTAAGAACAGTGTCATCTGTATAATGAAGATTGTTTATTATTTCCCCTCCTTCATGTTTATTATTCCCCCTCATTTCATGTTTATCATTTCCCCTCATTTCATGTTAACACCATTTTAAAACTAAACTACTTTCGAAGTTACAGTTAAAAGAATGTCATTTTTGAACAAAACATTTGACAATGTCCAGGAAATGTAAAACAAAAATTTATACTAGCTGTTCAAATCAAATCTGTTGTTTCTTTATCAGTCTCCTTGGTATGCACTCTTGAAACAAGCATCTAGTGGATCAGTGTCCGTTGGAAGTGCGTCATTTACACACATTACACACATAATGGTCATGAGAGCAGCACACAACTGACGGACAAACATCACATGTGTAGGTGCCGACTTCAAAGCAAAATTTTTTCAAGTACGAAGCTGTCTATTTTTAATTAGTCTGCTTTTGAATATGAAGAAATGTAGGTAAAAAGAATAGATCTATAGAAGAACTGTATAGATTAATATGATCACAGATGATAAAATGAGATGAACATTCCATCCTGATATGATCATCTCATTTATGTTTATAAGGAAAACCCCATTATTCAAACGTTGTTTTGTTATCATTATTTACCATTATAGTGTAAACAACTCCAGTTTTACTTAATGTATTTTTCCAATCTTTTATTAGTCCACAGTTTTGCAGTGCACAGCTTACATAGAACCGATACAGTTAGACCGTTGTGAGGCATGGACAATCAACAAGCAAAGCCAGAACAAGACTGAGGCAGCCGAAATGTGGTTTCTAACAATATTGAGAGTTCCATGGACAGTAAAGAAAACAAACAAGACAGTCTTGATAGAACCAGATACAAGATCAAATATAAGGTTTTGTTTCATTTTGTTTTGTTGAGTTTAAAGTCGTACCTCTCTCAGAGTAGGCCTATATGAGGACTTGTTATTTATAAGATTGTTGCTCAAAGAAGTCCAAAACATTTCAGTTGCATTGTGAGATAGGTCCTACTGAGGCTGTTGTGGATTCTGCTGAAATATTGTTACTGATGTATAGATCAAAGATTAGGAAAAGACAAGCAACATTAATAGAACGTTTTATGAGGAAAGGGGAATTGGAGCACCTGGTCATAACAAGAAACCTCAAGGGAAGGAGAACACTAGGTAGACCCAGGGAGGAAATATCAGACGGACTGGCAAGGTGGCTGAGGACAGAGAGGGTGGAAGATGTACCTGCAGCGACAAGGGATAGACATTCGTATGGAGGGCCATGATTGCCATAGCCATGCGGCAGGGCACATAATGATGATACTGATACACATCAGTATCATCATTATGTGCCCTGCCGATCATATGTAGGCCTATAGTGATCATTACCAGTATCATAATCTGCAAATCTAAAGTTAAAAACATGCACACATTTTAACTTTTAAGGGTGTTTATTCATTTTAAACTGTAATGAATTACTGCATAATAAATTACCTTAATAAGTAGGCTAATTAGTAACATATTTTTATAATTTTAATGTGATTTTTACCTTGAGGCTTTGCACGGCAATTTTCAAGTCAGACATTTTATCACTTTTGAAGTTATAAGGATTTAGAGAATCTCCCTTCATTTTTGTCAATTAATTAATCAATCAATTAGGCCTACTAACAGTGCAAAGATCCAGTGTCGACTGACTTATGAAAGCCGTGGTTATCTTGCCTTGGGCAAACAATCGGCTCAGCCTTTCCTAAGTTACAGTAGGCCTATCTGTCATAAAGAAACCACAGACATGTGCCGATGTGGTCATATTTCCTGCTATGTATTATGTAATCCAAAGTTGAAAGTAGTAAAACTTTTTTCTTAAGTTTAAATCAAAACTTTTGTCACACTCACACACAACCCATCAAAGAACTTCCACACCATTTCAGTGGGGTTTTTCTTTTTGATTTTACATATCAAATAGAAATATCTGATTTTTACTGTTAACATATAGGTATATATAGGTATGTCACAATCGGCGATTACGCGTGCGCGAAAACTACAGCGGAAGATTGTGACCGGCGTGGCGGCACATGTGAGAGGGTAGGCAAACAATCGCTGTTTGCTTCGTTAATGTATTCATGTGTCCGATAATTACCGATCTGAATACCGAAGTCCGTACTTTTCCCATAATGATCGGGTCATTTTCACGAGCTTCCTCTGATTTGCTGACGTGGCAGTGTTGGTGTGACTTTTGGTGTTTGCGGCCGTATCTCCCAAACTTACAGGTATGAATATTAATTCAAGTGAATTAATTACCAATAAGAACATGCATTTTCCTGCTTATGTGTAAACTTTGGTGCAGTTGTATTGTCAGAAAAACATTTTAGGCCATATTACAGATAGTGGGTGTGGTGACCGTTGTTATTGCGCATAATTGCCTTGTTCACAATGGGCGCAAGACTTTTTAGTGCCGATTAACCGTTTTCTTTTTGTCATACCAGCTGAACCTATTGGAATAATTTCTTCATTTTTCACGACATACAAGACAATGCATTTTTAGTGTACTGTGTAAAATTTGGTGAAAAATTATTGTCAAATACTGGAAATACAAGCTTCAGTTTGACGCTGGTTGTCAGTCTGAGTCTAGCTGACTCAGCAAACTGTGTCGATGGGCAGCCGAACTTCGAAGGTCTGCTGCCCCTCATTATGATTATCAGCTTCTAGACTTCTGGACTTCAGATTGTCAGATTGGATAAGATTAAAACTCACTACTACTAACTAGGCAAGTTTAGCAAGAATCATAGTGTAGATCTAAATAGGACTACAATAGTTAAGGATGGTGAGGGACAATGGATATTGGTCATGTAGTAGTGTCTCATCTCCTGATATGTGTACACCCACACAACAGTCTTGATGACTGATGTTTGACAGATGCAGCTCAGTGACAACACACACTCACACACACTCACTACACACACACACACACAGAGTAAATACCCAAAGGTGTGATGAGCCGATGCACAGTAATGCTGAACTTCTAAATTTAATATTATCACACTGAAAAAAATCTTGAATTTTCCAAATATAAAGCCTAGGTACAATGATTAAGATTAATGCTTTAAATGTGATCTTTTTTTTATTTCAAATATTCAATATATGCCTTTTAAATTGGTGTGTGTCCAACTGAGCTTAGGCCTATAGGCCTACTGCATTAATGTATGGGCATGACAAACCTCCATCTTTTTTCACTTTTAGTTTGTTTTGTTCCTGTCTAAAGTGCACAAGGATGCTTTGATATGGACTGTTGGCACTGTATAGGTCTAAATACAATGATTATTAGGTGCTAGTAATTGTGATAACTAGTAGTAGTAGTCCTTGTCTGTCATTACTGTTACTGTTGTCATTTAAATGTCCAATAGTGGGTAAGGTCTTTATTCATCCAGATAAAATGAGTGACTCCGATGCCACCCTCCCCCCACCTGGGTATGAGTGGGATGACTCTGAATGTTTCATCGTGCAGTCACAGACTGATGCCATTGTAAGTGGATATTTTGATAATTTTTGTGCAAGACTGACATATGTAGGCCTGTACAGTCAGTCAGCTCATCTTCTCTTGCTGTGTTGATTCACTTAACACATGTTTTAGGATTGTCTCATCTTAATGGTAAATAAAACAGATGCATGAAGTTCTCAAAACAAAAGCTTCTGATGGTGATAAAATGTCATCTTAAGTCAGCTTGAGCATTGTGCTTTCCATTTCTCACACCATCTCTTTGGAATTCACTGTCAGTTGAACCAAAGGATCTGTCAGGTCTTTCTCACTTGACCTGCCTGTTCCACAAGTCAATTGTCATGATATATATATGCACTACCACTTTCTATCTACTGGTCATGTCCTGCTGTGCAATAATTCATGTTTGTACACATATTGAGTGAGTTTGAAAAGAAAACTTTATTACCAGAGGTTTGCTCTGTAGCCTATATAATGTACGTAGGCTATTTATTATTCTCATTATTTCTTTGGGTTTTGGCATTTTAAATGGGAGAGGTGGTTTTAATGCATGAAGTCTTCATAATTGTATCTCTCACATGAATACATGTACACTAGAGACAGAATAGCACGTATACATTTGCTTAAATGGAACTTTTGAAGACATTGGCATTTGAGAAAAGAATGGTTTTCAGGACAAGAGCCCTCCAGCCTTAAACACTATTAATGATAATGCCAATAATCATCAGGGATATAGTGGGTTGGGCTTTAAACACTATTAATGATAATGCCAATAATCATCAGGGATACATAGCCACCCTTTCATATGAATTTAATGATGTGGAGCAATCATTTTCATCACTGTATCAGATGGAGAGGAGGAAATGGCATAGTTGTACTGAGAAGAACAGTGACTTGTATGCTGCATGTATTTAGCAAAAAATTCTTGGGAGAGGTCAACAGCAAAATGTCAAGAGAAGCCTTCCTGTCAAGCGTGTACACTCTAAGAAGACTGGGGTGTGTCTAGGTAATGACACTTGGATACCCTTCATGTATAATCTTTAGTTTTTTTAATTTTTGTTATTGTTTAAGATTTTCATTTGACATGTTTGGTTTTACACAGATGACTTTCACGATTCCATTCTTACAATGTCTGCACATTTTTGTAATCTCTTCATTTAGCAAGCTGTAAATGTGACTATGGATTCTGTGCTTTTTTGTGTATGTGTGGACTATTTGTATGTAACTCATGTAAATATGTTTCAGAATTTTGTTTTTGCAATGTAGCTTATTTTTATGTCTGGTGTTTGTGCGTGTATGTTATGATATATTTCTGCTGATGCCCTTTTCATCTTGTTACCTGTTCTGTGTATTTATTTTGATATAGCATTATGCATTAAAACATTTGTAACCAAATATTGTCGTCTTTGTGTTTTTGTTTGCATATAATTTTGTTTTTTTGAGTGATATGCATACTGGTACATGTACATATATATATAATATATATATATATATATATATATATATATATGCACACTTATAACACACATGCACACACACATATTTATGTACATAACACATTATCTTTCATGTTGTATGACAGCTTATGAAAAAGTGTGTGATTACGCAAGGAAAAAAAACAAAACTTTTTGAAAAAGGTCTGCTTGTCAGGGTAAATAATTGAAAAGATACACTGTCCTTACTACCAGCTGAATTTTTAATTCAAAATTGCAATATGAACTTTCCAGATGTGCAAGTTATAAACCAATTCAGTCTGTGAATCTTTTTTCCCCTCAGAACAGCTTAATTAGTAATTAATCTGTAATCTCTAGTCTTAATAAAGACTCATTTCTATGCTACCAGGAAACTTGAGTTTTTTTCAGTGAAATATTCAAACAATTTTCATGTCTATTTTTAAGGGGTTTTATACTACCATCACAGGCTCTCAATTTTTTATTTTGATTAATCAATATAAATATATTTACATCACATATATCTATACACACATGTATATGATATATAATGATATACATAGGCCTACATATCTCATAATTATAAACATCTGTATATAAAAACCAAGAGGTATTTAATAAATACACAGGTTGACAACTTCTTAAAGGCGGTTGTTCATGAAAAACTGTAATTAATTGATTATTACATAAAGATTCAGCCTAATGGCATTGAATAACTGTTGTAATTTATCATTATAATTATCTTGAGGCTTTACTCAACAATTTTCAAGTAAGAAATTTGATGATTTTGGAAACTGTAAAGATTTTAGGAATCTCAATTAATTTTCGCTTTAGCCAGTTGAGGCAATTAATGAATTAATTCCTAATTAATGCAAAAACCCAGAGATTCATGAAAGTCGTAATCATCTTGGCTAAACAAAGACCTTTCTATGGATACTTGATTTTTTTCAATCGGTTCAGTCGTTCCAAAGTTATGGTGCTTTTTGTGATGAAACGGCACATACGCGGTCACAGTTTTTGCTATGTAATCCATTGAAGGAAAACGTCGAAAATTTAATCATTAAAAAAATCGTAACTTTCGTCACAGACAATCAATCAAAGAACTTTTTATACCATTTTAATGTTCTTTTTTTGCTCTTTTCAATGATGGTAATTACATATTTATTAAAAATATTTGAAATTTTTTGTAACATACCTAGTATATAGGCTATATGATTATATCTAAATTCACATACATGCATGAATTTGTTACTTAGGTTACACAACAAGAACAACGACCAACCTACCCTCTCCATATCCACCTAGATTCTCTGTTGCATGACGTTCTCTGACCGGAAGCAATGCTCTGAGTGGATAGTTTATATATGCAGAATCGGACAACCAATTAATTTAAAGGCAAAGTTTCGTAGCCGAAGCCATTTCCTCACAGATCGACAAGTAATTGAGAGTTGCTTTCCTTGGCTACGGTACGCGACGGCCGTAGCTATGGACGCCACAATGCGAACTCAAGCATCGAGACGATCGTTGACAAAGAAAGTGATAACAGTCAATGATATCAGTTCATCCATTAAAAAAGCAATGCTGACATTCATACAGAATGCAATATACAGAAACACACTATATCAGAAACAGTGAAACTTTCATTGTGACCATTAAGATCAAGTAGCCTACATGTCATGAACTGATGAAGATAAATCTCTTCTCAATTGAGAAAACATTGATGTATAGCCTACCTGTTCCACTAAGCACTAAAAACAGACAAGTGAAAAGTTGTTTTTTTGTTGTTGTTGTTGTTGTTTTATTATACTGTACAGTACTGTTGAGAACATTCGAAGAAAGTAACTCCCAACAGGGTATCAAAAGTATACGATTCTGGACATACATCAAACACCAGAAGTCGTCAAATGTAGGAGTCGCCCCCCTCAAGGTCAACGGCCACCTGGTGTCTGACACGAAGGAGCAAGCCGAAGCACTGAACCGCCAATTCCAGAGAGCTTTCAGTGAGGGCAAGAGTTACACCAGGGACGAGTTCGCTGCCCAGTGTGAAATGCCTCCCAACCAGTTTCCAGTCCTAGACAGTGTGGACATTACTGAGCCTGGCGTCACCAAACTACTGCATGCAATCAAACCTGGAAAAGCCCCTGGCCCTGATGGCATCACCACCAAGATTCTGAAAGAACTAGCAGAAGAGATTTCCCCCATCCTTACCATCATTTTTCAGTCGTCCTTAGACACTGGCACCCTACCATCTGACTGGAAGGACGCAAATATGACACCAATATTCAAGAAAGGAAAACATTATAATCCAGCAAACTATGGACCAGTGTCACTAACCAGTGTTTGCTGCAAAGTGCTGGAGCACATCCTTACCAGCACCATCATGGACCACCTAGAGCTACAGGGCATTCAATGTCACCAACAACACGGATTCAGAAGAAAACGATCGTGTGAGACGCAGCTCCTTGGTTTTGTGGATGAGCTCGTTAACAATCAGGCCCAAGGGAAACAGACAGACATCCTTGTCATGGATTTTGCAAAAGCATTTGATAAGGTCAACCACTCAGTATTGGTCCACAAGCTCCACCATTACGGCATCCGGGGAATGCTCCTCACATGGATCTCCGATTTCCTCAAAGACCAAAGGCAGGCAGTGGTAGTCAACAGTGTATGGTCAGACTTCATCAATGTCCAATCTGGAGTCCCACAAGGTAGCGTACTTGGCCCCTGCTTGTTTCTGGTCTACATCAATGACCTGCCAGACCTATTGACTGCCCATGCCAGACTGTTTGCAGATAACACAGCTGTGTATGACGTGGTGGCATCACCAGACGACCAAGATCATCTACATCGGAATCTCAACAAACTTGCAGAGTGGGAGAAGAGATGGGATAAGGTCTTTCACCCAGGGAAATGCACCACAATACCTGTAACATGCAGCAGGAAAGGCTTACTTCAGCCCCAATACCAGCTACACGGGCACACACTAGAAACTGTCAGCAACGTAAAGTACCTTGGTTTGACATTCACCAAAGACCTCAAATGGAATGAACAAATCAACAATGTTTGCTCAAAAGCCAACAAGACCCTCGGCTTCTTAAGGTGAAACTTGAAAATCAGCTCCTGGAGAATCAAGGAGACAGCATACAAGACCCTTGTGTGACCCATCATGGAATATGCTGGAACGGTCTGGGATCCCTACACACAAGAGAGTATCAACAAGATTGAGAACATCAAGCACAGAGCAGCTCAATTCGTCTTGAGGCGCTATTGCAACACCTCCAGCATATCAGACTGATTGACGAAATGCGATGGCCCTCACTCCAAGACAGATGTCAAATTGCCCGCCTCACCATGCTTTACAAAATTCGGAACAATATAGTGCGCATGAACAGCATGAAGCAAAAGATGGAGCCTGCCATAGCCCGCCAGAGGAGAGGCCACGACCATCAATATAATTAACCGAGATGCCGCACACAATACCAACAACAGACTTTTCTGCCAAGAACAATCCACAACTGGAACTGCCTGCCACAGAGCGTCGTGGAGGCCACAACCATCGACACCTTTGTGTCAAGGGCCTCCAAACTCACTAAATAATTTATTTTTTTTCTTGTTTTTTTCTCAACCATCGATACCTTTGTGTCAAGGGCCTTCAAATTCACTAAATAGTTGGGGGGTTTTATGCTTCCGACCTCCTCCAAAGTGACAGAATAATCAACTGGTTGATTGCGGTCGCTTCCCTGGAAGAAGAAGAAGAAGGAATAAATTTGTCAATTTTCCATTCATGAATATAATTGATGAGTTTACGAGCATTACACTAAAATGAAGAAGTATGCTGACAACAAACGTTACGTCAAACCCAGTAATTTGCGAGTTGGTGATTCTGTTCTTGTCAAGGACACCTCAACATCTCATGCTCACCCGCCTTATGAACCACGACCGCTGATAATCACTCAGAAGAAAGGATCCATGATCACAGCCCAGAGGAGAGAACAGACTGTGACCAGAAACAGCAGCTTCTTTAAGAAATCTCCAGAAGCTCTCAATCCCACACCAGAAGAAACGTCCTTTGATGCTGATGGCGATCTCAGTTCTTCAGATCCAGTGTCACCCAACCATGATCCGAACCAGTCCTCCCAAGACACTGATCATGCCTCCATGCGTTCTCCACGTCCCATTCCCAATGATGATGCTGATCCTATTGGATGTCCGCATTCCAATGTTTATCAACGGTCTGATGTCAGTGACAACCCACGACGCTCACAGCGTACACGCAGTGTGCCGAAGCGTTACAATGACTTTATACTTTATAAATAACTGTTATTATTTGTGTTAACTAAACTGCAGAACATTAATTGTTTCAATCACTTTAATTTCTCTTTAATTGGAAAAGAAGGGGAAGAAAGGTTACCTGAACTGTGTTACCAAATCATTTCCTGAAACAAGTGCTGAGCTATCCCTGATTGATGACTTACGATGTGAACAGATCTAGATTCCATGTTAATGGGAACTTGTGACAAGCGCGATGATATACATTAAATGTTTGCACTTAATCACCAGAATGTACAGTATGTAGATTATTGATCGTTAAAAAGAAAAGTTCTAAACGTTTAAAGTTACCTTCGGTTTTACCAGTTAAGAAAACTTGTGTTTTGTTGATACTGTTATCAAAGTTGATGATCTTGAATTATAGGTGGTTGTTCATTCAAGGAAGGGAGGGATGTAATGTTCAAACTGATACTGATAGATCTAGTAGCAGACAACTCAAGAAACGTAACTCTTAAGTCATTAGGACCCGAAGATAGGGGGCAGTGAATAACAGGTAGCAACGGAAAAAAAAAAAAAACAGCTGATGCTTCGCCACTAGATCTAATCTATCAACATATTAATCCTGAAGTAAATCTTAAAGTAAATATTACAACACTAAGATCAAATATTCAATTAGTTTTTACATTTTGATCAGTACCAAACAATGTAGAATTTCCCGTAAAAATGTTTTCAATGTAGCAAACAGAGATTGGCATTTGAGTACAATTGTTGTTTACTTAGAAACCCACTTAATCCCAAGCAAGGCTGCCTTCTTTTTTTCTTCAGAAGTATTGTATCAATATTGCAAGAAGAACAAAACAAAAAAATCACTACAGAATTTGTGTGGTTTGGTAACATTTTCCTTCAAATTCATGCTCCAGACCTGCACAACAATTCACTCTTCAGGCACATGATTTTTATCCCTACACTTAAAAAAAATCCCCAATCTCTAATCTGCTGCTTTGGAGATGTTGTCAAGTGTTATGAAGAATGTCATGTCAACTTCTCCTGCTGCTATGCTGCATTTTTCAAACTACAAATAAATATCTCCTCAAATGGTAGACTATCATCATCATCATCATGTGACCTGCCACGTGGCGATGGCGATCACAGCTCTCCATACAAATCTATCCTGTGTTGCTGTAAGTATATCTCCCACCCTCTCTGTCCTCAGCCACCCTGCAAGTCCGTCCAATATGTTTTCCCTGTGTCTACCTGTTTTCTTTCCCTCCAGCTTTCCTGTTGTGACCATTCATGATCCAGACCTGAACAACAATTCACTCTTCAGACACATAACTTTTATCCCTACACTTAAAAAAATCCCCAATCTCTAATCTGCTGCTTTGGAGATGTTGTCAAGTGTTATGAAGAATGTTATGTCAACTTCTACTGCTGCTATGTTGCATTTTTCAAACTACAAATAAACATCTCCTAAATAGTAGACTATCATCATCATCATCATCATGTGACCTGCCACGTGGCGATGGCGATCACAGCTCTCCATACAAATCTATCCTGTGTTGCTGCAAGTATATCTCCCACCCTCTCTGTCCTCGGCCACCCTGCAAGTCCATCCAATATTTTTTTCCCTGGGTCTACCTGTTTTCTTTCCCTTCAGCTTTTCTGTTGTGACCAGGTGGTCCAATTCCCCTTTCCTCATAAACTGGCCTATAAATATTTCTTGTCTTTTCCTAATCTTCCTTAGTGATGATCTTCTTGTATCTGCCTCCTTCAAGACTGTATCGTTTGTTCCTTTGTTGTCCATGGAACTCTCAACATTCTTCTTAGAAACCACATTTCAGTTGCCTCAATTTTGTTCTAACTTTGTGTGTTGATTGTCCATGCCTCACAACCACAGAACAGTATTGGTTCTATATAACATTCCAGAACTCTCTTCCTGACGTTAATTGATAGGCACTTGTTGGTAAAAACACTTTTCATCTTCTTGAATGCTGTTTTGGCTTGGCCGATTCTGCTGGCTATTTCTGATGTGTATGTGCTCTCTGGTGAGATATCCATTCCCAGATATTTAAACTTACCAACATGTCTCAAAGTTGTGGTATTTGCTGTTATTTTTCGTGGGGGGGGGGGGGGTTGTTTTCTACTGATTACTATGACTTCAGTCTTCTTGCTATTTAACTCCATCCTTTATTTTTGTTCTCTATTTTTATCATATTCACAAGGTTTTGTAAGATGGTACACTTCATAAAACACCGATAAAAAAAATCCCAAAGTTGAGCAAAACAGGTAACCCCCCCCAAAAAAAAAAAAAACAAACAAAACAACAACAACAACAAAACAATGCCAAGTAATCATGATGTAAATTTAGCCTACTTTGGCAGCGAAAAAGAAGCTTTTGTCACCTTCATAGACTATAACAGAGCATTTGACAGCGTTATTCATCTCCACCTGTTCAGCATAATGGTCAAAATGGGCTTTCATAAAACACATCATTGCATTGATTGCCTCATTATATAAAGACCAAAAGGTTACAGTTAAATGGAACAATCAGAAACGTGAATTCTTCAACATCCACAGGGGAGTCAGACAAGGTTGTGTCCTCTCACCTTATCTCTTTAACATCTACATGTAACAAGTCATGAGAGATGCTGAAACAGAAGGCATGGGCATAAAGATGGGAGGATAAAGTCTTACAAACCTGCGCCATGCTGATGATACTGTGCTGATAGCAGACAACATTATCAGCATAAAAAAAATCTATACAGGGTAGATGCAGCAGGCAAAAAGGCTGGTCTAAACTTGAATGCGAAGAAAACAAAAGAGCTACATATCAAAGGAAAAGACACAAAAAAAAAAAAAAAAATCATGACACCACAATTAACAAAGGTCCTTTAGAAAATGGTAAGGATTTCAAATATCTTGGCTCTGTAAAAAGTGATGATGGAACCTGCTCCAAAGACATCAAAATAAGAATTGGAATGGCAAAGCAAAAAAATGGTCCAACTCAACAACATCTGGAAAGACAGAGGATACCAAATTGCCTGAAAGTTAGACTTTTAAAATGTTTGATCTGGCCAGATATGATTTATGGCTGGGAAGCCTGGACTCTGAGAAAAACTGATTGTAGAAGAATTGACGCAGCAGAGATGTTGTTTTGTTGGAGACTATTACGTGTCAAATTGACAGACAGAAAAACTAATGAAAGTGTCCTGGAAAAACTTGATACCACTAGAAAACTACTAGCAGACATCAACAAGAGAAGATTAAAATACATTGGCCATGTGTTGTGCAACAAGAACACGGATCTCATGGCAACCATCTTTCAAGGAAAAACAATGGCAAAAAGGAGGAAAGGCAGACCTCCAATCTCATACAACGAGAACATAACCAACATCAGTGGCCTAAATATTCAAGAAATAGTCCGCAAAAGTCAAGAGAGAGAGGCCTGGAGGGAGATAGTGGCATCGAGATGCGCAGCGGCCAATACCAAACCCAGTGACGCCGATAGGTGAGAGAAGTGAGTAGCACCCTGAACTTTTGCGTTGATTTCATTTTCTTTAACTGAAGAGAAAAACACAAGAATCAAAAGCTGCATTCAATATAACAAAACAACACAGGTACAAATTTCTGACCAACTGTCCTTTGTCAAGCGAATACAAAAGACGACACAACATTAAGCACAAAACAGAACAAAACAAACAAAAACAAAAAAACAATAGAAAACTTTTCAATCATGGCGTCTGGCAGGAGAAAATGGCAAATGTGTATACTGGTAAGTAAGGAACAGGAGAGACAAATGTAGTCTGTAGCTTTAGAGTGATTATGCCATAAATTTTTTTTTTTTTCTTGATGAGGGCTTAAGTCAAAATGGTAAAAATAAATACTAGAAATTAATAATCTGTAATGTACTGTTTAGGTGTCTTGTCTTGAGGGAAAGTGGTGTGTGTGTGTGTGTGTGTGTGTGTGTGTGTGTGTGTGTGTGTGTGTGTGTGTGTGTGTGTGTGTGTGTGTGTGTGTGTGTGTGTGTGTGCATGTATGTAAGTAATGTAGCCTACGTAAAATATTCTGATGTGTGTGTGTAGCATATTGTAGTCAGTGAATAAAGTCCCCTAGAGGAAGAAGGGTGCATCGCCGAAAATTTGGGAAAATTTTACTTCGATTTGTTGCCTTTTCTGTGCACATGCTGCTTCATGTATATACATATGTATATGTATATGTATATGTATATATATGTATATCTATCTATCTATCTCTCTCTCTCTCTCTCTCTCTCTCTCTATCTATCTATCTATCTATCGATATACATACATACATATATGCATACATGAAGTACTCCTTTTGATTGAATCAACAAGTAAGGCAAAAGTAAATGGATTGTGCTTAGTGCAGCAAATCTAGTCTGACCTTGGAAAACAAAGAACAAACATCACAGCCAAGGGGCTGACAGGAAAACCTGAGTACCTGAAGAAAAACCCCTTAGTCAAAAGCAGCTGGGCCTGTCATACATAGAAAGAATTATTTGAAAAAGTAGAGAAACATATATGCAACTACAAATCCTAGACTTCACTGGAGTGTGGGTGGGTGGGTGGATCAAACAAGAATGGGCAAAATCAGTTGGATAAGTGTTAGAATGAAAAATATTGAAAATATATGACTTGTCAACATTAGCTCTTTGATTCCCACAGCCTCTCCGAAAGCTGCAAAAACTTAATCCTTTCACTCCCTCACCCTGACCACCAGCATACTGCAGGAAGCTAGGAAGCTGGTGGGCAGGCCGCAGGATGAGGGAGTGAAAGTTTTTGCTTTACTATCATGGGTGATTATGCAGGGAATCAAAGGGTTAATATGAAGCATGGATACACACACAACTACAAAATATTGTATGAATTCATCAAAACTACACATGAATATGTATACCTGGACAAAAGAGTAACTATCTACACGCTGAGCTCACACATTCCCCTAAATGCACACGTCCATATTTCATTTATTCATTAATTTTTTTAATCAAAAGTAAAAAAAAAAAAAAAAAATTAAGGTAGCTTTGATGTTTGTACATAAAAGTTTTGAAGGTGTTCCAATGAGGGGAAAGAATGTCAAATTCATTATACTGTATCATAATAATAAAAAAAAAAAAAAAAAAAAAAAAGAGAGAGAGAGAGAAAGAAATAGATCTAGTGCGTTCTTATTGTGGTGTCGCTACCGCCGTTCATAAAACGAAATTGTGGAGATGAAGGTCAAGGGTACGCATATATCAATCATGGCGGCCCTTGCGAGACGTCTGCTGCTGAACACTGTGAGTGCGTGATGTCGTTAAAAGTTTTGTTGCACAAAGCTTCCATTTGCAAGGGTTCTCGGAAACAAAACCTTTTTCCTTTGTGTGTGTGTTTCTTAAACCATCATCGACATGAGAGTCGATGAGAAAAGAGGTTACAAATATCGAATGACATATGATCATGATGAATCAGAAATGTGATATGATTGATTACAACTTGAACTTCGTCTACGAAAAGTTCAGTTTCATTGAATAGATCTGTCTCGGTCTCGATCTACTCTTAAGTACGGAGAGAGAGACAGAAGAGTTTTTATCATCAGCGTTTCAAACTTTAAGCTAGCTTCTGGTGGGTAGCTTATCAACTTATCAAGAGGTACGCATGTGTACGAAACTGCCATGTCAGACCTAGCAAAGCAACCCAACTCATGGAAGAATTCGTGAACTGCCAAAACAAAAATACCGGCCGTTATTCAAGCAAGTGGAAACTGAATAAAAAAAAAAATGCAAAGAAGACAATCATGACAAGTAAACAACAACAACAACAAAACCAAACCACAAAAACAAAACAACCCCCAAACAAAACAAAACAAAACAAACAAAAATAAAAACAACAAAATTGCCGAAGAATTTCTGACATAAGTGACAGATGTAGGGTCAGTTTCAGTTTCTCAAGATGATGTTTCCATGCTCAGAACAAAGTCCATATGCACTAACGTCACAGGTGCCATGTGTATGGGATCATGGCACAAGCCTTAAGCCTGCACATTTATTATAAACCCTTGAGCTGGCCAGGTCCTGAGGTCCTACCTAGACTATGTTATACCTAGTCTATATTTTACATGGGTATTTTATCAGCCTACCGCTGGAATAATCTTGGTTACATGTAAATGACGTGTAAGTGTATCTTACCTTCAAAAAAGGAACATATATTTATATATAAAGTAAATAAATAATTAAAGGTCTGAATCATAACACAACTAGGTATTCTGTATAAACTCGTCTCACATAACAGACACCCCCCCTCCCTAGTCAATGCCCAAATGCTCAGCTGTCTACGAACTAGATGAAGACAATATTTTCTTGATCATAGATAGGTATATAAGTAAGTGCGTTAGTAAGTAAATAAGTAAATAAGTAAGTAAGTGAGTGATTGAGTAAGTGAATAAGAAGTGAGTGAGTATATAAAATTTATACAAAATGAGTATGTAGATAAATAAACAGGTAAGAGATGAAAATAAATGACAGTAAATACTTTCATATACCCACATGGCCACACACAGACATACACATTTACATTTATACATACACACCCATATCGACACAGTATGATGGCCAACAGCAACAGGTACAACAGAAATGACAACAACACCGGCACAGGGGAAACGCCCATATATATATATAAAATGCCACATGTGAGAAACAGACATTTCTGGATGACACTCAACAAATAGCCCACAAACACACACAGACGGTTTGGCAGACTTGCTTGTTCTTCAGTTGTCTTCTTCTTTTCTTCACTTTTCCTTTATCTCTGTTTCAGGAAAAGCCGAACAACTTTCCATTCCATGCTGTAAGTGTAGGAGTCTGTGCAGTGTTACTTTTGAGATGATACTACTTACTAGTGTTGGTCTGAATAATGATAGTTCTTGATTTTCCTTTTATTGTGGATTTCCAGCCACTTCCTCTATCTGTTCCTTTTTGGGTAAGATGTTTGATGGTATGATGACTCACATTTTGTTCACGAAGATATGATTTAAAGTGTCTAAAGACCTCAGACTTTCCCAGATGGAGAATTTTTGTTGTAGTGGCATTGCCTGCAAGTTCATTGACCTGTTCATTTCCCTCAACACCAGCGTGCCCAGGGCAGTAGATCCTCTTGAAGCTTTTCAGGTTGATACTGTTAATTGCTTTGTGCCATTCTGGGGTCCCTACTCCATTTTGCACTTTTTGAAGTGGATTAATTGAGTCAGTCAGGATGAAGGCTTGGCTTTCTTTCATGTCGTCATCCAGTGAGGTTAACCATTGTAGTGCATGTGTGACTGCCTCAATTTCCATCGTTAGACTGGAGGTTGTGAAATGATATGGAGCGTTTTCTTCATGTTTGGTGTTTCCATTCTGTTTGACACTGAAGCTTCATCCGGATTTGTTTTTGGTGACTAAGCCATCCGTGTATATGATAATATCTTTGGGGTTGCAGCTTTGTTGCTCAATGAGTCACTGAATTTCTGCATTTGTTTTCCCTTTTGGCCATTTGCGACAGTGTCTTCCTAGATTTTTGGGTATGACAGTTTTGTAAAAATTGTTGAAATGGTTTGGATGTTTTTCCCAGTCTTTTGTCCCTTTGAGTTCTGTCAGTTGACACACATGCTGAATGGAGTCTTCTGCCTGTCCCATCCATGATTTTCCATGTTGGAGTCTGTTGCCTTTTGCTGTTCCGACTGTCTGGTGGAGTGGGTTTTCTGGGTTCTCCAGTGTCCTGAAATATGCCTTTACTTGTTCTATTTTGTGCAGCGATGGCACCACAATAATTTTCATTTTTAAGAAAAGTGCACTTTAAGTGTGAAAAACAAACAAATATGGCCGCTGAAAAGTTGCAGCTGAACATGTGCTTCGAATGTTGCAGTCAAACACACACACTGTTTCAATTTATTGCGTGGTGATTGTTTTAAATCATCAATAAAACGTCAATTAAACTGTGACGACAACGCGATTAATTTTGAAAAGCGTGTTGCGTAATTATAGACTCCTGAAAATGACCATTCCGTATTCACAAGCGGAGTCACGCTATGGTGTGTGCAGTGCCTGTTCGCTACACACAGTGCCATTCATCTCAAGCACAAGTTCAGCTTTTCATCTTGAAATAGATATGAATTACCTTACAACCGATACCATTTAACAGAAATAAAGCAAACTATTAAATATCTAGAATTTTTTTTGTGAATGACGTCACATTTATGATGCATGGAACGCCACGACTTCGAAGTCCGATTGTAGCAGACGAATGCTGCCTGGCCAGTTGAGCGACCGTCTAAAACGACTAATCATATGTACACATCGAGTGATGACGTTTGTGCACAAGTGTTTACTGCTAAAAATAGCAGAAGCACAAAAATCTGTGTGGTGTCACACATCGTGTCCTTGTAAGAACGGAACGAGAATTCCCCGCGCGAAATCAGGTCAACCCTTCAACTTGCTTCAAGACTTTTCCAGCCCTTCATTGTGTTCGCGATGAGTGCACGATGCCTTTTTTTTTTAATCTCTTTTTGATGTGTATATATGAGTTTAAATGTGTGGTAAAGCGTAATTTTAGTGAAATGGGTCAATAAATCCCAACACTGGCTTATTTGTCTCATCGGATTGTGTGTGGCACAGTGTGTCAAGTTCGTTGATGGACGTAACGGCATCGTCTCTGTTTTAAGAATTTTAGCATGATGAAATATGCCCAGTGTTGTTAGATGACATGTATCGACACAAAAGATAAAAGGTCTTAAAAATCTAAGTGGAAAAGCCAGTTTTAGACTTGATCATTGCCTGAAGATATGTCATGTACCTCACGGTGTCACATGTAATGTCAGCGATGTCACATGTGAAAACTTGACACAAAACATGATTATCATGATGATACTTTTGATTTTTGCCTAGAAATTAATTTAATATATCTGGTTTTTATGCACACAATAGCTGTTGATCATGCAAAATAATGATAATGCACAGACTCTTACAAAATAGTGCAAACTGAGATCAATCTTAAATGTTTTCACAGTGGCATCGCGTACCTCACGGTGTCACACTTTTCAAGTACTTATATCTGTACAATATGAAATGTTACATTTGTGTTTTCTATCTTGTTTGGTTCCTTTGTTGTCCAACAACCACAAGATGCAGCAATTATTTTGTATTTTTGTATATTTCAGAACTTTGAGCCATGTGGTGTCACACTGTGATGCACGCAACGCCAAGATATATTTTTGATTTATTATGCAAATTACTAAAAAACCAAATGAGACCCAGCTTTTTAATTTATGTTCCCTTAAACTACATTGCTTTAGCTTTCAAAATATGGCAAAAGTAAAACTATACCTCTATCTTTATTTTTGACTGCTCTGCAACCTTTGGGGTGCCAATTCTATATTTTCACTCAGCTGCATTTCCCATATACTTTTTCCTGTTCTAAAGCCTCCTTGATTAGGTGGGGATATTTTCCTCTCTTCTAGGTCTCTAGCTAATTTCTTTGCTTTTATGTTTTCCATCAGTTTCCCAATTACATTTTGCGTAGTTGGGATGCGATATCTATTTAGTCTGCGATGATCTGTACCCAGTTTGGGTAGGACTTTTAGGAGGCTGTGTGTCCATTCCTCAGGAACCTGACCTTTCCCAAAATTGTTTTGATAGAGGGTGTACAATTCAGTTTTGTTGTGTTCAGACAGCATTTTGATGTCAAAGTATCGAATCTTGTCTGGACCAGGGGCTGTGTCTTTTCTGCACGGTGCAAGTGCTACAAGCAATTCTTGTTCAGTTATTTCATCATCTAGTCCAGTCTGTGCCAGTTTTTTGTTTACGTCCACAATAAATTTTCTTTTCTCTTCAAGATTTTTCTGGTCACTCTGTTGTATGAAACGCCTTAGTAGGGCTTGTCCTTTCTCTTCATTTGTTCTTATTAATGGTTCCGTCTGTGTTGGTGATATCTGGTATCGTGGTGTTTGTGGTTTTTCCCTTCCATTTGTTGATAGAACTGCCAGAATTGTGACTGTGTTGTATCAGCACTGAGTCTTTCACAGAATTGTGGTACATTTATTGTCTTTTGCTTCATGGGCTATGGTTTTGAACCATTCTGGTTTTTCATCCATATTTCTTTTATACTTGTCCGTTTTTCTAGTGCTGTCATGGTCTGAGTGATGTCTTCTCTGTTTTTGCCAGGCTTTTTCAGCAGCTCGTTTTTCTTTCCAGGCAGTCTCTGCGTCATTGTTCCACCAGGGAGGTTGTTTTCTAGATGTTTTGGTTTGTTTCCTGTTTTCTGTTTTGCTTTCATAGTTCTCATTTAGAAACAATATCAGAATGTATACTGTCATATTGAAATGGGATTCTTGGTTGACAGACGGAGTTTCTTGGTGATATATGTTTCCTTATACAGAAAACCACTCGAAGGTGGTCGCTGCCATGTGTGTTAATTGTCTCTGCACTCATTAGTGGTGTTAGTTTAGGAGAGATGAGTGCTATATCAATGGTGCTGTTTGTGTCTCCTTGTCTTGCACTCGTATGGGTTGGTGACATTGTTGTGAGTGGGCTGAACTGGATGTCGCACAGCATCTCTTCCAGAGCATGTCCCTGGGCGTTAGTTCCATTCTGATCCCACATTATAGATCTTGCATTGAGATTGCCACATACCAAGTAATGTCTCCTAGTTCATCTTCAATTTCTTGTAGGAAGTTCCACTTTGTTTTTGAGGTACAGGATCCTGGGTGCACATAAGCATTGATGAGTATGATGTTCTTCTGTTTTTCGTTTAGAGTTTGAAGGTGTATACCTAGCAGAAAGAAATCATGTCACATTTTCTTTTAAAAATTGGGAGCATTTTCGAAAAAATAAATCGAGTTAAGACTATTGACCAGACTTTTTTCAAATATCACTGAAATAATTTCTGAACTCAAAATAAATATGAAAAAAAGAATAAGAACGCGTATTTGATGCAAGACAAGACAGACGCAAATTTTCGGCCAACTGGCCTTTGTCAAGCGCAAGATCACAAACAAGCAAACCAGATATAAAAATTAGGAGAGAAAGACTGAAACATCCACACCAGACAGAGCAGCAGGGAAGTTTCAGTCTTTTTCTCCTGATTTTTGTATCTGGTGTTTGTTTGTTTGTGAACTTACGTTGACAATGTGCGCTTGTTTTGTCTTGTTGTATTGAACACACATTCTTATTCTTTTTTCATGTTTTTGTCTGGTTCCTGTATGCTTGAATGGGGGCAGTCAGTCTTGTTTTGGATTTCAAAATAAATGATTTACAGAATCCATTTAGCCCAAATACTGTCTTCTGTCTGCCACAAAATTAACCCTTTGACTCCCATATCCTATCCACCAACTGCTAATAACTCTTTAACTCCCTCACCCTGTCCACCAGCTTCCTAGAGGAAGTTGTTGGATAGGGTGAGGGAATCGAACGATTAAGTTTGCATGAAGCTGGTGGATAGGGTGAGGGAATCAAAAGGGTAAAGTTTTTGCTTTGCTAGCATGGTTGACAATGCAGGATGCTGGTGGACATGGTGGGGGAGTCAAAGAATTAACATAGCTTTAAAATTAGAGAGACATTGGCAATACAATAGCCTACATGAATAGAATTGCCCTGATCATCACAAACATGATGAGGTTGAAAAACACATTGGTCGCATTATTCCAGACTGTTGTAAAAATTTCTGAAATTGTCATTCCATAAAACCAACACAACAGGTGGTTAATTAAAGTAATCAAGAACATTTACTGCCATTTTTAATTCTATCCCAATAGGCTTGGTCCACTCTGTGTTAAAAAGAAAATCAAAATCATGAAACACAAATGCCAAAGTAACAATCAGCTTCATAGAACTCTAAGCTAACACCTTGTTTGTGCAACAGCTAGGTTTGCATGAAGGGCCGGGAAGAAATCCCCTCTCGTTTGGCTCACTGTCACTAGGTTTGCGTGAGGGGACTGGAAGGAATTCCCTCTCTCATTTGGCTCACTGTAACTGACTTTGCAGTGCTTGCGAAACTTGCCTCGGGCATGAGCTCTGTTGCATGCTCTGCTATCTTCACTTTGCTAGCTGGATGTTGCTGAGTTTCAAAGATTCTTTACATTCTGCAGTCAAGAAAACTCCATTGTTTGTTTTGACCTGGCTGCTAAAAAAAAAGACCTACTCTTCTCTGGCTTACAGATCCTTTTATGTAGAACTCTGTCAAAACTTTCTCATCTTCGACCAAAACAAATCTTCACAGATGATTCTAAGTTAAAGTTTGATAGGGCATATATTTTGAGAGTCATCTAATGAATAGTGAAAATGCCCTAATAGGTTATGAAGTAACTGTTACAGCACTTTGATACTTTACATGCACCTGGCCTAATTATTCCATAATGCAATGACAAGAAATATAGTGACGTCATGGGTGATATCACGTCATGTACAATCATTCAGAACATCATGGCTCATTTAGTGTTGAAGAACAGTGCACTTATACTAGAATTGAGTTTTGTAAAGGAAGTTCTGATGGACATATATTAAAAACATTATAAAGTGTATATGGAACATAAGCTCTTTTGCAGGCTGCAATGTATAGGTGAATGTCAAGTCTTTAAAGATGGATGGAATGATATTTTTTTGATGTCTTTTTGACTTTTCATAAGAAAGAATAAACATACACACATGCACATGCACACATACACATGTAATACACATTACATAAATGCATCAATACATGCATCAATATTGTCAAAACATTACCATGCAGATGTACTATATTGTAACATACCACAAGTACCTTGCCTGTATAATGCCATAAATCTTGGCGACAGCGTCATATCCTACAGATACAGATATTTCAGACAGATAACTTGCACCAAGATATACTGATGATCCAGTCAGACATTTTCAATCATGCTTTATTGGAATGTATAGTACTACTAGTAGTTCATATTCATAACTGACACATTTTTCGATATTGTACACAATTTTCATATATCTCCAGAATAAATTAACTTATGGAATAGTCTTCATATTTGCATTTATAGATGTAGAACTTGGCTTGCAGCAAAATCAAGTTGAATATGGGATCTGATTTGAAAAGTCTGTCGTGTCCAAATAATACAATCTGTTTATTAAACATTACCGAGGTGGCAGTGTCACAGAGATTCCTGATAGCCGCTTGTAGCTGTTGCCAGAATAATTGTATACTTCTGCAATTCCAAAAAAGGCATATCATTTTGTACACCCATGTTCATCAAGGAAACATTTGTTGGTAGTATTCGTTGGATTAATCTAATCTGTAACCATCTAAGTCTAATTTCTCTTATTTTTCATACTTTTTTAAATATGATGTACCATTCTATTTCCTTGTTCAGCTTTGACTCCCATTTGTTACAACTTTTCAGTTTGATTTAATTTTTGGTTAACATAATGCAATTGTGCTCCCTTGTTTACAAACAGAATACATTATATAATTTTTGATTGATTTGCTGATGTGTTATTTTGAATAGTATATCATTTAAATATGATTTAATAGCCTGTAACACTCTGGTGTAGGTTACAAAATTTGTGTTAATTGCATAGTTGTCTTTAAATCTTGCAAACGTTAAACAACATAAATATGAATGTGCCATCCGGATTTATAACATTCTTGACACAGTATACCCCACAGCTGTTCAGATGACATGATTACTGGCCACTTACTTGTTGTGCCCAGCTGTGCCACCATTTTCTCTGGCACCGCTGCCTGCTAGGCAATCCCGCAGCTGCCTTTGTTCTCTGTTAAACTAACATACTTCAGTTACTGAATGCGAGTAAAAGTTTGCTCAAAATAGATTATCTTTATAAGTTTTGGACGTATTTTCACAAATTAAATACATGTCAATTACGAACAAAATAAAGATTGTCTTGTTCTGTGCTGATACCAATGAGAATTCATATCACTCTGATGCATATAATTGTACTTACATGCCAAAAGTCTATGAAACAAATTCATTCAGCACATGCGACACACGAACAATTTTCGTTTTCATGATCAAACAAGAAACACAAAAGTGAGAACACACACACACCACGCGCACGCTCACACAGATCTTCCACCTCATCCATGCACATACATAAATGTTAAAAGAAAAAGTGAAAAAGAAAAATGGCACTCAGAGATGGTGAGGTTGATTTACTTTTGTGTATTTTAAATGGAAAAAACACCTTTTTTTCAAAGGACTGAATTAAACCCCATTTTATTATTTTGTTGAATTAGGTACCGGCAGCCTCTCTTAAGCAATGCGGGAATTGTGTCGGTCAGTGGAAAAATTGCACATGTTTATCAGTCAAATATTCTTGCAGATGAATATGAATGACAAAGTTGTTATATGAAGATAAAGATTGTTCTTTCCTCTATTGATCTGTGCTGTTTGTTTTTGTTATAAATGCACCTTTATGAAAATCTGCGCAAAACACAACAACACACCGACCGACGAAGTTTCACCTAGTGTGACGTAATGGCGACTGGCTCACGGCAATGCTTGGGGTGACCGGTAAACGGCAACTTAAATTACACAGGTCACATAGGACTACCGTCATAGAAATTAGTACAGTTGACAGGTCGAAACCTGTCCTTCATTCCCGTATAATATTTATTTTATAAAATTATTAGTTTGTTAGTCTTCTAAAGGTTGGAATATTGGCAAACTTTGAAGAAGAATATCTGAGGATCTCCTTGATATATCAGATCATGTCCGCGGATGCGCAAACAGCTTATTTTTTTGCTAAATTTAACCGTAGACGGAACTGTGGATGTGACGTATACGGGGTGTGCGCGAGTCTCGGAAGGGCGAGTATCCGTGATCTGCCATTTCAGCATATGGGGAACCTCGAATCATGGCGGCCTTCGAAGCGATTGCTGAAAGTCCAGTCAACGAATTTCTACTTGTGATCGTCAAGCTGAAGGACAAACGTTGTAAACATCGACTGATTTTTCATGAAAATTGACTTGGAAGTTTGATTCATGAATTGTTTTTGATGTTTCTCTTTAGTTAGAAAGATTTTAAAAGAAATCTGCGGGAGGTATAGCCTGCACAAGCAAAGAATAGAAAGTACGATCTCCGGTTTGATGTTTTATCGCCAAGGGATTTTTTTTAAGCGACCTGGAACTAGTAGAAGTAAAACTGTGTGAAGCGACTGCTTTCCAAAGGTGTTTATATTGCTAGTATTTAATGAATACGATGGAATTTTGTTTTTAATATACCGAAATCATAATATTTGTGCTAGTACTCGGCCAGAAATTCAAACCGGAAGTTGGTCGGCGAGTGCATGTCGTCTATCGGATCAGATTCGACAATGTTTATCATCGCAAAGAAACAGCAAATAGCGGTTTTGCACAGTCACACGCGAGCGCACGCATGCACGCACACATTATCAGAACACTATATAGCATCAGGCAAACGTGGACACAGCTCCACAAAGTCCAATGAGCCTTTCTAATGGCACAATATAAGAATACTGTACTCTCAAAAGTCATAGCTGGCACAAATTAAAGAAAACACTTGAGAAAAAAATCAGGATTTTATTTCTGTTTGTTTTCAAGGCAATGATGATTTTTTGTGGATGAAATTAACCATCACTGCCACCAAAACTTCAACAGCAGACACTCACTAATAGTAATAAACTACTTCTACAGTTAAAACTGTTGAGAACTGAGTGTGGTAAGTCGCAGGACGAGAACAGGGCTTTTGTTTTAAAAATTAGTAACACTGATTAATCACCACCTCAGGGGCTAAATCTGAAGACAAAAATTGAGACAGTTTTAAAAGAAGCAGAGAGATTTTCAGTAGATAGACCAGACATTGAAAATTTCTGTCTGTGGATATGGGAAGATGCATGTTACTGCGAAATAACTGATGAAAATAACTTATTGATAAACATTAGGAATGAGAATAGAAATGGCTTTAAGTCATATACTGCATTGCCAGGCATTATCTTCTGCTGTTACACATATTAGTTTCATTATGTTATTGAGAAGGATGTCTTTCTGTGCTAGTATGATACAAAGTCATCTATGGATCACATTGTTTCAGACTAAATCAGTACATGCATACAAAATCTTAAAATCTCATATATTAGCAACATTTGCTTGTAAAGAGTGAAGCTGTAGCTTTGTGTTTGATTCACATGCAAAATTTCAGGAGATTCCATCAAGGCATAATGTGAGTTATGTCTGTTTTAAGTTGGCCCGACACATGGGCACTCACGTTATTTGGGTGCAAATGCATACAAAATATCTTATATCTTGACTATAACTAAGCTTGTAAATAATTCACTTGTAGCTTTCTGTCTATTTGATTCACACACAAAATTTCAAGGAAATCCATAAAAAAATAAGCGAAATATGTGCATTTAAATTTGGTCTGGTACGTGAACCATGCTTTTTCCATCGTTCAAATAAGATATTTTGCCATTTTTGGAGCCATATAACTCATGACTTTGTCACTTTATTCTGCCCCAAAAAATTTACGTTTCATACAATAACATTGTTTCTGAGAAAAAGTAAACTTAGCCAATTCTGTCTTCTTATTTTTGTGTAATGGGGGTGCAAAAATGGCTTGTCATGCAATTTCGAACAATGACAAAATGGTATATTTATGAAGTTTGCAGCACTGCTGTGTAAATGTATGAACAGATCTGCCTGTATGCTTGCTTTTTTACGTAGTTTATGTTGTTAAGAATTAAAATCAGGAATGACATTCTCTGTCTGAGGACTTCTGGAAAATTTAGGTTCCTGCAGACTTGCTACATTTTACAATTGGCGAAAACATACGTAAACTGCTGTTTTCAAAGTGTGTTATCTCTGGACCTAATACAGCTAGAGACTTACTTTTTTTTGCATTGTGCTTATTATTTCTTGTACTTTTCAGAAATATAAGTGTTAATAACCTTTTCAGAAGTTTAATTTTTGGCTGCCGGTACCTACTTGTAGTCAAAGTCACAGTATTAGTGCTTGTTTCCTGATTGCTGAGAGTGGCATAATAACATGTGAAAATGTTTTACAGTAGATTTAGTGAAGATGTTATTTGCAAGAAAATATTTTTGCTGTCTTAATTGTCAAGAGTCTCCCCTTGGTGATGTCAGGGACTCTTTCAGTATAAATACTATCCCCGTATTCTGAAAAGTCTGTCCTAGAAATATCCTCTTTTCTGTCATTCTCTTTGTCTGCCTTGTTCTTTTGCTTTCTGTCGTTTCTTCCTATCATGTTCTGCCTTGCTGGTCTATTCACCTGTATATGTTGTATAAAGTCTTGCATACTTTCTCTTAGGATTGATAATTAGATTCACGTATTATATGCATTTTTGGCTCAAAGGAAATGTGATGTGCAGAAGTAATTTGGTAATGTAGGCTTGTTATTGTATGCACATTAGCATCCTTTTTATGTTTAAAATTTGTTTTCAGTTTTTTTTTAGAAATATCTTGGTGATAAATTGGATAGAGTGGTTAAAACTCCAGGGGCAAAGCCTTAGATTATGTGTGCAAACCCCATTGATATGTATATTTAATTTTGTTTTCAGTTTTTACCCCTCAGTGGAGTATTATGTACATTTGAGATGGGTATAGCCCTGATAAGGCTCTGCATTGTCAGTTGGGAGTTAAACAAACAAACAAACAAACAAACAAACAAACAAACAAACAAGCAAGCAAGCAAGCAAATAAACAAACAAAAAATGGCAGTAAGAATTGTTAAGAGAGATCATTATTTCAACTAGAAAAGATCTGGTATTATTTGGGTCTTTTTACTAGATCTAAGCATAATTTAACTTGTGAAATATTGATTGATATGATTTTTAAAGTGGTGATAGTTTTAATCTGCAACTTTTGTTAGTGGCATGGTTTGCTGTGAATACCCACCTTTAGTGGATGGTGGGGCTATAAACGATACAAATCACTAGCTTTGTTGTAGTGCATAGGCTCAGAGTTCAAACTAGTAACAGGCTGAACTTTTTGTATCCATTATTTGGTTGATTATTTAGTGTTATTTATTATTTATTTGATAGTGTTTCAGACATGCATGCACAGACACACATACACGCACTGCATACTCACACACACTTTCACATTGTCTGACACACAGTAAGTAGCCTATATTACTCTGCCCTTCTCTGTTTATGTTCCAGATATATAAAAAGACTGCTTTGCCACTGTTGTCAATTGGCACCAACAGTAACAGAAAACAGAGTTATATCACCCATGCAACTTCGGAACAGGTATCTTGTAGTTTGTAAAATACTTTATTGTTATCATTACTTTACTCTTTCCAGTTTTGGTCAAGGGACAAAGTATTTCACTACATATGTTACATAATATACATATGTGCTGAATATAATGAACACTTCATCATCAGAATTAGGCTGATTATAAATATGTTGGACCTTAATGTTATCATTCTGATGTTAATTATAAAATTCCCATGCTAGACATATCCGCCCAGAAGGGACCACCACTGTGTCGTATTTGGGGGGCGTGAGGTCCCAATGATCCCTTGAGCTATGCCGACAGGGGCTACTTGTAAAGCTTTGTTTTTTCACTAGTGACAGTCCTGATAACCAAGACAGTTAAGTGGACTAGACTTGACAGTGTAATTTGATGCTCTCTGGTAGGGTTACCTATGTCGGACAGGTCATGGGGGAGGGATGAGATGATGAGTGGTTCCACCTCCATTTCCATTTTGGTTGTCTCTATCTTCATAATTATGAGTGGTTGCCATAAACAACCCGTAATCCCGAGCTTGAGTAACTTGGCCAGGGGATGGGTGGCTGTACGTTAGTCAGTTGTGAAAGTACACTGTTTGGATTCATGGGGGACAGTTCCAGGCAGGCAGAGATTGGCCATTCATTGTCGCTTTCCCAGCACGATAGCTCTCCTGGGGTGGCCAAATAATTTCTGCCATCGTTGCACCTACGCTTATGAGTAAATTAAGTACAACGAAAAGGAAAAGAGATTATGATGGTGAATCGGATTCGGACACTGAAGTTTGGCAAGAGATGGACTTGTGGGCAGCGTGGCTGATGGTGGGAGGAACAGATGAGGATAAACCACCATCATCACTGAGTCCCTTTATGTAATACACGGGGGATTTCAGGCCCTTATTGCTAGTGTATGCTATTTGCCATGTGATTTCCCCTTTGATAGGGCAATATATTATAAAAAAGAAAATTCTGGCATGCAAAGTATTGTATGAAAATAATCATAACCTTGTTTTTCTGAAGCGAAAATGAACAGAGTATCAATTTATGATAGATGAAAATGTATTTGACATGTTGGGTAGCAAAGAATGGCTCATAAAAGTGGTATAAATATATTTCTCACAATCTGTTGTTATAGATTATGCATTAGTAATCAACAAAAATTCTTAGAACAAAATGTATGAAATTAGTGGGGATATGTCTCCAAACCCTAGGTGCATAGAAAGTACTGAATAGTTACACAACACATTGTTGGCAAATAGGTGACACTTTATTTGACGTATATATACATCCATGGCTCTGAAAAGGTTACTAAAGGAAGGCAGGAATTCTCAATGGGCGCCCACTTTGGACCCATTGTTTTTGGTCTTCCACCCTATGAACTTCTTCATAACATCTCTCTTAAGGATCTCATCATAAGACTGTTTTCCTTCTTGCTCTGAGTTAGGTGCATGCCCACAGTGGGATGCCCCTGAATGTTGTCTTCAAGCCATTTCCCTCCACTTCCCCCCTGAGTTCTTGGCTAAAAACCAGTCTCCCTTCCCATTCCTTGTACTTCTGTCTTCAGCCCTGATGATGATGATTATTAATATTATCTCTATCCCATTAGAGCTCAGAAGGTTTACTGGAGATGAACTGACACCCTTCGAGCAGGCTGCTGCCATCAGCTTCTCTTTATAAACGAAAGCAGTTTGCAATATGTCAGGTGCTGAAGCATCTCTCGGTGGCTAGTGGACGTGATTTGGGCTGCTTACTTGAAGTCAGAGTCTGGTTTGGCTGGTATCATCCCCAGGCACCCTCATGGGGATACCAGGGGCTCTTTCAGTATAAATAGTATCCCCACCTTCTGGAAATTCTGTGCTAGAAATTTCCTCTTTTCTGTCACTCTTTGTTTCTGCCTTGATCCTTTGCTTTCTGTCATTTCTTCCTATCAGTTTCTGCCTTGATGGTCCATTCGGTTGTCCACCTGTTCTTTTGCAGTTGGTCATTTCTTTTCACGAGGACATGAATGCCTGCATTCAGTTCAATGGAAATACATCAGAGCCGTTCAAGGTGAGGAGTGGTGTTAAACAGGATTGTGTCCTGGCACCCACTCTCTTTGCCATTTATTTTGCTGCTCTCCTGTACCATGCTTTTGATGGGAGCGAGGATGGAGTTTACCTCAAAACCAGGGTAGACGGATCTCTTTTCAGTCTGGAAAGACTGAAGTCGAAACGACTGATGACTGAAGTGTTGATCAGAGAGTTGCTTTTTGCTGATGATGCTGCGATGGCGGCTCACAGTGAAATTGAGCTTGAAAGACTAGTCGATCATTTAGCGGAAGCATGCAATCTCTTCGGGTTAACAATCAGCGTCAAGAAAACTGACATAATTGGACAAAGGACAAACTCACCACCAGAGAATCTCTGAAAACAGTAGATAAGTTTGTTTACTTGGGATCCACCATAACATTGACCCTGTCTTTGGATGAGGAATTGACAAGCAGAATAGGAAAGGCTACAGCCGCATTCTAGAAACTTATGAAAAGAGCATGGGAAAATGATAAGCTTTGGATAAAACCAAGACTCTAATTTACCAAACATACGTCCTCTCAACACTCCTTTACAGGAGAGAGACATAGGCCTTGTGGACTGGTCAGAAGAGGAGGTTAAATAGTTTTCATGTGAGGTGTTTATGAAAATTTTGAAAATTTAAATGGCAAGATAGAGTCCTGGATACAGAAGTGCTCAAAAGAGCTGGCATTCAGTCACTATATCCCATCATGCGGTCTCGGCATCTCAGGTGGCTTGGTCACGTTGCGCACATGGATAACTCCAGAATCCCCAAGCAGATACTGTATGGGGAACTGTCTGAGGGCAGGCGTAATGTTGGACGACCCAAGCTTCGCGTCAAGGACCAATGTAAAATGTCCATGATAGAATTTTCTATCAATGTTGCGAACTGGGATATGGTTGCCCAGGATCTAGTGGGGTGGAGAGCTGCTGTTTTCGCGGGAGCAAAGAGCTATGAAGAGGATAGAGTCGAGCGCGCTATAGAGGCTAGACAAAAATGCAAATATCCCACGGTGGATGACTTCACAGTATACTACTACTCTAGTCATTGCCAGAAACCGTGCTGATCATGCATTGGTTGTTTTAGCCATGAGCTCACTGTGTTTTAACTCACTCCACCCTGGCCAGTTGCTTCTTCTAACAAACTCTCCCCCCTGGCCAAATTGTATATGTTACCAATAAAAGTGTAAAAAAAATCACTGCATCAGATACAGACTTAAAATTTTCTGGTGATGTTGACATTGGATGAACTGACTTCTGTGCAAGTTTGAAAATGTTTGCTTGTGTAGGGCCTACTTTTGGAATTATTTAATTTTTTTAAAAACGGGTTTTTCCAAAAACATGCACGAGGGGGTACCAAAATACTCAAAGTACAAAAAAATCACACTTTTTGTCTGATACACCCCAAAATACTTCTAAACTATGTAATTATGATTAGCAGTTGTGTATACCAAGTAGGGGAGTCCTGCAATCTCTGTTTCTTTGCTACCATGCTATGGAACACATGTGCACCACATATTTTCACACACACATGCAGACAGCACAAGCCGATCATACTTGGTAAGTAAAAAAAATTGTAAAAAAATCAAAGGAAAGACAGAAAGACTTGAAACTTTACAGTTAGATAGTTCTGAGAAGTAACAATCAAAAAAGGTAAGCCTGAATGTATGGTGTGAAGTATTTGTGATTTATTACATTTTGAAATTAGCATAGTGCAGAATTTTACACAAAATATCTGTGACTGATGTATCATACTAATTGTCAAAACAGTCAGAAAAAGACAGTTCTTCTCCACTATGATAGCTTCAAAATAGTAGAAAAAAGCCCTATGCAGTAAATATGCATGAGATTTGACCTGTAGATTTCAAACTGATGCTCATCACAAAACCTTATGCAGTATTCAGGAAATTCCCACTACATTAGCTTTTCTCTTACACACTGAACTAAGCATCCAAATGAACAGACCATAAAATTGCAACTTCTAAGAAGATGAAAGAATCAAATTAGTAAACTGAACACACCTTATAACTCATCTAATAAGAATTACATAAACTTATGCAATATTGAAGTGTTCGCCATTGTGTGCAGCAGTCAAAAACAAAAATATCAAACACAGCATAAGAAAAGATAAACTTTTTGTTCTTTGTAATTCCTCTGACAGGGAAATGGTGGAATACGCTTCACTTCTTGAGAAGTCTTACGATCGTCTCCTGAGCGTATTTGTTTGTCTGCTCCACGATTTGCTGCATGATCATGTCGTCAAACATCTCCATGAAGAAATCGAAAGGGGCATGGCCTTGCATGTGGTCGACGTGTAGTTCACACTCGTTCCCTCCGTAGAAATCTGGCAGAGTTGGAAAAAAGAAAACCTCACTCCAAGGCCGCAAAATGGCACGTAAAAAGGCTTCATGATCCATTTCCATCTCTTGATGATCATCCGAAGTGGCAGAGTTGTCCGATTTGGCATCGTGGGGTAAGCCTACATCTGTGTTGGAAGCATTGTTTTCTTGGTTGCTGCTCTCTTCGTCACTGTTCCTGGCCAAAAAATCAGAATCGGCAGCATTTCCATCACTCTCACTCTCACTCGAAGATATATCTTCATCGTCTGCATCTGACCCAACTGTTTGCAGTTGTTCGATCACTTCTTGCACGGTAAAACGTAGCCTTCTTTGCCAAACTAGGTCGGCGGATGTTTGCGACGCCATCTTGTATCGCGACCTAGAAAAACCAGTTGAGTCACTTGCAACTTTGTTGCCTAACGCCTCGAACAAAGGCTATCAGCTGTCGGTAAGGGTACACGTGTACTCTTGAAAGGTTACACTAGCAAGCCAGTGTGTTTAGTTTCGCATCTAACCTTGACCCTGTCCCCCCAAAATTTCCAAAGCTTAAGTACACATATGCACAGGTTCGGGCTGAAGCGCTGTGCGCATGGGGTACACATATGTGTATGTTCAGGCGGAGAGAGTTAAGATAACTAATTTTCCGCTGCCGACTGTCGCCATCAATGAAAAAAGCCACAGGGTCCATTCACCTGTATGTGTTCAATAAAATCTTACCTGCTTTTTCATAGGATTAATAATTGGGTACATGTATTAAAATGCTTTTTTGGTTCTAGGGAAGTGAGATATGTGTGTTACATTAAAAAAAAATAGAGAATGCCGATAAGAGAAGTGTGATGTCAAAATGTGTATGTCGATTCAGCTACTCTCTGCTATTTGCTCTTGAAGATTAGTTTGTGATTCACTTGATAAGGAATTGAGAATATTTGTTTTGGTTTATGCTAACACTGGAAATATATATGTTTAAGTTCTATTTTGTTGTATGAAAATATGTAGAATCCTTTGGAACAATCTAGAAATGACAAGAAAACATAGAATACGTTAGATCTTTCTAGAATGTTCCAGAAATCATAAACAATTTAATCTGTACAATGATTGGCTAGAACTACAGAATATTCTACAAAGGGAAGGTTTGAGAATGCGGCTATGATTAGCTGAAAATCTAGGGAAAAGCTGAGAATATTTGTGAACTTTCCATGACGTTATAAATAAAGCATGACTGTGGTTTCAGAGAAAGAGCGATCGGAAGAGTTCAAGTGTAAGTCTGCTGTCAGAGATAGAGAATTGCCATAGATTCGTGGAGTTGCTGCATGTAGATTTGAGGGCTGAAGAAGAATAATTCTGCAAACTAGGAGTGGTGCGCTAGATGTGTGAAGTATTTACCCAGTTCCTGTTATGTGTTCTACGTTCTTCAAATAAAGGATCGTTTTTTGTTTTAACCTGGACTGGTGTATTTTGTCTCTGAGAAGAATTATCAACTGCTAGATCTTAATGAACCTGCATAAACTGCAAGACTCCGCCAGTCACCTACATCTTTACATTGTGACAATAATAATAATAATTAATAATAATTACAATATTTATATAGCGCAAAATCTCGACAAAATCAAATCTAAGCGCTGAAACAGACACACACGCACGCACGCACGCACGCACGCACGCACACACACGCACACACACACACACACGCATGGCTATAAATGGGGAGAAAGAATAAAAGCAATAAAAGCAAGAATAAAAGCAATGGAAAATTATAGAGAGCATATCATATACAATTATATATTAAAACAAAGTGATTCCCTCCGAGAGGAGACAGGCTGCAGAGGGGGGTTGAGTGAGGTTAGGATTTTATGCAGAGGAGAAAAGGTGAGTTTTGAGAGCGGACTTGAAGGAGACAAAAGTAGGTTGCTGACAGACTGAGAGAGGAAGTTTGTTCCAGGAGAGTGGACCAGAAACAGAGAAGGCTTGTGGACCATAGGTATTGAGCTTATGCGTGGAAAGCGAAAAGTCAGAGGATCGGAGGCAGATCGGAGGGTACGTGAGGGAACATAGATCTCAAGTAGGCTTGACAGGTAATCGGGGGCTGCGTTATTGAGGCTTTTGTAGCACATGGTGTCTAGTTTGTACTGTATGCGCTTTGATACAGGGAGCCAGTGAAGTTGTGCCAGGAGAGGAGATATGTGGTCGCTTTTTTCTTTTTGAGTACAAGGCGTACAGCATTGTTTTGAATGCGCTGTAGGATGTGAATGGTGGAGGCAGGAAGACCAGACAGGAGTGAATTGCAATAGTCAATGCGAGACATTATGAAGGAGAGAACGAGTTTTGCAGTTGTTTCGACAGAGAGATACTTCTTATCAGGCTTATACGATGGAGATGATAGTAGCAAGATCTGGCAGTTTGAGAAACAAAGTTGTTCATGGAGAGGGTAGAGTCAATGCAGACACCAAGGTTTTTAGCTGAATCAGAAATTGGGACTGATGTGTTACATAATGGGAGAGAAAGAGGAGGCAGCTGAGAAAGTTTCTGACGGGTGCCAATGAGGATAGCTACTGTCTTGTCGTCATTAAGCTGAAGTTTGTTGAACGTCATCCAGTTCTTAATGTCCGAGTAACACTCAGTGGTGCGAGTCAACAGGCGCTGTATATTATCAGGTGAGTCACTGTCTTGAAGTTGGGTGTCATCAGTATAGAAGTGGTGTTTTATAGAGTGGGAGTTGATGATGGTGGACAGGGGGGGAGGTATAAAGAGTGAAAAGAACAGGGCCAAGGATAGATCCTTGTGGAACACCACAGGTCAGGTATGCAGGTTGAGAGTAAGTGCCATTGATGAGAACAGTTTGTTTTCTGTTTGATAAATACGAAGTGAAACAGGAGAGAGCAATGTCAGAGATGCCAAAAGTATGATGAAGTCTAGAAAGGAGAATATCATGGTCAGTGGTATCGAAGGCTGCAGACAGATCAAGGAGTGTGAGGAGAGAGACTTTGCCAGTATCAGTTGCAAGGAGGAGATTATTGAGAATGTGTAGTAGGGCAGTTTCAGTGCTATGGCACTGGCGGTAGGTGACTGGAAAGGATTGAGGAGATTATTGGCAGACAGGTGAGAGTTCAGCTGGTTGAGGACGACTTTTTCAAGGAGTTTTGACAAGAAAGAGAGATTAGAGATAGGCCGGTAATTTTTCAGTTCATTTGGGTCTAAATTGTGTTTCTTGAGGAGAGTGTGAACAATAGCAGACTTGAAAGAATCTGGGACAGTTCCAGTTTGAAAAGAAGTGTTGATGATGTCAGTGATGAATGGGAGGAGAGTAGGGAGACAGTCGGAGTAGAGAGAACCTGGAAGAGGATCCAGTTCACAGGTTTTGAACGACATGGATCTGATTGTGTTGAAAATTTCTTCTTGTGAGACTGGGGTAAAAGTAGTAAGAGGTGTGCCAGAGAAGGAAGGGTCAGGTGGGCATGGTTGACAGAGTGTCCTGTCAAGTCTGTCACGAAGAGTTTGTATTTTGGTGGTGAAATACTTGGAGAATACAGATGGGAGTTCTTCAGTTGTATGTTTTGTTGGGAGAGGTAAATCTTTTCGTGTGCCAAGGAGATGATTCATGGTTGTAAACAGTTCTTTTGAAGAAGAGGCATTCAGGATTTTGGTTTGGAAATAGCTTGTTTTTGCAGATGCAATGAGGGTGGATACTTTTGTTTTAGAGGCTTGGAAAAGTTGCCTGTGTACAGTGAGTTTGGATTTGCGCCAGCGGCGCTCTGCTCTGCGGCGGGCACGTTTTGCACAGGCAATCTCATGAGTGAGCCAGGGGGTAGGGGGGCGGTCAGGTAAAAGACGAGTTGTGGCTGGAGCATGAGTGTCCAGAAGATGGTGGAGAGTAGTATAGAATTCATCGGCAAGGTTATGTGACTTTTCAGAAAGGAGACGGGAGGCATCAGATGAAAATGTGGAGAGGTCGATAGATTTGAGATTGCGTCGAGTGACTGTGCGCGTGGTACGGGAAGGAGGAGAAATGTCAAGAGAACAGAGAATTGCAGAGTGGTCAGATGGAAGGGCTGAAGTTAGACGGGTAGAAAGAACTAAGCAGTTGTCAGTAGCTGAATTGTGGTGATCACGAGAAATGATCCAGTCAAGAATGTGACCTTTTTGATGGGTTGGTTCAGAAATGTGTTGAGTCATATTGTGATTGGACAGAGAGTTGATGATATGTCTTGTGTCATAACGGTGAGTGTTGTCATAGTGGACATTGATGTCACCTAGAATGATGAGATTTCCAGGTAAGAGGCAGTAGTGGTCAAGCAGTTGGTCAAAGTCAGAGAGAAACGTGGATGTGGTGAGTTTGTTGGCAGAGCTAGGTGGAGGTCGATAGACACAGGAGAAGGTGATGGGGTGAGAGGTGGATTGGAAGAATACTTCAACGTGCTCGAAAGAAGGATGGGAGAAAGGCAGAGACTGCGAGAAAGATAGGCGGGAATGGAGTGAGTCGTTGTAGAGGATGGCGATACCGCCACCTCGAGATGAGCGATGGAAAGAAGCAAGCCTGTAACCACTCGGAGTGAGGCTAGCATGTATAGGTTCATGACCAAGGGGGTTAAGCCATGTCTCTGTGATAAAAGCAATGTCAACATGCTCATCTGCGATAAAGTCAGCAATTTTAGTTAATTTATGCCCATTTTTATATATGTTTTGGTGTCCTTAGGTATGCTTACTTTTGTATTCAGGTATGTTTTTCAAATCCCCTGTGTGATGAATTGGGCGGAGTGGTCAACGCCAGGGGCATCTCCTTAGATTATGGGCGCAAATGCATTGATATGCGTACTTGAATTTTTCTTTTTTTTTTCCTGGTGAAGGTTTGTATGTTTTGAAACAGTTGTAGCCCTGATATGGCTCTACGCAATCGACTGGGTTTTCAGTAACAGTAAGAAGAAAGAATCGTCCCCAGGACCCATGAGGTCATACCTGGGCATCCTCGCTTCCTTTTTCATACAAGGGGAATCTTCAGGAAGTCTTGTTTGCAGCATACTGGCACTCTTTCAGAACTTATCCTCAAGATTATGGAGCCATGTGAACCCTCCATCCTTTAGTGCCTTCTGCACTTGTGAGTCTTGGTAAAGTATGTATAAGCAAAAGGATTTTTTTTCATTTGTACCTTTTAAAAAATGAAGAAGCACTGTGGTGTATACCTTGTGATGAGCTGTTGAGCATCAGACACCTTCTTGAGTGCTGGGACTTGTACAGTGTGAGATATAAGCACGACATGGCGGACTCCGTAAAGAACCTCTTCAGAGATGTCCCTCCTGATGCAATTTTCCAGTTTTTACAAGAGATCAGTAGATTTCACCTGATATGATTTTATTTCTGAGTATGTTTTTCTTTAACTGCATTTTAGACTTGCAAGGCTAATGGTGAGTATGGATTTTAACTGTTGTCTTTTATCTTAACCTGGTTGTCATTGTTGACATGGTATTAGCCCTGATAGGGCCGTAATAGTCGGCTGGACTATAAGCAACATAAACCCGAACATTTCCTTAAAATTATGTTTACTAAACATAATTACTGTGACTTGCACATAATTCCCACTGGCCTTCCCAAGGGCTGTGGGTCTTGCTCTTCCTTTCATGTTTTTATGAATTTTAAGTGAAATGAAAGAGGACGATTTGACACATACACATACAACTGTTCCTGGTGGTGTGGCTATAGGCAGAGCGCTCTTTTTCTGTGAGGCAGGAATAGCAAATAGCCCTGGAGTATTTGCACATGTGAGTACTTGTGAGTCACATGTAAGTATGTTTATCAAACGTATAATTTTAAATGGGAAATATCCTTTTCATAGCATGCCTGTAGCACATTCAGCTCTCAGCCAGAGCTGAAACATCTTGAAATTTTCAGAACATGTAGATTTATTTCTGGTTGCCATTTATAATAGTAAATTTTCGTTTTTGCTTCTAAAGTATTGACATTGTTCTCAAGTTATGTTTGTTGAATGATGGGAATTGGACTATCTTCATGTCAGTCTGTTTCACTAGCCACTAAGGAGAAACAGCCAGTCAAACCCATAGTGTTAGAAAAGAGGTGAACATTGGGATATAAAAAGTTATGCATACATGGTTATACTTTTGTTTTTGCAGGCAGATGCATGCGCCCAGTATGGAGGTCGCCACACTGTCACTCTGATGACTGGTGATGGAGTGGGACCGGAGATTCTCACTCATGTTCAGGAAATTTTCAGGTTAGCATGTCATATTGCTTAGTATATAAAATAAGCAAGATTTGCCCATTTCTGTCTGCTGATGCCACAGACAAGATGTATGCTTCTTTCATTCTATCTAGACTCTATCTTAGTGGGTTTTCTGATGAAAAACTATCCAAACTCTAGTGAATCCAAAATGTTGCAGCTGAACTTGTCCTACTGTAGAACAAACAGTGCACAGCAAAAGCATTCCTGGGAAAACTACATTGGTTTCCAATCAAAGCAAGAGTTGAAAATAAAACTACCACTCTTGCTTTCATTAGTCAAATTTGAATACTGTGCCAGTATATATGTCAGAACTTTCCATGCTTTATAAAGCTTCCACAGCTGTCAGGTCTCAAGACGCTTCCTTCTTAACCCTTTCACTCCCTCACCCTATCCACTAGACTCCAGCATGGTCATCAGTGAGATCAAAACAGAAACTTAACTCTGTCTTGCAGCTAGTGGATAGGGTACGGGAGTCAAAGGATTAATTTCGCCTCGATTCTCAAACTACTTGAGGAAAGAAATCCTTCCCTGATTTTGGCCCAAAAACATGAAACTCCCCCCTGTTGTCTTTAAGACAAACCAAATGTCTACTTACTTTTGCAAAAACATCTCAAAACTTATTTCTTTCAGAAATGTCTCCAAAATCATACATATTGATGCTTGTGGCTTTTCTAGTTGTATTGCAGCTTCTTTGTGTGTTTGTACTTTTGTGTGTGTGAGTGTGTCTGTGTGTATCAATGTGTTGGCACTGATTTAATGTCTGTTCTCTAAAGTGGTTTCAGACAAAGGCAAAACTAACAAATGAAGTTACCATAATTAATGATTAAACAGTAAAACTGGCCAACCATAACAATGAACAATTTAGATAACAATGCTTTAAAGATAATTTGCTATAGGACTTTTCAATAGGCCAACAAAAAATTGATATGTTAAAGATGCTACAGCAAATATGTCAGAAACTGTTGTCATAGAAATTGTAGGGATATGTCGTTTTACCCTAATGCAAGAAAAAATATGACTGTTTTTTTCTTTCCACAAGACAAACTATGTGCCTGGTGTATTTTGTTCTGAATGCATCAAGTTTCCACCTTTTCATAAGGGAGGGATTGTATCAGTCTGCTGGCAGGAAACTGTTTAGTTACTTTGCTAATTACAAAGTTCTTGTTATATTTATTATTCTTTTTCTGTGTATCTTGGAACTGCTTCCATACGTAGGTATCCATTGTGTAATACTCGTGCAGTGAGAGAGAAAGCTGTACAATGTTTGAATCTGATGAACTCTTAGCCCCATGTTTGGCTTGAGCTCTTAGAATGGTGCATTAGGCATGACAAAATGTATTTTCAGATGATAATATTTGTGTGTTAGTTGGTATAAAAATAGCTACTCCAAACAGATTTTTTTTGTTTACCTATAGATTTTTGAAACTATCACCAATAAACAGATCTTTTTATTGTGATTCTAATGATACGGACATCATTTCTGTATTTCAATTAGGGAAAAAGCTAAGAATTTTTAAAGATTTAATTTTCACATGCATTTCTGCGCCAAAGCGCAAATTAACAAAATTGTCATTTTCAGCAGGCTATACAACAGAACTGATGTGTTTTTTTCTGACCAGTTTTGTATTTTTCTTGACATTCCTGATGCATAGATGATGTTTGATTTTTTTCAGGTAGTTCTTACAAAGGGAAAGTGACGAAATTTGCTATCAAAAACCAGAAATATCAGGGTTTTTGCCAATGCCCAACTGATACAAAGTGTAAACAGCAGCATGCGGGAGACACATTTTCATAACTTTACTTTCCATTGAGCTAGAAAAATGCTTTTGGTATCACTGGAATCAGCAAGAAAAGACACACTCAACCAGCACACTTTCAAAACTGTAGAAATGAAACAATACACATTTATTTGACATTGATTAATAATTTTCTTAATAGGCCTACTCACAAATCGCAAAACTCGGTCACCCATCTGGATAGTGTCTTGACTTCAAGTGCCAGTCAATATCAAAAGCAGTAGATGATCAATATCACAGTTAGCATGGCTGTCATTGTTCCTGTCCAGAGATCATCCATGTAATGAATGTTTGTGGACTAAAAAGCCCCAAAGTTTCCATTAACGGCACACAGGATTCATCACAACATGGCAAGATGACGCTGTTGTAGCCACTGTAATTTAGATGGATAAACCACAGTCTCAGGTGTGACTTGCTGTAGCTTCAACTAAGTAACATTTTTTGTTTTGTACTTGGGAGTTCACTGAAACAGAATGAATGTGAGTTATGGCCACTGTGCTCTGAAATGATAAACAGTCTGAGTCTTGACTAAGTGTGATATACTGTAACTAGCTGAGGTCTGTCACTTGCAACAGACAGGTCAGAATTCCAGGAATCAACAAGGGATACTTGGTGCATTTGCAGTAACATGGATGGTTGCACATATGTCAACCATACTGCTTGCTTTGTTGCAGTTTGTTTACTCATAGTAGACGGATGACACTCTTGTGTATGCAGCAGTGATTTGCTCCACATCATCTGCTCGCCAGATTCGACCATCATTACTGACTGGAAGACAATCAAAGTCCCAGTAGAAAACATCCTCAGCATGTGTGTTTTCAAAATTATCCTCCCGTGAAGGCCAGCAGAAACAGTCCTTGTGACTCCTGACCTGTTCATGTACTGGACTGACGTTCAGCTGCCATTTTCCTTTAACTCCAACACCTGTCCAATATAAAACCTTTGTACAAAATAAACAGCCATCCACTGGCCCTGCTTGGTAAACTGAAATGGGGCTGTTTCAACAGTGTCTTCATTCATGTCAGCAGCAGATATATCTCCTTCAGGATGAGTTGCAGTAGCAGAACAGGCAGCCACAGGACAGTGTGCAGAAGGGATAGGTCTTTCTGTGAGGAGATGGTGTCGAAGACTAGCCTGAGATCATCCAGTGACCTTGTCAGTTTTAGAGCGCCTTTTTTGTTGTTGACAACCCATCTAATCCTAGAGGCAGAATTGCAGTATCTGTTTTGAATACTTCTTTCCTTCCAACTGAAGGGCCTCTTAACTGCAGCAGGAGACATTTAGGCATACAGCTGGCAACAATGGTGGTCTTCCCTTCCACACTGCTGTTTTAGAGTGATCACTTAGTTTCGTCCTGCGGCGGCAGCTGTAGCAGCGCGAAGCCCACTGAGTGCTGCCCTGACCTAGAAATAGCTCGCCTTGTTAGTGGCGATCTAGCTACGCTGTACAAGCGCAGTAGTAACTATTGAAAACAAGTAACTTCAGTTTTCCACTAATATTCTCAAGAGCTTTGTTTGTATTGGTCTGTAATGTGCCAGGCAGAAAGCTTCTCCTCGGTCGGTTGTAGGTTTCATCAGCTGAAAACAGCCACATTTCCCGTTGTTATTGTTCCTTAAGTCATGTTTCTATGTCAGCCAGTTTTCAGACTAATTCAGTAATTGTCCAGTATTGTCATATCGCTAAATTTTCAGCTTACAAGTTGAATCAATCAGAGAATTAGGTCAGTCTATTATTCACTTACTGGCACCAAATCTTGTGATTACACATTTATTTCACAATGCAGTGAGTTCAGTCTGTTATTCACTTATTGGCACGAAATCTTGTGATTACACATTTATTTCACAGTGCACATTAATACAGTTGTACGAAATATAGTTTTGTTTCGTTGATGCTTAGTTGATTCAACTTAAATAGTATCCCCACCTTCTGGAAATTCTGTGCTAGAAATTTCTTTTCTATCACTCTCTTTGTTTCTGCCTTGTTGCCTTGCTTTCTGTCATTTCTACTTATTTTCTGCCTTAATGGTCCATTCACCTGTATTTTTTCGATAAAGTCTTACATACTTTTTCTTTGGATTGATAATTGGATATATGTATTAAGTGCATTTTTGGCTCTAAGGAGGTGAGACATGCGGAAGCAATTTTAGGTAATTTATACCTGTTTCTATATATGTTTTGGTGTCCTTATGTATGCTTATATTTGTATTCAGGTGTGTTTTTTAAATCTCCCCTGTGCCATAAATCGGACGGAATGGTCCTACGCCGGGGGCATGTCCTTAGATTATGTGTGTGAATGCATTGATACTGTGTACTTAATTTTCTTTTCTTTTTTTTTCCTGTTGAAGTTTTGTGTGTTTTGAAGCGGTTATAGCCCTGATATGGCTCTGCGCAGTTGGCTGGGCTTTAAACAACAATAAAAAAAAAAGAAAAAGCTGATTCAACTGATATGCGACCACATTGCAAGAACTTTGAAACCGAAAGTACTGCACTGGCTCAGGTCATGTGGCCAAATAAAAACATTCAATCCTTCTAGAAAGAAATGCTATTTTACTAAATGTATGAATAAAGTAAATGAAAAGTCTCTTTCTTGTCATGAAGGTGAGTTAGCACCAATAACTTTAAAGAAATCACTCATTTCTTGGACCACCCCACAACGTAGAGTGTGTTGTAGGCCGATTCCACATCACCTTGTTTCAAACAGTGTTGGCTCATAAAAAGTGTACATAACAACCAAATATTCATAAAGTCAAAAACAATAAAGAATCAACTTACCAACTAGTGTGAATAGATGATCTGATTGCGATTCTGAAGCAGTCGATGTCTCATTTCTGTCACTACTGGTGACTGACAGTTCAGCGTGCGTGTCGGCCATGGCGGCTAACAGTGTTCGTGAAGAGCGGTACACTTAGTCTCTTTTATCGCTTGCTGCTTCACGTGGAAACGATAATAAAACAAAAATTTTTCATAAATATTGTAGATGGAAGTCTGATCTACAAACTGATGTATTATGAGCTTGGGCAGTCATGTCTTTGTAGTAGAAAATCCACTTTGAACATTTCACTGCTTGAAATTTTACACATTGACCACATGGGTCATAACTAAATGGGCATGAAAATGAGGCTCTGGATGTCTTCTTTCATTTCATTGGGCGATATTTTTAGATTTAGCCACTCACGCCACGCGACAGAGAATTAAGTTAGGGTGGTGTAAACAGAAGACAATCGGTGTTACGTCAAGACAGCTGGCCGAACTCGCCAGGGTAGGGCGAATAGATATGTAATAAAACATAATATACTAAAATGAGTATTAGTCTAAACAAGTACATAATTCAAACAACAAAACACCAATCTTTTTATTGCTACAGATTTTATTACATTTTCTTTCACACATCGCAAAATATGATGAGTTGAAAAACATAAAAAGTAGTCAAATCTTCAGACTTTCGCCTGATACATGCTGTTTGGAGTAGCTAATAAAAAGCTCATTACTGCTCACAATAGAAACAAACAAACAGAAAACAAAGGAAAAAATAGAAGATATGGCCATCCTGACGAAATCTAAAAGTGTTCAGACTTTGGATGACCACATACTGACAGATCACTGACAGCTGAAGAGCTACAGAGAACAGAACTGTATTGTACCATTAACTCACTCGGTACGGAGAGTTTTTCCCCAGGTACGGCCCATTTTGAAGGGTTAGGAAAAAAATCACCAAAAAAACAAAACATAAAGGATCAAAATGAAACTTTCAGATCTGAATATTTACATGCTGAGTTAGTTCATGCCAAAATATTCGAAGTTCTTCCTTGAATATTTCTTCGTCATGTGCCATGTTGAAAATATCCCAATTTTGTGGTCTGGATCACTGTACAGTCAGTCACTCTGATCAGCTCCATGAACACACAGTCAAAGGTGAGAAGGTCTTTGTATGCACAAAACAACATGAATAAAGTAGACTTTGCTCAGGGTAAAAAAAAAAGATTATTAGTGATATATGAATAAATGTTACAAATTGTTACACAGGGGAATTATGGGGGCGTGGCACTCAAATGAGACATGCAGGCCACAAGAGCCAGAGAAGGACGCAAAGTGGGAGAAAAACTAAAATCTTCGTGCCAGTCATGCATTCATAAAGTGAATGAAACCTCCATCAGACATGCGACTCGCTGTACTTGGCCTGCTGACTGCTCGCCTCTCGTGACGTGTACACCCACCTCCCTTTCCCACTTCACTGTCGTCTGAAACTGGGTCACTGTCAGTACCTTCTTGCTGGCAGCTTCCATCACTTGATACACTTTCACCATTATCTTCAGCATACTCCTCGATGTCCAATCCTTCAGTCTGAAGCACTTCAATCACTTTAGTAGCAGTAAAACGCGGCCGCCGCGATCTAATTTGTTTGAAAACTCGTACTCGCCTGCGACGCCATTTTCGACACGAATGCAGATTAGCAAGTCATTCGGGGTGCCGAAGACAATCGCTTCCCGACGAGTGTAGTGTTACAGAATCTCACGAAGTAACTTTCCACTTGACCCTTGACATGTTTGCAGTGACCACTGTGGCTATGGTAGGCATGCAGGCTCAAAAGGAAAGCGTCAAAAATTTTATTTTTAATTATCGAAACCGCTATAGCGTTCCGTCGTACGCAACCGTGCCTTTCATCACGACCGCTATAGCGTTCCGTCGTACCGAGTGAGGTACTAGTGCACAAAATGGCTTGACCCAGTCACGTCATCCACTGTCGTCCACTGCTGACACACCTCCCACCCCCACCCCCACCCCCACTCCATCACCTTAGTCCTCCCCTTGCCACTTCTAATACTACTCACTTGAAGTAGTAGTGGGTTGTTCTACAATGTTTGTCCTGTGTATTTCAACAGTGTGAATGTGTTGGCTGGCTGCCAGCATTGCCTGCAGCCATAAATGCTTTGTGTCACATGCTCATAAAAAGTCATTACTTTTCATGTCGGGTCTGTCTGGTGTACATTTCATACCAAAAATGAGTAACTTCTGCTGTTTTCAACCTCTTCTTGTATCAGAATTGTTTTCTGAATCATCCTATAGTCATTTATAAGTTCTTGACTGAACTCCATGCTTTCAAAGGTTGAAAACACGTGGCATTGCAAGATAATGCTGTTGTCGCCATTTTGCTGAAAACCAGTTTCTCTTCCCAGATAAATAAAACAATCTGATGAGGGTTGTATAGGTCAAAAAGTCATGTAAGGGAAGCCAGTCATTTTTATAAACCCTCTCTGAGACTGACAATATCAGTCAGTGCTTCTCTCCCATATACATTAGGCTGAAACGTGTGTCAAACTACCTCCATATATGTTACGTTTGCATGCATCACAGTAGGCTCTGAGAGCTCCGTAAATTTTACATTGGTGGCACTTAAGGGGTTAAAGCTGTTAAAGAATCTCTTCAGAGATCCATGAACAAGAGCTGGGTCAGTGGGTGTACTGCAAGGGAGCATTCTCTCATGCACTGTTTAGTATTAACATCAACAATACATCAAGTCTGTACAGCAGGGCTCAGACTGTTCCCTGTTTGTGGATGATTTTGCAGTTTACGCAAGTGGAAGCTTGTATGCAGGCATTCAGCGGTGGCTGCAGCTTTGTGTAGATAGGATCCAGCAGTGGGGAGAGAGAAATGGCTTTACTTTTTCCACAACCAAAACACAGTGTATCCACTTTCATAACCTGTGACAATTCTTTGCTGGTCCAGAAATCCAGCTTTAAAAGAAGCTAAATTTCTGGGCTTGGTCTTTGATCAAAAGTTGAATTTTCTCGGTCATCTTAAAACCTCGTGCCAGGAAACTCTGAATATTCTTTGAGTTGTAGTTCATACAGACTGGGGTGCCAACAAGAAAATACTTCTTCACCTGTACAGAGTTTTAATTTGCTCTAAACTGGACTATGGCTGCATAGTATATGTCTCTGCGAGACTGTTGTACCTAAAACTACTGGATTCCATTCACCATGAAGGGCTGCGCCTCTGTCTCAGTGCATTCAGAACAACTCCTGTCTATAGTTGGTATGCGGAGGCAGGGGAGCAACTAACTTTAAATTTCTGTTTGAAACTGTTCTCTGAACTGGAAAAACGACTGTGTCTTTGACCCTAGATTTCAAAATGAATTTAAAAAACACCCAAAAGTCACTTCTCCTTAGGAATCTGAATCCATCCCCATATGGACAAGGCATATATAGATTTAGCTGTTGTTAACGACTTCTCGAAGTTTCCAAGTCTGATGAAGGTGTTGCTGCTGCTGCCTTCTGTTCTGCAGTTCCCAGTCGAGCATTTTCAGATCATATTCTGTATGACAGTTCTGTTTACACTGCTGAACTGACTGCTCTGGTTTTGGCACTAAAACTGGTGTCCCAATCCAAGCATAAAGATTTTCTAATTTTTTCTGACTCCCTTTTTGCTTTGCAGTTAATTGCTGGCCGAAATTCTAGTCACCCTGAGCTTCTGAAGTTCTTCGAACTGTTTTGTACTCTTACAAATAACAGTTACCAGATTGGTTTTGCCTGGATTCCTGGCCATGTTGGTACTGGAGGCAATGAAAAGGCTGACTGCCTGGCTAAGAATGCCACAAGGGAAAAGATATCAAAATCCTTCATTCCTTACACAGATGTAAAATCGAAAAGTACACAGTTACATGAGAAATCTGTGGCAAGAGGATTGGAGTGAACAGACAGATAACAAACGTTTCCAAATCCGCCCAAACCAGAAAGAAATTCTTCCATCTGCTTCAGGGAACTGTAAGAAAGAGACAACGTTAAGCAGGTTACACATTGGTCACACATCCTACACTCATTCGTTCCTTTTAAAAAATGAAGAAGCACTATGGTGTATACCATGTGACGAGCTGTTGAGGATCAGACACGTCCTCATTGATTGCTGGGACTTCATGGCAGACTCCTTATATTAGGTACCGGCAGCCTCTCTTAAGCAATGCGGGAATTGTGTCGGTCAGTGGAAAAATTGCACATGTTTATCAGTCAAATATTCTTGCAGATGAATATGAATGACAAAGTTGTTATCATGAAGATAAAGATTGTTCTTTCCTCTATTGATCTGTGCTGTTTGTTTTTGTTATAAATGCACCCTTACGAAAATCTGCGCAAAAAAAACCCCACACCGACCGACGAAGTTTCACCGCGTGTGACGTAATGGCGACTGGCTCACGGCAATGCTTGGGGTGACCGGTGAACGACAACTTAAATTACACGGGTCACATAGGACTACCGTCATAGAAATTAGTACAATTGACAGATCGAAACCTGTCCTTCATTCCCGTATAATATTTATTTTATAAAATTATTAGTTTGTTAGTCTTCTAAAGGTCGGAATATTGGCAAACTTTGAAGAAGAATATCTGAGGATCTCCTTGATATATCAGATCATGTCCACGGATGCGCAAACGGCTTATTTTTTTGCTAAATTTAACCGTAGACGGAACTGTGAATGTGACGTATACGGGGTGTGCACGAAGGGCGAGTATCCGTGATCTGCCATTTCAGCATATGGGGAACCTCGAATCATGGCGGCCTTCGAAGCGATCGCTGAAAGTCCAGTCAACGAATTTCTACTTGTGATCATCAAGAAGGAAACGTTGTAAACATCGACTGATTTTTCATGAAAATTGACTTGGAAGTTTGATTCAGTGAATTGTTTTGATGTTTCTCTTTATTTAGAAAGATTTTGAAAGAAATCCGCGGGAGGTATAGCCTGCACAAGCAAAGAATAGAAAGTACGATCTCCGGTTTGATGTTTTATCGCCAAGGGATTTTTTTTAAGCGACCTGGAATGAGTAGAAGTAAAACTGTGTGAAGCGACTGCTTTCCAAAGGTGTTTATATTGCTAGTATTTAATGAATACGATGGGGAATTTTGTTTTTAATATACCGAAATCATAATATTTGTGTTAGTACTCGGCCAGAAATTCAAACCGGAAGTTGGTCGGCGAGTGCATGTCGTCATTGGATCAGATTCGACAGTGTTTATCGTCTCAAAGAAACAGCAAATAGCGGCTTTGCACAGTCACACATGCGCGCACTCATGCACGCACACATTATCAGAACACTATATTGCATCAGGCAAACATGGACACAGCTCCACAAAGTCCAATGAGCCTTTCTAATGGCACAATATAAGAATACTTTACTCTCAAAAGTAATAGCTGGCACAAATTAAAGAGAACACTTGAGAAAAAGTCAGGATTTTATTTCTGTTTGTTTTCAAGGCAATGATGATTTTTTGTGGATGAAATTAACCATCACTGCCACCAAAACTTCAACAGCAGACACTCACTAATAGTAATAAATTACTTCTACAGTTAAAACTGTTGAGAACTGAGTGTGGTAAGTCGCAGGACGAGAACAGGGCTTTTGTTTTAAAAATTAGTAACACTGATTAATCACCACCTCAGGGGCTAAATCTGAAGACAAAAATTGAGACAGTTTTAAAAGAAGCGGAGAGATTTTCAGTAGATAGACCAGACATTGAAAATTTCTGTCTGTGGATATGGGAAGATGCATGTTACTGCGAAATAACTGATGAAAATAACTTATTGATAAACATTAGGAATGAGAATAGAAATGGCTGTAAGTCATATACTGCATTGCCAGGCATATATCTTCTGCTGTTACACATTTTAGTTTCATTAAGTTATTGAGAAGGATGTCTTTCTGTGCTAGTATGATACAAAGTCATCTGTGGATCACATTGTTTCAGACTAAATCAGTACATGCATACAAAATCTTAAAGTCTCATATATTAGCAACATTTGCTTGTAAAGAGTGAAGCTGTAGCTTTGTATTTGATTCACATGCAAAATTTCAGGAGATTCCATCAAGACATAATGTGAGTTATGTCTGTTTTAAGTTGGCCCAACACATGGGCACTCACATTATTTGGGTGCAAATGCATACAAAATATCTTACATCTTGACTATAACTAAGCTTGTAAATAATTCACTTGTAGCTTTCAAGGAAATCCATAAAAAAATAAGCGAAATATGTGCGTTTAAATTTGGTCTGGTACGTGAACCGTGCTTTTTCCATCGTTCAAATGAGATATTTTGCCATTTTTGGAGCCATATAACTCATGACTTTGTCACTTTACGCTGCCCCCCAAAATTTAAGTTTCATACAATAACATTGTTTCTGAGAAAAAGTAAGCTCTAGCCAATTCTGTCTTCTTATTTTTGTGTAATGGGGGTGCAAAAATGGCTTGTCATGCAATTTCGAACAATGACAAAATGGTATATTTATGAAGTTTGCAGCACTGCTGTGTAAATGTATGAACAGATCTGCCTTGCTTTTTTACGTAGTTTATGTTGTTAAGAATTAAAATCAGGAATGACATTCTCTGTCTGACTTCTGGAAAATTTAGGTTCCTGCAAACTTGCTACATTTCACAATTGGCGAAAACGTACATAAACTGCCGTTTTCAAAGTGTGTTATCTCTGGACCTAATACAGCTAGAGACTTACTTTTTTTTGCATTGTGCTTATTTTTTCTTGTACTTTTCAGAAATATGAGTGTTAATAACCTTTTCAAAAGTTTATTTTTTGGCTGCTGGTACCTACTTATATGACTTCCCTTGAGACGCGCCGCCCCCCCCCCCCCCCCCCCCTCATGCAATTTTCCAGTTTTTACAAAAGATCAATAGATTTCACCTGATATGATTTTACGTCCAAGTATATTTTTCTTTAATTGCATTTTAGACTTGCAAGGTTAACAGTGAGCATGGTTATGGTTTTAACTGTTGTCTTTTATCTTAACCTATTGTTTTTGACTAGTTGTTTGCCTTATGGGTCTAGTGGTCGGCTGGGCTATAAGCATTATAAACTGAACTGCACTCAATTTTCCAGTTTTTACAAGAGATCAATAGATATCACCTGATATGATTTTACGTATGAGTATGTTATTCTTTAACCCTTTGCCTACCACATGACTTTGTGCTATATGCCTATGAGAATACCATGGCAAGGGAAGTAACTCCGCAACACATGCACACCCACCACAAATAAACCTCAATAAAAAATTTAATTTTTACTCACCAATTACATAAATTTGATGAAAAAATGCCAAAGACATCACTTCATCCAAAACAGCCATTTTTTTTCATATGTAGTGAACTAGTATATGAAGAAAAAAAAACAAACGATCAGACTAATTTTTTACGTCAGAGTTCTTGGCGCTGTAAGAATATTTCCTGAATTCACTGGAACCACAGAATGTCATGGATTAGGAGCAAATAGTGATTTTCCATGTCCAGACATAGTACTGAAACCTTCAGGAACAAAATAAAGTCATTCTGTGTTTTCTCCACACTGAATAGCTAACTTTTGTGGTGAAGAAAAAAAAACCCAAACTTCAACAGTGTTGTGAAACTAAAAGCGTCACATACAGAAGATTTGTCTACTAACTACTGAGGGGAAAAAAACAACAAAATGAACATATAATTGCTGACACTAGTGACAGGTAGATTTCAGGTGCTGATGAAACTCAGCAAAACATGTGCCTTTAAACAAATGAACAGAACAAATTACACATCCCCACACTGTGGTGATGCTATATCCCTTGTCCGTCTTCCTCTTCGCCTTCTGGCAAACCAGGCAATTCTATATTAGGCCTGGAAGACGGACAGGTCCATGGGAGAGAGGGTCTGATGCTGTGACACCTGCCTGTGCCACAGACTGGGGAGCAGATTTCTGGCGAACAGAGTTGCTGTTACGCAGGGCGCGCAGAACCTCCAGTGAGGACGCACTTTGTGCAAGGGGTCATAGCCAGGCTGACCCTTGGGAATAGCTTTACTGCTGTCATTTAAATGAAAATACTGATTTAATTTATTATATCTATTTCTACTAATGACATCAGCAACCTGAGCAATACATAAAGGATCTGTGGACCAGTAGTTGCTGATTTCTGGTACGCGAATGATCCCAAACATAAACTGAACATAGATGAATAATTTCATTTCATCAGGTGTGGTAGGCTGCCAGAGTTTATCTACACCATTTTCTGCTTGCCTTTGTGCAGCATATAAATTTGTTTCTGTGCTCAACATTTGCCAAAATTCGTCTGGTATCAAAAGACTAAAAAAATCCAAAAGGTGACGCACCCACAGGCAAATCATGGGACACGCCAACTGACCGCAAAATTTGGTCATCGTCCGATTCAGTTTCCTGGCTGTCAAAACCAGCAAAAGTTTTTTTGGGCCTCACCTCATGTAGTCTATCACTCCAGTGAACAATAACTGAATCTCTAGCAGCCTTTGTTTTCTGAATTTTCCTTTTTTTGGCGCTGGGCCCAGCAGCGATAGGCAAATCGATATCACCGTCATTATCACCCGATTCACTATCGATTTCGGACTCCAAATCAATGAGCAGACGATCACTGTTGATAACTAGGTCAACATCGACGTCGGACTCATCTTGTTTCGAAATTTCTTCAAGATTGAAGCCTTCAAAAACACTCTCTTCATCACTAACATATCCAAAAATGGATTCCAGAAGTTGCATGGTTTCTTGATCCGCCATTTTTGCAGAAAATTTTCGCGAAAAAAAGGCTGAACTTTGAAAAATCACAGCAGCAAAACTACTCAACCAAACTTCTTGCAACAAAGCACAAAACGTCGTCCGGAAACAGCCCTACCGGAAGACGCTTATATCGCGATTGCATTCTGGGATATGCGATAGTGAAAGTGAAAGTCGCTGACCTAGTATTCGGCGGTCGATCTTGGTCGATCCGGTATTCAGAAAGCGGAAATCTCGTGGTCGATCCGGTAGGCAGAGGGTTAACTCTTTCCCTACGGAGCGCACCTATACGTGCGCTGTGTCTTGCTCCGTTGCCTATGGAGCACACCTATACGTGCGCTGACTGATTGCTCCGTTCCCTACGGCGCACACATATACGTGCGCTGTACTTTTGAAAAATTCTTGTAGTCAAACCCTCGCCCTTTAAGTTTAAGTGACAAAACATATTTCAGACTACAGTGGAATGATCCCACCATAGCATAATGCTGTCATTTATTAATTCAAACCCGGTTCACAGACACTTTTTGTACTTAAAACAGAGTACCCCTTGATGGGTTATTCTGACCTGGTCTTGTCGAGCACATTTCGTATCAGCACAGGCGCTTGACTCTGTACATCTCCCTGCCCCGAGTGCTGTATCTATAATATTTTAAAAAATGATGACGAGGACGACGCGATGATTATGTTGTTTGTGTGTGTGTGTGTGTGTGTGTGTGTGTGTGTGTGTGTGTGTGTTTTTGTGCACGAGAGTTTGGTTTATATCCCTGCCTCTGTGTACATGTGTATATTTATGCGCCTGTAACATACACATGTACCTACATACATACACATATATGTCTGCATAAAACTAGGTCTAGATTATATATTTCACAGAGATTGCATCTCCCACCACCTCCCACTGCCCTCTCTGTCTCTTTGTCTGTCTCTCTCTGTCTCTGTCTCTGTCTCTGTCTCTGTCTCTCTCTCTCTCTCTCTCTCTCTCTCTCTCTCTCTCGCCCACCCCCCTCTTTGTCACATCATCCATATTTTATCATCGAATGATCTGTACTGTGGACGTTTCTGGATCAGTCAGTTGTCAACATGTCTTTAGGTCTGGACCCAGTACTTCAAGTAAAGTGGACAGGCATGGTGATCCATGTCAGTTTGAAGAGGCACTTCACAGCTCTGTTAGTAGGTTGATGTTTCATCATTCTAACGTGTGTTTGCTTGCTCATGGCATTCCTGGGACTAAAGTGATCGGTATCTAAGTCCCACCTACTTGATTAGTTGTGCCAAAGTCTCAATTTGCTGGGACACTTACTGATGTTTGCCATCTATTGGATAACAGGAACCTGTCTTCTCTATCTTGTCTGCTACAGGCACATAAGAAATGAAAGAAAAGGGGACTTCAGACTTCAGATAGTTTATTCATATTAGGCCTTGGCCCCTTATGAAGGGGTATGTGAACAATACAGTACCTTCTAAATAATGCACAAAAAGGTTTGAATTATACATATCCATAACTCATCTTATGACACAGCATTTTCTCTAAATTTCATAGCTTTATATAAGAACACAGAAAATTTGCGGACAACTTCTATATTTGTTGATGACAACAACAAGCACAGTTTAAACAGACAAGGCTGTCTATAATACTTAGGCTGAATAAACTTTTCCCTAAAATCTGTAAGTGCTTTACAACAAAAGACAAGGTGTACTTCATCTTCTTTAGATTCTTTGCGTAATGGACATAATAAATCATTATTATTTAATACTTTATATCTATATCGATGTACAGCCAAATCAGATACACCAAACCTAAATCTTGTTGTAATATACTTCACATGTTGTTCTAAATTTAGCTGCAAATACAGTTTTATTTCAGATACACTACTAAATGTTCTGTATAAATTGAATCTTTTGCTGTTGTTAATATGATAATTCCAATCCTGCCATCTACAGTCTATCAAGCGTTGACGAAAATTACGAATAAAGCCATTCACACTACCGACTCCCTGATATAACCACACATATCCAAATCCATATTTGTACAAACACAAACATACATTCGATACCCAGTTTTTCTTACCATTGGCATCTAGATCATACAGCATTTTATATGCTTTCCATGGTATCCTAAATTTATCCATATGTAATAATCTGAGCCAATATTGGATACAATTAACAGCAGAATTCACATATACAGGGTAACGATTAGTTTCGCCATACACAAAATCATTAGGCGTTCTCCTATCTACTCCCAAAAACTTTTTAAGGGCAAACAAATGAACTGATTCACAATGAACAACAGCTTTCTCTAGCCACCAAATTTCGGAGCCATATTGCATAATTGGTTGGATCTGGGAATCAAAAAGCTTAACAAACAGTTCCAAAGAATTATTATTAAGACTGTACAGTTTCTTCATAATCCATAACAATGCATTTTTAGCTCTACTGGCAAGATCCTTACAAGCAACAACATAACTCAATCGCGTAGTGAAAAAAATTCCCAAATACTTGTAAATATTTACAACAGGCACTACAGCGCCATCATACACCCATCGTTCTCTTGCACCTAAATATCCACCTTTTCTAAATACAATAATATTAGTTTTACTCATATTAACTTTTAGCTGGAGCGTTGTAAGCTATTCAACTGCGCCTGCAATCCAGCAACTGTTTCTGACAACAGAACAACATCATCAGCCGACAACAGAATGAACAGTTCAAATGCATCTTGAGACAAAATAGCTCCATGTTTTCCATTGTTTATTACTTGTAGCGCTAATTCATTTATGAAAAGAGAGAACAATACCGGACTACATGCATCTCCCTGTCTCACTCCAGTTGTGCAGTTGAGAAAGTCGGTGAATTTAGCTCCAAATCTTACCTTTGATTTAACAGTCTTATACAGTAGAACACTGATATAAAGAACAGCCCCAGGCAAAAAAAATAGTTCTTTATATCAGTAGTTCTTTATTTCAGTCAAACCTTTACACACACATTTTATCCCTCACACAACCCCCCCCCCTTCCCACTGTTTATCCACGTCCCCAAAGCCATTATACATTCATCTAGAGTCCTAATTTCTTGCCCACGGGTGAAAAAAATGATGTAATGTCAGTTTGTTTTTTTCCCTTTTCGCTCGATTCAAGAATGAATTTCTCCATGTCCCCTAAAGTGTCAAAAAAGGTTTCTCCGCCATTCACAATACAAAAGTCCCTAAGAGTTTTCAAACACTGTTTGGCTTCTGCAGAGCTCACAGCCTTGAGCTGCTCTGCAGGTGCCTCGTCCTCTTCTTCAGGAGGCACAGAACTGGAACTAGCAACTTTGACTTGGTCCACAATTTCCTGGTCCAAATGCCATTGATCGATAATCTATTTTTAGATCGCCGTCATGAATAGGCGCGGGCAAGCGAGGCATTGTGCGATAGTGACCACCGTCCGTGACCAGGCGAATGTGGCCAGGGGCCGGCCACGTGTTTTCAGGCCCACATGGGCTAGTTCGTTACTTCAGTCGTGAACAAAGAAAAATAAGACCTTGGTGGGCAAAAACATGAGTTCGTTACAGCCGTCAGTTCGTTAACGCTTGTTCGCTAAATGCATGAAAATTTAATTGAAATAAAGAGACAAATAAGCGGGGCACAGAAATGCGTTCGTTATTCCCGTCAATTCGTTTCAAGCGTGTTCGTTATAAGTGTGCTCTACTGTACATGCTTTTGACACATTTATATAGTTTACCTTTAATACCATTTTTAAGTAAGATTGGCCAAAGTAAATTCCTGTTGATAGAATCAAATGCCTTTTGGAAATCTATAAAAGCTACATAAAGTTTGCGATTGTGTGTAAACTGTTTTTGTACAACAGCATGTAAAGTAAATATATGATCTACTGTTGAATATCCTTTTTTAAACCCTGCTTGGTGATCATCAGTAATACTATTTTCTTCTACCCATTCCTGTAATCTGTTATTGATAATCGTACAAAAAAGTTTGCTATTTACATCACTAATAGAAATGCCCCTATAATTATTTGGGTTATTAATATCACCTTTTTTTAAAAAAGGTACCATGATTGATTCAGACCAGTTTCGAGGAAACTCACCATAATCAAAAAGTCTATTGAATAATCTTACAAAAAATTGTACTACCTGATCACTTGATTCTTTAAGGAGCTCACTAATAATACCATCTGGGCCAGGTGATTTCCTATTTTTCAGCTTTCTCAATGCAAGTAATACCTCTTCTGTCGAGATTGGCCGATCCATATATCCACTCCCCTCATCATCAGGTACCTCACCAACACATACATCGTCATGTTCCGTACCATTAACATTCTCTATTTCGAGCAATGCTTTAAAATGTTGGAACCATGTGTCAAGTGCAATATTGCTTTTTGGTTGTTTTCCTTTAAATGAAACTCTGCGAACAGTGTCCCAAAATTCCCTTTGACTTTTTATAGAAGATAAGAGTTTATCCAGCAATGTATCATTATACTGTTTTTTCTTTTTCTTTAGCAGATTCTTATATTCACGTCTGGCAACTAAATACTTGTGTTGGTCTTCTGGTTTTAATGACCGTTGGCTTCTTTTAACAGTCTCCTGACGTATCTTTTCTTACCTACACATTCCTGATCAAACCAATCACATGGTGTCTTACTTTTGTTAATATATACACGCTTTTGCATACAACGAGCACATTTCTTAATACATTCATTAAACAAGTCGAGAGCATCATTAACATTCACGTCAATTAAATCTGTAGCAGCAGTAAACTGTGTCTGTGATTCTTCCTTACACAGATTTTCATAATAAACATGAGAAGACTCATTTTTCCAAACAATTTTTTTGATCATGTCATTTTCATTCTCTGTGTTAACAGTTACGGGTTTATTTTCTTTTGGGAAGGCAACACACACTGTTACAGGCATATGATTAGATTCAATTCTCTCATCGACACCGAATTCACTTGAATCGCAAACAAGAGAAAACAGATCGCTTGAAAAAATAAAATAATCATTGATACTATTACCCAAATCAGAAATATATGTATGCGATCTTGAAGGTCACCTTTACATACACCATTTAAAATACACAGATCTAATGACGTACACATATTGAAAAGTAATTTACCATAGTTATTTAAAAATAAATCCTGAGAGCAGCAGTTAACACTATTTGGCTGACTTCTACATTGCATTTCAAGGATATTGTTTACATGAATATCATGGCGAATGTTAGACGTCCTACTGTTCAAATCCCCACACAAAATAACCCAACAATCATTTTTTAGCAGGAGATCAATGAGATATTCTTCTAGTAACTCAATTCCGTTTGAAACATCAAAATACTCCCATTATGTAACACATCAGTCCCAATTTCTGATTCAGCTAAAAACCTTGGTGTCTGCATTGACTCTACCCTCTCCATGAACAACTTTGTTTCTCAAACTGCCAGATCTTGCTACTATCACCTCCATCGTATAAGCCTGATCAGGAAGTATCTCTCTGTGGAAACAACTGCAAAACTCGTTCTCTCCTTCATAATGTCTCGCATTGACTATTGCAATTCACTCCTGTCTGGTCTTCCTGCCTCCACCATTCACATCCTACAGCGCATTCAAAACAATGCTGCACGCCTTGTACTCAAAAAGAAAAAAGCTGACCACATATCTCCTCTCCTGGCACAACTTCACTGGCTCCCTGTATCAAAGCGCATACAGTACAAACTAGATACCATGTGCTACAAAAGCCTCAATAACGCAGCCCCCGATTACCTGTCAAGCCTACTTGATATCTATGTTCCCTCACGTACCTCCGCTCTGCCTCCGATCCTCTGACTTTTCGCTTTCCATGCACTAAGCTCAATATCTATGGTCCACGAGCCTTCTCTGTTTCTGGTCCGCTCTCCTGGAACAAACTTCCTCTCTCTGTCCGTCAGCAACCTACTTTTGTCTCCTTCAAGTCCGCTCTCAAAACTCACCTTTTCTCCTCTGCATAAAATCCTGACCTCACTCAATCCCCTCTGCAGCCTGTCTCCACTCGGAGGGGAATCACATTGCAATATATAATTGTATATAATATGCTCTCTATAATTTTCCATTGTTTTTATTCTTTCTCCCCATTTATAGCCATGTGTGTGTGTGTGTGTGTGTGTGTGTGTGTGTGCGTGGGTGCGTGTGTGTGCGTGCGTGCGTGCGTGCGTGCGTGCGTGCGTACGTGTGTGTGTGTTTCAGCGCTTAGATTTGATTTTATCAAGATTTTGCGCTATATAAATATTGTAATTATTATATATATATTAAATACTCATAAAATGGAGAACCTTCTGGTGGGACATATGAACAAACATACAACACATCTTTCTGAACTCCAAACAACTGCTTACTGATAACAAATGCACAGCAATTAACATGTTCATTAACCTCAACTTTTTTGCCAAAGGGTAGAAATTCATTTTTTACGAGACAAACAACTCCACCTGATCGTCTCCCTTTTCTAGACAATTTTATGGCAGGTTTACAAAAAACTTTAAATCCATGAAATATGTCAGTCTGAACATGTTCCACAAATGTCTCAACTAGACAAACAGAATCAAACTTACCGACAAAATTAACAAAATCATGATCACAAAATTTTGCCAACAGACCATTTATATTCCATGATAGGAACGAAAAGGCATATTTATTTTCTGTGACCGTTGCAATCCCCTCGCGCTCCCCACTGTCAGAGCGCTCACCACCCTGTCCCAACACGATGTGCTCAAAAGCTGCACTGACAGGCGAACTCGCTCCCGGTGCTGCCACCCCTTCCTTGGTTCACCCTATCAGTTCCCCCAGGACAAAAACAGCCACTGTCACAGGGCCGGCTGATCCCCTATCCCTTTTCCTCCAAAGTACCATTGTCCCCTAAATACCATTTTTTCCCATCAATATGGTCAAAGACCATAGCCGCTTTTTTGCCACTGTCCCTAGCTTTTTTCAGATGTGGAGACAACTTACGTCTGATCTCTCGAACCCGTGCAGAGAAGTCTTCACCAATGAAAACGTTGCTGCCTTTCAGTTTCCTTTTAGATTTCAGAATTAAATTTTTTTGTCTATAGAAGCAGCAACGGGCAATGATCGGTGAGTCAGGCTTTGTGTTAATACGGTGCACTCTATCGAATTCTATATCTTGTGACAGCTCTAATTGGTCTGTCAGCACATCTTTCAATTTTCCTTCGCACTGGTCATTGGTCTCGTTTTGTCCCCTGGCAATTCCGTAAAAAATCAAATTGTTCCTCTTGGATCTTCCCTCGAGATCATCTGTTTTTCTTTCTAATTCTTCTACTCTTTTTACCAACTCAGAGTTTATTTCCATTAATTTCTTATTTTCTGACCGCAAAACTCCCACCTCCTCTCTCAGATCCCTGATATCTCTGTCCAAAGATAAATACCGCTCATTCAGCTGTGCCACTCCTACATTTACTTTACCAAACTCACTGTTCATCGAGTTGGTCATGGCCTTCAGCATTTCAGCCAAGTCTTCCACCGTGGACTGCTGCAGAGGAGGAGTTTGCCCGCTTTCCGATGCTCTGGACATACAGTCGGTCGAGGTCCTGTGTGACACGTCAGTCAGCCTGGTCTGCCTCTTGTCTGCTCTGGAGGGTCCAGGTCCCGGATTTTGCTTGATGTCTCCGCATCTCAGTAAAATGCCCCCCCAAAACAATAGGGTGAGAAGCAAGCCAAGTAGAACACCGTCTGCCATCTCTCCGCCCTGTGATTTTGTCTTGCTTTTGATACCAGAGTTTCCCGATAAGGTAGTTTTCTTTTGCAAGAGATGGAGCAGCGTGGGATAAAAAATTCCTATCGCTATGCGATGGGCATTAAAGTCGTTTGGCATTTTTCTGTCTTGTCCTCTTCTTTGCTATGGTTTACTTGATTTTCAAAACAGCTGTTCACCCGAAAGAAAAGGGGAGAGAGAGAGAGATTGTGTGGATTACTTTTTTGTGCGCCTGTGCTTGCTCTGTCTGTTCAGTACAACCAAAGAATTACAGTTCTGACTTCGTGATAACTTTTCCAATTATGTGTTTTTGTCAAGATCAACATGTGGCGTGTGAAAATGAGAACACTCCTTTTGGTTATACATACATGTACTGCATATATGCATAAGACCTGACTGTAGTGGAGAACTTGCTTGTGCTGAGCGATTGACCGAAAGATGCTATGTGATTCGTTTTTAATTGGAAGCCAAATTCTGTCAAATTCCGTTGAAACGGATTGCTGCTGACAGCAAAATGTACTATAGATGTAATTGTATAAGGTGAGCGCTGTTTAGGTGTCATTTTGTTGAAATATTACGACTGAATAGTGATCATCAAACTTTGGAAAGTTTTTTTTTTTTCGTTTTAGTTACCAGATGTGTGCATACAGTGTCTCGCTGTGGAATCTCTAAGAGTGTTGAAAGTACATTCATTTAAAAGTCGTTAAATTTTCCTTTCCAAACATATCAAACATGATACCAACACTGGTCAAAAACAGCATGTAAAATAAATTAGAAAGATGCCCAAATCTTTACGTTGGCAGGGAATCGCCGCAGCCAGCTGCTTCCATAAGGGGGGAAAAGCTGCCTAGCAGCCATACGTAGGGATAGTGTTAAACATATTTTAGACTTGCAAAGATAATGGTGTGCATGTTTTTTTTTTTTACTGTTTATTTTAACCCAAGTGTCATTTTTAATATGATGTCAGCCCTGACATGACTATAGTAGTCGGCTGGGCTATAAGCAATATGAAACTGAACCAGATGACTGTTCCCAGATGTTTAATAATAATAATAATAATAATTACAATATTTATATAGCGCAAAATCTCGATAAAAATCAAATCTAAGCGCTGAACATACACTTACGCACGCGCGGACACACACGCACACACACACGCACACATGGCTATAAATGGGGAAAAAGAATAAAAGCAATGGAAAATTATAGAGAGCATATTATATACAAATATATATTACAATGTGATTTCCCTCCGAGTGGAGACAGGCTACAGAGGGGGGATGAGTGAGGTCAGGATTTTAAGCAGAGGAGAAAAGGTGAGTTTTGAGAGCGGACTTGAAGGAGACAAAAGTAGGTTGCTGACGGACAGAGAGAGGAAGTTTGTTCCAGGAAAATGGACCAGAAACAGAGAAGGCTCGTGGACCATAGGTATTGAGCTTGGTGCGTGGAAAGCGAAAAGTCAGATGATCGGAGGCAGAGCGGAGGGTACGTGAGGGAACATAGATATCAAGTAGGCTTGACAGGTAATCGGGGGCTGCGTTATTGAGGCTTTTGTAGCACATGGTCTAGTTTGTACTGTATGCGCTTTGATACAGGGAGCCAGTGAAGTTGTGCCAGGAGAGGAGATATGTGGTCAGCTTTTTTCTTTTTGAGTACAAGGCGTGCAGCATTGTTTTGAATGCGCTGTAGGATGTGAATGGTGGAGGCAGGAAGACCAGACAGGAGTGAATTGCAATAGTCAATGCGAGACATTATGAAGGAGAGAACGAGTTTTGCAGTTGTTTCCACAGAGAGATACTTCCTGATCAGGGTTATATGATGGAGGTGATAGTAGCAAGATCTGGCAGTTTGAGAAACAAAGTTGTTCATGGAGAGGGTAGAGTCAATGCAGACACCAAGGTTTTTAGCTGAATCAGAAATTGGGACTGATGTGTTACATAATGGGAGAGAAAGAGGAGGCAGCTGAGAAAGTTTCTGACGGGTGCCAATGAGGATAGCTTCTGTCTTGTCGTCATTAAGCTGAAGTTTGTTTAAACTTAACTTGTCTCAGTGTGGTGCCATTTGCTAATATTTTGCTTTGGGGGATTTCTTTTTTTTTTTACTGATTACCATGACTTCAGTCTTCTTACTACCTCCAGCCCTTTATTTCTTCTTTCTGTTTCTGTTATATTCACAAGATTTTGTAGGTCTTTTTCATTTTCTGTAACATGAACGGTGTCATCTGTGTATCAAAGATTGTTTATCATTTTTCCCCCAGAGTTTATCCCAAGGCATTCTTCTAGGTTTCTCATGATGGTTTTGCTGTAAAGTGAAAACAAATCAGGTAGCAGAACACATCCCTGCCTAACCGCTCTTTTGATGTTTTCAAAAGAGCTTATATCCTTTTCTGCTCTCATTGCTGCTGTTCGTTCCCAGTACATATTCCTTATTATTCTTAGATCCTTTCCATCAACATTGAGTCTTTCTAGTTTGTAGATTAGTTCTTCATGTCTTAATCCTTATTCCACTCGATTCATCTTTCTTTGAGAGTTTTTAGGATGTATATGGCATTAATAGTTCCTTTCCCTTCAACAAATCCACACTGTTCTCCTGCTATTTCTCTTCTGATTCTATTCCTTGTCCTCATGATTATTCTTTATAGAACTAGAAGCTTTGTTACATGACTCATCAAGCTGATTGTACAATGGAGTTCGCATAGTATAGCCCCTGTTTTCTATGGAAAGCAGGGGCTATACAGAATCGCAACATGGAATGTGAGGACATTGCTGCAAAAGGGAAAATTAGAGAATGTCAGGTTGGAGATGAAAAGGCTTAACATTAGTATTTTAGGACTAGGGGAAATGAGATGGAAGGGGGCAGGCATGATAACATCGGGAGAGCATAGAATAATATATTCTTGTGGAAACACACATGAAGGAGGAGTAGCGTCATAATTGACAGGGACAAATTAAAAGCAGTTAAGGGATACTGGGCTGTGTCCAACATAGTTTTGCTGGTTAAATTGGATGGCAGGCCATTTGATATCAACATCATCCAGGTGTATGCACCAACATCTGCAAGTACTCAGGACGAAATTGACAACTTCTACGAAGTATTACAGATAGCCAAGGCTCAGTGTAAATCACAAGAAGTTACAATAATAATGGGAGATTTTAATGCTAAACTGGGACAGGAGAAGGTGGAATATATAGTTGGACCTCATGGCCTTGGAATACAAACTGAAAGGGAAGGGAAACTCGTGGAATGGGCACAGATGAATGAGTTCATAGTAGAAAACAGCTGGTTTGAACAGCCTAACGGAAGAAAATGGACATGGATGAGTCCAAGAGATAATACTAAAAATCAGTAAAAGATTTAGAAATTCTTTGCTGACAGTAAAAACAGTACCAGGGGCAGACTGCAACAGTGACCACAATCCTGTAATGGGAAGATTTAGGCTGAAATTATGAAATGAAGAAAAAGAAAACAGACCAAAAGCAACATGAAACTAAATCTTGGACTCCTAAAGAGAGATGAAGTGATACATAAAAAAATTAATGGACATGTTCAAAACGAATTCAGTGCTCTGGAAGACATTGGTGACAGTGAGGAACAATGAACAAAGTTGAGAAAGTCAACAAATGAAGGTTGTGAAGAAATCCCTAGAATAGATAGAAAAGCAAAAAAAGAACTGGATGACAAAAGAAATTCTAGGCTTGATGGAAGAACGGAGGAAGGCAAAGGGAAAAGAGGAAAGATACAGGAAGATAAACAAAGAAATCAGGAATAGGTGCAGTGAAGCTAAGGAAGCTTGGCTGAAAACAAAATGCAAAGAAATAGAAGACCAACACAAAACAGATCCTCAGGGTATGTACAGAAGAATTGAAGAAATTGTCCACAGGAAAAAGACATGCACATCAACTGGTTGCTTAAAATCAAAGATGGTATGCTTATGGAAAAAGACAAAACATTAGATAGATGGGGAGAGTACATTAAAGATCTTTTTGAAGTGACAGAAATGAAGAACACATTACAAGAAAGAATGTTGAAGGACCACCCATAATGAGAAATGAAGTTAGAGGAGCATTGAAAAAGATGAAACCAGGAAAAGCCCCAGGACCGGACAGTATTACTACAGAGATGATTGAAGGCCTGGAGGAATTTGGTATTGAAAAAATAACTGTCCTCTTAAATGAAATTTATGACACCGGAAAAATCACCAAATATATGTCAAAATCAATTTTCATTGCACTTCCAAAGAAAACTGGGGCTATAGAATGCGAACTCTATCGCACAATCAACTTGATGAGTCATGTAACAAAAATCCTGTTACGAATAATCATGATGAGGACAAAGAATAGAATCAAAAGAGAAATAGCAAAACAATAGTGTGGATTTTTCGAAGGGAAAGGAACTATTAATGCCATATACATCCTAAGAACTATCATAGAGAGGTCAATCAAGATGAATAAGGATTTACGTTTATGTTTTGTTGATTATACCAAGGCTTTCGATCAGTAAGATATGAAGAATTGATCAACCAACTAGAAAGAGTCAATATTGATGGAAAAAATCTACGAATAATCAGAAATATGTATCGGGAACAAACGGCTGCAATGAGAATAGAAAACGATATAAGCTCTTTCCAAAATATCAAAAGAGGAGTCAGGGAAGGATGTGTTCTGTCTCCAGATCTGTTTTCACTTTACAGCGAAACCATCATGAGAAACCTAGAAGAATGCCCTGGATTAAAGGTTGGAGGAAAAATGATAAACAACATTTGTTGCGCGGATGACACTGTGCTAATTACAGAAAATGAAAGGGAACTACAAAACCTTGTGAATATAATGGAAATAGAAAGCCAAAATAAAGGATGGAGATACATAGCAAGAAGACTTAGTCATGGTAATCAGTACAAAACATGAAATCTCCTCATGCAAAATAACAGCAAATGGCACAACCTTGAGACAGGTTGATAAGTTTAAATATCTGGGAATGATCATCTCACCAGACCGCAGATGCACATCAGAAATAGCCAGCAGAAGACAAAACAGCATTCAAGAAGATGAAAAGCATTCTTACCAACAAATGCCTATCAATTAACACAAGGAACAGAGTTTTTGAATGTTATATAGAACGGATACTGTCGTACGTTTGTTAGGCGTGGACAGTCAACACGCAAAGCTAGAACAAGATGGAGGCAGCCGAGATGTGGTTTCTAAGAAGAATGTTGAGAGTTCCATGGACAGCAAAAGAAAACGAATGAGACAGTCTTGTTGGAGGCAGACTCAAGAAGATCATTCTTATGGAAGATAGGAAAAGACAGGCAACATTTATAGGCCATTTTATGAGGAAAGGGGAATCAGAGCACCTGGTCACAACAGGACAGCTGTAGGGAAAGAGAGCACCAGGTAGACCCAGGGAGAAGATATTGGACGGACTTGGAGGGTGGCTGAGGACAGAGAGGATGGAAGATGTGCTTGCGGCAACAAGGGATAGATACATATGGAGGGCCATGATTGCCAACGCCATGCAGCAGGGCACATAATGATGATGATGATGGTTTCTTTGGAAGTGCAATGAAAATTGATTTTGGCATATCTTTAGGGATTTTCCCCATGTCATTAATTTCATTTAGGAGGACTTTTGGTCCAACAGTAATTTTGCTGCCCAGAATTTAGGAATCTGGATCATACGAGAGAATGTAAGAGTTTGTCATTCGTGCAAGAGATTTTGTCAGAGGGAGACGTGTGGCGCTGAACTGTCATCTTTCCCATTTACTCACCCTTCACTAACTTGTTTTAAGGCAGTTGTCTTGTTTAGTGACTGTGATTTGTGATCTTTCAGTCCGTCTGTTTTCGTCATAGCAGTATGGGGTTGATGATGATACGCATTTGCATTAAATGTATATCATTTTTGTTTTCATGCTTTTGTGAAACTCTTAGGGTTCTTGTCAGATGAGCTGTATGAGTAGGCATTATTCTTCTTAGTGTTGTTATTATAAGTTCATTACATGGCAATTTTTGATGTGAGACTTGAAAGGCAATTTTTGACAGAACATTTTCAGGCTAAATCAATGATGCTATGATTTACTGTACAATTAACAGATATGCTGGAGCACCCATTGACTTCGAAATTGTGGAAATCAATGCATCAACTACTGATGCAGAACATCTAAGAGGTGCTCTTCTCTCAGTACAACGAAATGGTGTGGCATTAAAAGGTCAGTTGCTGTGTAACTTTTTATAAAGTATGGAAACTAGTTATGGAAGTGTGGGTTTTGAGGAATGTCTCCAGTATCCAAGTATACAGTTAAACACCATAGTACAAACTGCTCAAAATTAAAGGGCAGGAGGAGTTCTGACATGTTTGTTGGCTTGGTTTTCAAACTAGACATTGGAAGCAGAGTGTGGCAATTTCATGCTGAGTTTGTGCTTTGTGCTTCTGTGTAGTTTTTGGAAGAATGCTTTTTTTCTTGAAAATTCATTATTCCACAATCCTGTAAATTAGTTGGTATGCCATATTCCCACAGTCTTAAATTTGTTTGGATTCCATTTCATGTGCAAGTGTGGCATGTATTTAATTGGTGAATTCATTTCTCTGCCAAGTCATATTGCATTAGTTTTTCCCTGCATTCAGTAGAAATCCCCACTTTCTTGCAAAGCATAAGTTGTAATTATTGCCTCTTTGAACGATCATTCCTCGTCATTGAACAGATAGGGGGAGGAGGGAGGGGCTCACACATCAGCCATGTCTTGTGAGCGAAAAGGCTTTTAATTTTAAGTTGATGCTAAGACAGCTCATTCTCTGTCCACTTTCCATATGTTGTTTCCATCGATAATGAAAACTATTGTCCATTGGAACATGAGGTGTCAACTCAAATTTAGAGGAGCTCCAGCTACTTTGCTGTGACCTGTAGCCCATTGTACTGGCTCTATGAGAAACGTTAGTGCATGAAAAAAAAAAATTTCAATAATGGATTTCAACATTATTTTGAAACCAGCACAACCTAAAGATGGAGGAGTAATGGGTGGAGTTTGTTTGCTCCTACTCAGGTCCATTTTGTTTAGCCCTGTTAATCTGTAGCAGCAAGGGTATCTCTATACAAAACTTTACCACCTGTTGTCTGTACCTACCTCTGCCTCTTGCTGTTACAAAAGAAGAACTGGTTGATCTGATTAAGGAACTTCCAAGACCTTTTCTGTTGTTGGGTGATTTGAATGGCCATTCCCTGCTTTGGTGTAGTGTGGATACTTCAGCCGTGGTCTCCTGCTGGAAAACACTTTCTCTGATTTAAACTTATGCTGTCTAAACGATGGACTTACTGCTTATATTCATCCCGCAAATGTTACGCTTTCCTGTTTAGCTCTATTGATGTGTGATGCTTCACTGGTCTTGGACAATGAATGGAGAGGTCTTGATCATCTGCATGGAAGTGACCATTTTTCAGTTGTCTTATCCCTTTGTCTCCTGGACCCTATCCACCAATTGCAAAATTATGCCTACCAGCTTCCTGCAGGGGTGAATTGATCAGCCAACTGGAGGGACTAAATATTGATGGAAAAGATCTATGGTAGGCAGAGATGTGTGTTGGGAACAAACAGCTGCAGTGGGAATAGAAAACAATATAAGCTCTTTCGAAGATGTCGAAGGAGGAGTCAGGCAGGGTTGTGTTCTGTCACCAGATCTGTTTTCACTTTACAGTGAAAACATCATGAGAAACATAAAGGGGTGCCCTGGATTAAAGGTTGGAGGAAGGATGGTAGGCAGCATTCGTTGCGCAGATGACACCGTGCTAGTTGCAGAGAATGAAAGGGACCTACACAACCTTGTGAATATAATAGAAAGAGAAAGCCAAAATAAAGGGTTGGAGATACATAGCAAGAAGACTGACGTCATGGTAATCAGTAAAAAACATGAAATCCTCTCATGCAAAATAACAGCAAACGGCAGAACCTTGAGACAGGTTGATAAGTTTAAATATCTGTGAACGATCAGCTCACCAGATGGCAGATGCATATCAGAAATAGCCAGCAGAATCGGCCAAGCCTAAACAGCATTCAAGAAGATGAAAAGTATTCTTACCAACAAATGCCTATCAATTAACATACGGTTGTGAGGCGTGGACAGTCAACATGGAAAGCCAGAACAAGATTGAGGCAGCCAAGATGTGGTTTCTAAGAAAAATGTTGAGAATTCCATGGACAGCAAAGAAAACAAACCTGACAGTCTTGATGGAGGCAGACACAAGTAGATCATTCATAAGGAAGATTAGGAAAAGACAAGCTACATTTATAGGCCATTTTATGAGGAAAGGGGAATTAGAGCACCTGGTCACAACAGGAAAGCTGGAGGGAAAGAGAGCACCAGGTAGACCCAGGGAGAAAATATTGGACGGACTTGGAGGGTGGCTGAGGATAGAGAGGGTGGAAGATGTGCTCGCAGCGACAAGGGATAGATACATATGGAGGGCCATGATCGCAAACACCATGCGGCAGGGCACATGATGACGGTGATGACCTACCTCCATTTGTTGCAGTTACAAAAAAAGAACTTGTTGATATGATTGAGGAACTTCCAAAACCTTTTCTGTTGTTTGGCGATTTGAATGGCTTTGGGATAGTGAAGATACTTCAGCCCATGGTCTCTTGTTGGAAAACATCTTCTCCACATTAGATTTATGCTGTCTAAACGATGGAACTCCTACTTATATTTATCCCACAAATGGTACACTTTCCTGTTTAGATCTGTCAATTTGTGATGCTTCACTGGTCTTGGACTATGAGTTGAGAGTTCTGGATGATCTGCATGGAAGTGACCATCTCATAGTTGTCTTAACAAATGAAATTTTGAATATGAATCCTTACTGGAATGCTTGAATTTTTGCAAGGCGAACTGGGATTTATTCACAAGGATCATCCTGAGCAACGTAGAGGAAGAGAAAGTCCTGCAAAGTGAGGGTCCAATAGACACTCTAAGACATGTCATCCTGAATTGTGCAAAAAAAAGCAATTCCCTCGTTGTCAAAGAAACCGCACATGCCTAATACCCTGTGGTTTACTTCTGAATGTAAACAAATTAAACAAGACCACAAGAGAGCTCAATGTCTTGTTTTTCAAACTCCATCAGCTGACAATGTTTAGGCTCATCAAAAACTCTGAGCAAAGTTGAGGTATGTCTGTAAAAACAAGTAAACAACAGTTGTGGAGAGACTTTTGTTCCAAACTGACGTCCCGAACTCCAGAAAAGAAAGTGTGGAAAAAAATTTTTTTTTTAAATTAAAGGGAAAAATATCTGTCCCTCTGTCAACTATCTGAATCTGTCAGATTGTCTAATTACTGACTAAAAGGCTGTTTCTAACCTGTTAGCATTCACCATTGAAAAGAACTCTTCCTCATCCAATAAATCTGCACTTTTCTGCAAACACAAATCCCTGAAAGAAAAGAGAGCCTGTAACTTCATCTCTGATAACATGGAAGAGTACAATCTTCTGCCTGGCCAAGAATGCCACAAGGGAAAAGATGTCTAAATCCTTCATTCCTTACACGGGTGTAAAATTGAAAGTACTCAGTTACATGAGAAATCTGTGTTTGGAGAATTGGAATGAACAGACAGATGGCAAATTTTTCCAAATCTGTCCTAGCCTGAAAGAAATTCTCTCGTCTTCTGCAAGGAAACGTAAGAGAGAGACATTGTTATGTAGGCTACACACGGGTCACACATCTTACACTCATTTATACCTTTTCAAAAATGAAGAAGCACCATGGTGTATACCATGTGACAAGCCTTTGAGCAACAGACACCTCCTCGTTGATAGCTGGGACTTCTAGGATGTGAGACAATTGCACTACATGGCAGACTTCTTTATAGAATCTCTTCTGAGACATCCATGCTGATGCAGTTTTCCAGTTTTTACAAAAGATCATCAGATTCACCTGATATGATTTTACGGCTGGTTTTCTTTAATTGTATTTTAGACTTGAAAGGTTAAGAGTGAGCATGGTTTTTAACTGTTGTCTTTTATCTTAACCTGGTTGTCACTTTTGACATGGTGTTAGCCCTGATATAGCTCTAGTAATGGTTGGTCTATAAGCAATATGGAGAATGAACAAAGTCCTCAGTGCCCTCAGGCATCCTGCCCCCCCCCCCCCCCCCCACACTTGAAGCCTTTAGGAGTGGTTTCCTTTTAGATTCTCTTGTGCAAGATGGCTTTCCTCTTGGTTTTGGCCTCTTGCATCTGACATATGAAATCCTTGCTCTGAGTGGGACCAAAGAAACTTTCCTCTTGGTTTTGGCCTCTTGCATCTGACATATGAAATCCTTGCTCTGAGTGGGAGTAAAGAAACTTTCCTCTTGGTTTTGGCCTCTTGCATCTGACATATGAAATCCTTGCTCTGAGTGGGACCAAAGAAGACTTGGTTCCACAGCAACAGTGATCTGGCTGTCTCCCTCCTGCCAGAGTTTGTAGCCAAAACCCTACAGCCTGGTTGTTGCCCATGTTCTTCTTAGAATTCCTTTCTTGGTCTCATTCCTAGACCTCAGAGATGCGCAGGGTGAGAAGCGCTTTCTTTGCTCTATCCGTTCCATCAGGCATAGCCTAAAGTGCTTGGCCCAGAGACACCCCTCAGAAAGGAGGCTCCTCATTTTCCTCAATAAAGACTACTCTAAGGACGTTTTAACAACGACCACTTCTTGCTGGCTCTCAAATACTGGCATTTGGGCTTATAAGTAATCAAACCTCTCTCCTCCTCAGAGAAGCCAATGGCACATGAACTCAGAGTTCTGTCCATTTTCATTGCCTTTTGCTGCTCCCTTCCCATCAGAGATGTACTGAATGTGGCCTACTGGAACTGGGAATCAACTTTCATCAGCCACTATCTTTGGATATCCAGGTTTCCAGCTTGGATGTTCTGTCTTGCATTTCCTTCATGGATGCCAGTGCTGTCTTAGATACCTCCCTTCCTTCTGTCCCATCTTTGAATTTTCTGTAAATTGTGTATGTGATAGTGTATGATGTTAAAAGAGGGATTTTACTGGTAAATTCCTGTTTAGCTTGTGCATTTACCATATTCAGCTCTTTATTTCTGCACATCCGTTACTCCTTCTGAAACTCCTGGTGGCTGCACTGCAAGACTGCTGGAAAAAAGGATGAGAAATAGCACTTTGCCCATATTTGCCACAACATGGGCAGTACAGGGGGTGTGTGTATGGTGTCAAACTGGAAGTCATAGTGGGTAGGTCTCACTGAAAATGGAACAAAAGTGAGTTGTATTGCCAAAACTAGAAATGATAATTGTCTATGTGTACTTCTAAAATATGTTTTTTTGACTATGATGATTGTTTTCTCTTTCAGGAAATATTGAAACCAAGTATGACGATGAACAGTTTCGCTCAATGAATGTGGCCCTAAGGTAAATGTTACAATAAGCAGGTATGATGTCTCCCTGATGGGAAAGTTCTGGGAATAATTTTGTGGACACTGTCAGTTGGCAGTGAAGTTTCATTGTTTTCAGTTCCTTAACACTTGACATTATATTCAGTGCAGATGGCATTTAGACTGACACTCACATGACACAAAAACATAGATAGAACAATGTTGTTTTAGTTTTACAAAGATTTATCTTTGCAGTTTTAGACAAATGGTATGTACATACCCATTGGCATGCTTTAATGTTGTTTAAAATTGAAACAAGCTACATGAAAGACAAAAGTTAATACCATATTCATAGTATAAACTGCAGTTATAACAGGAACCAGAAAAAACACGAAAAAAGAATAAGAACATGTATTTAATACAACAAGACAAGACAGGCGCAAATTTTTAGCCAACTGGCCTCTGTCAAGTGTAAGATCACAAACAAACAAACACCAGGTATAAAAATTAGGAGAAAAAGACTGAAATTTCCCTGCTGCTCCTTCCTGTGTTGAAAAAGGAATAAACTGACTAAAATGACATCATAATGTCTTTGAGTAAATATGATGTCAGAGTGAGATGAATTCTGCAATTCTGAAAAGTGATCATGCCATATTAATATTGTTCTATCCTGAAGAGGGTCCAGGGCTGAAATTAAAACTATGATGCACTAGCGAAGAGTAGTGTTTGGAATGTAAAGGATCCCCCTATTACATAATGCATAAGAGAAAATAAGCATATGATCAACTGAATGGGAAAATAGTTAATCAAGAGGTATGGCTGATGTAAATGGATCTTGCCTAATGGAATGAATTTGGTCTGACCTTGGAATAGGTTGATAAACATCTTAAACCAACAGCCGAGGGGCTGAAGGGAAAACAGGAGTCCCGGGAAAAAAAAACCGTTAGTCAGATGCGGCTGGGTCTGTCTTGTGAAAGGAGAATTAAAACAGATTGAATTTAAAATAAAAATGAAAAGGGCATATGTGCAGCCACAAAGCCAAGACCTCACTGGGATGGGAAAATGGTGATAATATTAGCTACTCCAAACAGATTTTCAGATTTACCTATAGATTTTTGAAACTATTACCAATAAACAGATCTTTTTATTGTGATTCTAGTGATACCAACAGCATTTCTGTATCTCAATTAGGAAAAAAATTGCGAATTTTTAAAGATTTAATTTTCACGCGCATTTCTGTGCCAAAGCGCAAATCAACAAAATTGTCATTTTCAGCAGGTTATACAACAGAACTGATGTGTATTTTCTGATCAGTTTTGCATTTTTCTTGACATTCCTGATGCATAGATGATGTTTGATTTTTTTCAGGTAGTTCTTATACAGGGAAAGTGATAAAATTTGCTATCAAAAACCAGAAATATCAGGGTTTTTGCCAATGCCCAACTGATACAAAGTATAACATGAAAGCATGCCGGAGACACATTTTCATAACTTTGCTTTCCATTGAGCTAGAAAAATGCTTTTGGTATCACTGGATTCAGCAAAAAAAAGACACACTCAACCAGCACACTTTAAAAACTGTAAAAATGAAAAAATACACATTTATTTGACATTGATTAATAATTTTCTTAATACTCACAAATCGCAAAACTCAGTCACCCATCTGGATAGTGTTTTGACTTCAAGTGCCAGTCAATATCTAAAGCAGCAGATGATCAATATCACAATTACATGTAACATGGCTGTCATTGTTCCTGTCCAGAGATCATCCATGTAATGAATGTGTGTGGACTAAAAAGCCCCAAAATTTCCATTAACGGTACACAGGATTCATCACAACATGGCAAGGTGACGCTGTTGTAGCCACTGCACTTTAGATGGATAAACCACAGTCTCAGGTGGACTTGCTGTAGCTTCAACTAAGTAACATTTTTGTTTTGTACTTGGGAATTCGCTGAAACAGAATAAATGTGAGCAGACTAGACAACAGTTCTGGCCACTGTGCTCTGAAGTAATAACTAGTCTGAGTCTTAACTGACAAAGTGTGATATACGGTAACTAGCTGAGATCTGTCACTTGCAATTAACAGGTCAGAATCCCAGGAATCAACAAGTGATACTTGGTGCATTTACAATAACATGGATGGTTCCACATATGTCAGCCATACCGCTTGCTTTGTGGCAGTTTGCTTACTCGCAGTAGACGGATGACACTTTTGTGTATGCAGCGGTGATTTCCTCCACATCATCTGCTTGTCAGATTTGACCATCATTGCTAACTGGAAGACAATCAAAGTCCCAGTAGAAAACATCTTCAGCATGTGTGTTTTCAAAATTATCCTCCCGTGAAGGCCAGCAGAAACAGTCCGTGTGACCCCTGACCTGTTCAGGTACCGGACTGACGTCCAGCTGCCATTTTTCTTTAACTCCAACACCTGTCCAATATAGAATCTTTCTACAAAATAAACAGCCATCCACTGGCCCTGCTTGGTAAACTGAAATAGGGCTGCTTCAAGTTCAACAGTGTCTTCATGTCAGCAGCAGATATATCTCCTTCAGGATGAGTTGCAGTAGCAGAACAAGCAACCACAAGACAGTGTGCAGAAGGGATAGGTCTTTCTGTGAGGAGATGGTGTTGAAGAACTAGCCTGAGATCATCCAAAAACCCTGTCAGTTTTAGACAGCCTTTTTTTATTTGCTGACAACCCATGTAATCCTAGAGGCAGAATTGCAGTACTGTTTTGAATACTTCTTTCCTTCCAACTGAAGTCCTCTTAACTGCAGCAGGAGACGGTTAGTCACGCGTACAGCTGGCAACAATGGTGGTCTTCCCTTCCAGGCAGAAAGCTTCTCCTCAGACGGTTGTAGGTTTCATCAGCTGAAAACAGCCACACTTCCTGTTGTTATTGTTCTCTAAGTCATGTTTCTATGTCAACCAGTTTGCAGACAAATTCAGTAATTGTCCAGTATTGTCACATCGCTAAATTTTCAGCTTACAAGTTGAATCAATAAGAGAATGTGTTCAGTTTGTTATTCATTTACTGGCAACAAATTTTGTGATTACACATTGATTTCACAGTGCACATTCATATAATTGTAAGAAATTCTGAACAAAATGTGAGTATAGATCTAATTATATACGTAGGCCTATAGTTTTGTTTTGTTGAAGCTTAACTGATTCATCTGATGAAAGTGCGACCACATTGGAAGAACTATGAAACCGAAAGTACTGCACAAGCTCAGGTCACGTGACCAAATAAAAACCCTTCAATCCTTGAAATGAATGCTTTTCTTTACTAAATGTATGAATGAAATAAGTGAAAAGTCTCATTCTCGTGATACTTTTATCATGAAGGTGAGTTAGCACCAATAAATTTAAATAAGTCAGTCATTTTCGGACCAGCCCACAACGTCGAGTTTGTGTTGTTGGCACGATTCCACACCATCTTGTTTCAAACAGCGTCGGCTCATAAAAAGTTCACAGAACAACAAAATATTCATAAAATCAAAAACAATAAAAAACTAACTTACCAACATGCGCGAACAGTTGACCTGACTGCGATACTGAAGCAGTCGGTGTCACATTTCGGTCACTACTGGTGACCGACAATTCAGCGTGCGCGTCGGCCATAGCGACTAACAATGTTCGCGACGAGCGGTACACTTCGGTCTTTTTGATCGCTTGCCGCTTCGCGTGGAAATGATAATGAAACAACATTTTGGACAAATATTGTAGAAGGAAGTCTGATCTACAAACTGATGTATTATGAGCGTGGGCAATCAGGTCTTTACAGTAGAAATTCTATTTTGAACATTTTATTGCTTGAATTTTTACACATTGACAGCATGGATCGTGACGAAACGGGCATGAAATAAGGATCTGGATGTCTTCTTTCATTTCATTGGGCGATCTTTTTAGATCTAGCCACTCACGCGATGCGACAGAGCAGTAAGTAAGGGTAGTGTAAACACAAGGCAATCAGCGTTACGTCAAGACAGCTGGCCGAACTCGCTAGGGTAGGGCGAATGAACATGTAATAAAACATATAAAAAATGAGTATTAGTCTAAACAAGTACATCATTCAAACAACGAAACACCAATCTTTTTATTGCAGTAGATTTTATTACATTTTCTTTCACACATCGCAAAATATGACGAGTTGAAAAACACCAAAAAGTAGGTCAAATCTGCAGACTTTCCCCCTGACGCACGCTGTTTGGAGTAGCTAATAATATGGTCTATTTCAGTAAATCATCACTGAGGTAAAACATGCATGTACTCAATCATCATCATCAGGTGCCTTGCCGCATGGCATTGGCGATTATGGACTTTCATCTGTCCCTATCTCTTGTTCCCTCAAGCATCTCTTCCACCCTCCCTGTCTTCAGCCACTCTGCAAGTCCGTTTAGTATCTTCTCCCTGGGTCTACCTGGTGCTCTCCTTCCCTCCAGCTTTCCTGTTGTGACCAGGTGTTCCAATTCCCCTTTCCTCATAAAATGGCCCATGAATGTTGCCTGCCTTTTCCTAATCTTCCTTATGAATGATCTACTTGTGTCTTCCTCCATCAAGACTGTCTCGTTTGTTTTCTTTGCTGTCCATGGAACTCTCAACATCCTTCTTAGAAACCACATATCGGCTGACTCAATCTTGTTCTGGCTTTGCCTGTTGACTGTCCACGCCTCACAACCGTACAACAGTATTGGTTCTATATAACATTCAAGAACTCTCTTCCTGATGTTAATTGAAAGGCATTTGTTGGTAAGAATGCTTTCCATCTTCTTGAATGTTGTTTTGGCTCAAGGGCACATTAAAAGAAGACGATCATAAACATAAAATCATCCAAGCAGTATAAACATGAATCATACATGAGGGACAAGAATGTTAATACCTATACATTCTAGTGAATACACATGCTCACACATACACACGAAGCTAAAAGTACATGCACGCAAAGCCATGTCCAGATAAAAGTACATGAAGTGGCATGATACTGATATGGTTTGTCATTGAGGCCATGTGGCTTGCTTGTTCCAAGTTTATCTATAAAATGGGATTCTCTGTCTTTCCTGTCTATGGTGCTGTTATTATATAGAAGCCATAGACCTTTCACTCGGATGTTGTTGATTGAGTGGTCCGACTGGTTGAAATGATTTGAGATAGTTTTATCTCTATGATGTCGGATATCCAAGTGTTCTTTGAAACGTGTATCAAGGCTACGTCCAGTTTCACCAGTGTACAGTTGAAAACATTCAGAACAGCTGATCAAGTAAACAATGTTACAGGTTTGACAGTTAAAATGTTTTTTAATTTTCATGTGCGATTTGGGGCCTCTGACTGTGGTGGCTGACCACACGAAAGGACATGCCCTGCATTTAGGTTTGTTACATGGAGAGGTTCCTGGAGGTTGGCTGACTGGTTTTCTGAGTCTTGAACGGAACAGTAAGTCACGAAGGTTCGTGTCTCTTTTGTGGACAGTTAAAGGAAGCTGGTCAAAGATTTCAGTGACAGTAGGACTGGATTGTAGAATATCCCAGTTGGACAAGATGATTTTTTTCACACAGAACATAGAAGGGTGATAGACTAAACTGAGAAACGGACGATTGTCTGTGGCAGCTTGTGGCTTAGAATGGAGGGCGTTTGATCGAAAGAGAGAGTTGACTTTTTTACGGGCTTCATTGATGGTACTCAGTGGGTAATGTCTATGTAGGAAGAATCCGGTCATTTCATCTGCTTTGTCATGGAAGTCATCATCATCTGAGATGTGGTAGTCGCAAGAGCTGAGAGTAAGGAATGCTGTTTTTGGTGTTGGAAGTGTGAAATGATCGATAGACCAGTTATAGCAGTTAAAACACTTTGCATATTGAATGTCGATTCAGAAACTCAGTTTTGTTGTTTGTTGATGCTGAGAATAATACTTAACATCACCGTTTTTATTTGCAAGCAGTAAATAGACATTCGCCTGGTGTCGATCAGTTTTTCCTGTTGAAACTGACTCAATTATTGTTGCAAATACTGCACAGTGACACAGACTGACTGTTCTGGAATACATTGTATTATACTCACACATGCACAGCGGACATGCGCACACGCACGCCACACGCACGCACGCACGCATGCACGCACGCACGTACGTTTCGTGGTTTTCTTATGTTGCTGCCACGGTACTTGGTGGTGGTGTGTTTTTATGTTGTGTCTGTTTCAGTTTGTATATTTGCTAGCAGAGATTATTGAACATGTGTAAATTTGGTTGTTTGTTAAATTTAAAGTTCTTGGATGATTTGCTTTTTTAAAAAAAGCGATGTGTTTGCTAAGACAGAAAAAGGTGTACACCACTGACTCACAAATTGGCAACGCAGCTTAAACTTTTGCAGTTGGAGATATAACAGTTTTCAAGTGATCTGTATAGTGGGTTTGTTGGGGTTTTGTTTACTTGTTTATAAAAATTAATAATAGAGACTGGGGAAGTAACCTTCATAATAATTCCATTTGTATGAAGACCGATCTGAAAGTCTTGTCTCTCACTTCGCAAACAGAAAAGGAAAATCTAGCATACTTGCAAGTTTTCAGACCTTCGAAATATTCTCCAGACAGAGTTTCAGGCTCCTCAGCCAAGTGTCAAATGCGCTTTGATAGTCTGAGTGAGATGTGATAACAAACTGCAATTTCGCTTCTTTTTAAGTACCTGGATTCTTAAAAACTTCTTGCCAGCCAGCTTTGCTTCAGAAGGGGAAATGACCAGAAAGTCACATGGGGCAAAGTCAGGACTGTAGGGTGAGGTAGGAAGAATTTAATGGTTTGCATATATAGATATGTCACAGTGACTTTTGTTTTATGGGCACTTGTGTTGTCACATAGAAGGAGCATTTTGCTGATTATCACATTCAGATGCTGCTTATGTTTGGGCAAAACACGATCTATATAATATCTAGCAGTAAGGATGGGCTTTTCAGACAAAACGGCATAAGAGCCTTGGGAGTTGAAGAAAGTGGAGAAAAGTCTCTTCCGGCTTTGAAAATCAGATCTCGGTACAACTGGTCTTTCATTATGAATACCCTACTGCACTTGATTGGACTCATTTTTCAGGATGCCATAGAAGATGATCCATGTTTTGTTGCCTATGATAAAGTCGTCACATTGTCGTTTAGCCCTCTGGCTCAAACATTTCAAGCAATTGCTTAGAACTCTAAACCCTCTGCATTTTCTGCTTCTCTGTTATAAGATGAGGTATCCATTTAGCAGCCATTTTCTTCATCTCAAAATCATACCATAGGATCCATCCAACAGTGCCGTATTAAACACAATAAGTTTCTCGTATTTCTTAAACTGAAATATATGGATCCTGTTTGGCTATAGTTTACATGCTGAATGGTTTGTTCATTCCAGGCCTCACTTGGACGTCCACATTTGTATGACTTACACTTATCTCCATATGCAACTGTCAAATTGGCATGAGTTTTGATTGGACTGTCTCTGAATTTGAACCTTTTATTGATGCTAGGTTGTTTACATCACACTTACTTACTTTTACTTTTTCCTTCCGCTTGTATTGGTGGGCGTTGCGGGGAGATACAGTCGTCTGTCAGCAGCAAGGCGGGTGGCCTGGAGAAGGGACATCTCGTGAGCTCTGAGGGTGTCTGCCACGGAGTCGCTCCATCATCGTCTTGGTCTTCTTCTGGCTCTCCAGCCAGAGTATCTGGTGTTGTATGCCCGAAGAGCTGGATGGTTTAGGGGCATACGTGTGAGGTGTCCGAACCACTTGATCCTCATATGTTCGATATGTTGTAGGATTGGTGTTGCTCCTACCATGTTTTGTATCACCTCATTTCCGATCTTGTCCCGCCTTGTCTTGTTTTCTGCTTTCCTCAGGCATTTCATTTCACAGGTGACCAGTTTTCTCTCGAGGACTTTAGTTAGGGACCATGTCTGGCAGTGGTATGTCAGCGTTGGTAGAAAAATGGCGTTGATGAGTTTCACTTTAGTGCTGGTGGGAATGCTGGGGTGTTTCAGGAGAGGGGCAAGTTGGTAGCTGACTACGTTGGCTTTCTGGCATCTGGTCTCGATTTCTCTGTCTAGTTTGCCATTTTCAGTGAAGATGCTGCCCAGGTATTTAAATTCACAGACTTGCTTCAACTGGGTTCCGTTGATGTTGATATCAGTTTGTTTGGTCTCTTACTGACAGTCATGACCTCGGTCTTGCTGACGCTGATCTTCATGCCGTATGTCTCGCAGCTTTCATTGAGCTGGTCTGTGTGCTCCTGTAGCTGTATCTTATCATTGTTCACCATTGCCTGGTCGTCCGCAAACATGAGTTCATCGAGTACCTCAGGGTTTGGGTTTGCCTCCTTCGTAATCTGATCCATATAAATCACGAAGAGAAGAGGGGAGAGATTACAGCCCTGCCTTACTCCCGATGTCACTGGGAACCAGTCAGATGTTCCACTGGCGGTGTGGACTGCACTCCTGCTGTTGGCGTAGATGGCCCGAATGTTGTCTAGCAGCTGGCCCTTGACGTCGTACTGCTCGAGGACCTTCCATAGCTTGTCTCTGTTGACTCGATCAAAGGCCTTTTCTTGATCAACGAATACAAGATGGAGATCTCGGTTGTATTCGATCGCCCTCTCGCGCAGTTGTCGGAGTGCAAAGATTGCATGGGTGCACCCTCTTCCTTTTCTGAAGCAAATTGGGCGTCACTGAGGAGATGCTCTGTTTTCGCTCGAGTGCGCTGCTCCAGGATCTTTGCGTACATTTTCCCTACATGGCTGAGTAGTGATATGCCTCTGTAGGTACTGCAGTCTTTCTTGTTGCCCTTCTTCTTCCATATTGGCACCACTATTGCATTTTGCCAGTCTTCTGGTACTTTTCTCTCCTCCCAAGCTTTCTGAAAGATGGTGGTGAGCCACTGAATTCCGGTTTCACCGCACACATGGATGGCTTCAGTTGTTATGCCGTCGTCTCCAGCTGCCTTGCCTTTAGGACTGGTCTTCACTGCTTTTCTTACTTCACTCTCTAGGATGGTAGGTTCTGAGTGGTCTGGGTGGCTGGGGGTGAACCGGGACTGTGTGTCTTGTGCCCGTACTCCTGATGGGTTGAGTAGGTCTTTGAAATAGTTTTCCCACCTCTTCACTATTTTCTCCTCTTCATGCAATGCTTCCCCGTTTGCATCGTTGATGATAGTGGTTGGATCGAAAGGTTCATCTCGCACTCTCATCGCTTTCACACTCTTGTAAAACTCTCTTGGGGAAGCTTTGCATGTTTCACAGAGTTTTTCACCATACTGGGTCCATGACTTTTCCTTTGCTGTTCTCACAACTTTCTTGCTGTGTCTTCTTGCAAGTCTGTACTTGATGTAGTCCTCTTCATCCTTTGACTTGACCCAGATCTTGTATAGTTTCTTCTTTTCCTTGATAGCATCCTTCACTTCTTTGTTCCACCAAGCTGTTGCCTTTCTGTTTCTTCCTTCTGTCTTCTTGGTGCCACAGGCTTTTTTTATAGTGTCCAGGAGGACTGTCTTGAAGATGCCCCAAGCTTCCTCTACGTTTAGTAATGTAGGGTCACTACAGTCCAATTTTTCACTGATGGTGCATCTGATCTGAATCTGCACCTCTTCATCTTGAAGCTTGCGCATGTTGAGTCTTTCCGACTGTTTCTTCTTTTTGGTGAACCTCCTCTTCTTCTGAGTGACCAACATCGTGATGATTGGCCTGTGGTCTGTGTCCAGGCCTGCGTTGGGGATGGCTCTTGAGTCTCTGATGTTGCTCCGCATTCTAGATCTTGCTAGTGTGAAGTCGATTTGAGATGAGACGTCGATGTCGCTCCATTTGTACCAGGTGTAGATCTGAGTGGCTCTGTGCTGGAAGAAGGTGTTGGTGACAATAAGATCATGCTCTGCACACAGTTCCAATACATGGTTGCCGTTGTAGTTGCATGGTGTTCTGTGGTCACTGTGTGGACCAAGGTGTTTTGTCCATGGTGTTCTTCTCTCTCCGACTCTGCCATTGAAATCTCCCATGACGTACAGGTCTTCTTGGTCTGGGATACTGTTGATGGTGTCCGAGAGTTTTTCGAAGAAGGAGTCCTTATCCTCATCTGAGTAGGAGTCATTACATGGTGTATACATTTGAATGTAGTTGTTGATCTTGTCCTCTCTAATGCCGATCTTCAAGAGTCTCTCTGAAATGAACTCCGTACTCACTAGGTCTTTTGCCTTGTCATGGTGTAGGATGAAACCCACGCCATGTGCTGCTCTCTGTTCCTTGCTTACACCGCTCCAAATGAGAACATAGTTGGCGTCTATTTCCTTTGTTCCTGTTCCTTTCTTTCTGGTGTCGGCAATGCCCAGTATGGAGATCTTGCGCTGGGTCATGAACTCTACTATCTCTGGTTCTTTGTTCGTCAAACCGCAAATGTTCCAGGTCCCAACCTTTTCGTTTTTCTTTAATCACACTTACAGTGATGTCAAACATTTAAATGAGATATCATTATAATTTTGTGCATATTGAAAGTACAAAGACTGCATTTTATCTCCATACAGGTTAAGAGTATTTATAATAAACAGATCAGAAAAGGTAGCCTAACTGTCAAGACTTTGGGATCAGCCCTTGCATTGTGCAAAGGCACTTTGCATAGCAGTAGACTGTAACAAAATAACATAAAGAAATAATAATAGATAAGAGGTGGGTGGGTTTACAGGGTCCATACATTATGCAAACATAGTTGATCAAGAGTCATCATCATCTGCCCTGCCACATGGTATTGCGATCTTGGCTGTCCATTTGAATCTATCCCCTGTGGCTGCAAGTACATCTCCCACCCTTTCTGTCCTCACCCACTCTGCAGATCTGTCCAGTATTTTCTCCCTGTGTCTGTCTGGTGCTCTTTTTTTTCGTCCAGCTTTCCTGTTATTATTAAGTGCTCAGATTTCTCTTATCTCATAAATGTCTTTTCATAATCTTCTTCATTGATGTTCTTTTTGTGTTTGCCTCTTTCAAGACTACCTTGTTTGTTTTCTTTGTTGTCCATGGAAGGCTTAAGATTCTTTGTAGAAACCACATCTCAGCTGCCTTATTCTTGTTCTGAGTTTGCATGTGGATTGTCCATACAATAGTATTGGTTCTCAATAACACTGAAGAACTCTCTTCCTGATGTTAATTCATATGCATTTTTTGGTAAGAACACTTTTCATTTTTTTGAATGCTGTTTTAGTTTGGCCGATTCTGCTGGCTATTTCTAATGCGCATTTGCCGTCTAGTGAGATGACTGTACCCAGATATTTATACTTAAACAACTTGTCTCAGTGTTGTGCCATTTGCTGTTATTTTGCATGAGGGGATTTCTTGCTTTTTACTGATTACCATGACTACAGTCTTCTTACTCCAGCTAATATTTCTGCTTTCTGTTTCTGTTATATTCACAAGGCGTTGCAGGTCACTTTCATTTTCAGCAATTAGAACGGTTTCATCTGCATAACAAAGATTGTCATTTTTTCTCCAATCTGTGTCCCATGGCATTCTTCTAGGTTTCTCTTGATGGTTTTGATGTAAAGTGAAAACAAATCTGGTGAGAGAACACATCTCTGTCTAACCCCTCTTTTAATATTTTGGAAAGAGCTTAGATCATCTTCTACTCTAATTGCTGCTGTTTGTTTCCAATAGATATTGCTTATTATTCTTAGATCTTTTCCATCTGTATTGGGCTTTTCCAGTAGGTTGATCAGTTCTTCCTGGCTTATCTGAGCAAAAGGCTTGGTAGAATCAACAAAACAAAATATAAGTCCTTATTCAATTCAGTTGATCTTTCTACGAGAGTTCTTAAAATATATATGGCATTAACTCAATGGAGTCGCAGTCAAATAGTGCTTGTCGACCCCTGAAATCGCATGTTTTCGGCCATTTTAATAAAAAATATTACAAAATAACCAGACAAGATAGAAACAAACAGTAAAGTGCAAAAGAAAGGCAGAAGCTTGCTACATTAGATTCTACTCACAATTTGTGTGCTGATTTCCTACTTGAATGTAGAAATTACTCCAATTAGGGTATCCAAACAGCATTCCGAACAAAAGTTTTGAACCACATGATCGACCACATAGTGATGTCACTTAAGCCAATGCTAGGGACAAACTCGTATCTGAATCCAACAAATCATCCCTATCTTCGACAGATAAGTCACCAACAAGATCTAATTCATCATCAGATCCTTCAGCTTGGATGATATCGATCGCCTTTTGCACAGAAAACATACGCTGGTTCTGAAGTCACCTTGCCGCCATTTTGAAAATAGGTGAATACAGTGTCGCTTACTGACTCTAGAAACTTCTTTAAAACAAAGACTGTATGATGATTAGATACGGTCTAAGGGAAGCAATCGATGCATAGATGATTATACTTTGACTTTCAGGAGTTTTCTCCCTTGAATACTGCTCATGTTATAAATAAATAAATGGCATTTTCCGAAGGCACCAGCCTGCCGTCACGACTAAGACCGCGGTACAGATGGGCGGCAGCAGACTGCCGTCAAGATGGCAAAGTGTTAACAGTTCCTTTCTCTTCAATCAAATCCACATTGTTCTTCTGTTGTTTTTTCTTTGATTCTGTTCCTTGTCACCATTATGATTATTCTTAATAGAATCTGTGTCATTTGAATCATCAAGCTTTTTGTATGATGGAGTTTGCATTCTGTAGCCCTGCTTTCTTTGGAAGTGCAATGAAAATTGATTTTGACGTATCTGTAGGAATTTTTTTCTGGTGTCGTAAATTTCATTTAGGAGGACTGTTATTTTTTAATACCAAATTCATGTAGAGTCATTTGTTTCTATAATAATATTGTCTGTTTGTGGGGTTTTCCCATTGCATCCTTTCATTGCTTCTCTGATTTCATCTATCATTATTGGGGGTCTTTCAGAGTTTTTTCTAATTATGTTTTCCTCCCTTCTGTCATCAAAAAGGTTTTCAGTGTACCCTCCCTATCTATCTAATATTTTGTCTTTTTCAGTGGTAATTGTACCATCTTTTGATTTTAAGCAGCCAGTTGATGTGCATGTCTTTTTGCTGTGGGCAGTTTCTTAAATGTTTCTGTACATAACTTGGGGCCTGTTTTGTGTCAGTCTTCTGTTTCTTTGCACTTGGAATCTAGCCAAGCTTCCTTATCTTCATTTCTTCATTGCTCTTATTCCTGATTTCCTTATATGTCTTTTTGTATTCTTCCTCCTTTCCATTTAACTTCCTACATTCATCTATCAAGCTTAAAATTTCTTTTGTCATCCAGCTTCACAAACTTCATTTATTTTTTCAAAATATTCCATTGTTCCTCACAGCCCCCAACATTTTCCAGAGCATTGAATTTGTTCTGAACAGATATGCTGAAATTTTTGCACGAGTTGATTCATCTGTTTTTAGGAATCCAAGGTTTAGTTTGATGTTATTTTTGGTTTTCTTTCTTCTGTTTAGTTTCAGCCTGTTTTTTTCCATTACAGGATTATGGTCACTGTTGCAGTCTGCACCTGGTAATGTTTTTGCTATCAATAAAGAATTTCTGAATCTCTTATTTATCATGATGTAATCAGTTCGATTTCTTGTGTTGTCTTATGGATTCATCCATGTCCATTAACATATGCCTATTCAACAGGTTTCTGTCCCCTTTCATTTTGATGCCTAGGCCATCAAGTCCAACTTGTGTCATGTACTTTTTCCTGTCCCACTTTAGCATTGAAATCTATTATGATGGTAACATCCTGCGATATATATTGCATTGGCTGTCTCTAATTCTGCATATAATTTGTCAATTTTTTTTTCAGTATTTGTGTATGTTGGTGCATATATGTGAACAGTATTGATATAAAATGGCTTGCCTTCCAATCTGAGTGTTAAAATGTGGTATGATTTTACCCCGTAACCTTTGATAGACTTTTTGACTTGTGATTGTCTATTATGATGCCTACCCCTCTTTCATGTGTGTCCCCTCCAGAATATGTAATTTTTTGTTTGCTCAGTGTTATCATGCCTGCTTCCTTTCATCTCATGTTCGATCTATCCATTTCTATCTTGACATTCTAGTTTTCTTTTCTGGAGCATTGTTCTGACATTCCATGTTGCAGTTCTTTTAGTTTTTTAATTTGGTTGGAGTAGCTTGATTACTGTCTGTGTCACCTGCTTGGCATGACTTCCTCTCTCAGATGGAAGTGCTCATACTGTCTGGTATCACCTGCTTGGCAAGACTTCCTCTCCCAGATGAAGTGCTCCAGTGGAGCCCCCTATTTTTGTCATGCACTTTTATTTTGTTGAATTGTCCAAGCCATGATGTTCTTAGGAGACTATGATGGTTGTTTCCTGTTGCCTTCCATTGTTTTTGATTTTTGTTTTTGTTTTGCTATTTTTGTTTTGTTTTTTATACAGACTCTCTGCTACCCTCTATTTTTCCCATGACCACCCACAAAGCAATGGTGGCTGATTTTTTTTTTTTTTTTTTTGGGTGTTGTCAGGGTTTACTCCCTTAGCCTTGGTCTCTCCTGAGACAACCACAAGGCTGTGGTGATTTTCTGTCAGAATTTACTCCCTTAGCCTTGGTTTTCCCTAAGACAACACAAGGCAGTGGTGCTGAGGGTCTGGATTGTGGGCACCGTGGCTTGTCCACATGCTGGTGGGCTTGCATGCTGCACATCTGGGGGCCAGACCTCCTCTGAGTCTTTCGAGGGTTGAGCCTGCATCATGATGTTTTTAGTTATCGTGTGTGGCCATGGGGAGGCACTCTGAGGGCTTGCTTATGGAGAGGCTATAAACTGACAGAGAAAGACTTAACACATTTTGCTATTCTTTTCGCAGAGCTTCAAGCAGTAATGATAGCTAGCAGTGTGTGCTAAAAGCGAGAGGTGACAAGCGCACAGTCAGTAGCCAACATGCTAAATGCATTACATCAGCCATTAAGATAAATGACAGCAGTGCATTGGTGCCTTTTTTTGACGCAGTTGAGGACTTGGTATTTTCCATTACTTTAAAACATTGCAGCTATGTTACAAATGGCTAAATTATACTTGTCTGTTTGATCTGTAGGTAGAGGGAGGATAGGGGTGAAGGAGTAAAGAGAAGAGAACTGGAAAAAGAGTAGTGGTCTCCCTTGAACCATATATATTAACAGTGACACATCTCTGCTGATACAGGTCCAAACTGGACTTATGGAGCAACATTGTGTGGTGCCGCACCTTTAAAGGGGTGGTTGGCTGTCGTCATGAAGATATTGATATCATCCTTATCCGAGAAAACACAGAAGGAGAATACTCATCCTTGGAACATGAGGTAAAAACATTTTGTTTCATATTTTCTACTCTGATAGTCATTGTGTGTTTTCTGTCAAGATTTTTGTTTTAATCTCTTTTTGGATACATTCTTTGAAAGCTATTACTGTGCCAGATTGAGTCTGCCCAGAGTCTTTGTAAAGAAGCAGGGTGGACATTAACACAAGTGTTGTTCCTTTCTCCACTACTGTTGTATCTGAGGGTACATGCTCATTACATTCAACACCTGTTCATCACTAGTTTCAGACCCAAAATCAGTGCTCTGTGGTTCAGTGTCTTAATCCTCCAGAGAAAAGTGTAACATTGTCTTGCTTCTGTGTGTGTGAGTGTGATAAGAAAATCAGTAAAGCAAGGGAAATTATGGAACTTATGAAAGGAGTGTAATTTGGGAAATCTTGACAGATTAAAGTGGATGACAAGTGGATTTCTGTCATCATATTGTTGTTATAAGTAAACTTACTAGTTAGAGCTGCCTTCTGTGACTCTTTAGGAAGAGTTCAGTTGGAAAGTTCCTGAGGCTAACTGGGATTTATTTGGAAGGATCATCCAAAGCGAATTAGAGGAAGAGAAGTCTGCGAAGTGATGATCCGGCAGACATTCTTAACACAAGTCATCTTGCATTGTGCCAAAAAAGCAATTCCCACAGCGTCACTGAAACCTTACATGCCTTAAACACTTTATTTACTTCTGAATGTAAGCAGATAAAACAAGCCTGCAAGAGAGCTCAATGTTGTGTCTTCCAAACATCATTTGTGGACAACATTCAAGCTCATCAAAAACTCAGAGCAAAGTTGAGGCATGTCTTTAAAACAAGTAAACGAATCTTGGAGAGACTTCTGTTTCAAACTGACATCCCGAACTCCAAAGAAGAAAGCGTGGAAAATTGTTAAAAACAATTAAAGAGAAAAACACATGTCCCTTGGTCAACCATTTGAAACTGTCAGATTGTCTGATTACTGACAAAAAAGCTGTTTCTAACCTGTTAGCATCCACCATTGAAACCAACTCTTCCTCAGCGAACAATTGTCACTTTTCCTTAACCCTTTCGCTGCTATCATGTTTTGCTAAGACACATGCTAAGATTTGTTTCAGAAACAGACAAAAATCACGCTTATTATTTTCAATTGCTTATAATTCAGAAGGCATTGAAGATAGATACATAAAAGTATATATCAAATGAAAGGAAATTGAATGAAGATTGTGTTTATGACAATTTCAAAATGAAATAATGTACCAGAGTGTCACATGTACTCTTTGAAATGCAATAAAAAAAAATGTTAAAGTCAATGATGATGTAATCAAGTGATGCAGGAGCTCACAAGCAGTTTATAGCACACTTTGATTTGAAGATATAGACTGTACAAAGGTCAGAAAGCAGTGTCCAGCCACAGTATAAGCACAGCCTAGCCATACATAAAATGAAAGGGTTTTATCTCCCAGTGTCTATCCCCAGTAAAAACGCTTCTGAGTGTGGTAGTTCTGGAAGCAGTCTTCTAAACACAGTCCTCTCCTTCCCCCTCTTGCTCCCCTTCCCCTTCTAGCAGGCCCAGCAACAGCAGGTCCAGCAACAGCAGGTCCAGCAACAGCAGGTCCAGGCCGAACATCATCACCATGCTGCATTACCATACCTGTAGCACAGTGAAAGCAAGGATTCAAATTTCCACATATTTTATGAAATAAAAAAAGTCACACACACACACACACATACACACACACACACACACACACACACACACACACACACACACACACATACATACACACACACACACACACACACACACACACACACACACACACACTGACATAGGTAGCATGCTACTCCCCCATGCCACGCCCCCTTTCATTTTCCTCAAGCAAACACTGCAAAGAAACCCAGTGAGTACTGCTTCTACCAAAGTGACTTCATTACAACATTGTTTCTGTCAGTATTATCACTGAATGCTTTCAATTTCCTATAAAAAGTCACACCAACAGTCTCTCTCTCTCTCTCTGTCTCTCTTTCTCTCTCTCTCTCTCACACACACACACACGCACACCCCTCTGCTCCCACCCTACCCCTCACATAAACACACACAGGCCATGGAGATAGTAGCCTACTCCTCACACACACACACAAAGGCCAGGGAGATAGCACAGGGCAGAGGCCGACCAGAAAAACAAATCATCAACAACACACACAGCGTGCAACGAGCGAGCGACGAGTGACACGCCCACAGGTCGAACACACTGCCCACTCGGTCACTGGCTCGCTCGCTGACCAGGCCCAAACAAAGGGCTCAGCCATCAATACACACACTTAGCTGTTCTATTTATAAATATACTGAGAAGAAAGCAATACAATCATGTTATAAAATGAATAAAGCTCTCAAATACACCTACCTGCATCTGGAACAATCGGATCTCCATAGGCCTACTTTGATTCAGACGATCAGTCACCCAAAGATTCTTCCACATCAAAATCTGGATCGTTGGCATCAACTTCACGAAGTTCGAAGCCAGCTGGCTTGAAGTCTTCATCTCCACTGTCTTGATCTCGAAAAATCGCTTCAATAACTTCTGCAACTGTGTAGGTTCGTTGTGGGGCAGCCATAGCGCTTCAAAAACTGAAAGTTCAACTTCGTAGCACCTTGCCAATCGATCGTGATAAATTATGCAAATGATCTAAATAACTTGAACAAATGGCACTCAAAGAGCGAAGATTGTCAAGGGACCTAATCAAATCATAAATAGAACGATTCTGTCATGTGCTAGACGAAAAGAGAAAGAGTGTTTGATACGGGACGATCCGCGATCGTCAACAGAGCATTGCAGACGACGGTTTCTATGACGATCGTCACTCGTCAACAGCGCAGTGAAGAGGTTAAACACAAATCCCTGAAAGAAAAGACAGCCTGTAACTTCATCTCTGATAACGTGGAGGTAGGTACTGGCAGGCAGGTCATTTTGCTGACATCGTTGTGAAAATTTGAGGATTTCAGTATTTTTTCTCAAACGCATATTCATCTGTCACATTGTTACTTCTTTAAACCATTATGAAAAAATAAAGATTGATTTCTCTTCTTTCGATTGAGTGTATTCTTGTTATTACTGAGTGTGTGTGGTGAATGGACGATGACAAAATATGAGCCGTGTGTGTGACCGCTTTCCGCGTGTTGTGCCGCTATTTCAACTGAAAGTCCACACGCGACACTCGCACTGCATAGCTAATATGTAGTGTCAAAATGTCGGTCAGGCCATGAGGAAATCGAATACCTAACAGTCAGTCTGATTTGATTAACCATTTGCAGGATATTAACCCTTTTGTACGCACGGTGTTCTAAAAATTAAAATCCTGACAAACACAAATCATGAAAATATGCTGTCTTCAAGTGAAAACATAAAACAATGAATACTCTTTCGTGTGCACATGGTTATTACAGTCACATTCATACGCCGTCGTGAATGGACTTTGTAAATTTGAATGAGTACCGACTTTCATTGTTTGCCGATCTCAAACCAAGATGGCATCGACTACTTTCGATTCTGTGTCGTCAGTTTTTGATGAAATTCGAGTACATATCAGTAAGTATGGATGAATTAAATCACATTATTTTCATCTTATGAGTAAGTTTTACACTGCTGTGGGATTGGATGAATAGATTAGATTTTAAGCTATTTGATCAGAACTGGCAACAATCATCTCAGTCACAAACCAGCACATGTTTTCTCAGAAGACAGAAAGCCAGGCAACTTAAGTTCGTCTTTTTCATAAATATTGACTGTCAGTGATGAATAATTTCCTTTAAAAGTTGTGAAAAAGTCTTAGAATCTGAACTTTTTTAATGAATGTTTACGATCAAATGTGATTATATAGATCTATATAAGATCAGTGGTGAATAATTTCTTTAAAAAAATTATACAAAAAGTCTGAATTTATTTTATGAATGTTTACAGATCAAACATGATTATGTAGATCTATATAAGATCAGTGATGAATAATTTCTTTTAAAAATGTATACAAAAAGTCTGAATTTATTTCATGAATGATTACAGATCAAACATGATTATATAGATCTACAAAAGATCAGTGATGAATAATTTCTTTAAAAAGTTATATAAAAAGTCATAGAATCTGAATTTTTTTTTTATGAATGATTGTTTACAAAGTAAACTTGATAATATATAAGATATCTTAGAATCTGAATTTTTTTTTATGAATGATTGTTTATGAAATAAACATGATTACATATATAAGACCCACTATTTCTGTAGATCAAGAATGCAACAGTTGTTGGATGCAGTGTGTGTATTACCTGCATGTGCGCACGTGTGTGTGTGTGTGTGTGCGTGCGTGTGTGTGCCTGCACACGCAAACAGTGCTATGCTAGACGTGCACTTCAGTATTAGGTACTGTGTATGTGTATGTGCTATGTTTGTGTGTGTGTGTGTGTGTGTGTGTGTGTGTGTGTGTGTGTGTGTGTGTGTGTGTATGTGTATGCGCTATGTTTGTTAGTATTTCATGAATTGTGCCACTCTGACATAGATTGTTTGTGACTTGTACATAATAGTTTGAGAGGCGCGTGTGTGCTTGTGGGTGTTGGTGTTTGTGTGTGCATCAGGCTGAAGTATAATTCAGAGTAGTGTTTTGTCTTGTTTATTGCAGAAAATGATCAGTTCCTCAAACTGAAGTCAGTTTTTCTGGCAAGTGGAAAAGGCCGTCATCTGAATCACCCACAGGTGACACTGGACAACACTTTGCTTCTGCAGGTTTGTAAACTAAATAAATAATGTATGTTTCCAGAAGGACAGAGGGCAAGGCAGGGTATTAAATAAAATGGGGAATGGTGTAATATAGTGTGGATTGCAAAAAGTAAAATTATGACAAGTGCACATATGTGAATTTGCAAACATCTCCATTTTTTTAAATTCAAAATGGGACAATGTATCATATCAAGAAGACTGAGCAGAAGTATGTGCAGGTAAAGATAGTCTTTTACTGTCAGGAGAGAGATCTCAGCTGTTTATGGGTTGATTTTCATCAAATTTTTATTTGTAGTATCAATAAGTTAAAAACATTCAGCTATGTCATCTCTCCTTTCTGTCCTTGTATTACATTTACTGAAACATTTATTTATTTAAACATTGATTGCATATGATGGGTATGATAATCAAGTACCAGGTAGTCAGAGCATCAAAACTTAACGGGAGTACGGTTTGGATCCTGTCTGGGTCTGATGGGTAAATACTGAAAGGTGGAGATATTCCCCTTCTCCAAGGTGAACTTAACTGCAGACCTGTTAGTGCCTGACCACCTTTGTGTATAGGCATGCAGGAGATCAAATCATGTAGAAGTTATATACATATTACTGATACCATAATCCAAAAACGGTTATGACTTCCTACTTGGCTGTTATGAGCCATTAATGAAAACACATGTGGGACTGGCAGCTCATGAAACACAAAAGACTGTCAGTCTTGTATTCAGTCATTTCTTTTCCAACAGTTGTGAAAACACACATGCAGTACAAATTTGATCTCTCTCCATCTATAATAATAATAATTACAATATTTATATGGCGCAAAATCTTGATAGAAATCAAATCTATACACATACAATAACAGTCACTGAGTCTGTCTTCCTCTATGTCACCAGGTGATGCTGCTGATGGAACAGGGCAACAAGTCATTTGATGAGGCAGCACAGTTTCTTCAGCAACTGTTTCCATCCGCTGAAATTTACAGACTACACTGTCTCCATCAAAACTCTGAGACAAAGTTGAAGACTACACACCCATCTCAGAGAACAGCTTTTCTTTCTCAGACTGTGGAGATAACTCTTGAGTGTTTGCCCTTTCCTTTAAGAGACTAGACTTTCACGTTCACAGCTTCTTTCAGGAAATCCGGTGTTGTCTTTTGTACCTCAGTCTTTTGGTCTTCTCAGAGACATAAATTCTCTACGAAAGAAGTAAGATAACCCTTTTTAAGTGAGAAGAACATGATGTAGTCCACAGAAAGTACATCATTTTGTCAGACATAGTGTTGGTCCCTTCATCAAACAGCAGAGGAACCTGGTGTTTGGCCAATTTGGATGAAATTAAATCCAGATTCAGGCTTTACATGACCCTGTTTTGCTGAATAAGAAAGCAAACTAGTACCACATGTATTAATATTACTCTAGTCTAGTAATAGTACAACTCTGTGCCTGTTGTGTCAACACAAATTGTACAGTCCTTTTTCAACATTGGTCCCTTTGGAACCCTGAGTTTTGTTTATGAAATCATTTATAACTATAGCATAAACACTGACTCACTTCATCACTACAGAGAGGACATAAGTTTATATTGCTAGAAAGTAGGCAAGCTTAAAAATTCAGGTTCTTGCTTTTATAGTGGCCATCTGTCTTGATGTGACTAGCATTACCTCACATTGGGCTCATGAAATTTGGGCATTTTAGTGAGGGATTGACCTCATACCTTATTCTAATTTGAATGCAAGTGAATAGTGTAAAAGAGGACAGCATTCTGTATATTGTGTCCATATATGAAGTCAGTCCAACAACTGGTTCAAAAGTTGCAGCCGTTTGTACTCCTATGTCTGCTTGGTGCCTCCGTCACAGGTGATTTTGGCAATTTCATGAAGTTTTGATCTCTGTAACAGACAAACGTGGCTATTGTTCAGCTTTAAAAAAATTAGTTTAAGTCTTTATAGACAGTTGTACTAAAGTATGGACACAAGTTGCAATTAAAGCACATCTTCTCCAAGATATGAACCTGTAAACATACCCTGCCGTGCTAATTTGAACTTATGAAAAATATGCATTTTGCTATTTTTGCTCCCTTATAACTCTCTTTGTAACTGAGTAAATGTCCTGTTTTTATGTAACCTTATACTACAAAGAATCGATTATTTTAAAATGAAATCCCTAGTTATTGTTTTTTTTTAATACACATAATCAAAAACAGCTTTCCATAGTGTTTTTTGCTTGTTACGTTAAAAGTGTCATCTTAAAACGTCATTATCTCAGGAAAGAAAAGAGATAGAAAGTTACTTTTTTTCATTTTGTTTCTATTAAAAAGTTCTATAAGAAAAGTATGAAGACTAATCTCTTCATGTTTATCCTAATTTTGCCTGCTGGTACCTAATGGAAGAGTACAATCTTCCACTGATGTTAGCCAAGTTAAAAGGTGCTCTTGTGACTTGCTCTGACTCTTCTCCTGGCCTGGATGAAATTCATTACAAACTCGTGAAGCATCTCCCAGAAGATGGTGTAGAAATCCTCTTACAAGTTTACAATTACATATGGTCGACAGGATTCTTTCCTCTCTCGTGGCAGAAAGCCCTGATCATCCCTGTACCTAAACCTGGAAAAAATCTATCCATTCCTTCCAACTGTCTCTCAACAGCCCTAACCAATTGTCTTTGCAAAGTGAGGGGGGGAAATGGTCAACAACAGACTTGTGGCAACTGGAGAATCATGGCATCTGGCTAAGGAACAATGTTGTTGTTTTTTCGTGAGCTCCATTCCACAGTAGACCATTTAATCCGCCTTGAAACAATGATCCGTAATGCATTTCTGAACAAACTGTATGTAGTGGCTATCTTCTTTGATCTGGAGAAAGCATATGATATCATCTAGAAATCAGGAATAGTTGCAGATCTACATGAACTGGGTTTTCGGGGTCACCTTCCCCTGTTTATCCAAAAAGTGCAGGTTGGTACTACTCTATCTGACATCCATGAGCAATAGGTGGGTGTACCACGAAGGAGCATTCTCCCTCCTGTGCTGTTCAGAGTTAAATCAACAATGTAGTCAAGTCTGTAGCAGGTTTCTGACTGTTCCCTGTTTGTGGATGATTTTGCAGTATACGCAATTGGAAGCGTCTGCACGCATTCAGCGGTGGCTGCAGCTGTGTGTAAATAGGATCCAGCAGTGGGCAGAGACAAATGGATTTACTTTTCCACAGCCAAAACACAGTGTATCCACTTTCATAACCAGCGACAATTCTTTGCCGATCCAGAAAACCATCTGGGAAAGTCCATCATCCCAGCTGTGAAAGAAACTAAATTTCTGGGACTGATCTTTGATGAAAAGTTGGATTTTCTCAGTCATATCCAACATCTTAAAATCTTGTGCCAGAAATCTCTGAATATTCTTCGACTCCTAGCTCATACAGACTGGGGTGCCAACAAGAAAATCTGCTTCACCTGTGCAGAGCTTTAATTGGCTCTAAACTGGACTATGGCTACATAGTGTATGGCTCTGCGAGACTGTCACACCTAAAACGACTGGATCCCATTCACCATCAAGGACTGAGCCTCTGTCTTGGTGCATTCACAACTCTTGTCTATAGTTTGTACATGGAGGCAGGGGAGCCTCCCTGATTAACCGTAGACTGAAACTAATCTTAAATTTCTGTTTGAAACTGTTCTCTGAATTGGAAAACCCAGCCTACGCCTATATCTTCAACCCCAGATTTCAAAGTGAATTTCAAAAACATCTGAAAGTCACTCCTCCTTTAGGAATCCTTATCAGTCCTCATATGGAAAAAGCACTATACAGCAGACTCCTTAAGAATCTCTTCCGAGACTTCCCTCCTGATGCAATTTTCCAGTTTTTACAAGAGATGAATAGATTTCACCTGATATGATTTTACGTCTGTTTTTCTTTAATTGCATTTTAGACTTGCAAGGTTAACATTGAGCATGATTTTTAACTGTTGTCTTTTATCTTAACCTGGTGTCATTTTTGACATGGTGTTAACCCTGATACAGCTCTAGTTTGTCAACTGGGGTATACGCAGTATGAACCTGAATCCAAAAGAGGTAACCGTCTAGTGAGCCATTAGTATGACAATGTCCACAATTGGTTAGATAGTGTGGCATTTAACTACAGTTCAAGGTTGAGGGTTTACTTCTTGTATTGTGTACAACAGTAAAATGGATGATGTTTGTCTTTTCAGAATGTGCCTGGTGTAGTCGAAAGTTGAAGATCATAACAGCAGAGAAATCAGAGCGTATTGCCCGCTATGCATTTGACTTTGCTGCACGCAATGGAAGGAAGAAGGTGACAGCCATTCATAAAGCCAACATCATGTAAGTGAGAGTTTCATCATAATTCATGTTGAACTTCAGTGTTAAACTTTGCTCACTATGGTATGCTGCTGTTGGATGTGAAGAGATTGGTTTAATGTGTGTAAATTTTGTGGGGGGGAAGCTTCTTGAGTACCATTGAAAAGGGGGATTGAGGCGTGGAAACTGGGCAGAAGCAGCAAAGGCAGCAGGGGACTGGCAAGATTTATTTTTGATGAAGAGATGTGGTTTTTGGCAGCAGTAATTGAAGACATCAGGGTTGCTGTTGGTGGAAGTGGATGCAGTTGCTTGGCAGTTTATCAGTTTGATTGATTTCTTGGCCATTTATCGAATTGACATGTGACATATGGTTTATTCTTCGGAACTGAGGTTTTATGACACATCCCCTCCCCCAACAAAATGCATCAATCCTTTCATTTAGCATGGACAATAATATGTGTTGTGTGTTGCTTCCTTTGATATACTTTAAAACATAGGTGACGAAAGATAAAGAGGCCAAAAGTAATGACAATCCTTTTGTTACAGATGTAACATGGAAACAAAAAATGTAGATGAACAACTAATGTAGATTCACAAAAATAAAATGTTATATTGTTGATGAATATGACTTTTGCAATGATTCATGTGGACAGTTTTTTGCCATGTCATGAAAGAACCCTTTCAAACTGCAACATGGATTACTAATCAAGAGTTAGCATGTCAATTTTCAAGAGTTAGCATATCATTTTCTTGCATTCTTCAACAAATGCAGTTAGCTAAAACAGATTTGATATGTATTGGTGACTTCCACAAGTGATATTATAATCACATTTCATATGAAATGTGAAAACCAGGAAGAGGACGTAGTATTTGAGTGCAGTATGGGTGTTTTTGTGGTGCCACACTGAGGCATCTTGGTACCGAATTCTCTTTGATATTGGGTAAGTCTGGCAAAAAATAAAGCAACTTTTAGCCCTATTGCATAAGTTGGAGATGGGAAGTGTACTACCTAAAAGGGTAAAAATTACTTGTTAAATCTCTCTTTTTATTTGAAACTTGGAAATTAAATGTCATATTTTTGTTTATTTTGGATTGGAAGGAAGGATATATAGAAGTGTAGTAGTTAAATGGGTATTTACTTTTCAAATCTGTCCTTTTATATGAAGTATGAAGGCTAAAAGCCTTTTTTTTTTAATCTTGGGACTGGAAGGAAGGATATCTTGTCATGTGAAAGAGCATTTCTCCAGGAAGGTTACGACTTAGTATTAGTCTTGCATTTACTGACTTTGGCATTAACTCTTTCACCCCGAACATACGCTGAAGCGTAAGGTTATGCACACATTGCTTCAGCCCGAGCATGAGGCTGAGCGTAACTGACCTTTCGGAATTTTTGTAGAAAAGGGTCAAGGTTGGATACGAAACTAATCATGCTGGCTCCCTTGTATAACATATCAAGAGTAGTGTGTACCCTTCCCGAGTGCTGGCGACCTTTGTTCGTCGGTTGAGGCAAGGTCGAAGCGAGTGACTTCAGGCTGGGGAACTCTCCTCGGATCCGAGGATTTCCGAGATTTTTCAAAGCGACTTCCGAGAAAAAGAAAACGGGTCCGAGAAAGAAAAAAAAACAAAAACGCCAAGCAAAAAAAAAATCGTGAAGGACTTGATCACTCCGAGTCCATTACCGTTCCGTATCCAGTATTTCCAGTCCAGGTTTTCATCAGATCATTTTTCAAGGCAGTGCCGCCCGCGGTTATGAGGGTATTTCCACGTGTTTTATGAAACTGTTGCCGAGGCGGGGCATCAATTTGTGAAAACGATTTTCGCAGCCATTTTCTGCATGTTTCACAAGAGTAACGCTTCAGTTGAGTCTACGATCGGCAAAATGTCGTGCGTATCACGCATCGTAAATCGTGGCGAGACGTTTGACGAAGGATCAATTAGCAACAAATGGAGATGGGACTGGACTGAAAGTCAACAAAAGTGGCAGGTTACGATCAGCGAGTTTCAACTTGCATTCGCAAAGTAAAACAAGGCTGAGAGGCCATCAGTCAGTATGGAAACAAGCAGCAAAGGACCACAAGAGAGGCTAAGATGTGCAAGTGGATCTGTAGCTGCCACCCCCCACCCCCCTACCAAGACAAAACAGGCTTCTCTTGCCAGTTTTTTTTTTAAATAGTGTACTTATAAACCTTTGTCCCCTGTTGTCTTACCATGCTGTGTGAAGAGATAGTGTTGACTATGATAAGTAGGCCTATAAATTGTTTCCATTAATTTGACTTTGAATAAGTTTGAGGGTGATGCATCATTAGTAGAGGAACTACCTGTTTATGGGGCTCAGTTTGTGAAGACTGAACAGTTGACCAAGGCTCTGCAGTACACATACAAGAAAGTGGAGTGAGTGTTGACTATATACAATACTAGACTCAGTAGACTGATGCCAGTATTTGACTTTGAATAAATCTGTGGGTGATGCATCATTTAGTAGAACATTATGGGGACTCTGTTCGTGAAGACTGAATCATTGAACTTTTGAAGCAAGGCACTACAGTACATCAAGAAAATAGAGAAAAGAAAGTTGTTTTTTTTGCGGGGTATGATTTCTTTGCATGCTGCATGGTAAATAGATGTTTTTAGTTTGGTTTGTTTGCATGCCACATGGTAATTTGCCTATTACAAGAGGCCACGAAAGGGTTTTCAAAAATGCTCGAATTCAATTTCGGCCATGGGGGCTTTGCCCCCCTGGGCCCCCCACCAGAGCCATTGCCCCTGGACCCCACCGGGGCCTAGGGGGCCCCTGGACCCCGGCCTATTTTTCAGAGATTTTTGGGTTGGTATACACACTAACCAATCATAAATATGCAAAATAAAAGTATTTTGGAGTGTATCAAACAAAAATTGTGATTTTTTCTTTGTGTGATTTTTTTCAAAAAATCAAATTTTTGAAAAAATTGAATACTTTAATTATTTCACAAACACACACTTTCGAACTTGCACACAAGTTAGCGTATTTTAATGACATCTCCACAAAATTTCATTCCTCTATCTTTACAAGTTATTTTTTTACAAATTTATTAGTAACATATTCATTTGGCCAGGAGAGAGGTTGTGAGAATGAGCACTTGGCCAGGGTGGAGTGAGGTAATGACTTAAGACTGAAACATCTGGATCTGATAGATCTGTTTTCATTGAATTTAAGATGCAGTGCTGCTTGTTTTTCCAAATACTTTTGTCTTCTCTTTTCTTTTTCATGCATATGCTTCTGGGGTGTTCTTCTTTTCTTTCTGTGCCTGCTTTTGATTTCTCTGCAGCTCTGTACCCTTCTGTCTGTTTTTTTGTACGAACTGGCTTTTGTTTTCCTTGTCTCTTTGTCTTTTTTTTTTTTTCTCGTCCTCATTTTGGCTTTTCCATTGGCTGGTCATAAGTTGGATTCAGGTAATAATCTTTGCTATGCAAATGACCATTTTTGTTTTAAACAATATTGTTTCAGGTGTTCCTGATGAACTTTCACACTCTGTGCTCTTGTTATGAATTTTCCTTCTCTTTACTTATCAGTTCTTGATGACAGTAGCAGTGATGAGAAGATACAAGGTACTGGATCAGTGGGTGGAAATGATTAGTTTACTGTTTCTCCTTGTGTTGATCTTGAAGCCTTACACTTCGAAGGAAGTCATTCACTGCTGAAGATTCAGTACATGTGCTTAAAAAAACTTTCAAAAGTTTCCGAATAGTTGCTTTGTTTGCAGATTGAAATATCAGTTGATGAAATTCGGAATTTTATTTTTCAGAAAGAAGTGAGTAATACAAAATATGTTACTTTAGAGGAAGATCCACTTGCCCAACTCGGTTTGCTTTGTCTTTAATCAGTCATTAGTTAAACTGGTCTCACAGACCTTAAGTTAGCTTTGCAAATAAAAAAAAAAAATTTCCCCCCATGATATCCCTTTAACACAATTTTGAAAGATTAACCCTTACAGTGCCAGATGATGTAATTAAAGTGTGCATCGCCATTGCCAGGGCGCATTTTGCGAATTAGGGTAATAATTCATAAACAATTCCTGAAGCTAAAGGAGACAAAATAGACAATGACATGTTGAACAAAGTTTGTAGCAAAATGATTTCTCTTCAAAATGACACTCACAGAAAGATAAAAAATGAACATTTGAAGTTTTGGTGAAATATTTTATTTGTACTCACCAAATTTGCAGAAATTTTGCACTAATTGGCATGATACATTCCAAAGTGAAACAAAAAGCAATCCTAAATCCATGTTATTTTGAAGGCACACCAATTCAAAGAGAAAGAGTTCCCATCACTGAAGAAATGAAGAAATAAAAAAAAGGCACAAAAAAACTATTTATAGATTATGGATGTCCGACTCAACTACTGTTAGTGTCTCCACAAACTAATCTTCAAGCCAGTATTTGAGTTTTGTGTGGTACTTCATGAAACAAGGAGAAGCACCTTCATGTCCCCTTTTTTGGTGACCTCAAGGTCAGTCATCTCCTTCACCAGTCTGTTGGCTTTGATGGTACCACAACAGCTGGTGTTCTGCTGGTATCTGAAATCATACACACAAACAGAAACTGCGTAGTATCTCATTATCGGGGAAGGATTGTAGATTGTGTATCTGTGTTCTACGTCACTTCTGCTTGCCGTAATTCCCCATGAAAAATGCTAAAAATAGACTGAGAATATTCGGTCGCTGGCAAAGAGGATGACACAGAGAGCTGACCGAATATTCGATCGCCGGCACTGAATGGGTTCATACTTGGTTTATCTAAGTGTTATAGGCAAAAGCAACTCTTTTTTTTTACTGCAAGAAAGCATATTAACCCCTTGAGTGCCGACGTTTTTTGACATCCAGTGTTTTCCATGTGCCAGGGAAAAACGTTGCATTACTGCCATGTACATTAAAACAACTGTTGCTTCCATATTTTTGGGAATCTTTGCATGAAATTGCACAGAATGGTGCATTAGGCATGACTAAATGTATTTTCAGATGATTTATTACTACATATTTGTAATATTTTGTGGAAATTCCCGTAAAAAACTCATAACCGCTCGCGATAGACCCCCACCCCCCCAAAAAGAAAAAGGAAAAAATAGAAGATATGACCCTCCTGATGAAATCTAAAAGTATTCAGATTTTGGCTGACCACCTACTGACAGATCACTGACTGCTGACGAGCTACAAAGAGCCACAGTGTGCCAGTGCACTGAGTGGCTTGACGGGGGTCAAGTCGTTGGCTGCCCTGCCCCATGCCCCCCCCCCACCCAACCCCACTCCATCACCCTAGTCTTCCCCTTGCCACTTCTAATACTAGTCACTGAATGTCTAGCCGTATTCTGCAATGTTGGGAAGGTGTCAAGTTGTTGGCTAGCTGCCAGTGTAGCCTGTGGCCACAAACCCTTTGTGTCGCGTGCTCGTAAAATCAACACTTTTCGTAAAATCAACACTTTTCGTGTTGGGTCTGTCTGGTGCACATTTCATACCAACAGTGAGTAACTACTTGCTGTTTTCAACCTCTTCTTGTGTCAGAATTGTCTTCTGAATCATCCTACAGTCATTTGTAAGTTGTTGACTCAACTCACATGCTTTCAGAGACATGCAGCATTGCAAGATTGTCCTGGTGCCAGCATTTTGCTGAAAACCAGTTTCTCTTTTCAGATAAATAAAACCAATTTGGTGAGGGTTGCATAGGTCAAAAAGTCATGTAATGGAAGCCAGTCACTTTTATGAACCCTCTTTGAGACTGACAAGATCAGTCAGTGCTTCTCTCCCATTTACATTAGGCTGAAACTTGTGTCAAACTACCTCCGTAAATTTAATGTATGTAGGCACCAGAGAAGGCTCAGAGATTTCCGTAAATTTTGAGAGGTTAATATTTATATGTATATAGCAACATGGAACATCGGAACACTGTTGCAAAAGGGAAAATTAGACAACATCAAAATGGAGATGGAAAGGCTTAACATTAGTATTTTAGGACTAGGAGAAGTGAGATGGAAGGGGGCAGGCATGATAACATCAGGAGAATACACAGTGATATACTCAGGTGGTAATTCACATGAAAGAGGAGTAGGCATCATAATGGACAAAGACAAATCAAAAGCAGTTAAGGGATACTGGGCTGTGTCCGACAAAGTTTTGCTGGTCAAATTGGAGGCAAACCATTTGATATCAACATCATCCAGATGTATGCACCAACATCCGCAAGTACTCAGGAAGACATCGACAACTTCTACAAAGTATTAGAGATGGCCAAGGTCCAATGTAAATCACAAGAAGTTACAGTCATAATGGGAGATTTTAATGCTAAAGTGGGACAGGATAGGGTGGAGGATATAGTTGGACCTCATGGCCTTGGTACACAAAATGAAAGGGGAGGGAAACTTGTAGAATGGGCACAGATGAATGAGTTCATAGTAGGAAACACCTGGTTTGAGCAGTCTAATAGAAGAAAATGGACTTGGATGAGTCCAGGAGATAATACCAAAAATCAGATTGACTGCATCCTGAACAAAAGACTACATCCTGATCAACAAAAGATTTAGAAATTCTTTACTGTCAGCAAAAACAATACCAGGCGCAGACTGCAACAGTGACCACAATCCTGTAGTGGGAAGGTTTAGGCTGAAAGTAAGGAAAAGGAAACAGACCAAAAGCAACATCAAACTAAACCTTGGACTCTTAAAAACAGACGAAGTGATACGTAAAAAATTTAATGTACATGTCCAAAACAAATTCAGTACTCTGGAAGACGTTGGTGACAGTGAGGAACAATGGACAAAGTTGAGAAATTCGATAAATGAAGCTTGTGAAGAAATCCCTAAGACAGATAGAAAAGCAAAAAAGAGCTGGATGACTAATGAAATTTTGGGCTTGATGGAGGAAAGGAGGAGGGCAAAGAGAAACGAGGAGATATACAGGAAGATAAAGAAATCAGGAATAGGTGCAATGAAGTCTAAGGAAGCTTTGCTGAACACAAAATGCAAAGAAATAGAAGACCGACACAAAACGGATCCTCAGGGTATTACAGACGAATTGAAGAAATCGTCCACAGGAAAAATACGTGCACATCAACTGGTTGCTTAAAATCGAAAGATGGCACGCTTATCATGGAAAAAGACAAAATATTAGACAGATTGGGAGAGTACATTAAAGACCTTTTTGAGGATGACAGAAACGAAGAACATATTATAAAAAAGAACTTTTAAGGACCACTCATAATGAAAGATGATGTTAGAGCAGCACTGAAAAAGATGAAACCAGGAAAAAGCCCCAGGACCAGACAACATTACTACTGAGATGATTCTACAGTCATTTATAAGTTCTTGACTCAACTCACATGTTTTGAAAGGCTGAAAACATGCAGCATTGCAAGGCAGTCCTGGTGTCAACATTTTTGATGAAAACCAGTTTCTCTTTTCAGATAAATAAAACCAATCTGGTGAGGGTTGCATAGGTCAAAAAGCCATATAAAGGAAGCCAGTCACTTTTCTGAACCCTCTCTGAGACTGACAACATCAGTCAGTGCTTCTCTCCCATTTACATTAGGCTGAAACATGTGTCAAACTACCTCCGTGAATTTCACGTATGTAGGCGCCAGAGAAGGCTCCGAGAGCTCCGTAAATTTTACGGACACGGCACTCAGGAGGTTAATATATTCAACTCAAGATAGATATTTAAAGTATCATTTTTGGAATGAGAAATTTTGAGCAGCGGAAATGTAGTAGAAGAAACATAAATGTAATAGATCAGATAAAACTAATTATTTAATGTGCATCATTATATGGAAAAAATCAAAAGCAAATACGCCAGTATGCTTCAGTTTTGAATGTAAATAAAAGGGAAGAGAAAGAATACATGTGAGGAGGAGAAAGAAGCGAGGAAGTGTGTATGGGGATGAGATGAATGAGAGAGAGGGATGGATAGTAATGGAAACATCTGCTGGAGAGCAAGGAAAAGACATTTACTAAAAACCTGTGAAATTGTCCATCACAGAAAGCAAGAGAGAAAGATCCGTCTAAATCTGTGTACTGGAAGTGAACTGTGACTTGTCACAATCTGAAATCTATCAATGTTAAAGCCTTCTCATCCGAACCTCTCTCATAGTTGTGTGTAGGGTAGTTGCAGAGTATAAAGGTAGGCTTGGGCGCTCCTTTTTTGAGGAGTGTTCTGAGCTTACTGTTTTTGTGCGTTGTATCAACTTCTGTGCTAGCTGAATGGGTAGCGCACCTCTCTCATAGTTGTGTGTAGGGTAGTTGCAGAGTATAAAGGTAGGCTTGGGCGCTCCTTTTTTGAGTAGTGTTCTCAGCTTACTGTTTTTGTGCTTTGTATCTGCTTCTATGCTAGCTGAATGGGTAGCGCAAACTATGTTAGATTTGAGAAGTTTCACAACATGGGAGATAATTCCTACGTGACTCTCAAGAGTTATGTCCTTTAGTTGATATTATAAAAATTCTCCATGCTTCCCTCTTATTTCTTTGGTATTACTTCTCATCCTAAGTTATGTATTGTTTCTCCTGTCTTTCAAGTTCCTCTGATCCTGCTGTTCACTGCAATTGATTCTTGCAAGAGCTCCTACAACATTGCCAGCATAAAAAGAATTCTATACAGGGTAGATGCAGCAGGTAGAAAGGCTGGCCTAAACTTGAACACCAAGAAAACAAAAGTGTTACATATCAAAGGCAAAGACACTGAAAACAATCATGACGTCTTAATTAACAAAATTCCTTTAGGAAATGTTAAGGATTTTAAATATCCTGGTTCTGTAAAAACTGATGATGGAACCTGCTCCAAAGACATTAAAATAAGAATTGGAATGGCAAAGCAAAAAATGGTCCAACTCAACAACATCTGGAAAGACAGAGGCATATCAAATGGCTTGAAAGTTAGACTTTTAAAATGTTTGACCTGGCCAGTCATGATTTATGGCTGGGAAGCCTGGACTCTCAGAAAAACTGATTGCAGAAGAATTGAGGCAGCAGAGATGCGTTTTTATCAGAGACTACTATGTGTAGCAATGCCGTGCGAACCGAAACGCGACGTCAAATTTGTGGTACCAAAAACTGAGCAAAAACGGGGGCCGGCCGCAAAACTGGGGGGTCTTCAGTTCAATCAAGTATTACTGCCTCTGTAAGCAGTGTTTCATCCTTTTTTTTTTTTTTTTATATGAATAAGAAATGAATAAAGATTTGAATGATTGCCTTTTTATGTACTTACAGCGAAAATGGAATTAGTTATTTGTTGAGAAAGTCGAAAATCCGCGTTTCGGGCGCAATCGCGGCGACGGTATGCGTTCAGAATCGAAGTTTGTTTGGGTGCTTCACTATTTCGGTCGGTATGGCTATATTTGTGAACCAATCACATTGTAATTTTGCAACCAATGAGAATCATGTAACAAAATGATATATCCCGACGAGAGCTATGTGTGCCAGTTTCGAACTGAGATCGACGCTTCCAAAGTTTTGCTTTTTTTCATCGGAAAAGTTTGCAGGCAAGCTGCCATTTTTTTAACTTCTCGTCGGCGGGATTCGATTTTGCATACTTTTTTCTATGTGCATGTGTAATATGAAATCAATTTGATGTAAAATACGGCCATACGCCAACTTTTTACATGAGGATCTGTTCCAGATCAGTAGCAAAACAACGTCGGAATGTGCCGACACCGTAGGCCTACTACCGGCGTAACAGAACGCTGTGCAAGTTTCAGCTCGGCAAGTTTTACGTTGTCAGACAAAGACTAGATCTAGCAATCAACAGATCAAGTTTTGTTTTATCTGTGACATTGTATTTTTGAAGAAAAGGACAACTGCGTTTGAACTCGATTCGGAGTTGTCAGCTGAAGCTAGGTTCATCAACCATTTCCTCCCCGAGATCATGCTATTTGCATGTCGTAGTGTAGATCTGCTCACCCCACGACAGGCGAGCTTACTACTAAAAATACTATGAGCTCGACGTGCTTCGCCGAGCCGTGGAAAATGGGTTTGCCCAAACAGAGGGGTGCGCATACCCGCCTCCCCAACTCACTCACTTCTCTCTCTCTCTCTCTCTCTCTCTCTCTCTCTCTCTTCTCTCTCTCTCTCTCTCTCTCTCTCAAATAAATGAATGAACAAATAAGTCTAAATATTTTTTTTCTTCAAATCAACAAACAATTCTGTGCAAATTATTGTACTTTCCTTGACATGAATATATATATTTCTCTCTCTCTCTCTCTCTCTCTCTTCTCTCTCTCTCTCTCTCTCTCTCTCTCTCTCTCTCTCTCTCTCTCTCTCAGAGAACAAGAAATGAATAAATAAGTAAATAGGCCCAATACATTCATATCCAAGTTGTTGTTAACAGGCATGATCCTTTCTCTCTCTCTCTCTTTCTCTCTCTCTCTCTCTCTCTCTCTCTCTCTCTCTCTCTCTCTGTCTCTGTCTCTGACAACACGCACACACACTAACACACACACAGATTTAGAATGTCACAAAACAAAATCTTCTGTTCATTGTTATAATATTCTTCATTTAGGTTTTGAAACTGAATAGAAGGCTATGAGTTGTATTATTTGTAAAGTAGGCCATCCATTAGCTTATGTAGTTGTTTCAGTTTGTAGTCAATATCTGAAAAGGATAGGCCCATTGTCATTAATTTGTTTTAAAGGTTGCATCTTATTTAATAGTAGCCTATTGTTATTGATTTGTATTAAAGGGCAAGAGTACACTGGAAATACTTAGCAGGATTGCTCGGCTTTGGTGGATTTTTACAAGTAATATGCTAAAAATCAAAGTTGCGAGTTTGGGCTTAATGTTAAAGTAATGTTAATGTGAAGACTATGCATTATGGTTTCCTTTCCTTTCCAGTCTCTCAATGAATAGTATATATTATGCAGAAATTCATATATTTCTCTATAGCAGGAGTTAAGTGACCTGTTTCTGGGTAGCGAGTGGTCCCATATCCTTCCTGAAGTTTTCTTTGGACGCTGGCTGTGCTAAGTGTTTGGGGACTTGACTCATCCACAGACAGTTTAGTCTATTTTCTAAAGACTGATGTATAAAATCAAAATCAAATGTAACATACAAAAATCTTGTCTGTTATGTTTTCCTCTGTGTGTGTATATATGTGTATGTGTGTTATGTGTGTGTGCATGTGTATGTGTTTAGTTTTTAGTAGAAGTTTGATCGGATGATATTTTTGGATAGACTGCAGCATAAAAGCATGCATAAAATTTTAATATTTCAATTATTTAAGTGATTCCAGAAGTCATTGATTTTCAGATGTCCTTTTATATGTACAGAAACTGATGAAATATTAAAAGTTATTCATAAGACTACTGAAGTAGCGAGTTGTGACTTTTTTGGTTTAATTTGCAGTAATAAGACACTTGAACGATGAGCAAAATGATTTTATCTATCTCTTGAAATGATTGTTTTGTTTCTAGCTTCATTTTTGTCTGTTATTAATACAATATGGGCAATTATTAATGAAACACTGATAAAACATGCCAAATATCACATGTTTCCTGTAATAAGACAAAAATGGCTCATCACAGAGTTCCAATAATGGTTTTATTCAATTTGGCACGCCAAAATACATCAACGACCAAAATTTCATGACTTTTGATCCGGTCTGTCTCTCACAATTACAAAATGAATGTCATTTCCAGCAAAATCAGCATACCATGCCATTTGATGGGTTTGTTCTGTGACAGCTGGTCCTTCTTTGTCCCACTAAAACGTGGTACCAAAATTTAAGAAATTTTTGACGCTTCAAATTGGAATATCTCATGAACTATTAGTCCGATTTGAAAAATTTAAACTGCTTTTTACTCGGAATAACAATATCTTCAAAACCATATAAATTTTTAAACTCAAAACCCAATTTCAATTTTTCTTGCGGCATTGCTACTATGTGTCAAATGGGCAGATAGAAGAGCTAATGAAAGTGCCCTGGAAGAACTTCATACCACCAGAAAACTACTAACAGACATCAACAAGAGAAGACTAAAATACATTGGCTATGTGTCATGCAGCAAGAACACGGACCTCATGGCAACCATCCTTCAAGAAAAAACATAGGCAAAAAGGAAGAAAGGCAGACCTCCACTCTTATACATTGAGACATAACCAACATCAGTGGCCTAACTATTCAAGAAACTCTCCACAAAAGTCAAGACAGAGCAGCCAGGAGAGAGATGATGGTGTCAAAATGTGCAACGGTCAACACCGTACCCGATGACACTGACAGGTGAGACCAGCTTTTAGATGAGTTTATACTGCTGAACTGACTGCTCAGGTTTTGGCACTAAAAGTGATGTCCCAATCCAAGCATAAAGATTTTCTCATTTTTCCCAACTTTCTGCTTTGCAGGCAATTGTTGGCCGAAACATTAGTCACCCAGAACTTCTGAAGTTCTTTGAACTGTTTTCTACTCTTACGAGTGAAGGTTATCAGATTATCTTTGCCTGGATTCCTGGCCATGTTGGTATTGGAGGCATTGAAAAGGCTGACTGCCTGGCCAAGAACGCCGCAAGGGAAAAGATGTCTGAATCCTTCATTCCTTGCAAAGATGTGAAATCCAAAATACACAATTATGTGACAAATCTCTGGCTTAGGATTGGAATAAGCATACAGACAACAAACGTTTCCAAATCTGCCCTAACCTGTAAGAAACTCTTACATCTGCTTCAGGGAACTGTAGGAAAGAGACAGTGTTATGTAGGTTACACATGGGTCACACGTTCTACACTCATTTGTACCTTTTAAAAAATGAAGAAGCACTGTGGTGTATATCCATGTGACGAGCTGTTGCACATCAGACACCTTGAATGCTGGGACTTGTATGATGCTGCCCGAAGGTGACCACCACATTGTTGTGGTTGGGGGGGCTTGAGGTCCCAATGATCCCTTGAGCTATATCGACAGAGGCTACTTGTTGGAAAGCTTTGTTTTTGTCACTAGTGACAGTCCTGATAACTAAGGCATTAAGTGGACTAGACTTGACAATGTAAATTGATGCCCCTGGTAGGGTTACCCATGTCGGGCGGGTCAAGGGGGAGGGATGAGACCAAGCGTGATCCTACCTTTATTTCCATTTTCATTGTCTCCATCTTCATAATCATGAGTGGTTGCAGTAAGCCACCTGTAATCCCTGCTCGAGTTACTTGGCCATAGGATGGGTGATGGTACGTTAGTCAGTCGTGAAAGTACACTGAATTCATGTGCGATTGTTCCAGGTAGACGGACGCCATGAGATTGGCCATCCATTATCCCACCCTAACACGGCAGCTCTCCTGGGGCAACCGAGAAATTTCTGCCGTCATTGAGCCTACATTCATCAGTAAATTAAATAGAACTGAATGGAAAAGAGATAATTATGATGGTGACTCAGATTTGGACGCTAAGGTTCAGGAAGAGACAGGGTTCTGAGCAGCGTGGCTGAACATGGGAGGAACAAATGAGAATAAACCACTATCATCACGGAGTCCCTTTGCAATGCACAAGGGATTTCAGGACCTTATTTGCAACAACCCTAAGATGATAAAAAAAAAGTGCTGAAATGGAGATTGCCTTGTTGAATGTAAAGACAAAAACCAATCTGAGTGTCTGCTGAAAGCAACAATGTTGGTGGACTATGGAACTAAGGTTTCTCAGCACAAGGGATTAAACAGTAGCAAGGGGGTTATTAAGTGCCCCGAGCCGAAGGGGATTCCCAAAGAGGAAATTCAGATGGAATTGAAGAGCCAGGGCATTGTGGAGGTACGCCAGGCCATGTTTCAGAAGGGATTGGAGAGAGTCCTGACAAACACACTGTTCCTGACATTGTGCTGTCCTGCTCTTCCGCAGTCATTAAAAGTTGGGTACCTGAATGTCAAAGTCTCATTGTATGTACCATCGCTGATGCGCTGTTTCCAATGCCAGAGGTTTGGACACATATAAGACAGATGTACCAACACAGAAAAGTGTGCCATGTGTGCCAAGGAGGCACACAAAGGAACATATAATGGACCAGCAGTGTCTAAACTGTGGAGGTAGCCACCCTTCATCCTCCAAAAGCTGTCCCAGATGACAAGTGGAACAAACAATACAGAGAGTGAAAACAGAGAAAAGGATACTTTCCCTTGAGGCCAAACGACTAGTAGAAGGCAGCAGCCTATCTGCAACGAAAAGTTATGCATCAGCTGTTAAGAAGTTGAGCCTAGTCTCCATTGCCTGTCAAACGGACCTGACATGGACCAGATCTACTTTTGAAATATTGCAAGACATAAAAGCCTACAGCGGGGGCATTAAACCTGCTGTTTCTCAGATTGTCCAGTAGTCGAAACCATCCAGTGCTGGACAGCCTGGGAAACCCAGCCTCCTGGGAAACCTGCTCTCCCATCCTGGCCTTCCGGGAGCGGCTCCACAGCGAGTGGGAGAGAGCAGAAAGTGATGCTGTAGGAGATGAAGAAATCTCTACTAATGCTTAAAGGGCCTAAACCTTTCTGCCTGCAGGCAGGTCAACCATCAGGTCAGACTGCATTAATGCGGAAAAAAGAAAGAAAATAAATACACTCCATTGCAGGTTGAGGATGATGAGATGGATATGGACTTAATTTGTCTACTGTTGTTTCCATCGATAATGAAGACTATTGTCCATTGGAACATAGGAGGTGTCAGCTCAAATTTACAGGAGCTCCAGCTACTTTGCCGTAACCTGCAGCCCATTGTGTTGGCTCTACAAAAAATGGTAGTGCATGAAGGGAAAAGTTTTTTTATAATGGATTTCAGCATTATTGCCAAATCAGCACAACCTAAAGATGGAAGAGTAACAGGTGGAGTGTCTTTGCTCTTACACAGGTCCGTGTTGTTTGCCCTGTTAATGTGAACACTTCTTTGCAAGCAGTAGCTGCAAGGGTATCTCTTTACAAAACCATAACCATGTGTTCTTTGTACCTACGTCCGTCTGTTCCTGTTATGAAAGAAGAACTTGTTGATCTGATTGAGGAACTTTCAGGACCTTTCTGTTGTTGGGCGATTTGAATGGCCATTCCCTGCTTTGGGGTAGTGCAGATGCTTCAGCCCATGGTCTCCTGCTAGAAAACATGTTCCCTGAACTAGACTTATGCTGTCTAAACGATGGATCTCGATTCATCCTGCAAATGGTACATTTTCCTGTTTAGTCCTATCGATGTGTGATGCTTCACTGGTCTTGGACTATGAGTGTAGAGTTCTCGATGATCAGCATGGAAGTGACCATTTTCCAGTTGTCTTAACAAATACAAATGTTGAACATGAAGCCTTACCGGAACAATTGAATATTTACAAGGCTAACTTGGATTTATTCGCAAGGACCTTTCAGAATGAATTAGAGGAAGAGAAAGTCCTGCAAAGAGATGATCCAGCAGACATTCTAACACAAGTCATCCTGAATTATGCCAAAACGGCAATTCCCATGTCATCAAAAAAAAAAAAAAAACCACAAGCCTAAAACACTCTGGTTTACTTCTGAATGTAAATATATAAAACAAACCCATAAGAGAGCTCAACAACCTGTCTTCCAAACACCATCAGTGACGTTTGAGCTCATCAAAAACTCAGAGCAAAGTGGAGGTATGTCTTTAACCCTTTCGCATTCGCACTGCTAGATGTAAAGCTAGCTCCTAGTATTCGCATTTTTCTGACATTTTTTTCATCCGAGTACAGTCATGCTGACAAACATACTGCCATTCACTTGTTTGAAAGTAGAGAAGAAAGATTTTTTGCACACATATACACAAGTGTCCATAGTTTGATTTGCATGTGGTTTTGTGTGTCCTGGGTCTAGTGTGCGTGTCCCTGTCACAAAAGATGTCACAGACAGAGGTATTTTTACGGTGACAATACAATGGTTAGCATACAAACAAGCTCTATTGTCTAAAAACAACATTTGTTAGTTGTAAACACAACACCTGTCCTACCCGACGCTGTCTCTGCTCCTCCAGTATAGTATCCAATACACAGGCACAACACAAATGTCACAGAAAAGAATTGTCACGATGTCACCAAATGAACATAAACAGAAAGAAACAGAAGTGTTTTACAAAGATATTTTGTACATGGTCGTCTACAGATTTCATTCCCTATACACTATTTACACATATGTGCCTATACAGCAACTTTGCAGCTACTGTGATGATGGTGAGATGTTGTTGTCATCATCACTGTGATTGTCACCATCATTGTCAGTGGCAGTGTCACCAGTGGTGTCACAAGCGCTGGTTGTAGCCTGTGTCGTGGTGTTTAGCGCATGATAGTCCCGGAAACAGTCCCGGACAGAAAGTTGACCAGTAGCACCATAGACGGGACTGATGTTTTAGCCCCATCCTGATTTCATCAGCTGTCGTCTCTTTTCAAAGTGGGTCAGGTTGCCCCTTTGCCGCAATCTTCTGACCAGCATAGTTGTTGGTCTCTTCAGCAGCACTGACAAAAAATTCTAGTGGCAGAAACAAACAAAAAATAGTCTATTGGTTTCGCATCAGCGGGCAGCGAATGTTTAGGCCCAACAACTTGCGAAAATTCCCTGACTTCACTGCCACGTGTCACCGGTCGCCATGCCTGCACCAGTACAGCCAGCGGTACATCGTCGTCTATGTCACTGTCATTTCCATCTTCACCATCAGCACCTACTTCAACATCCGACTCTACATCTTCCTTTTCTTCTTCATCTTCTTCTTCAATTTCTAAACGATCAATTTCTCTAAAAAATTCCTGCAACTCTGCCTCAGTGTAATCCACAAATTCGTCTTGTTCACTGAAACTCGCCATCTTTCCCACGCTCACAGTTGTGAATGAAAGCACGTAGCACAGCATTAGTAACTAAGTCTTTCAGTAGTGAATGGAAAGTTCCTTCCATCCCAGAATGCTTGTACCATTTTTAGAACATTCAACGCGAGACTGACCAAGATTCTAACCACATGCGCGATAAGACAGCAAGGCCGGTAGTGATGGAAATTCCCCACACGTGTGCCGGAAAAGGTAGGGCGGTCTCAACCGCTATGAACGGATCGGCACATTTTTTTCGCAGGGCGGTTGCGGGCTTTTGAACAGCTAAGGGTTAAAACAAGTAAATGACAGTCATGGAAAGACTCCTTTTTGAAAATAACGTCCCAAACTCCCAGCAAGAAAATGTGGAAAATCATTTTTAAAAAAGTAAAATGAAAAACACCTGTCCCTCAGTCAATCATTTGAAACTGTCAGATTCTCTGATTATGATAAAAAAGCCGTTTCTGACCTATTAGCTTCCACCATTGAAACCAACTCTTCCTCAGCCTATAAATCAGCACTTTTCCTTTAACACAAATCCCTGTAAGAAAAGACAGCCTGTAACTTCGTCTCTGATAACACGGAAGAGTACAATGTTCCATTGATGTTAGCTGAGGTGCTCTTGTGACTTGCTCTGACTCTTCTCCTGGCCTGGATGAAATTCATTACAAACTTTGGAAGCATCTCCCAGAAAATGGTTTCAGGTGCCTTGCCGCATGGCGTTGGCAATCATGGACTTCCATCTGTCTCTATCTCTTGTTGCTTCAAGCATCTCTTCCACCCTCTTTGTCCTCAGCCACTCTGCAAGTCCGTCTAGTATCTTATCCCTGGGTCTGCCTGGTGCTCTCTTCCCCTCCAGCTTTCCTGTTGTGACCAGGTGCTCCAATTCCCCCCTCCCATAAAATGGCCTACAAATGTTGCCTGTCTTACCCGATCGAAAGCCTTGGTATAATCAACAAAGCATAAATATAAATCCATATTCATCTCGATTGACCTCTCTATGATAGTTCTTAGGATGTATATGGCATTAATAGTTCCTTTCCCTTCTACAACTCCACACTGCTCATCTGCTTTTTCTCTTTTGATTCTATTCCTTGTCCTCATCATGATTATTCTTAATAGGATTTTTGTTACATGACTCATCAAATTGATTGTGCGATGGAGTTCATATTCTATAGCCCCTGTCTTCTTTGGAAGAGGAATGAAAATTGATTTTGGCAGATCAGTGGGGATTTTTCCAATGTCGTAAATTTCATTTAGGAGGACAGTTATTTTTTCAATACCAAATTCCTCCAGGGCTTCAATCATCTCTGTAGTAATGTTGTCTGGTCCTGGGGCTTTTCCTGGTTTCATCTTTTTCAGTGCTGCTCTAACTTCATCTTTCATTATGTTTATGTTTATGTTCTATTTATTCATATGTGTATGTACAGGACTCAGGCTAAAACGCGGAGGAGGTCTGACCCCCAGGCATGTGGCACGCAGGCCCACTGACTTGTGGACTTGCCCTGATGCCCACGAACCAGATCCCCAGCTATGGGTAAATAGCACCACAGCCTTGTGGTTATCTTGGGAGAGAATAGGGCTAAGGGAGTAAACCCTGACAGAAAATCACCCCTACTGCCTTGTAGATTGTCGTGGGAACAACAAAGGCTAGCGGAGAGTCTGTACACAAACCGATGGAAGGCAACGGGAAACCACCATTGTATATTCCCAAGATCACTCATGGCCAGCCAAAGAAAGAAAAAGGAAGATAACGACGTAAATAGGGGCTCCTATGGAGCATCTTCGTCTGGTAGGGACCATCATGCTGCAGAGGTGACACTCAGCAGTCAGCAAGCTGCTGCAAAGTGAAAAATGTAAAAATTGCAACTTGCAGTGTGAGGACTTTGGTGCAAAGGGGAAAAATGGAAAATGTCAAGATTTAAATACAAAGGTTTAACATCAATATTTTAGGACTAGGAGAAGTGAGATAGAAGGGGGCAGGCATGATAACTTTCAGGTGAGCATACTATAATATATTCTGGTGGAAACACACATGAAAGAGGAGTAGGCATCAAGACAGAAAGGGACAAGTCAAAATCAGGCAAGGGATACTGGGCTGTGTCAGACCGAGTTTTGCTTAAGTTAGATGGCAAGCCATTTGATATCAACATCATTCAAGTATATGCACTGAAATACGCAAGTACTCACGACGAAATGACAACTTCTTTGAAGTATTAGAGACAGCCAAGGCTCAATACAAACCACAGGAAGTTACAGTAATAATGGTAGATTTTAATGCTAAAGTGGGACCGGAGAGGGTGAAGGATATAGTATGACTTCATGGCCTTGGTTCACAAAATGAAAGGGGAGAGAAACTTGTGGAATGGGCACAGATGAATGGGTTCATAGTAGGCAACACCTAGTTTTAGCAGCCTAACAGATGAAAAAGGACATGGATGAGTCCAGGAGATAATGCTAAAAATCAAGTTGATTACATCCTGATAAATAAAAGAGAAATTCTTTGCTGACAACAAAAACAGTAGCAAGGGCAGACTGCAACAGTGACCACAATCCTGTAATGGGAAGATTTAGACTGAAATTAAAGAAAAGAAAACAGAGCAAGAGTAATGTCAAATTAAATCTTGGGCTCTTAAAGACAGATGAAGCGACCCGTGAAAACTTTATCTCGAAGTAAGAGTTGGTCCCGCAGAGGCCATGATAGGAACAGTTGTTGGACTATGTGATTATAAAAGGAGCATGCCTGTCATAGACAGCTGTGTAAGTATCTGTCCAGAATTTGAAGGCGGCATCTGGGTCAATAGTAATATAGACCAGTAAAAATGGTAATCACAGAGGAATACTTTCTCATCAGAATTTGAAAGACAGTGGTAGGTCATAGTTTTATGACTGATTTTGGGAGTCTTACAGTTCATTTTTGACAAAGTTATGCCTACTGGAAAACAGACACAGTAATCAGAAGAAGGAACTCATGATTCTGTGGCATGTTTTGGTTGTGAAACATGAGTGGATAACTGTATAAGTTGTGAAGATTATGGCTAAACTTATTTTACCAGGCCTTGATCAGCTTGAGTTAAGTTTTTTAATAAAAGTCTTCAAGACTTACCATTTCTTTGGATTCAAGAGTACCAACATTCATCAAATCAGTAAATTTGTCAACCCAGTTACATGGTTCCAGTGGATGCCTATGAATAACACCTATTTGAATTGTTGATGCATTTTAAAAAAAAAAAAATCTAACCATACCGATTCTATTTGATATTGTTCAAGATGGACCAGGCATTTGAGTGTAATAGCTTCATTGATGTAAATTAAATAGGCCTGTTTATTTTGGTAATTCAGGATCTTTGATGATAATAAGATATCCAGGAAGGGTTAAGTCCTTTGCGGGTATGTCATTATTTATTCACGATTTTGTTAGGCATAGGGTTTTTTTTGCTGTAGTTTGACAGTAATGATGAAACATGTCATTTTATGATAAGCATGGTTGATGTTTAAGTAAGCAATTCTTAGACCATTTTTATAGGGCCAGGAAGAGCTGTTAGAATTCATTGATAACCTTGTACTTGTAAACTAACAATTACAATTTATGTACATACACAATATTCGTGATATTATATTGACAGACATTAGCATGTATGTGCATGTGTGTACTTGTATAGTAGAGGCCAAAGTTCACTGTCTGTATCAGTCCAATAGAAGTACATTTATTTCTCTTGTAGAACAGTGTTAGTCACACTGGCACTCAGTTCTTTGATTCTTTTACTATCTATAGGAGTCCAAGCGTGCTACACGTGTGCACTGGTAGAATAGTGTTAGTCACACTGATAGTTACTGAGTTCACTATCTAAATCAGTTCAAGAGAAGTACATTTCTGGCTTATAAGATAATGTTACTGAAAATAAATTAAAAGAAAAAGATTGTCATCTGAAAGGGAACAGAAAGCAACAGTAAGTGTTGACACCAAGCTGAACATTTCAGATCAACCACAACAGACATTCAGTTCAGGAGAGTGACCCATATACAAGTCTGCAGTTCATAAATCATGTCAGTGTGTGACTGTGTGTGCTGAAAGCAAGAGTAGCTGTTTTCAGCTATTTCAAGCTGGCATATCAACGGAGACTTGTACTTGTAGGATTGTGTCATGCCCATCATATATTGCTTCACCATCTTCAGGTTTCAAATTCTGTCATAAAAACGAGGGTGTAGCTGGTTCTGAGGGGCTGTCCCTAAAACATTGTGTGGACAGTTATGTTGTGAGAGTGAGCAAACTCACACCTGCACATGTGTGTCCTAGCAGCAAAGGTGACTTTTGGGTGGTAGAAGTGGTGGTTACACTAAAAAATTTATTAGGGTAAGGATATGTACTTCATTCATGACTGTGCGGGCAAGTATGTGTTAGTCAAGTTGTGTATTTGTTAATGTGCTCACCAGACGATTGCGTTAGTCATATTTGTTAATGTGCTTACCAGACAATTTACATTATAAGCTACAAACTGTGCTAATTTAAAAATACAGACTTGTTGGAATGCTCAACTATAAAAAAACAAAGAAAGAAAACACTGAAAGTTTGACAGCAGTTTTATGGGACCATCTTGAGCTTGAGCAGTAACTGTTAGACTTTTCCCTGAGATCCCTAAATCAGTAAATGTTCCCTTGTGTGCATCCCAACATGTTGATTTTAAATCAGATTTTGACATTTTGTTGTCCGATTTTGTTCTTGGTTGTTTATGTATGTTTCATCTGTACCTTCCTAAATTGTTGTTGACTGTTTTATGTATGTCTCATCTGTATCAAATTGTTGAAGAGCTTGAACACAGTCTGTGTGTGACATTCATGCCATTGTTTTTGTTATTATTGTTTAACCCTTTCAGTGCCAGAGAAAAATGTAAACATGTGCTTCCCCATTGCCAGGGAATTTTGAGGATTCGAGGGTAATAATTAACAGAAAATTCTAGTGCAAAAACTATAAGAGATACAACAAAAAAACATGTGTTTTTTGAAGGAAAATGAACGAGGATTCTGAATCTGGGCTTATTTTTCTCTTAGCTTGATTGCAAAGACCTGTCCAGGCATTCCAAAGTGGAAATAAATTTTTTGTGTTGTCTAAAAAGTAAGTTTCCATCTCTACAGATTGATACCCAACACACTCACAAACAAACAAAAAGCTGAAAATGACTTGTTTGTTGTCAGTTTACATACATAAATGAAAACAGAACATATGACATCATAAAATGTTCATGAAATGATTCTAAACTCATGCAGACAAATAAGTAAGTAACTGTCCCAACAATGATAGACCTGGTTTCGGTAAACATAAAAGTGATTGTACTAGACACTGAACAGTCAGACACTGAACAGTCAAACTACATGACAGTCAGTGTACTCAGACACTGAACAGTCAAACTACATGACACTCATGAATTGGATCTCTGTTCTTCAGGTTCTGCAATCAAAACAAGAAAAATAAGCCCAGAATCAGAATCCTTATTCAAATAAGTCAATCAGCTCATGCTCATCAGTGAGAAACAGCTTGAAAAAGCATAGCACATGTCCCCAGTTCCCACTTTCAATCCTGGATTTCATAAAAATTGAGGAATGTCTGACTGTTATCCATTTGGAGGCCAACAGATTTTCAGTGAGCGAAACACTTCGCTGATCGCCACGCCCCCTGACATGCCTTCTAACTGGGGCACAGCTCATCTGCAGCTCTCCTCTCCCTCTACCCCTTCTCATCTTCCCCCCTTCCCACACCACGAACACGTGCGTGACCCCTCTCACCATCACGTTCACTGCTGTTGGGTCCAAAGTCTGAAGTGTCACGGCCTGCGCGCTCGCCACTCACACTGACCACGGCAGTCGCGGTCTGACTCATACTTGTTATCGTCTGCTTGCATCGATTCAGCCAGCAAGCGTTGAGTGTCGGCGTGGTCATTGTTACTTTCTCCACCCTCATGTTGAAGCGAATCATCAGATAACAAATTCTCTCAATCGTCATCATGCTGTAAAATCATTTGAACGGCCTCTATAGTCGTGAAAATCCGCTGACGTGAGCCACCATTCCGGCTTGTCGAAGGTTGTGTCGCCATTGTGCTCCACTTCACGTGGTCCAGTTACCAAATCATTAGCGACAATAAAGGTGTCTTCCCTATGACGTATCCTAATTTACATCCTATTTTTATATTGTAGACACTTAGAGCTCACTGTGGCAGCGTTCCTGTGTGCTTACTGGCTCACACTGTTGTGAACGAAAAATTGGAAAACTCGTACGACGTCAGCGGACGGCTTATAGACAATATAGCAACACCTTTTGTACGATGTCAGCTGACGGCTTATAGGCACTGAACTGGTTAAAGCCCAGCCAATTGCGTAGAGCAATATCAGGGCTATAACCAGTTCAAAACATACACAATACTTCACTCACTCGGGATGGACAGTTTTTCCCCTTGCTTTTCCCCACAGACGGCCCCTTTTGAAGGGTTAGGGAAAAAATCACAAAAAATACAAAACATAAAGGAACAAAATGAAACTTTCAGATCTGAATATTTACATGCTGGGTTAGTTCATGCCAAAATATTGAAGTTCTTCCTTGAATACGTCTTCTCATGTGCCATGTTGAAAATACCCCCAATTTTGTGGTCAGGATCACCGCACAGTCACACACTTTGATCAGCTCCATGAACACACAGTTAAAAGTGAGAAGTCTTTGTATGCACAAAATAACATGAATAAAGTAGACTTTGCTCAGGGTAAAAAAAAAATTATTAGTGACATTATATAAATAAATGTTACAAATTGTTACACAGGGAAATTTGGAAAAAAAGGAGCACACCGGATGCTTTAGTCCCTATGCACTGTTTTCCTAATAATCAGTGTAGTTCTGCACTGAGTGATACAGTTGGAAGCAGGTGATGGTCTTGTTGGGCTAGCATAGTCTGTCACAGAGGGCAACCCCACACTTTTTACACCAGTTGGGGGTTTGCCGCAGTTGAACCTCTGGGTGTCTCCTGCTGCCAGCACTACACACACGGCACTTCCTATAGTTCTTCCTGCCGATGGGGATGGGTGGCAGAGGGCAGGAGAAGTGCTCATTCTGCTTGCCACTCAGTTCTCTTATGCATATCTGTTTATGACAATAGAATTTAGAAAGTCTTCTGTCACAAACTGATTGAAGAAATCAATGGGGGCGTGGCACTCAGCTGGGACATGCAGGCCACAAGAGCCAGAGAACAGAGGCAAAGTGGGGGGAAAACTGAAATCTTCGTGCGAATCACGCATAAGAAAGTCAAAGAAATCTTCATCAGACATGCAACTCACTGTACATAGCCCACTGACGGCTGTCCTCACGTGACGTGTACGCCCACCTCCCTCTCCCACTTCACCGTCATCTGAAACTGGATCAGTGTCAGTACCTTCTTGCTGGCAGCGTCCATCACTTGAAACACTTTCACCATTATCTTCATCATACTCCTCGATGTCCAATCCTTCAGTCTGAAGCTTTTCAATCACTTCAGCAGCAGTAAAACGCCGCCGTCACGATCTACTTTGCTCCAAAACTTGTACTCGTCTGCAACGCCATTTTCGACACGCATGCAGATTAGCAAGTCATGTGGGGTGCTGAAGTCAATCGTTTCCTGACGAGTGTATTGCTACGGAATCTCACGAAGTAACTTTCTACTTGACCCTTGACACATTTGCAGTGACCAGTGTAAATTCGGTTGGCATGCCACGTCATGAGGGAAGCGTAGAAAAATTGTTAATTATCAAAACTGCTATTGCGTTCCGTCGTACAAAACTGTGCCTTATGTCAGGAACGCTTAGCATTCAGTTGTACGGAGAGAGTTAAACAGCGAAAAAAAAGGAACAGAAAATTAAGTACACATATCAGTGCATTCGCGCACATAATCTAAGGACATGCCTCTGGCATTGTCCATTCCGCCTGATTTATCGCACATCGGGATTTGAAAAACATACCTGAATACAAATTTAAGCATAACTAAGAACATACATTAAAAATGGTCCTAAATTACCTCAAATTGCTTCTGCAGATCTCGTATCCCTAGAGCCAAATATGCACTTTACACGTGTATCCAATTATCAATCCGAGGAGAAAGTATGTAAGACTTTATCGAACACATACAGGTGAATGGACCAGCAAGGTAGAAAATGACAGGAAGAATTGACAGAAAGCAAAGGAGAAAGAAAGAAACAGAGAGTGAAAGAAAAGAGGAAATTCTGGCTCAGAATTTCCAGAAGGTGGGGATAGTATTTATACTAAAAGAGCCCCCAGTATCCTCACAGGGGGATTCGTGCCACTTAAGTTCATGTCAGACATCATCATTATCAGAATATGTAATGGGAATTTGTTTGCTCATGTATGTTGATACATATGTATAATGCTGCATGTATGCTTATATTGAAACAGGTAAAAGTACCCGGAAGCACGCAAACACACACACACACATGTATGTATGCACGCACACATGCACACACACATGCAGACATGCATGCATGCACATGTAAAAAAGTAAAAAAACAAAATTTAGTTCTTCATGACCATAGAATTTTTGTACATTAAGAATCATGACTAAGAAATAATTTAGGGTTTCTTCTGTGTGTGTGTGTGTGTGTGTGTGTGTGTGTGTGTGTGTGTGTGTGTGTGTGTGTGTGTTGTGTGTGTGTGTGTGTGTGTGGAACAGGAAGCTGGCTGATGGGCTGTTCTTAGAGAGCTGCAGAAAGGTGTCCAGGGACTTCATTGACATCGAGTTCACTGACATGATCATTGACAATGCCAGCATGCAGGTAAGACATTTATTGACCAGTCACTGTGGTGGTTAGTGCAGTGGATTCATGACTGAGAGTTTGGAGGCTCAAACATGTATCTGTGTCCTTGTGGGTTGTTTTTCTTTCAGACACAATCAGCTGCTACTCAGAATTGAGCATGCTGTTGGGAAGATTGGAACAACACGGTTTAGTCTCATCCACTTTACAGTATGTCATTGATGGTACTCACTGCCCATCTTACCATTGGCATGTAGGGCAGCAAGGAACATCAACCACTCCTGTCTGTTCTGGGCCAGTTTCTGTATAGTACTCACAATCCTGTAATGGGAAGATTTAGGCTGATACTAAGGAAAAGAAAACAGACCAAAAGTAACACCAAACTAAATCTTGGACTCTTAAAGACAGATGAAATAACATGTAAAAAATTTCATGTACATGTTCAAAACAAATCCAGTGCTCTTGAAGATGTTGGTGACAGTGAGGAGCAATTGGGCAAAGTTGAGAATTTGGATAAATGAAGCTTGTGAAGAAATCCATAGAGTAGATAGAAAAGCAAAAAAGAACTGGATGACAAAAGAAATTCTAGGTTGATAGAAGAGCGGAGGAAGGCAAAGGGAAAAGAGGAAAGATACAGGAAGATAAACAAAGAAATCCGGAATAAGTGCAATGAAGTTAAGGAAGCTTGGCTGAAAACAAAATTCAAAGAAATAAAAGACCGACACAAAATGGATCCTCAGTGTATGTACAGAAGAATTGAAGACATTGTCCACAGGCAAAAGACACGTACATCAACTGGTTGCTTTAAATCAAAAGATGGTATACTTATCATGGAAAAAGACAAAATATTAGATAGATGGTGAGAGTACATTAAAGACCTTTTTGAAGATGACCGAAAAGAAGAACACATTATAAGAAAGAACATTGAAGGACCACCATAATGAACGATGAAGTTAGAGCAGCATTGAAAAAGATGAAACCAGGAAAAGCCCTAGGACCAGACAATATTACTACACAAATGATTGAAATCCTGGACGAATGTGGTATTGAAAAAATAACAGTCCTCCTAAATGAAATTTATGACACCAGAAAAATCCCCAAATATGTCAAAATCAGTTTTCATTGCACTGCCAAAGCAAACAGGGGCTATAGAATGCAAACTCCATTGCACAATCAGCTTGATGAGTCAGGTAACAAAAATCCTAATAAGAATAATCATGATGAGAACAAAGAATAGAATCAAAAGAGAAATAGGAGAAGAGAAGTGTGGATTTGTGGAAGGGAAAGGAACTGTTAATGTCATATACATCCTAAGAACTATCATAGAGAGATCAATCGAGTTGAATAAGGATTTGTATTTATGCTATGTTGATTATACCTCGGGATCTCTTGGCAAGATCGGAAGACAAACGACTTTGTGTGGAGCCAAATAACAACACTCGCAGGCCCACAAGAACCCCTCCTGGCAACAGTCAAGAACAGGAAGCTGTCGTGGTTCGGGCATGTCACACGCCACAACTCACTGCCCAAAACGGTCCTCCAGGGTACACTGGGAGGCGGCAGACGAAGAGGACGACAAGCCAAATGCTGGATGGACAACATCAAAAAATGGACCAGGTTGGATGGCCCCACGCTGGTGCGACAGGCGGAGGACAGGACCGGTTGGCGACGGCTGGCTTCAAGAGTGTCTCTCATCTCTCCTTTACGCCCATCACGGGCAGGAGAATGATGATGATGATGATGATTATACCAAGGCTTTCGATCGGGTAAGACATGAAGAATTGATTAACAAATCGAAAGACTCAATATTGATGTGAAAGATCTATGAATAATCAGTATTTATTTGAAACAAAGAGCAGCAATAAGAATGGAAAACAATATAAGCGCTTTCCAGAATATCAAAAGAGGGGTCAGACAGGGTTGTGTTCTGTCACTAGAGTTGTTTTCACTTTACAGCGAAACCATAATGAGAAACCTAGAAGAATGCCCCTGGGTAAAGGTTGGAGGAAAAATGATAAACAGCATTTGTTTACAGATGACACCGTGCTGATTGCAGAAAATGAGAGGGACCCTTGTAAATATAATAGAAATGAAATAAAAGTAAAGGGCTGGAGTTTAATAGCAAGAAGACTGAAGTCATGGTCATCAGTAAAAATATGAAATACCCTCATGCAAAATAACAACAAATGGCACAGCTTTGAGACAGGTTGATAAGTTTAAATATCTGGGATCATCAGAAATAGCCAGCAGAATCGGCCAAGCCAAAACAGCATTCAAGAAGATGAAAGCGTTCTTGCCAACAAATGCCTATCAATTAACATCAGGAAGAGACTTCTTGAATGTTATATAAAACTGATACTGTTGTATGGTTGTGAGGTGTGGACAGTCAACACGCAAAGCCAGAACAAGATTGAGGCAGCAGAAATGTGTTTTCTAAGAAGAATGTTGAGAGTTGCATGGACAGCGAAGAAAATAAATGAGACAGTCTTGAAGGAGGCAGACACAAGAAGATCATTAATAAAGAAGATTAGGAAAAGACAAGGAACATTTATAGGCCATTTTATGAGGAAAGGGGAATTAGAGTTCCTGGTCACAACAGCACAAGGTAGACCCAGGGAGAAAATGTTGGATGGACTTGCAAGGTGGCTGAGGACAGAGGTGGAAGATGTACTTGCAGCAACAAGGGATAGATACATATGGAGGGCCATAATCACCAACTCCATGCGGCAGGGCACATGATGATGATGATGGTTATCCTCATATGGCTCCAGTAGAAGGCTGGGCTATAAGCAGTATGAAGCCAAACCATTTGTACCTAAGGATGAGGAAGCACCATGGTGTACAGTATACCATGTGAGAAACCACTTAGTATCAAACATCTTATTGAATGCTTGAACTTGTATGATATGAGACATAAATATACAGCAAACTTCTTAAAGAACCTCATCAGAGATGTTTCTCCGGATGCACTGTTCAAGTTTTTACATGAGATAAAGAGCTCATATGATCCGATTACGCGTATGGGAAAGATTTTTAATTGCATTTTAGACTTGAAAGGATAATTGTGAGCTTGGTTTTTAACTGGTGTATATCTAATTAAACTTGGGAGTTGTTTTTAATGTGGTGTTAAACCCAATATGGCTCTGGTAGTTGGCTGGGCTTTTTAAGCAGTGTGAACTTGAACCAAGTAAGACAACTGTTTTAGGTAGGCTGTCATTGTGTCTTTTGTCCCACATCCACACAGACAAACATACAGTACACACATACCTCTAAAGGAACTCATAAATTTCCTCCCTATACATTATTCCTTTTTGTCTTATGCATTTTCTGCCCCCTTTCCCCCATCCCCAATCTCTTCCAGTTTCTTCCTTTTTCTTCTTGACACATTAATTGCATAGTCTTCCCGTTTTATAAATGTCTGCATTTTATCTGCATATTGTGACTGTTTTGTAAATATGTCTGCATGTTGTTTTTGTACATTGTTTGTTTTTGTACCCAGTTAACCCCTTGACTTCTGGAACTTTTCAGATTTTTTTGCAAAAAAATGGGTTACATTGGAGAAAAAATAATGAAAAAAATAATTGAATTACCTAATATCTAATAAACTATATATTTTCTTGAAGGAAAATGAACTGGCTATTTATTGCAAATGTTTTTTCGACAATTCAAGCACAGATAACTCCAGGACAAGGGTGACAATTTACTTTTCAAAAGATAATTAGTTGATTTAAAAAAGAAACACATAAAATTAATGTGAATGTTTTATAAAGATTATTGTAGGCAGAAATGATGTAAAATGGTGTATCATTTATAATCTTGGAGGAGTTTGGCATTATCAAAGACTTTAGAATTTTTACAATTTTATAAACAAGCAGTAGAGTTTCATCAGGAAACGACAAGCCAAAAAAGTCCACACAACGTGCATCCAGTGGCAGGAACTCAGTAAGTCCATGGCGGCCATGGTAAATGGGGTACTCCTTTGAAATGTCGACATCAAAAGTATCGTCTGCTGCAGAACAAACACACTTGGTTCACTCCTAGCACGGCCACGTGTCTGTCCATGACTTGATCGAACATGCCCGAGACCACGCCTACCTCTTGAGGTGCTCGGAATGTCAACAAAATCCTCAGGGTAATCACTGTCGGAACTAGAATCCTCTGTTGGTTGAACAACAATGGCATCTCGGTCACCACACCACCACTTTCATCATCAGAACTGTCCGGATTATCAGGTAAATCCATCAAAAATCGAGCTACTTCCTCAGCAGTATAGCGTCTGGATGCCATCTTGGGCTTCGATATGGTCAGCACTTTTTCAAAGGAAAAATATCCCATTAAAATCGGCCCAAAACTTCCCAAAATAAAAAAGTATGTGCACGGCCATTGCACAGAAGTGTGCTCTGGTCATGTGACTGCAGTCACATGATTTCAGCTTACTTTCCATTTTATAGTAGTGTTCAGAGTACAGCGACCCCTATGCCGCTCCTACTTCTGCGGTTGGAAGTGAAAGGCTTAGAGGTCGAAACTGTTAAGTATTTCATCAGTGCCTCTGTTGGTGTGAACAGTATTCAAGTCCTAAGGTGGGTACAGTGCATTCCTTTTTCATAACAGTTGTATGTCTTGAAACCAGTTGAAAATCATGCCAGTTAGTAAGGATCATGAAATTGGCCATCCTTTTAGTTAAACTGTGTAATGGACAATGACAAGTCAAAGTCTGTCAAAGGATACTGGACTATATCAGATCGAGTTTTATGAGTTAGATTAGAGGGTAAGCTATTTGATTTTAACAACATTCAAGTATATGCATCAACATCTGCAAGTGCTGAGGAAGAAATTGACAACTTCTTTGAAAAATTAAAGACATCCAAGGCTCAGTTTAAATCACAGGACATTGCAATAATAATGGGAGATTTGCAATAATAATGGGAGATTTTAATGCTGAAGTGGGACTGGAAAAAGTAGATGACAGTTGGACCTCATGGCCTTGGCATGCAAAATAAAAGGGGAGAGAAATTTGTTGAGTGGGCACAAGTAAATCGATTCATAATAGAAAACACTTGGTTTGAGCAATCTAACAGAAGAAAATGGACATGGATGATTCAGGAGACAGCACAAGAAGTCAAATTGATTGCATGCTGATAAATAATAGATCTAGAAATTCTTTACTGATTGTGAAAACATTACCAGGCACAGACTGCAACAGTGACCACAGTCCTGTAATGAGACGATTTAGGCTGAAACCAAAGAGAAGAAAATGAACAGAAAATAACATCAAACTAAATCTTTGAATCTTAAAGACCGATGAATCAACTCGAGCAAAATTCAGTGTATGTCTTCAAAATAAATTCATTGCTCTGTAGAATGTTGGTGACAGTGAGGAACAGTGGATACATTTGAGAAACTCAGCAAATGAAGCTTGTAAAGAATAGTTAAAAGAAAAGCAAAGAACTGGATGGCAAAAGAAATTTTAGGCTTTATGGATTGATGTAGAAGGGTAAAGAGAATAGGAAAGAATACAAAAGGATGCATAAGGAAATCAGGAATAGGTGCAATAAAGCTAAGGAAGCTTGGCTAGAAACAAAATGCAAAGAAATAGAAGACTGACACAAAACAGACCCTGAGTTTATGTACACGAACATTGAAGAAATTGCCCACAGGAAAAAGATGTGGACATCAATTGGTTGCTTAAAATCTAAAGATGGTATGGTTATTATTAGAAAAAGACAAAATATTAGATAGATGGAGAGAGTATATTAAAGACCTTTCTGATGATGACTAAAGGAGGAACATGGCATAAGAAAGAACCTTGAAAGACCCCCAAAAATGAAAGATAAAGTTAGGGTGGCATTGAAAAAGATGAAATCGGGAAAAGCCCCAGGACCAGACATTATCATTATTATTATTATTATTATCATTATTATTATTAACAGTGATAATAATTACAGTATTTAGACGGCATCAAATCTTGACAATTCAAATCAAAGCACATCACGCACCAGGCGTATGCATACAATCAGCAAAGACCACCTTACAATATTTAATACACAGACTGAGGGATAGAAGTAGTTGTAAAATTCATTGTTGGGAAAAGAGGTAGGTTTTTTAATTGGATTTAAAAGCAGAAAGTGTAGGTGTTAGGCAAAGGAAGAGCAGAAGTCTATTCTGGGCTGACGGTCCTGAGACAAAACAACGCTGGCCAACACTTGATAATTTAAATCTAGGGACCTGAAGGGAAAGAGTGTCTGAAGCTGAGCGCAAGATGTGAGCTGGCTATAAATGTTCTGAGGACAAGACGAGCAGGTATGTTTTGTATGCGTTGAAAACACGAGGGAAGAAGCTGGTAGTCCAGTAAGGAGAGCATTACAGTAATCAAGGCAAGATGAAATGAGAGATGTCACAAGCATAGATGCAGCCTCAGTTGAAAGATAATTTCCACTATAACCAATGCACTGAATCTGATAGTAGCATGATTGACAGGTCTGGGCTGGAAACTTCTGCATACAGTGTTGTCCAAGGTCTTACCCAGGTTCTTGACTGAATCAGAGAGAGGGATGATGTTGTCATCTAGCTGGATAGTATTCAGTGTGAAAGAGGCAGGCTTATTTTTGGTACCTACAAGCATGGCTTCACTTTTATCACCATTTAACTGAAGTTTATTTTGTGTTATCCAGTTATGGATATCAAGATAGCAACTGGATGCTTCTGAGATAAGGAAGGTGATATTTTCAGGGGTGGTGCTATTCTTGAGTTGTGAATCATCTGTGTGAAAAGATGTTTCATGTTAGCTGGTTGATGATGTTGGTTATGGATGAAGTATAAAAGGTGAACAGGACAGGGCATAACACAGATCCCTGAGGAACTCCGCAAGAAAGCCGAACAGGCTCAGACTGATTTCCGTTGACAACAGTTAACTGAAAGCGATTAGACAGATAGGAGGAGAACCAAGAAAGAGCAGTACCATGAACTCCAAAAGTGTGTTCAAGATGATAGCGAAGGACGGAGTGATCAATAGTATCAAACTAAAGGCAGCAGACAGATTGAGGAATATCTGGAGAGAAATTTTACAAGCAGCAGAAGCAAGAAGTTCGTTGACTATGTGAACAAGAGCTGTTTCTGTACTGTGGTTTGTTCGATAAGCAGACAAGTAAGGAAATGATTGAGGCTCTAGATGAATTTGGTATTGAAAAAGTAAGTCGTAAATGAAATTTATAATACCAGAAAAAACCCCAAAGATATGTCAAAATCAATTTTCATTGCTCTTCCAAAGAAAGCAGGGGCTATAAAATGCGACCTCCATTGTACAATCAGCTTGATGAGCCATGTGACAAAGATTCTATTAAAAATAATCATGATGAAAACAAAGTACAGAATCAAAAGAGAAATAGCAGAAGAACAATGTGGATTTGTTGAAGAGACAGGAACTATTAATGTCATATACATCCTGAGAACTCTCATAGAAAGATGAGTTGAGTTGGATAAGAGTTTATATTTATGTTTTATTGATTATACCTAGGCTTTGATCAGGAAAGACATGAAGAATTGGACAACCAACTGGAAAGTTTCAATGTTGATGGAAAAGATCTAAGAATGATAAGGAATATGTATTGTGAACAAACAGCAGCATTGAGAGAAAATGATAAAAGATCTTTTCAAAGTATCAAAAGAGGGGTCAGGCAGAGATGTGTTCTGTCACCAGATTTGTTTCACTTTACAGCAAAGCAATCATGAGAAACATAGAAGAATGCCTTGGGATAAAGGTTGGATGAAAAATGATAAACTTTGTTATGCAAATTACACCATTCTAATTGCAGAAAATGAAAAAGACCTGTAAAATCTTGTGAATATAATAGAAATAGAAGTAGCAAAAATAAAGTGCTGGAGCTAAATAGTAAGAAGACTGGTAATCAGTAAAAAAAAAAACCAAGAAATCCCCTCATGCAAAATAACATCAAATAAGACAAGCTGATAAGTTTAAATATCTTTGAACAGTCATCTCATCAGACAGCAGATGTACATTAGGAATAGCCAGCAGAATTGGCCAAGCTACAACAGCATTCAAGAAAATGAAAAGTGTTCTGGCCAAATTGATTGAAACAATAAGATTGAGGCAGCCAAGATGTAGTTTCTAAGAAGAATGTTGAGAGTTCCATAGACAGCAAAGAAAACAAACGAGACAGTCTTGATGGAGGCAGACACAAGCAGATCATAAGGAAGATTAGGAAAAGACAGGCAACATTTACAGGCCATTTTACAAGGAAAGGGGAATTGGAGCACATGGTCACAACGGGAAAGTTGGAGGGAAAGAGAGCACCAGGTGGACCCAAGGAGAAAATATTGAACGGACTTACAGAGTGGCTGAAGACAAAGAGGGTGGAAGATGCGCTTGAAGCAACAAAGGATAGAAACAGATGGAAGGCTATGATCACCAACGCCATGTGGCAAGGCATTTGATGATGATGATGATGATGATGATGATGATCTTGCCAACAAATGCCTACCAATTAACATCATGAAGAGAGTTCTTCAGTATTATGTAGAACCAATACTGTTTTGTGGATGCAAAGCGTGGACAGTCCACATGCAAAATTAGAACAAGATTGAGCCAGCAGAAATGTGGTTTCTAAAAAAAAAAAAAAAGAGACAGTCTTATAAGAGGCAAACACAAAAAGAACATAATGAAGAAGATCTGGAAAAAGCAAGCAACACTTATAGGACATTTTATGAGGCAAGAAAAATTTGAGCACCTAGTAGCAACAGGAAAGCTGGAGGGAAAAAGAGCACTAAGTAGACCCATGGAGAAAATACTGGACAGATTTGCAGAGTGGATAAAGTCAGAGTGGAAGATGTAATTGCAGCGACAAAAGACATTCGTATGGAGGGCCATGATCGCCAACGCCATGTGGCAGAGTACGTGATGATGGTGATGCATAAACGACAGTCTTACCATTAGTGCATCCGTTTAATTGAATTGATTGAAACAATAAATTCTTTCTCTCTCTCATTAAATTACATGTTCCACTGTATCCTTTTTGCTTCATTAAATTATGTAGTTTGTAGTGATAAGTGAAATATGAATTAGGTCTGTACATGTACGTGTGTTTCAACCTGTTCATTATAAAACTACAAGCATATACATCCCACTAACAAAAAAGTGTCATGTGAGATAGAGATATTGTACTGTTCTTACCCAGCTGTCCACTGTTGCAGATGGTGTCACGGCCCCAGCAGTTTGATGTGCTGGTCATGCCTAACCTGTATGGCAACATTCTGAGCAACATAGCTGCTGGCCTGGTGGGGGGAGCGGGACTTGTACCTGGCATGAATGTTGGTGACCGCTATGCTGTCTTTGAGTCTGTAAGTATGTTTCTCTCAGTTATATGTCAGGTCTTTTGTTTTGAAAGTGATTTGTTGTAGGCAGTAGCAAGAATTCCTAGAGAGAACTGGACAGCAGCAGATCTTTAGAAGAGAAACCATTCACAAGCAAATGTTTTGGCTCTTAACTTCTTACACTTAAAGGGCCACATCCAAGTCATGACTCTTGGACGTTTTTCCACAGTCACTAATGTTTTTGTGAATCCTGGATGCCCTTCTGCTGTCACCAGTATTTTTTCTTCTTCCTTGATCTGAGCCCACACCTCCAAGGCAATTGAACACCTCAAGGCCAAGTCACTTTTGTGACAGCTGTCTTAACCACTTGGCTATCTGACACGTAAAGAAATGTTAAGCCTTATGAAATTCACTTTTGTTCCTCCTTGACCAGATCCAGCTTGAATTATGTCCAGCTGTTTCTCCATTGCCTCTAGGGGCTCTGGTCCTGTCTCTCCCAGAAATAGCTGTTTCATGAAATCATAGGCTGACATGCTTCACGGCTTTGCACAGCCCACTGTTTAGTTGAACACACTCACTGAGCCATTGCGAAAGACAAAACAGCTGCTCAGTAGTGAGGGAACCATACAAAGCGACTGTCTGCTCTATCAGTGCCAGCATTAAACTGCAAGCCACTGGCCACTGTAAATTCTAGTGTCTGTGGTTCTACATCATTTATGTCTGACTCATCATAGCAGTAAGATTTTTGATAAAACCAGGAGAAAGTACTCATGTCTAAAGTTAAGGAGTACAAACAACAGAGAAAGGAGAAACATGATCTGCATGTAATAGGGGTTTACTTTTATGCCATGCTACAGACTTTACAACACATTCATGTGTGGACAGTGAATAAAGTGTCAACTTTCATGTTGTGTGGTTTGTATAAGTATTCTGACCATTCGTACTTGGCACTTTAAAAGTTTAGTCTAGCCACTACTGGTATCACTCACCAGAATCCGTGTTTTTGGACCATGTGTATGGGTAATTAGCGTTGCTCTTCACTTGCCAGGAAATGTTTCCTTGAGACAGCAGTGTTTGTACTCCAGTGTACTCACTTATACACACCTACATGCAGGCGAGCGTGCACACACCTGCCTTTCTTTATACACTGCGCTGTCAGGTATTTTGCTGGTTACGTGTTTTATAGGTGTATGAAAATAATCAACAGTGCAATGAAATGTTATAACAAGTATAGGTCTATTTTACATTTAGTTATCTGTGTGTATATTGTGCTGTCTGAACTCAAGTCACACATCAGGGGTTGTTTTTGTTTTTATTTTGGTGGGGTTGTCTGTATCAGTGGAGACGCTAGTGTCAGTTGTTCCTCCATCAGTATAGTCAGTCTGTCACTGTTATTCCATATTTTCCAGGCCGTCCTTTTGAGCATATTGACAGTGGCATGAACCCTCCCCCCCAACCTGCTCACTGTGTAAGCCAGGACCTAATCCCCATCGCTGTACCCAGTGAACACAATTATCCCAAAAAATGTCATGAAGTCTGATGCATAGTTTTTGCATCATTTTGCAGGTTTTGTTTCGCGATCTTTCTTTGATCTCTCACCAGATTGTACATAGTATGTTACTCTCTCTAAATGAGTTCTTTCAGAATGTTCATCTGCCTCCATAATGTACAACTCTTTTTTTTTTACAGGCACAGTCAAGTGGTGTATAACCTACATCATATAGTAAAATATAATGTACAACTCCTTTTTTTTACAGGCACGGTCAAGTGGTGTATAACCTACATCATATAGTAAAATCCCAACCATCCGAAAGTCGCTCCTCCTTTAGGAATCTTTATCCTCCCCACATGGAAAAGGCATATATATATGTAGTAGTTGTTAACAACTTCTCGAAATTTCCAGACAGCCTACCATGGACCTTGAAAACACCGAAGTTTGTTTGGATCCTGCTTCCTTCCGTAAAGACAGTACCAGTTCACTGCAGAACGGTGTCAGAAATTTCCATCATCCCACAGAATCTTCACTGATGGATCCAAGTCTGATTAGGTGTTGCTGCCGCTGCCTTGTGCTCCGTGATTCTCAATCGAGCATTTTCAAAACATAATCCGTCTAATAGTTCCTTTTATACTGCTGAACTGACTGCTGTGGTTTTGGCTCTAAAAATGGCGTCCCAGTGCAAGCATAAAGATTTTCTCATTTTTTCAGACTTCCTTTCTGCTTTGCAGGAAATTGCTGGCCGAAACATTAGTCACCCTGAGCTTCTGAAGTTCATGGAACTGTTTTCACTCTTACAAATAAAGATTACCAGATTGTTTTTGCCTGGATTCCTGGCCATGTTGGTATTGGAGGCAATGAAAAGGCTGACTGCCTGGCCAAGAACGCCACAGGGGAAAAGATGTCAAAATCTTTTATTCCATACACAGATTTAAAATTGAAAGTACTCAGTTTCTGGCAGGAGGATTGGAATGAACAGATAACAAACTGTATTAGCCTGAAAGAAATTCTCCCATTTGCTGCAGGAAACCGTAAGAAAGACACAGTGTTATGTAGGTTATGCACAGGTCACACTTCCTACACTCATTTGTTCCTTTTAAAAAATAAAGAAGCACTGTGGCGTATATCGAGTGACGAGCCATTGAGCATGACACCTCCTCCTTGATTGCTAGGATTTGTACGATGTGGACAAAAGCACTACACAGCAGACTCCGTAACCCGTATGCATTAGCATTCTTTGAGACTTATCTTCCCGTAGATTTCGAATTCTTTGGGTCATCATAAACCCAAAATGGGTTGGTTGATGTAACTGTCTACCACGCACATACTAAGTGACAGGGAAATATGAAAATCGGCAAGTATGGTCACAATACCATGTACTATCGTATGGTGCCCAAGTCGTATGGCTCTCCCTAAACTGTTGTGTCGTCGTCACCAGTTTTGTAATACTTTATGGTGACATTTATATTAAACTCCGCAATCATGCAAGTTTGGTATGCGCATGCTACATGTTCGTGTGAAATGAAAGTGAGACCCTACCTGATATGATCCCACTCCATCCTGAAGGAAAAGGTCCCACTGGGCGAGTCACAAGTGTCACTATAATTGTCAACTCTCTCACTATTGCTAGTACTACTTCTAACTACTACTATGCATTCCTGACTTTCAAACAACTATTTACAATGCTAGAACTGCATATTTTACACCACAGTCTATTCACAAACTATCATCGCAGTGTCCGCTCGTGCAGAATCACAAGTGAATGTCACAGTCATAAGTGGCTTAGTCCTGTGGGCTCAGAGAACTTGTGCAGTGGCTGTGCACGTGTCGCCGGTCGCCGTGTTGTTTACAGCTCAGCTAGTGGCACATCATCTTCTGGGTCGCTCTGTGTGTTGTCATCTCCTAATTTTTCATTTAATTCAATATCTGACTCCTCTAACATCTATTTCTCCTATTTTTCTATTTCTGCTAAAATATCTCCTAACTCCTCTTCAGTATAATCAACCATTTCGTCAAACTCGGCACTGGTACTCGCTGTGGCGGAATGTGGTCAGTTTCACTCTCAATTCGCTCTCAGTTTTCTCATGCTCTTTGTGAATGATTGTGATACTATGGCCTAAAAATAGTTTATAGCAATGAGTTCATGCCAGAGCTTTCCCCTAACAGACTTTCCGAGTTGCCGTGACCACACATTCAAGGTCACAGCGGGATGGAAAAGTACTGTGCATGTGCTCCTGCTACTCCCTGAGTGAAATCTAGAGGCCATTTTGGGAATCCTGGTTGCTTCCAGTATGAACTTATAAGGGTTAAAGAACCTCTTCTGAGATGTCCCTCCTGATGCAATTTTCCAGTTTTTACAAGAGATCAGTAGATTTTTCTGATATGATTTTATATCCAAGGATGGTTTTCTTTAATTGCATTTTAGACTTGCAAGGTTAACGGTGAGCATGGTTTTTAACTGTTGTCTTTTATCTTAATCGGGTTGTCATTTTTGACGTGGTGTTAGCCCTGATATGGCTCTAGAGGTCGGCTGGGCTATAAGCAATATGAATTGAATTGAATAGACTTCTGACAGAATTCTGAGAAGTAAAACTCCACAATCAAACTTTTCTTGTGACATTTGAGTGGGGTTTTGCAGACCAGTATGAAGGCCAGATAGGATCATGTGCCTTGCCCTTATCTGTGTGTGGAGTAGGTCTTTCAAAAATACAAAATATTGAGTGAAATATATGTCTGTCTCCTCACTTCCCCTGAGTCCCTACTGCCACCTCCACCCCCATCCCCCTTTTCCTAATCGTGCCTGTGCCATTTGCTTGTTCAATCTGACAAACTCTTGCGTTCTCTTGCCTGGTCTGCAAAACCCCATTCAAAGGTCACAAGGTGAGTTTGTTTGATTGCGGAGATATCCTGGCATCAACCAGGCCTGAGAGATACAGAGACCTGTGGTGTTGGCCTGAAATTTTGAGCAGTATCCACAATGATGCATTCTTGAAGTGGATTAGACTCAGCTGTGTGGTCCCAATCTTCCCATTGAGCCCCCTAACATGCTCAACTCTGGGTCTGAGATGGAGCTGAAAACCCCACAGATTTTTGAAGGAACTGATGGGGATTCAAACCCACCCCCTTCCAGTTGTTAGTTGGTTGCATTAACCACTACATGACAGCAACTGGGTATTGCACTTAATTTT